>OZ022325.1:36628823-37828823 GCA_963989225.1 Dromius quadrimaculatus | reverse complement strand
TTTATTTTGAGAATATTTTATTGTTGAATCAATATAATGATAAGGAAATTATAGTAATATAATATGAATAATAATATGAAGATAGTTTGTTAAAAATGATAATAATGATAAGTATGCTAGTTTCTTCAAGTATTATAATTTTTATATATTATACTTATAAATATTCAGGAAATTCTGCGCCCAAGTATCTCTGCGCCTAAGTGTCCCGCGCCCAAGTGTCTCTGCGCCCTATCGGCCGCGCCCAAGTGTCTCTGCGCTCTATCGGCCGCGCCCAAATGTCCTAGACCGTCTCCGCGTTTCCACACCATCTATCTATGAGGTAGTGTACTTGGCACGTATATTACAACGTGATTTGCCTGGTAGCCCTACTCTACGGTCTTTTTATTGAAATTTAATATAATATCAGTTCTTCTTATTCAACTTCTTCTTCTTCTTCTTCTTCTTCTTCTTCTTCATCTTCCTGAGTTGAAGTAAACTGTTCAAACAGCGATACATCAGTTGTTACGTCGTTGATGTAAGAATCATCTTCGGTTGAAAATTCAATATTTGAGCACGACTGGCCTTCACAGCTAGTGCATGCTGCTGAACAAAGTAAACCTACTTTTTTACAGCCGCATTTCGAGTTACACCCCTTTTTGCAGTTACAAAAAATAGTATCAAGGAGCTTTTCTGGTGCTCGATAAAAATGTTGATAAGCAGAAGCCAAGGTTGGAGGAAGACAAGATAATTGAACACGTTTTTTATTATGTGTATGTTTTGCAAGAGATTCGTAGCGTAACTTATCTATGTAAGTAATTCAAAGTAAATAATAGACGGACACTGCCACGTTGCCAATTGAACAGCAGACAGATTTTGCGTAAGGCCACATAGTCACATAAAACTCTTAGAATTATCATTCCATGTTAATGTACGAGTACTAGTCATGCAGACTAATAGTTTTACTTATATTATACGTCCATGATTTCCATATTATTGACAATATAACTTTAGAATGACTTTTTCTCAGAAACATCAAATCTTAAGGAAAAAAGTATGATAGCCATTTTTGTAGAGAATTGAAAGATTCACAACTTTTACCTGAACTATTTTTATTATAAAAGTAACCGTTTCGCTAAGAGTGCAAAAATTCATTCTCGCGAACTTTGTCCTCGCATAAAATTTTTTGCTCACATGGGATCGATGGGGACTTTCCACAACTTCATTATAATGTTATCCCTAATGTTCATGTCAATTTTCAGCTTCTTGGGCATTCATGTAAGGGTACTCCTGTTTTTAGGGCTAACTTGATGGGACTATCAGTGTTTTGAAAACATCATATTATACTGGAAGATCTAAAAACTGCTTTTATTGAAGATCTATATTTACCATTGTTGTTTGTAGTTTTTGTTGCAGCGCACCTTTTATCGTAATGAGTTTATACACTCTTGGGATCCAAATCTTGATTAACTTGGGCTTGGCTATACTGTACTGAGGAGTCCTAATAAGGACGAAACCTATGTCTACAGTTGCATCCCCGATCTAAGATGATGGTGGCTTCAGTCCCGACTCTTAGATTTGAATTTTCTATGGAAAACAATTCTTCTTTAGAATTATTCATTTTTTGAATGTTCCATAGCACAAGCACCTCACATATTTCACAGTTTTTGTGGGAAATTTTTATTTATGTAATTTCTTCTTTATTTACGATAATGTTCATCAAACTTCCATCTAACCTTCTAAAGCAATTTGCCTTTTTCAGAATTCTGCTTGATCAATGTACTGAATTCTTTTTCCATTTCTCAGAGATCATTCGAATTTTTCATCTAAACGAATATCAAACTTAAAGAAATAAATAGATTTGGCTAAAATTTGATGTATTTTCTTCCTATATCCGATTTGCATAAACAAGGGCCATTTCTTTGGCTTAGTACAGACTTCTCAAATATTTCTCTTTCAAAGCACTTCAAATTCAATGTATTTTGTAATTCAAGAATAGAGAAGAAAGTATCTGCAGCTGTGGAGAATAATAAAAGAAATTAAACAGATAAATGATAGTCGACTGGTGACTGAGTGCAGATGATGGAACGATCTTAATGAGGAACGGTAGAACCGTTCCAGAGCCTTGTGCCACATCCTAGCGAGCTATGAGATGGTGCAATCTATGCATACACAAATACATAATATAGAAACTATTTTTACGATAATATTACTTACCAAATACATGCATTTCGAATATTATGGGAAATATGATTTTGGAACTATATCATTCACGCTGAACTAGAAATGTATTATGCGCAATTGGTTATACTCAGTATAATTTCAAAATGTACTTCAAAATATTATGCTGAAGTTCAATATATTTATGTCTTGATCTAAATATGATGAAATTATTCAGAATACTATAGTTCGTAGAAAAATTGTCTTGAAGGTTTTTTGATCAGACTTCGTTTTTCATGCAGACTATAAAACATTTAAGTGATTCTCATGTTATTTTCGATTGCAGTTCATTGCCACTATCAGGAATAACAATAATCTTCGCTGGTTTTTAGAATGTAGGAGTTAATTACTTGACAGCAAGTCTGGTTCAGTTTTGGTAAAATGTTAATGTTGTGGCATCCCCACGCTCAACAAATACATATAAATATCTATCTGAGTACTGTATACACCTACTCAAATTCATTCAAATGAATGTTCAAGCCAGCTTACTGCAGAAAGAGAAACTGAACAATTTACAGCCGATAACCTCGTAACGTCGTAATGTCAACCAAGGTTGATGTTAACATTGTTTGTATGACTTTGACAAAAACAAGCAGTTATAATAAGAACAAAATGAATATCAAATTGGATAAATTTCAACCTGGTTTGATCTAGAAGGTATTCGAGTCGTTCCATCTAGTTGTGGGTGTTTAATATTAAACTGTAAATGTGCTTTGAGTTCTCAATGAAGAGGTATCTTGGAATGTTTGTAGACATAGGAAGAACACGTCTGAGAAAATAACTTTGAGAGTTTACTTGATGCGTTGATAAACACAAATTTTAATCATTCTCTCATAGTGAGTTGCACAGCTGGCTCTTATCCTAGGTGTAGCTTAAATAAACAATATCCTATCGTAGTTCAAAAGTCAAATATGATATAAACATTGCTACCATTATTCCAATTCCATATTTCTGTTTGAACAAAGTTTGAAATTTAAGCTAGAGCGGTGCAACTGACCATTAATTATAAAAAAATAAAATAAAAGGCTCAGAAGTACAATTAATGCTGATCACTTTGATTTATTTCAATTTAATAGAGCGTTGATAGTAATACAGTGTCATTCTTCATCAGCTTGTAGAAAAGTATTCTCGAATGCAGAAGTGGCATTTCGCAATCTATAATCAAAAATAACCATTTTGTGAGCGTAGCGAACAAAAAAATTATTCGAGAATGCAGAAGAATTCCGCAATCATGTCTCAAACAACGTTTTTTTTGTGAACCACGTCTCAAAATTAATAAAAATGTAATAAGGAAATTTTGACATTCTAATCAATCAATACCACTTTGAAGATGTCTACCAAGTGACCAAGACCTGTTAGTATTAATAAAACTTCAAGAGATCAGTGTGAATCAAAGACATCTTGAAGGTTTTATTCTCAAAACCCATTACCCTTCCTTATAATTTTCTCACTACAATCCATCATTAAAAATAATTAAAGTTTGATGTCAAATGGTTAGCTAAAAACAATCTATTCACATTCATATGAATGTATTCATATGAAAATTAAGAATTAATGTACAATATCCAAGAGTTATTAGATAAGTTGGCCACTAAAAATATTAATTCTAGAACAATGAACATCTGAATAGTTTGGCGTTTGGTGAAACTTTCAGAAAGGTTGAATCACTTCTTTTATAAATGCATCTTTTAAAATGTGATATGAATATACTCTTCACAATGACAAAAAATATATACATTAATGATAATATCTACGATCTCCATGTTAGAATAGTTTTATAAAATTATTGTGACATTTGCCAAACCTTAGATATTTAAACTCAAATAATTTCCATCTGTAACTCTTGAACGCTGAATTTTGAACAAAAATCACTTAACATTAATCATTGGAAAGTCTTATAAACCCACCTTGATAGATTTGTTTGAAATTCCACCATTAGTTTCAGCTATAAAAAGAATTATTCAATCTCATGGACAAAGCTATAATATAATTTCATGATGTAGACATTTTTGTAGTAGAAACATCATAGCCAGTTACATTATCAAAATTATGACTTTTTTCTCAATTTTATTGTCAAGATGAATACAGTACCATGGTGCGCCGAAAATATTCCCACTCTGCGAAAAATATCTAGCCTACAAGGTCATTCAGCTTTTTACTACAAACTATTGATTCTAATTACCACAGTAAACATACACGAGTACGACAAAAAATATAACAGATACCAAAAAACCTCATAAATAAGTGAGATGATTGAAAAAAGGTGTTACATTTCTTGAATACTTATATTATTATCGTAAACATGCAATGATTCATTCATACAATAAGTCGATTATATATACATATAAGTTCATCCCTTTCTTTTTTAGAATATTTTGTATGAGAAACTGGTGATTTTTCTTGCTTTTTCCCTCTTATTTCAAATCAGCATATCAGATTGTTCATCAATCATAATAACTTCATATTTGATCTTGAACTTTAAGTCATAATCCGCAAATGACCTCATCTTTCTTTTCCGTTTCATTTGACACACGATTTCACATTACGAGATTGAAATGATTCTTGGGTGCGAATATTGCGACACAAGTATTATTTATCTACAATCTGTATTCACGTCCTCGTTGACACGTGAGACTCAGGTGAATATGTATTCAAATTATGTTGAATGATACATCAGTAGGTGGAGCAAAGGCATCAGAAAACAATATTGCTAAAATTAACTCAATATGCATATTTTAAGTTTGAAAAATAATTCAGAAATTTATCATAATAGGTTTGCACTATAAATGGATTATTCAAGGTTATTTGAAGAATATTTCTGCTCATCCAATGGTAAAAGTTCAACAAGTCCAAGGGCTAACTAGAGCTGTCTGTTGTTAATTAAAGATTCAAAAAAATGTTTGTAAGTCAATGCTAGGTATGATTAGAGAAGTATAAACGACGAATGACTTCTGTGGAAATTTTTAGGGTCTTTCATTCTGTTTGTGACTGTATTAGAAGATATTTAAATGCGGAAGGGATTGGTGTGTAAAAATGCTATACTAGGAAGATGTAGTTGAAAGGATGATGACTTGCCTTGTACAAGTACATACATGGTCGAGTTGTGAGCTTATAATTGGAAGATTTAGTTTTGAAGATTGTATGAATATACTGTAAGTGAATTGATTAGATTGTTGATTTATTGCATGAGAAAGAGATTCTGACTGAGAGTGATGAAGAAGCTTGTAAAAATAGAAACAGTGCATCAAGCGAGAGTGGCAGAATTTGCGAAAGAAATTAATAGAAGTTGTTTTGGGCGCTTGCTGAAACATTGTAAATGATAGAAAAATAATATATACTTGCCTGGCCGTATTTCAAAATCACCTCTTAAAATCAAATAATATAATTTTGTAACATGACCAAGTGAAATTCTTTCTTAACAGCAAAGTTTGATTACTAGTTGAACGTAAGAAAAAAATTATGTCTGAATCTGTTCGTTTAAGGTTGACAATTTGAAAAGCTTGACAGCCATTTCCTGAAAAGAAAGTAAAAAGTTTGCATCTCGATAAAAAAAAGCTAGATTTTCTAGTCAGAAGCTACCATGAATATTTTGATAATTCTTATCATATTTTTTTTGTCCCAGTTCCGGAGCAGAAATCTTTGCAAAAACTGTATGTTATAAATTATGTATCCTACACGCTGAATATATATATATATATATATATATATATATATATATATATATATATATATATATATATATATATATATATATATATATATATATATATATATATATATATATATATATATATATATATATATATATATATATATATATATATATATATATATATATATATATATATATATATATATATATATATTTCTGTGAATATTGCAATTTCTCCGTATTTAGATGTGTAATAATTACTTATAAATTCACATAACTTTAAATTTTTTTGTGGATAATTACAAGCTAGTAAGTTGGAAGCAGAAACTTCACGACTATCGATTCCAATCTCTGAAAATACTCCTAGAAGCAATATTTATATTTGAATCCCATAATGCTCAATCCCGCACTCTTTCTACATAAATTACTATTTGCTACATTTGATCTATCTTATGCGTTTCAAAACTGCCATCATGAATTTATATACAGCTGAATCACTGCGTAATTGAATTAAATTTTTTCGTACACTTATGTGAGAAGTATTTCCTGTTATCGCTCAGTTTGTTTTGAAATGTTAAGATCTCAACTTTTGCTTTATGAATTTTGTGGTGTTATTGGTTCTTTGCAACTGACAAAATATAGAAATCGATGATATCTAGGAAGAAAATGAATTGTAAAATTATATTGTATTGTGCTTTTATATTTCTCATTGACTATTTCATTTTTGTATATTATTTTCTATACATATTTCTTATCCACGTTGTATTACTCTTTGAGTCTAGCAACATAAAATCTGACGTGACTTACTTGTACATTATTGGATATATATATAATTCGATGTGATTTTGTGTTTGATCCTATATATTATTGGATATATATAATCAAACACAAAATCTCATCGTTGCACAGTTAATCGTTTTGGATTTACCCAAGAGATTCTAAGAATCTGTCAAGTGAAATGCGCTTCAAGCCAAGTCGGTTGCTATGGAAACAGTAGGTCATTATTCTTATACTACAACATTCCTTGATACTGATTTCCAAAATTCTACGACCACCAACAGATCTGAATTCATGCGCAAAATTGAAAAATAAATTCCTACTGAAGTGCTCTTCCGGTTCAGCCTATTGTTATGAAAATAGTAGGCAATCATTCAGATGCTACAGTAGACTAAAATACCAAATTTCATTATTCTTCACCTGATCGTTTCGAAATTATGCGAAAAATTCCAAAAGACTGTCAAGTAAAGTCCTCTTCCGGCTCGGTGAATCTCAATAAAAATAAGATATGAGCATTTAGATGGTATATTAGTTCTAAATACTAAATTCTAACAATCTACGTTCAATCATTCTGGATTTATGCGAAAAATTCAAAAAATGTTTGGAATAAAGTGCTCTTCCGGTTTAGTCGATAGCAATCATAATGCAGGGTGTACAACTAGATATTATAAAAGTGCCTAATACAAAATTTAAACATTCTACGACTGATTGTTTGAAATTTATGCGGAAAATTCAAAAAGTCTGTCATATAAAATGCACTTCCGGCTCAGCCGATTGTTACAAAAATAGAAGATGACCATTGAAATGCTACAGCAATTTCTAATGCTAAATTCCAGTATCCTACGGCTGATCTTTCTAGATTGACGCGGAAAATTAAAAAAAGTTTCAAGTAAAGTGCACTTCCGGTTTAGCTGATCGCAATCATAATTCAAGATGTACAATAAGATGTTATAGAAGTTCTTTATACTGAATTTCAATATGCTATGGCGGATCATTCTATATTTACGCAAAAAATTCAAAAAAAGTTTCAAGTAACGTGCACTTTGTACAAGTAAGTAAAAATAAATAAAAGGAGAATAGTATATTACAATACAAGTGAAGAAACTTTGAGTTTTGCTCACGCGGGTGGCAGTTTTGTGCACGAGGCGCTAGCCGAGTGTGCAAAGACACACAAGTGAGCGAATTCGTTTCTTCACGAGTGCTGTATAGCGTTTTGTTCAATCCTATTATTGAAACATTCATTAAAACATTAAAATCTATTACACTTCTTGAACAAAGATCATGTATGAAGTATAAAGTAGCATAGGTGTAAATATAAACATCCGCAACTGTCAAAAATATTAAAATTGTTTTGTCCTGATATTTTTACAAATATAAATTGTGACACTAAAATGGAACAAGATAATAATGAAATTGTGCGAGGAAAATAATTAACAAAGAAGAGAAAGCAAGTAATAGAAATAGCACTCAAGTTGATAGTACAAAAGTTACTACGATAACTACAGAGTCTCATCAATTTTCAGTTGCTGGTATATCTTGTTTAAGTAACGCAATTTTTAATAATTATGAAGTTCATTTTCATATCAATAAATGCATGTAATAAAATGTATTGTAGTTTATTCTTTATTTCGTTTTGAAAGAGTGAGTGGACGAAAGTAATTACACTCACTACTTTCGCCCACCCGTTGTCATAGGAATCACTGTAGTTGACAAAACAAACCGTTTCAAGATTGGTATCCAAGTAAAAAATAACATGTTTCAATAACAGGATTGAACAAAAGGATATGACATGAGATGAAATAAAATCTACAACATGTTTGGAATGACGTATTCCACACTAGTCAACCGTCGAATTCGCAATCGGCTCGGATTGCACTCTTTTCGCTCGATTGGAAAAATAGCCATTTCAATACTTGTTGTAGAATAAACCATCATTCTGCTAGTGTGGCAAGTAATATGTATAAGTCACGAGAGAGAAAGTTTTGCCATCTGAAGGGCAAGTGTTTATTCTCTCAAAACGTCTCAAATCATTTTTGTATGTTTGACACATCCAGGACAATGTGCTATCATCATATAAAAACTACAAAGTAGGCATGAAATGGTATTCATGGTACTAACTGTATTTGCTGTTTCACTATGCATTATTTTATTTCTGCAGTAATTATTGGGCTCTGTCATTGTGCATCACAAAGAAAAATTAGCTGAGAATGAATAAACATGGTAACATGCCCCTAAATATTAGAAGAAATTCAAGAAGCCTGCCTAAGTTTCATTACGAAGAAGAAGAAAGATGTTCATGATGAAGATTCTACTGAATTCAATCTTTGGAAATATATCAGAGCTGTTAGTACTTCGAATGAAAATGTTTTATTGCCATATTTCTTCAATCTCTGGAAAAAAATGTGTATTGTCCTCTTAGTGCAAATAATACTCGATATTGGAATCTACGTTACAGATATATTAAAATGTCGTTATTTCGAAGGATGGGAGATACAGCTTATTTGAAAAGTGAATCGAGAACTTAGAATCAAAGGCATAAATACTAAAAAAATTGAATATTGAATTTTTTCAATCAAAGCAACGGATAATACTTATCTAATGGTGGAGAGATTCTATTTCTTATTTTGTTCGTTTCTCAATGAATATTCATGAGGATATTTTTTTTATAGGCAGCACTACTATTGAGAATTGCGGGTGTAGGTCGATGCGATGAATTAACAAATATGATACAAGAAGAAATCACATAAATGAGAATTTCACACAAAAACTGTGAAATATGTGAAGTGCTGTGCTATGGAACATTCAAAAAATGAATAATTCTAAAAAAGAATTCAAATATGAGTATCGACAAAATACCAGATGAAGAAAAGTATATTCTACAATAATTATTGGAATAGCCTCTATTCCAAACGAGCGAAAAGTTCGCGAGTGTGGAATACGCCATTCCAAACAAGTTGTAGACTATACTTTCTCTAACAAGATTTGGCAACTCACCAATATTTCAAATGAAACTTTGAAAATCATGGAACGTCAAACGCAAAACCAGAAATGAATACCTGTGGTGGATCCACAACGACTTGACATTGACATTGACTTGATTTTTACTGTCAATGTGCCACACAAATTGGACATGTTTCCAGTTAATATTTGTAATAGGGACATGATAGGGACTAGGTCAGTTATCCTGCTATTAAAATATGATCTATGATACATGTCCAACTTACATGGCTAATTGACAGTAGTATTCAAGTCAATGTCAATGTCAAGTCGTTGTAGTTCCAGCTCTCAATTGTTAGGAAATAACCATCGTAACCTAACTAACAGCTTCTTATTCGTCGAAAATAATGATTGAATGATTTTTAACGTCATACGGAATTATTCTAAGCGATGTATCGGAATGTCACTTGTTCCAACAAAATTAATTTTTGGTTTTATGTGATATGCAGATTCCAAAACAGTGTTGGAGAATCGTACTTATATGTTACAATACGGGACATGAAGACAAATGTGTTTCGTTGGTTCATTATGATTCAAGAAGGTCCCGTTGATGCTCTCAAATTGTATAAGAAATTTTTTACTTCAAGTTGAGGTGATACTTCCCATCGCAGGTTTCTTATAAAATATGTATATCGCAGAGAAATTCACAAAGCAGCCCGTATCCACAATGATCATTTTTCCTCTCTCAGCAAAAAAATTATACACAATACACAAACTTTATGTCTAGTCTTATTATCAGCCTCGCTCGCTGCGCTCGCTTGCCTTAATGTGACTCGTCAAAAAAAATCACCAATTATGTGATTGTAACATAAAATGCTATGCAATCTAATATTCTGAACCTTCAAATTTTATTTACGATTGAATTTAATAGTAATAATACGACAAAATTTTATGATTTTTTGTTGCTTTTGATGAATGTTTAAATTTAGGTTTCAACAATACTTTTAAATTTTCAAACATTCTTAGATGCAATAGAAATAATTACTAGAATGACCAGTACTCTAATTCATGCCTCGTCCAAGACAAGACTTACTGCACATTTTGTCTTGTCAAGATTTAGACAGGACCACCGTCCACAGGACTTACTTAAGATTAAGGCAAGACTCTTATCGAATCTCGTCTCGTCTCGTAACAAATTCAATTCTGATCGACACATTCTAGGTGTAACTTTCAAGAAAAGCGTTCATAATACCGGCAGATTTTATTGGAAAATGCGAATAAATAAGTTTTTCCAACAGACGTCAAAAATTGGTGGCATTTGCACATCAATATCAGTGAATGTGAGTAATAAAATACGGGAATTTAGTCAATTATTTAATATTTATTTCCCAACTTTACAGTTTCGACTGCACTTCAGTCATCTATAGAAGCGACACATGAACACATTCAATTCTACATACAATAATTCTTTTCGCTTTTGAAGATGGCTAAGGTGCAGCCGAAACAGTTAGGAGATAAATATTTTATCACTCACATTCACTTTTTCAGTCAGTTTCAACTATTTTATGGATATGAGTATCCGAAATGTCGCATTGGAGTTGTTTTCCGCGCACCAATTTTATCTTGACAACGTACACGAAGTATTTCATGCACGTTGGCATGATAAACAAATTCACTAATTTTTGTATTTCAATACGATTCTAATATTTTTTTCAATAATTCTTTGACGACTGTAGAAAAAATGTTGTATGCAACTTGTGCGCGAAATTTCTCTGGTGCTTTCGAATGATTTGTGTCTAACTTTCATTTTCAAGCACCAAAGTATAATTTCGCGCACTAGATACATAAATAACTATTATGATTCCACACAATACTACAGTATATATTCATTATGTTCAAGACCAAGTATCTAAAGACAAGACTCATTCAGACGCTATATATGTTGATCGAATTTTATAATAGATGCGTGCAAGATCTTATTTACGGCCCTAAGTAATAACAGTTCAAAAAACGAATCAAAAGCTTGGCAAGGATAATAACCTGATAGATAAATCGGTGACAGGTATTTAGCACAATGCTACCATCATTAATACACAGAAAAACTAAAACTAAATTATGTTATGCAACTTAACGGCCAACCGTGAAGTGCTAAATGTATTGACAAAACAAGATGCGATAATCGGTTAGCATATGATGCCTGAACTAAACGATTATCACATTCTCTGATCGATAGCAACTTCTGATCTCAAAAGATGCTTTTAAGATCAGAACTTGTTGTAGAATTTTTTTCAGTCTGATCCAGTTTTTTTTCTGCTTACTAGATAAGTCTCTTTGACAATAAGGAATTTTATGCATAATTGTTCTATTTTGATTTTCACAGTGAAATTCTTTTATATACGATCGTATGAAAAGTGACAGTTCCACATATAATTTTCTTATGTAGGAAGTAGGCTTTAATGGAATTTGAGCAATAAAAGCTTCATTGAACACTATTAATGCACAATTCCAGTGTGAGAGTCCATCATTTCCACTCATCAACATCTTGGTATCAAATTTTCCAAAACATTCATGTCAACTTCAACGATGACTGTTTGATCCGTAATATCGTTTGTACCAATATTAGACGTCAAAGTGACATTCACAGAATAAAGAAATATTCGTATATAATTGAATATTTCACGAAAATTAAGACGATCAGAAATAAAAAATTGTAAGACAAACATGTAAAAAGTGTCTAATGCCCTCAAGGGGCTTCTAGAAATATTCGCCTCGCTCGTATTCTCAAACACTCGTGCATTAGAGATTATCTTTTTACACTTGTATTTTGAATATTTATTTCATCATTTCTTGCTCTGGATTGTTACCATTCTATCAAGTAATGGATAATGATATTTATTATTTGAATATAATCGTCAGGAGCAAGAAGGATGATAGTACGATCAACTTCGTCCAATACATGACATGTACAGAAAGTTGAACTGTCTCGAGGTACAATGCCAGACGACTGACACATAGCCTGGCACATCACGACACGTCAAACAATAAGCAGTTGAGGAATGTTAAATATAACAAGAACCACGCCTTCCAAACTAGATTATGTAATATATTCATGATCTCTGATTTATATGTTCCAAAACAAGTGGGGATTCCTTTGTTTTTAACGACAGATTTAGTTTTGCTCAATCATAAGTGGGACTTTTTGCATTTATGTCAAGATTCCAGAACTGGGCATTTATGTATGTCTTGAATTGGTTGATTATTAACCATATTCTCTTGATATAAGATCATCGAATTATTATCCATTCCTTAGACTGATCTATCTAACTTATGAATCGAACAGTGATTATGATGTGGAGACAAAGGAACAGTTGAAAGCGTGTACATATGCTGGCTCGCCTCAGCCCAAGAAATTTCGCGTACAAAAAAATCAGCGGCAGTATTATTGCTTCAAGTTTCTAGGACTAGGACTCATAAATTACAAAACAGTGTGAAACAGAGAATGGTGATTATTATTCTCAATTTGCAAGAATGTTCTGGAGGAACGTCACAAAAAAGTATTTTAAAAAATATTGTTCTTTGAGACAACGCGCTTATACTCACAAGTTGTTTTTGACTGCAAAACATTAGCTATTTAGACTGATCATACACATATTCTTCCGATGAAGCAGCATCGAACATCTATTTCGAAAACTAAAGAAACATTCGATGAGGAAGTAATAAGTCTTATCGAAAGTTGCTTCTGCACATCAAAACAAACAATTTGCTATCAAAGATTAAGTTTCCATATCACCGCTGAGTGACTGTGTTTATTTAAGAGAAGGTACATAAATTAAGCAAGCAATTTCTGTTTTCGTGATATTCTTGCTCTGTTAGGCCAAAAATTTATCAAGTTTTCCTTGTACATTCCGTATCTAATAAAGCTTTCTTAATTATTCATACAATTAGGTACCTAAACTTCAAAATATTCTCGAAATAACTACGAAATTCTGAGTGCTACTTAGAATTTAGTTTCTAAAATAATATCATTTATAATTATTGACGGTTGATGGATAACTTATGAAAAATCAGTAGCGAATAGATTTGAACAATTATAAACATGTTTTCCCACTGATACAAAATTTCATCCGGAAGTGTAATATGACTTGTTTATGTAAATCACAACTCTGTGGAATTCAAGTTTCTCTTGGCTATGAATTTATTTTTAGGATCTAGTGACAAAACAATAATTGTTCAACAATTAACTAATTAGTTTATTAATTAAGAAAGTATTTAGAAATTCTTCACGATTATTTGAATCGTCAAAGGAAGTGAATATAGAGAAAGTTTCCAAATATTCAAACATAAATTTGAGAATTTGGAATTTCTGTAGAGAATACATTGGGGCTTCCGATTATTGTGCTGGTTGCCGGTTGGTAACAAATTTTCAATAGATAGAATATATAAATAATTTTGAAGGTCCAATATTATAACCTTGATGATATTTTTGCTCGAAAATATAGGCAATAAAATTTGCATTATCCTGTATGCTAATTTTGATAAAATATTTTGGCTTGCTAATTGGAATTCTATGATTATTTCTTTATCTATTGCTTAAATTTAATAATTTGAAAATAATACACATACAATAGAATATTCTGCACCAAGACTGATAAGTATACTATTATTGATCTACTGCCTCGAGGTGCAGCGTGCAGAGCAACTGGGGTATTCACTCTCATCTTTCAAGTGATTTTTATATCAACATTAGCTAATAATAAACTTTTTAAGAAGATTATTTGCTTAGTCCCTTTGTCAATGATCAGATAAAAATCATTATGCTAGTTTTATATTTCTTTTGAAATTATTTCTATTTTTGACATTTGACATTAAGGTACCTACCAGTGGTGCAGTTTCAGAATGATGAGTGAGAGTGATTTGAAAAGAACTATTACTCCATAAATTGAACTCTTTTTATATCGAATGCATTGTAATTTCTATGGGTCATTATATCAACAAAATTTATAAGCTACTTATTTATTACTTCTTATTAATATAGAAAATAAAGACATTGCATTGTGAAAAAAAAAAAATAGGGAAAGCTGGATTTCTGCATGAAGCTTCCTCTTGTGGCTCTAAGCAACATCCCAAATATTCCCGCCGATACCCGCTAAAAATGTTACGCGGCGTGAAAGGTCCAGATAAACTAACGGGAACTTTTATCGAGAAAATAGTTGTCATCAAATTTGTAGCTTAAAAGATTTTCTACAAAAAAACATCTTCTTCCTCTTTTTCGTAAGATTAACGGTTTTCTAGAAAATTCGATTCAAAAAGTTTTAACGTAAATTAACAGTATCTGTGTATCGAATATTTATAATTGAACGTTAAATGAGACAAGTATTGGACAATTCACTTTCGTGAAAGTTTCAAAGTCCAAACAATACAAAGTAACGCATATATACTACACAATAAGGTCGACTTCACTCTGTAATAGGCTATGTATGAAGCACTAATAAAAGAAGTGCCCATCGATTACCACAGAAATTTACACACCTTCAAAAACCTGTAGAATTATCTTCTCTTCCGCCAACATCAAGTGCTGCTCGGTTACATTCATATCTTGTGCAAGTATGGCTTGGTAACGAGCTTGACCTTCTATACTAGGGATAGTCATTGCAAGATCAAATTTTGGAGCCGATTAAAACTCTTCTTCCATCCGCACCTGATAGTCTACTCAACTCTATTTTTTGTTACTGCACCAAGGGATGTACCTTGAACTATGGTTGCAGAAAAGTTGAGTGATACTGTTCCCCAGTTTGCGGTAATTGTCACAATCAGGATTGTTTAAATGTATCATCTGATGCATTTGATGACGTTAATAATGATGAGTCTACTGAAGATGAAGATCCATCTTGTTTCTTGACTGAAACTATGAAGATACAAGTTGATGAAGAGTTGGACATTGTAATTGAAATGAAATCAGAAGAAGAGCCATAATAATCTGTCTGATCAATAAAGAATCAATCATTCAACTGTTTTATAATAATTTCTATAATTTAAGTGAACATTTTTTATTAGAAAAAATTAGTAATAATACAAAAAAAAACATCTTTTTTGAAATAGAAAGAAGACTAATTAATGAAAAATTTTCTATAATCTTTTTGCTAGTAAAAGATAGTTCATAATCTGTTTATTTTCTTTAATATTTTTCAATCACAAATAAACGTGGATTATGCCTATAGGCCTGTTGCGTATGTTCAAATTTTGACGAAAGCGCCGCATGTTATTCAAAAATCACAACTTCGAAGTGTGATGTCACCAGTCAATATTTTGAAATATGTCAATGTGCTTTAAAATCAAAATACAACCCATGACGTACCATCTTTATTCCTAATCATAATATTGTGTTTGATTTATGACAACATTTGCAGAAAAAAATATTCTAAAAGAAGCAAATCAACCATAGTCATTATTACTTTTTGTTTATGTGACTCAGGTTATCAAATACAGTTAGATTTATAATGTGCTATATACGTACAGAATTTGAGCAAAATTCTTGTGGAAAAGAGATTTTCTCATCTTGTTTATCTTCAAAACAACTCTTGAATTTTTAAAAGGAAAAATATTAAGCAAAAATTTTGTGCTTTCAGTAAAGTATTCTAAGACGAATTTGTGTGACTGTTCAGTCAATTAAAAAACTTATCTAATTGGTATTTATCGAGTTTCTTTACAATTATGATATTTAATTACTCTTAAAGATGGTTGATACTGAGAATTGAATGATATCTGATACATTTTTATAGATTATTGCATAATATCACACTCGTTTACCTGCTGTTATCCACATTTTTCTTTGTTTCGCTTCATAATCTCTTCCCAGAGACCTATAAAAATGTAGCTCGGGGCTATTTGCTTTAGTATTAGTACATCCAACAGCATAGCAACTTCCAAGTGAATGATTTATATACTCATGATTTTATCGAATAATATGACATACAAAAATGACGTTTGGCAATTTAACGTTTTAGACAGATGTAAAATTTGATCGATAGAGCGGAGCCTTTTAGGAAACGCAATAGGCGTATTGGGGATGGAGACACCACATAAAGAAAAAATGTGACCTACTTGTACATCATTATATATATATAATACGAAGTGATTTTGTGTTTGATCCAGTTTGTTTCAGCCATGTCGGCTGCTATGGGAACAGTAGGCCATTATTCTTATACTACAACATTCCTAAATACTGATTCCCAAAATTTTACGACTACCAACAGATCAGAATTTATGCGCAAAATTAAAAAATAAGTTCCTACTGAAGTGCACTTTCGGTTCAGTATATTGTTATGAAAATAGTAGACAATCATTCAGATGCTACAGCAGACTGAAATACCAAATTTCAATATTCTATACCTGATCGTTTCGAATTTATGCGGAAAATTCCAGAAGACCGTCAAGTAAAGTGCACTTCCGGCTCAGTGGATCTCAATAAAAATACTGAACTCTAACAATCCACGTTCAATCGTTTTGGATTTATGCGGAAAATTCGGAAAATGTTTCGAATAAAGTGATCTTCCGGCTTAGTCGATAGCAATCATAATGCAAGGTGTACAACTAGATATTTTGAAAGTACTTTATACAAAATTTGAATATTCTACGACTTGTTGTTTAGAATTCATGCGGAAAATTACAAAAGTCTGTCATATGAAGTGCACTTCCGGCTCAGCCGATTGTTACAAGAATAGAAGATGATCATTGAGATGCTACAGCAATTTCAAATGCTAAATTCCAGTATCCTACGCCTGATCATTCTGGATTTATGCGGAAAATTTAAAAAAAGTCCTGCGTAAAGTGCACTTCCGGCTTAGCCGATCGCAATCATAATAAAAGATGTTCAATATAATGTTATAGAAGTTCTCTATACGAAATTCCAATATGCTATGGCGGATCATT
This sequence comes from Dromius quadrimaculatus, assembly GCA_963989225.1. Taxonomy (NCBI): domain Eukaryota; kingdom Metazoa; phylum Arthropoda; class Insecta; order Coleoptera; family Carabidae; genus Dromius; species Dromius quadrimaculatus. The sequence goes on along the minus strand of OZ022325.1, from coordinate 37,811,332 downwards.
CTATATTTATGCACAAAAATTCAAAAAAAGTTTCAAGAAAAGTGTGAACTTCTGGCCTGACCGATTCTTACAAAAATAGCGGATAACCATTCTGATACAACATCAAGTTTAAATACTGAATTCCAACATCCTACGGTTGATCATTCTGGATTTATTAGAAAAATTCGAAAAAAGTTTCAAGTGCACTTCCGGTACAGACGATTGGAACCATAATGCGAGGTGCACAACTAGACCCTATATCAGTCTTAAATACAAAATTTCAACATTATACGATCAACCAGTTTTGAGATTTGCGAGTTACGCACGCACGAACGCAAGCACGCACGAACATACGTACCGACATCAAGCCAAAAATGGTCAAAATGGATTCAGGGATGCTCAAAACGGATATTTCCATCAAAATCTCGATAGGTGAATTTTGTCAGTTTCACAATACTTTCTTGTACTTAGTACAAGTGAGTATAAATCTAATATCTATTATTGGAAGGGCACGTATCATATGAAAAATCTGACGTGAACATCACATGACTTACTTGTACATCATTTGATATATACACAAATTTAATCAATAAAGTTTTCTGTCACTCTAGATTATAATTAATATAATTTTAATAATATTTTGACATGTACAATTTCAAACAAAATCAAAAAATTGGTAACAGATTATCATTGCCTACCTTATCATTTCAATTAAACTGATTGTTCTATACGGCAAATTCTGAATATCTGTCACACATATAAACTGCACTTCCGGCTCAGCCGATTGATACAAAAATAGTAGATAACCATTTTAATTCTACAACAAATTCAAACACTGAATTTCAATATGCTTGGCTGATCATTCAAGACTTATGCAAAAAATTAAGAAAAGTTTCCAGTAAAATGCAGTTCTGGTTTAGCCGATTCATACAAAGAAAGCAGATGACTATTCTGATACAACATCAAGTTCAAATACTGAATTTCAACATCCTACGGTTGATCATTCTGGATTTATTGGAAAAATACGAAAAAAAAGTTTCAAGTAAAGTGCACTTTCGGTACAGACGATTGGAACCATAATGCGAACCCTATACCAGTCTTAAATACAAAATTTCAACATTATACGTTCAACCGGTTTTGAGATTTGCGAGTTACGCACGAACGAACGCACGAACATATGTACCGACATCAAGCCAAATATAGTCAAAATGGATTCAGGGATGCTCAAAACGAATATTCCCATCAAAATCTCGATAGGTGAATCTTGTCGTTTTCATAATACTTAGAACTATTTGAATAAAATTTTCTCGAAAACCGTAAGTCTTTTTAAAATAAAAAGAATATGCTTTTGTGGGCAATTTCTTGAGCAACAAATTTGATATTCACTATTTTTCCGATAAAAATTACCGTTAGCAAGATTTTTGCGAGAAACCGTTTATATTGACCTCAACCTCGCATAACATTTTCAGCGGCGCATGTATCAGCGGGGATTTTTGGGATATTGTTTAAAGCTACAAAAGGGAGCCTCTTGCAAAAATCCAGTTTACCGGGAACTTTTCCGAAGTTTGATCTTTTTTTGTCTTTATTTCCAGAACTATGTTGAAATTTCTCTCTTTAAAAATATTTTGTTGGATCACTAATCCTTCCTAAAACAATATTTACTAAGAAAGAATATTATTTATATTAGATTCCAGTTAGGAACGGTCCAAAGCTTTTATGGGGCTACCGTGCTTACAGCGGCTGTGTTCATAGCGGGTGTGCACATAGCGGTCACTATAAAATCAAGATTACTGCAGTCATATATTTCCCTACCATTCTGTTTAGGCTTTTTATTTGGAATTTTGTTTCTCTTCATATTTCGGCCGTGCTCGTGGCGGTCAAAACTCCTTTCTCATCATTATTTATTGACATAATCCGATGAACATTTACTAAAAATTTGAATAAAGAAGCGTGTTTAAATATTAAATATTTTCAGCTCATTGGCTTCATCCTATGATAGACACTCTTTTTGCGCACTTGCGCGAAAGCTACATATGCTGTTGTAAGCAGTAGCTTTCGAACTCCTCTGTTGTTTTGGGTTCATGTTTGGTTCACAGGAGTGTACAGCATAATTTCGTACTATCAGGGTCGTTATCTGAAAATGCGAGCGTAGCCTACAATCAATTCATCGAAAAAAAAAAAACAAAAAACACTGTTTAAATACCATTGACAGAGCTTGAATTTAACTTTGTGTTATAGCTTGAGAGCCACTGGTTCAAAAAAATATGTTCTTCCATAATTGGATGTCCTCCTTGGTCTTGCATAGAATTGCCCCATATAATTTTATTGTGTCTTCAATAACATAGAAGTTATTCGAGGTAGCTCGTTTCGCTGTTACACCATGTATTTATTTATTACCTAAATAGATACAAACAGCTAAGTACGGTTTTTGCGTTAATGTTAAATTTGTTTGCATTTCGGCCAATCAGAAGGCTTAAATCGTAATCTAATAAGAGCCTTGGACCGTTCTTAGTTGGAATAAGCTACGGAAAGTACATGTATATGTCTATCTTAAATACGCTGTGAACTGTGAATATTACTAGATATAAAAGATATGAATCTTCCAAACATTTTTTAGTTCAAGAGAAGAATTCAATTGAAATACCAAGAGAAAAAAATGGGAAAGAGTTCTAGGTGACTTCATCAACACAAAATCCATCAAAACTCTATTAATCAGTTGGACGAATTCATAAATAAATGAAATATCGTGGATAGACCAAAATGTCAAAGAGAAGATATATAAAAATAAATTTGATTTAAATATTTACCCTAATCTTTCCTTTTAATTCTGTGATTTTGACATACTGTGTAATAATGTTATAGATTCATGTTGATTTTGGAATTATTATTCTTATTTTCTTTTCACACTCGCAATCTCGTTCTAGAAAACATCCAATTTCAAAATCAGTCATGAATACAAAAACATGTTTAATGCACCTGAATTTGTTACACCCTGTTGAACTAGTTTCACTACAACGGAACGTTACGATTATTTAATTCTTGCTCCTTGAATATTAAATTGACTTATTGAGTGCTCGTGATTGTTCATAACAAAGCATTTACCTGGTCTCTCTGAATCTACATATAAATTATTGTCATATTTGAACTTCATAATTTAATCAGAGTATCTGTACGTTTCTGACCAACCATGCATTTTTTTATACAAAATTTAAACTTGCACTCCGATTGAAATACTTATCTAAATATATCAACCTACTGAAGAATATGTAAGGAATGCACTGATAGATTTAGAAAAATATATATATGATTGTTTGTTGGGAGGGAAGCTCACGCGTGGGATGAAAAACGAGCTTGTATAGATTGGCTTGACTAATGAATGTGATTGAAGCAAAGGTGGTGTATTAGGATAATAAGGATGTTTAGAGAAAAATAATTGTTGGTTGGATGTTAAATGGTACTTATGCTCAATTTGAGGGAAAGGCATGATTTTTAAGATTACTCAAGTTCTCCCATATTTTCGTCAAACTTATTTGTGATGATTTCAGTTGGAAGCTGATGAAATAAGTAAATACTCGAAGGGATCTAAAATTGACATTTAGAAAGGGTGAATATATTCGAATATAATTTTTTTACTGGAATACAATAGAGAATCAAATCTGGATCCCAGGGCTCGAATGGACATATCACTCAGTCATTCTATGATTATATAAAAATCTAGAAATCTACCATTTTGTGTGTGGTACCTAATCATTGTAAATTTATTCTAGATTTACGTTACGAGTATCAGCATCATTCTGCCGTAAATCGGATTTATGAATAAATCTTGTCCACAAAGTCGATTATGAATCCGATTTTAAATCTAATTCAGATAGTCCACATCGTCTTTATTAATCGGATTTATAATCCAAAGTACAGATGAATTTGAATTAGGTTCTCGATATAAACTTACTCTATAATTCACAAATTAACGAATCTCACAGATTCATAAGTTTGTTCAACAGCATGAGCTAATTTTTTTTTTTCAAATTTAAATGTTTGTTCAAGTGACCTTAACTCAATTTGAAGTGAATATATAAGTTTAAGGTTGTTGAGAAGGAAATCAAAGTATGTGAGAATTTATTCAAATTTTTACAGTATATTATTTGTTTAGTGAAGAATATTCTGACAAAGTTTGAACTCAATCTTGTTTCTAGTTATCGAGATAAAAAATGTCAAAGTTGCTGTTCAGTGACATGTTATTACATTGCGTAAATGCACGCGACGTGTTTCACATTGATTTATACGTCATTATCTCGACTACCTGAAATGTCAACATCACAAAAAATCGTCAAAATATCTACGAAAGTCTTATAAACATGTGTATCAAGTTTCAAAAAAAACTTGTTTATAGTTCCAGAGAAAATTGAATTATTACTCAAAAAAATTGTACAAAAGCTACTGAAATTTAACAAGTTATCATAGGCTTGGCAACGTCGCCGCATGAGATGAAATAGGAAGAGTGTGTGTAATTAGAATAAACAAGATTTCCCTGACTTGATGGTACTCTGATTGAGTAACCCATTTATTCTTCCAACGATATTATTTTTTTGATGTAGATTTATCATCAATAAGTTTGTTTGGTTATGAAACGCAGTATCACTACTAAACGTCAGATGTCAAAAATACCTTTCAAAGTCTACAGCGTTGCGCGCTATACATATCATATTGTAGCTTTGTTAAAATATGAAAAAAGAATATTTTACCGGATGGAAGCTCTTTAAAGGAATAAAATAAGGAACCAAATTATTCAAAATCATGCATTTTCAACCGAAAACAAACATTTCCATCAGTTTTAATCATTGAAATTTTGTTTATTTGGAGTTGGCAATAAATGTTTATCCTATGTAGTTAGTATAGAGCAGGGTTGCCATCATAGCTTGACCCCACTCCTCTTCTTAACAACCTTAATAACATGCCCATGTGAAATTATAATTTCATATTTACTTTAAGCACCGGTATTTCAGTCCTCGGTTTATCTTAAGCACGTAAGACTTTTAATGGATCTTATTGAGGTATTTAATTATAATATCCGGATTAGAGCAACTTCACTGTAATTACATAAAGATAACTGTTTTTTCCTTGACCTCCAGATGATAGGAGAATAATCAATATAAATATTCTCTACTTTCTTCACAACCTACATTTCAAAATTCCGTATTCGTTATAACCACAAATTAATATTTATCTTGGTTATAAATTATTTTCATCTTCATTCTGCTACACCATCCCATTATCTCTGAATAGAAGAATTTGCTATTAACATTTAAACCACTGACCATCGTCAGTGAAAGTCTGTGATTTTCTCTACACTTTCACTGCCGATACTGTGCTGGCACTTGACAACGTTTCGGTTCAGTACAAAACAACAAGACATGCGACTATCACGTTGTCATGTTGAGTAATGATGATTTAATCGACAGGGTATTTGTGTCACACCCAAGTATAAATAAAAAGTAGTTTGTAGATTTGTGTCTGGTTTTTCTTATGTGATATAATTTTGTTCAAAGTATGTCAAACGATTTTAACCCAATTTTTTGTCTAAATTATGTGGTACTAATGACTTCTCTTTAAATACTAAGAGTCTATTTCTTGGAGTTTTTATGTGGAAACAATTTGTGAAATTAGGGAGAAGTTAAAAAAAGTCACGTGCAGATCATGTTTGCATATTATGTTCTTCGCAAGGATATTGACTTTAGATATGGAAATGGATTCCATTTGTCAGTCATTTGAAGAAACAAACATAGTTATCGGTATGGTTGCCAACATTTCTTCGACGGAATATAGTATTTTCCAAAATGAGCTATGAAAAATATAGTATACCTCAAGAAAATATAGTATTTCATGGAAAAAGCAGAAGCTAGACAGATATATTTGCTACTGATTCATTTTTATGGAGACTATACTTTTTTGCATTTCTTGAATTTTTTAATAATTTTTTTTCTGAAATTAAAGTGTCATTTGCTTGATACATTCAATAAATTAATATGAAGTAGAAGTTCATTTTTTATTAATGAATTACCACTTCTGTTTCTTTATTCTCACCTTTCATTTCGAATTAAAAGCGAAACTATCCTTTCAGCGAGGCGCGTCAATAAATTTTGAAATGAAGAATTTGTAAGATTTTGATGTTAAAAATGTAGTATTTTTCCGTACTATATATTTCTTCAACAGTTTATAGTACGCAGACTCAGAATATAGTACAATACTATATATTATAGTATGGTGGCAGCCATAGTTAACGGAATAGTTCAGATAACAAACTCGCTCTCTTTTGTTGTACTCATATACAAGATGATCATGAATGTTTGACAGTCACTGATTTGTAAAAGTTCGTATTATGATCAAAACTACCCTTTCCGGAATAAAATTAGTACAACACATTCTCATAAATTTATTTATAACTTATTCTTTGAAATATTTGATACAAACTTTGGTCATATCTTGTTCTTGGAAAGAAAATAATAAGTGAAGAATTATATTATTGTCAGGTTTAAATGATCTATTAATCGTAGTCACTATTACAACGATAGTACATAGGTAGTACTGACATTAAAATTAAAAAACTGATTGTAATAATTATCTCTATTTTTGTCAAAAATCTTATCGATTGATAATAAATTAATGATTGTGTTACAGAATATAGGCGATTGTCTGCAATGAAATTTCATTTCAAAAGCGACCTCCAAATTCATTATGAGCAAATAATAATTGTAGATCTCAACTCTCGTATAATGGCTATTTTTTAGTTGGATGAATATAACGTTCGCCGCTGACTCGTGCTCTGAGCTTTATTCTTTAAAAATAGCTCTCATTATATACTTATTGGATACTATGTTATTATACTGCATCATTTGATATAAATTATAATCCACATTATCGTAAGATCACAAACTATAACTGTCATACCGGTATCAGATTTTGTTCCATGGCAATCTAATTATAAAACAAAATTGTGATTCATTTATTTTATCTCGATTCACTGATATGCTGTCACAACAAGTGAGAATGTTTCAGAATCAATTTATTCCGGAGCATTCGAATTTATGAGAGAGAATTCATGATCATTTTTATAATGCAAAGTTTTCTAAATGCAGAAAAAGTGAGATTTTTACGGTTTTATTTGCCGAAAGTTTTTAATCTTTCCATCATGCGCACAGAATCTCTTGAATTTTGTAATTGCTCCCTGAAATGAGTTTTGAAAACTAAATTCGAAAGTTTTGTCACATTGTATTTTGGCTGGTAATTGTGATTAAGAAAAGAATATATTCAGGACATCTATGGTGTTTTTATGGTAATATAAGTGAAATAATGTCTTACAACTTTAGTGTTCATGGGAATGGGTACATGATTTTGTCATCTGAAATCTCCACTATCATTCGGCATTTGTATTAATGAAAATGTTTACAGTAAAAACTCTATATGCTTACAAGAATACTGTACCTATCTTCATTGATTTATTGGAGTTAATGCTAGGCGTATAGCTGCTGTGAGAATAATTTTTCTACGTAGCTAATGTGATTAGGTGTATAAACAGAAATTCATGAGGACATACTCGGAAAAAAGAAACACTATGAAAAATGGATAGCGGAATTCAAGAGGAAAAGAACCAGTGATGAATACCGTGCTGGAAGATCTGTTTTTGTCTCAATTCTCGACATTTTTGATACTGTTCATGAAATGATTTTGAGATATCGACTAAATCAGCTGAAAATTTTGTAGATTCTTGGTACTTCATCCTGATCAACGGATGAAGTAATTATCAGCTGAAAGAATTCAAAAATATTTGGATGTCGACTATAAACGACCAATGTCCGTTTCAGGAGATGAGTTAAATTAATCCGGATTCAAAGGTAATTAAGTTAATAATAAGAGTTGCAAAGCACAAGATGGCTTACAGCTTTTTCGACGAGAATTCATTCGATTTTTCAATCGAATAGTGACAAATGAAACTTAAATTCATCTTTATGAATAAAAAAAACAATCAGAATAGTGAAGATATGGTAGCCCATCTCATCCTTCATCTCAAGAAGTTTCGCGTATAGAAATCAATAGTAACATTCCTGCTTATATTTCCAGGAAGAAGATGAAATAATTCTTGTAGATCACTTAGGGTACCTATTTTATATAATTTATATAATAATAGTAGTATGAGAAGAAAATAACTTGATTATTTATGTCAACAATAAATTATAAATAATAATGGTAGTCATCTTTGTCTAAACGGTATCTATAAACTCATTCAAGTAATATTGATAAGTTTGATATGAAAAGAATAAATGCTAGATCTGATTTTCTTTTAAAGTGGTAAGAAAGTTATTACAACTTAGATCTTGATAGAAAGAATACTTTGTTGTAGAGTTGTTTTTTATAATATAGATTTTAAAATAGCAGCTTTGAGTTCATTGTGGAATAAATAATTCTGTACCCAAATGATCAATTTCTTTTTAAATTTTTTATGCGTAAATCCATCAATAATAATTGAATCCACTTAGAATGGAATATGAAACATTAAAACCTCAAACATCAAAACACCAGTAATTGTAATTTTTTCATCATTTCTCTGCTGGATGATAGGTACGACTTTATTCAATATGACCTTATATAGAGAGGTTCAGCAGAAATTTCATAAGTTGGCAGTGCGAAATATATCACTTTTCTTGCGTATCTACCGGTGACGAAAGTTATAGTTATAGAATAGAGCAGAACAAAACATTACTTAAGTTTTCAGAAAAATGTCGAGAGAAAGTATCTGAAGGGGTGTTGTTTCTGTAAGACAATGCGTCTGCTTAAAAGTTGTCTGTTCTGCGCAAATTTAACGAATAAGGCTTTGGGTTGAATACTCACCCTTTACATGATTTAGTACTAAAAGACTACTATCTTTTTTGAAGACTGAGAAAACACTTGAAAGGACACAAATTTCTTTCAAACCAAGAAAGTAAAGACTCGATTGCAAACAAAAATAACGTATTTTTTTGGAGTTCTAGAGTTTCTTTATGATTCTTGAACTGAGTGTATAGAGTTGGAAGAAGATTATATACAATAATTTATTATTATCCCCAGTATTATTAGTTTTTCGATATTGCAGCTTCTGTACATCGTATATATCTTAGTATAAATAATAATGCCTGAGAGAAGATGTTTCTTGTTCTTGATCCTAAGCAATAAATCAAACTAAATCTGCTCTTTCTCCTCATTTAGATACCAACTTTAATTCACACGAAAGTTAAGCTTCTTTTGCTCATAATATTAAATGTGAAACTCATATCTGTGCTTGCGATTTGATGCGCCATTTTAAGAAAGTGGAACATTTACTTTATTTTAATTGAAATATGACACTGATAGCTCGCAATCAGACTCTATAAATTCAGCACCAAAATTGTTTTAAGCCATTGTTTGGCAAAGTTTTGTAACAATTGTGGGAAAGTTTCGATTTTGTCATATCTTCATTTTTAGAATCTAGCACTGACACAGTTCTCAGTTTCGTAATTTAAGTAGAGGGTATTGAAGGTAAAGGATTTATGTGATAAGTGTTATTTGAAATTTCTTCAATCATTCTTGAAGATTGAATGATATGATTTTTTCTGATATCAAACCTTCACATTCTTCTCACTATTTATCTTAAGTAATGGAATATGTCTGTTTCGAAGATGCAGTACCTTATTTCTACATTGATATATGAAAATAAATACTGAATGAGACTACAGGATATTTTTTCACCAAATTGGAGTGATATATTAATAATATCACTTTCCATCGGTGAAGTATGTGTTGGTATTCATCTAATAACTTTTACTTGAATTTCTGGCTGAAAATATGATGTTGCTAGGTACACATACAGTTTTCAAATTTGTCAGATATTACAAATGTAGCAATATAATAATTATTCATATTCTACAATATATCAATGAGAATTGTAGTAATTAATGTCTGCATAATTTTAAACACTGCAATAATTAAAATTTGACCTACTGCAATCTCAACGCTAATTGATTAAAATTGTATTCATTTATTATGAAATCTCATTTTATGGTGATTTATGTTCAAGAATTCATAGGGGTCTACTTTTATCACTCCACTTTCATTATTCAACTTCTAGCATTCCATTTTTATCACTTAACTTTTTACCACCATACTTTTTCATCACTATTCTATTTTACCACTAATATATTTTACCACTATTTTTCAATTATAAGACAATAAAATTTTATTCAAAATTGTATTTTATGTCGTAAATCTCTTGAGTATTCAACAGTTTCCCCTTTGTCTTTTCTGAATTCAAATAGCTTTCGGTTATGTATTCAACTTTTAATTATTCTTTGTGATGCGTATTGAAAGATATTTTCAATATGTTCGAGATCCTTTCGTTGTGAACTTTGTTCATATAAATCCAGCACCTCCTCTATTTCATTTTCATTAATGCTTTGATTTTCATTGAAACCCAGACTAAGAGTTATATTTTTAATTGTGTAGTCCAGTTGAACTCTTGGTCATTAGGTATATACTCTCATACAGATCTAGTTGAATAATCGTTCGAATACAGTTTTAGGCAATCTTTTATTATACATTTTGCTAATTTTGCTCTACCAATGGAGTGCTCGATTAAGAACTGTAACTTCTATGTGAGGCATACCAGTTTCGACTTCCAGCTTATAATCTGGTTTACTGCGAGGGCATTGAAGCATTCTTTCAATGTATTTTGAATCTTAATCTACATTATCAAGGTACTCTGTATATATTTGGGAATATTGATTATTTATCGTCTCCCATACTTTTGAAAAGCTATAGCTCCTGTTTTAGCTATATATTGCATAAAATAGGATAACAAATCAATAAGTGAGAGCCATGCATATCTTCTTTGGTATTTGTGTTAGAATATGACAGAATTTCAATTCATTAAGAAAAAATAATCTCGAACTAGTATACACTGAAACTAGAATTTGTCGGGAATTTAAAATACTCATAACAGGTTAAGGAACATTCATCAAAATTTGCATGAATCAAGAAAACAAGATATGATGATAGAAACACGAGAAAAAAAAAGATAATAATGGATTGTTACTCTTATAAAAATTCCACATATTTAGCTTTTTTACTTACTTGTACCAAGTACAAGGAAGTATTGTGAAACCGACAAAATTCATCTATCGAGATTTTAATGGAAATATCTGTTTTGAGCATCCCTGAATCCATTTTGACTATTTTTGGCTTGATTTCGGTACATATGTTCGTGCGTGCGTGCGTTCGTGCGTAACTCGCAATCTGGTTGAACGTATAATGTTAAATTTTTGTATTTAAGACTGGTATAGGATCTAGTTGTGCATCTCGTATTATGATTCCAATCGTCTGTACCGGAAGTGCACTTCACATGAAACTTTTTTAGAATTTTTCTGATAAATCCAGAATGATCAATCGAAGGATGTTGAAACTCAGTATTTGAACTCAATGTTGTATCAGAATGGTTATCTGCTATTTTTGTATGAATCGGCCAAGCCAAAAGTGCACATTACTTGTAACTTTTTTTTAAATTTTTTGCATAGATCTAGAATGATCAGCCATAGCATATTGAAATTTAGTGTTTGAACTTGTTGTAGCATCAAAATAGTTATCTACTATTTTTGTATCAATCGGCCAGAAGCATAAACAAAGAGAGTTTATAAAAGATCAAATGCGAAATAAATTGGTATATGAAAAATGTGAGAAGAGCGGTGAAAAATCAGTTGACTTAATTTGAAGCGAATGTCTAATAAAATCTCTACCTTAAAGATGTGAAGTGATTAATGTTTTCACAACTTCAAAGATTTATGAGAACATAGCTTTGAACTCTTGAAGTCACGTTGCCATATTGCCATAATGGGTATTCCTTGAATAGTTGGATATCATCTAAATTCGTAAGAAAATAAGTTGTAAAAGAATATCACTGATTTTATTTTCCACGATAAAATACTAGAATCAAAATATTTCTTCAAAACTAATGTCAGTTTGACCATCTTTTCTAGAATTTCACAGTTCTTTACTAGAAAACCATTCGCTTTCATATTCAGTCACTTAAAACATACTTTTTGACATACATTTAGATAGGCGAGCAGTCATATTACACAAGTAAGCAAGGAATTTTATATCTGCAGGCAAAATGCTATAACTGATGATTTCTTTGCTTCCTCATCCGTGGATTATATCATGTAGTAGCTAGAGTTATTTCATATGATGTAAGAATGTGAATAAAACTGATTTCATAGAATGAATGGAATCCAAAAAAATTATGTTCAACAGATTAGGCACATGGATGGAGTACATAAATAAATATGTATGAGAAAGACTTACCTTCAACTGTATGAATATCTGTGTCTAATTTCAAATACATAAAACCGCTCATATTGCGACGAGTTTATTTATATATGATATTAATAAATTATATCTAATGTCAACATTTCCTGATTTCTAGATTATTACCAGTTTCCTTCTTAAGGATCAATCAACACCATTTTTCAATTTTATAAGACACTTTATCTTTGTTAACTCTTATCTCTTTAGTAATAACTTCTAATATAACAACGAATGATATGTCAAATTCAAATAGCTTTGAATACAATTTTTGCAGATAAACTAACGTATCTGATCTACGCGTGTACACGCACAACAGGTACTAGTACAGTCATTTGGTTCTCATTTCAATCATGTTTTCTGTACATATGTACTTTTAAATTATTTAGAAGATTTTACAATCAATATATTTTGGAAATTTTTGAAATAATGCACTTTTTTGGCTTATATGTCGGATAACTTCTTAGCTGAATGTTACTGGAACCCCAAAATAAAGTCAATAAACTAATAAAAATGTGACTCGTCCATATTCTTGATGAAGTCAGTATCTGGAGGAGATAGAAGTGTTTAAAATGTTTCTCTTTTTTAATTGACACATTAAAGATGAATATAATAAAAAGATAATGTCTGTACTATTTTCATCTACTTCACCTCAAGGAATATTGAAGACCTTCTATATGCCTATCTTTAATGACTTTTAGCGTAGCAGAAGTGATGTGCACGAAATCAGGAGCGCTTCATGTTCTAATTACGATATTATTCGTCTGGCGGTAAAATCTTACAATATTTCCAATTATAAAGAATAACTCTAATTTTCACACTTTTTTGCTATTTGCGCACATTTTTGAGTCGTTGAAAATCACATACATGTATGTATTCATGTAAATATGCATATTACTAGCTTATGTTACACTTACAATGTATTACAGATGATACAATGAGCTCGTTCGGGTGTTTTTCAATTTTTATATAATGTCATTTAGAATCTGAAACTATGAGTTCCATCACTTCTATTTTTTCTAGAAAATGTTCAATAAGGCAAATAATAATTTATAAAGTCCTGATGACATCATTGCCACTAGATCGTAAGAATATTGTTAGACATACGTGTACGCTGAGATAAGATGTAAACGTATGTCGAGTAGTTTACAGTGGTGCTACTCAACTAAACATCCCAGCTGATTACCTACTAGCAGAAAATGTGTGGTCTACTGTACAACTCTGTGGTACAACTGGACAAGTATAGTGAATAATACGTCATCAATGGCGCTTGTTCAAATGAGGATTTTCATTTTAATATTACGAGTTAATACAGAGCAAAACATGATAATTTTTATATTTATATCAACAATTAACAGCTAACTTGTATGTGCAATATGTAATTTTGGAGAGTTTTCAAATCGAACGAGCCCATTGGGGATAGATGAGAGTCTCAAAAGTCTAGGTACTGAAGTCGATACTAGCTTTTTCAAATCGAAACTGAGACCAATACAAAACGCTTCAGAACCGAGACGATATAACTAGTGTGGCCGCAGGCTTGAAAGTCTCTAAGGATCACAAAAAATGAAATCGGCTATCAGATGAAGCCGCGAGATGGTTCATTTCTATTCAGTTATAGAGCCGTTAATTTCTCTAAGCTATACTATTTTATTTTTTATAGTTACAGTAATCAATAGTACTAATGTGGAATGTGATATATTGGTCACAAAAGAAAAAGCTTGGCCACGATGCCTGAAAGGCACTTTACTACTTTTCTTGAGTGACTCTATTAGAATGACTTGAACTGTTTTCATATGTTGACATATTTTTTGACGCTGATAAAAAAATTGAATGTTTCAAGTAAACCACAGAATATAACCATGACACGTTTTTCATGGTACTTAAGGGGCTCATACATTGTCAAACCAATTGCGCAACATATGTTGTTGCGCAATAATTTGCTAATGTATGGCAGTGTTTTATGCGTTGGAAAAATGTTTGACTAGTTTCAAACATGTTTGAAATCCGTTGTACAACGGGAACGTTTGTGCAGCGCGTTTTGTTGTGTATGTGCATGTTGCGCTCCGTTGCGCAATATTTTTGAGTTATCGGCTGGTTTTCCTAGAAAAAAGTTCAGTTGCGACTATGATGACTATTCAGAATAAAGAATTTTAGAGAGAATACATTGCAATATACAGGAATTCACAAGTATGGAAAATTAAGAGCGAAATCTATAATAATAGAAATCTGAAAGATGCAGCTTACGCTAAGTTGTTGAGAAAATTAAAAGAAAAAGCCAGGAGCTGATCGTAAAATGATCATTAGTGATTCTATCATCCAAATTATTTGTTTACTTTTATGTTTCCTGGTTACATCATCATCATCTTAGGTACATATGATACTTCGGGTCATGCTTGTCGTACAATTCTCAATTTGTAACTGAAGTTTGAGCAAAATTTAGCCAAGTGTATGGATGACGCGATTGTGCAACGCAACGTTGCGCATCGTTTTGTCAAACAAATTGCGCAAAACATGCTGCTGCGGAATAATTTGCCAATGTATGGCAGTGTTTGATGCGTTGCACAAATGTTTGACTAGTTTCAAACATGTTTGGAATCCGTTGTGCTACGGGAACGTTTGTGCAACGCGTTGTGTTGTGTATGCGCATGTTGCGCTCCGTTGTGCAATATTTTCCAGTTATCGGTTGGTTTTCTTGATGGAATGTTCACTTGCGACCATAACGACTATTCAGAATAGAGAATTTTGGAGAAAATTTATTGAAATATACAGGGATTTACCTAAAGTATGGAAAATGAAGAGCGACATCCATAAAAATAAGAGCCCGAAAGATGCTACTTACGAAAGTTCGCCAGAAAAATTTAGAGAAATTGAGTCAGCAGCTGATCATAAAATGGTCAATAGCCATCCTATCATCCAAATTCTCTGTTTTCTTTTTAGTTTTCTGGTAACATTGTAATCAATCAAGGTACATCTTATACTTGAGGACATGCTTGTCGTATAATTTCCAACTTGTAACTAAATTTTGAACAAAATTTAGCCAAGTGTATGGATGACACAATTATGCAACGTAGCGTTGCGCATCGTTCTGTTGTGCAATTAGTTGGATCCTTTAGGGTACGCTTTATTAGGTGATCGCATTATTTTGGAAAGTAATGCTCTCGGGTATTATTCATTACGTAATTAGCCTGGAATCAGTATTATTATGACAACAATAATAAAATAGTCAGACTTTAATCTTATTGATGATTCACTTTTTGATCTAAACCACGAATTTTCAGTTTATTTGACATTTAACAGACACTCGCATCGTTCCACTTGAAGCCCAATCGAGGTAATCATATGTTAGTGGAACGGCAAAAACTGCGGTCATGAACTAATCATTGTGATCGCCTGGTGGATCTGGCCTAAAACTCAATAATTGGGTCAGTATTTAATTTAGGAGTTTAAGGATCGTTTCCATCCTATTAGGGATAGAAGCACATCCTTTTTTCCATAGTTGTAGTTACGAACCTGATATGTAAAAACTCACAGATAAAAATCCAAGCTGCTGTAGAATAATTAGAAGTATGGGCTTTTTTTGACAACAAGTGACTATATATTACGAGTACATTGAGATAATTGATAATTGCCTCTTTTTGTAATCCGAATGAGATATGAACAGAAATACTCTTTGTTTACAATGATTATTCATAATTGAAGTCAATAAAACACCGTGGCAAATTACAGTTGGAATAGCTATTCTAATTACATTACCATTTAATTATGATAATCTGTTCCCATCAATGAGTCAACTTGCGCATCAACTTCGTCGCAAAACAATCGATAAAAACCGCTATTCGCTCACTATCGTGAATGAACGGGAAAGTGTTGTTTCGGAACAGTTATGCGTCCTTGGAATATGAACTGCTTTCGAGAACAGAACATTGCGGTAATAACGCTATTTTAATAGTCTTTTCTCTGTTTTTAGAGTTTTACATTAACGGAGAAGATTTTATATTAAACATAATTTGAAATCTTAATGAAATTGATAGCTGTTTACTGCATTCGAACTTGGGATGGCAATTTTTTTAAACTTTCTGTGGAATCTATATACGATGTATCATCTCTCTGAAGTATAACATATTTCTCTATTAAGTTGTAGAAACTTTGTTTAATCAGTTTTCTTGTAGCAAATATAGAGATCAAGAAAATTGTATATTCATCGCCAATTGAAAGCTTCAACTCGGCAATTTTTTTATTCAGAGTTGCAAATGGACACTCGGTATATCCCCAAATAACTATAATTCCATCATAAATAACTGCATGTTCAATGAACAGTTCAAATATTTGTTCATTAAATAAACGAAGTAAACAGACGAATGGTTGTTGTGATTGTTCTAAACTTCAACATTCTCTTACTCTTAAAGTTGTAATTACACTAATCATAGAACGATTTCCGCTCTCATTGTAACAATAATTATTTGAATCCGTCTAATTTTTGCAAGTTAAAATATTCATCTCAAGGATGTAAGTGAAGGGTGAGATGGAAAGAATTCCTGTACAATCAATAAAATTTAAATATAATGTCAAAATAGGAGCGTCTGAATTATGAATGCAATAGGTACTTATGCAAGAAGAATAAATGTCTCCAAGTACACTTAAATATTCCAATTCCATAATGTTCTCAACATCATTTACAATTAGTTCCTAACAAGCTCGGAAAAGTTCTAAAAATAGATTAAAAAAATGTTGCTATCAAAATTCAATATAATAGACCCCAGTTTTCAATACCCTGTTTATTAAATATACTGTTTTCCGCATTCTGAAAGTTTCAAAACACATTTTCTGTCTTGACTGACTGTTGAAGTCTCCCAATTTCAATTCTCGATATTTCTCTACATCACATAACTTAAACTGTCGTACCGCAATAGGCACTTCTAATAATAAGATTCTTATTTATGTCTGTCTATCTGTCGCTTCACCTGTATGATACAATAGATTTTCTTAAAGAACTGAAGCAATCAACATGAAATATGGTATAGTTATGAGTTATGGCTATGCGCAAGTAACGCTGAAGCCAGAATATGTTTTACTGCAATATGCAATTTGAGGTGGACAAAGTCAGGGAGCTAGAAAACACGGAAGAAAATGTAACTCCCTCTTCCAAAATCAATGCACACTTTTTTACACGGCCTGAAAAATAATTATTGTGGATATACAAACAGTGATTTTCAAATTGTACTACTCCAGTGATCAAAAGTATAAATAGTAAATTCAAGAGAAATATCAGAAAATGTGATACTTTGTTATGTCACGAACATTCTAATTAAAAAATCTAAATTCGGCAATACTATTAGAAATATAAATGTTCTAAGAACTAGAAATCTGGTAGTCGGATATATGTCCATCATCCTAGACAAGAGAGTGGCAGTACACACATGTGTCGTCCTTATGAGGACCCATCAGTACAGTATGTATAGCCAACGCCCAAGATAGTCAGGATTTGAAACCTCAAGTGTTCATTCTCACAAAGAGGAATGATCTGCAGAGGTAGAAACCATATGCAGCGCCATCTATCCTGCATAGGTAGAAGCTTCGTACAGCACCATCTAGTTCTAGTGCGTAAAGCCATAACTAGCTCATATATAAAATGAGATACTTTGTTCCCCGGGCTTTCTAATTAAAAAATCAAAGTTCAGAAATATCATAAAAAATATGAAAATAGACGTCGGGTATATTTAGTTAAAATATAAGTGTTCGAAAAACTACAAATCTAGGAATCGGATATATATTAATGAAGGAAAAAACTTTTCAGAACTCATTTTATATTTACGGATATATATTATTATATGTAGCAGATTTATGTTACAATTCTGTGTAAATCTATGAATCTTATAAATTCATAGATTTGTAAATTATAAACAAAATCGCAATTAACTTGTTATCGTTATGGACAAATTGACAATAATCAACAAAATTCGATGCGTTTCTAACAGTTTCTTACAGATTTATAGATCTGTAAGACTTATGAATTTGCACAGAATTGCAACATTAGATGAGTTACTATTGAAATTTGAGAGATTGTACGACGTAGCTTAAGAATATATGATCTCAGAAAGTAAATTTTCCAATGACTTAAATTTCACATGAGTCATGGATAAGTGTTCGAGACTTCTAAATAGCCATTGTACAAAAATCGATTAGGATATTTCATCTACAACAATTTGATGTTCAACAAGTATTTGGAAGTTATTTAAAAATGACATTTTGGAATAATATGACCAAGAATATGACCACTTACAGCTGCCATGGTAAGTGCTCAAATAAAATGGACGTCAAAACTTTTCGTGGAAATACAGGACAAAATACAAGAAGTTACAAAGTTTCAATTCAAAATGATACAAATACTCTTGATTTTGATGATGATAAATATCATCTGTATACCGTTCAATTTATGTTAAAAATATTAGTTTTAAGTTTGATTTTTCGTTGGATCCTATATCTACATCTTCCAATTGCTCTGATTATATTAAATATTCCAAAATATGTATAGAATTACTTCATAGGTACATACGCATTAACAGACCAGTCCTCCATGACCGTATTACCTTATTAACCGGATTGTCAGCAAGAAATCGAAACTTGGAAGCTAAAAATGAACTGCGCTCACTTGTCATCTCTTCCAAGGACGTTCAGGTGAGGAAAACAAGTAAGCATAGCGATCAAATGACGTGCGATCATCGTGAAGGCATCCGCATGGATCGAGGATGATACACGTGATCTCTGGCATTTCATATAACGAATTAATAACGGTTCTTGAATCGATTAATAAAATAGAAAACTGTAAGATCTTACATACCTGAATCATATTATGTAAGAGATGGAATTTTTCACCTCTAGAACAAAGAAATGTTTTTTTTCTACCACCATTATAGAAAAAAACATATCTTCTATATCAAACACCACTAGAAAAATGATAATTTTCCACAAGAGTGAGAAAAGTCGTTAGAAATGATATCTCGCATCATTGTGACCAATCAACATGTTAACACTCATGTGAAATATACCTTTCTAAGTTCATTTATAGCAAAGTTGATAATAATTGTCATATATTTAAAACAAATGTTTGTTTTTTATCTTTCGTATATATGAATTATAACAAAATTGTAGTAATGATTGTCATTTTTATTTCATTGATAGTTCCTATTTCTGACTTACAATTAAATTACATAAGGAGTTCAGTCTCATATCGGAGCTTCATCATTCATTGAAGAGAACGTTCTAGCATCATAATTTGCATTTAATGAAAATGTTAACAACTTACTTCATAATTCAATTCAAGGTGTTTATATTGAAAATTGTCAAAATGCGACCAATGTGATGAGCTGTTCTTTGTAACAGTATAAATTGTAGAGACTTGCAAAGTCATTGAGATGAAATTTGAATTTTCTTGATTAAAAATTCACAACTTCGCTACGCTAATTCAACAATTGTAGCATTGACATCTGGAAAAAGTGGTAATTATTAGGCACAATAAGTGACCGAAAAAGGACCAACCATTTCTGCATTATTGTAATAACAATATTGTTACAAGTAATTTTGCATAAGTCACTCTACTTCTTCCAATTAACGTATGTCAAATTCTCATTCAGATTATCTAAGTTTAAAATGAAAAGAACAAAATATATATTCTTTTTTTTTTTTGTCTAAATGCTAATTGGAAATTAAAAAACGTATCCGAATATTGCTCCTTACATCCGAACAATTGGAAAAGTAGTGGCGGTGGAGAGAGTGGGAGGAATTTTTGAATAATTTTGAGAGATTTCTCACATTTTTTTTTTCAATAGCTCTCGAGATAAACGCGAAAAACGAGTCAAAATTGCGGATTGCAATGTTTAAACATTTTTTAAGGGAGAAACTGATAACTTTGTTGGTGGTTGTTGAATTTTTCTACATCAAAAAATCTATTTCAACTGTCTTCAAGGTAGAGTCTTCAAGATATACTCAAAGTTTCATTCACCAATGATTAACTATATTTGATTAAACTGTGGTCGTAGAAGAAGTGTACAATATATTATGTAGAATCAACAATTTCACACTTATATAATTCCACTACTCGACTCCGTCTCGTGCTGAAACTCTTACACCTGGGGCCTATTGCATAATAAAATACAAGTTAATATTATTATGCTTGGGCCACACTTACGTATAATGTCATTAATTAAGGCGTTATTCAATAATGAACACATTATCAATGACAATATGTCAATTGTCACATAACGCCTTACTTAACGGCATTAGACATTAGTGTGGTCCCTGCATTAGTGAAAATACACGTAAAATCGCAAATAATATTAACTTGTATTTTATTATGCAACAGGCTCCTGGTGGGAAATAGGTTATTCTCTACACTTGTTCTAGAATATACTATTCTCTAACACTGTTTCTGAATCTGCACAGTATAGTCTACAATATATTGGGAATGGCATATCCCACAATCTCACGAACCGTGGGTAATCATAGCCAAAGGCGAGGATTATAAACATTTCGCTAGTTTGGAATATGAGCCATTTCAATACTTGTTATAGAATACATTATTCTCACCGACATTAAAAGTATGAGCCAACTCTTCATGTATATTCTTGACGAATTTCCTGCCTCGTCCACGAGTATTTCCAAGTAATCCAACACGTTCTCAAATAACAATTATATCTATCACTTCACACTAGATGTGCAAGCAATCTCTCAACCTCAGTTATTGTTACCAAATTATTTCTACATGCCTAAATTAACGCAATTTATACAAATCTACTATTTCATATTCCCAAATATAAGATTCTTCATACACAAATTTATTTCGCATTTGATCTCTTCTAGCATTACTGCAAACACTATGCAAAATAATAATACAAATACATTGCTCGTATTCTATAAAACTGTAACACAATCATTAACTTTTTATCGATTAATAAGTTTTTTGATAAATGGAGACGATTGTGACAAGCAAATGTTCATTGGCTAAAATAGATAATGATCGATAAAAACTTATCGACTCAGAGAATAGCCCTAAATATAGAAAATAATGGAAGCTGAGAAACGTAGAGAAATTACGTCTCGTCTCGACATACTTGATCTCAGTTATATTGCTTGATTTATACATCTGTTACATAAGCCACTGTCATGCGATGTTAGATTTCGGTGATTTTAACTCATATCTTTATTCTTACCTACAGTCTATATAAGAATATTATTTATGATATCGCATAAATAGGTATATACTAATTATATATTCCATATATTATAAGATGAACGAATTATTTTAATTAATTAGTTTCACTTACAATAAAAGAAAGGAAAATTATATCTTATTAAAAAATTATTTAATTCATAGAAAAAGTAAAATTTAGAAATTCAGTCAGAGAAATTCATAATGTACATTCTACTTACAACATCCGAAAATGATTTTCCATTACTTAAATTCTAGGTAGTTATTTTTACTTCTATAATTAAACTTCGTTAGCAATTAGCACCCATCAACAGAATAAATTATCAGTAATACATTTCGTGAACTGTTTTATTGTAATTATTTCATCATCACTATCATTATTGTTTGATTCAATTCATTTAAATTATTGATAAATTTCTACTTACCTACATATTGCAAATAACAATAACTTAATAATCATAAAGAATAACATTTATTTGTTCTCTGCCGAACAACATGAGAATTTACAGTTAGAAATTGATACTTTTACAGCCTAGGTAGATATTTCATATTTTCAACTCATTCAAAAATAGCTCGGGCTACAAATATCTTAAAACTTGTTTGATTATATAACATTTTTGACAGTGTTAAGCGTCCGAGAACACTTACTTTTTCAGCCTAGTACTGATCAATATTGAAAATATCAATAAAATGAATAAATAAAGATCAATCTCGCTTCTTTTTCGTTACAGGTGTGGCACACACTTATGGTGCACTCGATAGATTGATTGACATTTCTTCAGCCGTAGAATGTGGTTACAAGTCGTCAAGCCATGAGTACTCTTAGTTTTTGTGGAAAGTACGCAACAAAGTATATTATAAATCAGTGAAAACATTACTGATCTCCGACCGGAGGAAAATATCAATGCAAGTACAATAAAAAATTACATTCAATGCTTATCGATATTGCAATAGTCGATCTCAAGTCCAATGCGTTGAACATCTCTTCGTATATAAAAATTTCATGAATAGCATTCACAATTAAGTTTGTGTGACGTCTTTCCTCACATTTATTTATTTTATATTTAAATTGATGTCGACCGGTTTCGGCTACTGAAAAACCGTGATAGCTATATGAAATATCAACCACGGCAGTAGGCAATGAATTTGCAAACTTCCTAGCCTAGTTGAGTAAATAAGTATTACATACGAATGTTAAGATGAGATTAATTGAATATTTTACTTTTAGAGTTGCCTTATTTTTTGATAAGACAAATTACTAACAGTTTTCACCTTCAGGATCTCTCATTACAGTGTTTATAATACTTACAGTTACTTAATAATATACTATTCGCTCAGATTTTTTGATTGTTTAATGTACTATCTACATAATTAGAATAGTTACTTGCCACATCAATGAAATCAACTTCTCATTTATCATAAATCAGAATATTTCGTTTATCATATTTCCATTTTATGTATTTAATTATAAATTCAAGTTTTCAGATTTCTACCATGTTCGCGAAAATAAACCGCCCAAAATAAATCGTTCCAAGAGCTTGCACTTCTACACCATTGAAATTAGATTTTTCATTTATAATCATATACCTCTTTCCGTGCGATAAAAATCTGTGACGGAGGAAATATTAGAAATTATTGATATCTAGATATCTGAAGAACTGGTTTGTAATACGAAGAGTAAATAAATTATTACCTACTGTGAGCAAATGTGAACGAGATACTTATATTTCATATTTTCCTGAGACCGGAAAATGTTTTGTATATGCGAGTGAAGGGAAAAGGTGAAATTTAAAATCTGTCTATTCGTGAAAGTCCGATGGGAGAAGAGTAGATATAATTTTATCAATCATGTGGGATAAATACTATTTTGCGCACGTTTTTTCGGGTAGTAAAAGGCTCTTTGCCTTTTACGTGAACCAAATATAATTTCACAATTACAATTCATTTACTGCTTGGAAAAACAAGCACAAAATAGTATTCATCCCGCATTCGTAATAAAAAATTGTATCTGCAACTCGTGCGATGTTGTCAATTGCCGCACTTGTTGCACAATATACTATTACTGTAGGACTGATAATAAGTGGAGAGAGTGTACATCTTTCCACTTATTATCACTCCTATATCTACGATGTATACAAACTTGAAGAACTTCATACAAAAGATACTGTTACTAGTTTTGCAAATATGTTCTGTCACCAATGTTGAGTTAGATAAAGGAATATTGTATCTAGATAATAGACATTAATATTATATTACAGAGTATCTTGATATATAGAGACAATAAATATTGGTGTAATTATCTAGATAAATATTTCCAAATAATAGATAAGATAAAAGCTCTTGTCAATTCTCCATTTCCAAATTCAAACAGCTTTATGATTTTTACTTTGAAACACAACTCCAGGTGAAATTTCTCCGTATGACTTCTCTTTAATATTCTTAGCTGTTTTTTAGTTTTCCAAATGATCAGAGAACTTCTAAATGCCTCAAAAAATAAAATAAAAGCTATTCCGAAGCTAGCCAAGTTATCCTTAATAAAGGGATTTTATTAGATCAATTGCTTTACAATTGTCTAAATGACATCAACTGAAAGATCTAAAGAATAAAATTTTCTAAATTGTCAAACAAGTTTGTTAATTCTGGAATTCCCCTGGAGTTTTCCAAAAATTCTAGACTGCACAGATTCTAATATATATTCTATTTTAAGTTTTGATGGAAAAATACAAGATTCATGTGCAGAGGATAATATATAAATGCAAACATAACAAAAAAATACTTACTAGCTTTTGTTATTCATTTTTAATCCCTACCTAATTTTTTTGGTCAATTTGGTGCTGAAAACTCTCGGTCTGATTCTCAAAACATCTCATGCTTTTCCAAAATTTTAATATTAGATCATTGAATTTTGTTCTGATAAATAGACGATAGATGGGGATCAAAATGTATATTGATATATTGTCAAGACAAAAACAGATATCGCTAATCCAAGATATTGTTTGAATTGTTTCATAAAACAGTCTCTCTATTATTATTAAGAACAAAACTGTATTTTTTCCCAAAAGTTATGTTTAGTTCAACTCTAATAGATTCACACTTTTTAAATCTTTCAAACAGTGCGTTTGTCCCAGAAAAATAATCTCTAGAAACTGCACGAATCTAGCAAATATGATCAACATCTCAGTCACCATATGGAAAGAGTTTTATGTGAAACCACCGTTGAATTTCAAACTGTTTGTGTTCCTATTACAATGTGACGACCAGCAAAATCACGTTTTCCGTGAAACTTTCTCGAGACATCATCATATGTGTAGCGACACAATACATTATACCAACTTCTTAGTGACCTTCAGTATAAAAAAGATTCCAAGCTCGGACTGATAGTGTTGTGCACTTTTAAAATTAAAGAGAATGTTTTTAAAACATTCAAAATGTGTATAGATGTTTCGATGATTCTTAATTCAACTTAATTTCAAGTTCTTGCTATAAGATAACTAGAATTTCCTAAATCTATAGTTCATTTTATCCATCCAATAAAATAAATAAAGGATTATTCAAAATAATATTACGTGAATAATTGATATAAATTGGTATAAGACCATCTCGTAACATTAGGTAGGAAATTGAATTCTTTTCCAATATGACCAACGATATGTAGATAATCAATTTTAAATATAAGATTTCCTATATAGTTTTCTCCTCTCCTAGAATTTGAAAAAATTCGTGTACCAAACAAACTGCATCCAAAATTATTAATATCTTCAAAAAAATTTGAAGTATTGTTATCTGATAGAAAAAATTGCAAAATTAGTTTTCATATGGATTTTAGTTTCCTTGTATTTTAATTTCGAACAAAATTGATTATTTATTATCCCAAGAATGGTAAAAGATAGGTATAGGACAAGTTCGACAAAAAATATAGAAAATAGTATGTAGAATCAAAATAGAATGAGGATTCATAGTGCTAATATTCAAATTTACAAATTTTCGGTGAATTGACAACTGTATAATATTTATGCATCGATATATACAAGTGTACAAATTTTCAGAAATAAATTTAGTTTTATTGTTTGGTATCATGATATGTCATATGTGTTTGTTCAAAAATGGAGATTCAATATATATGCTCCAATTCAATCATTAATTTTTATCATTGATTTAAGAAATAATCACATGGATAATATGCTAATATTTCTTGTATTTTCTGAACAAAACTCACACATAACATATCTTGAAGGTAGAAATGTTCTATCGAAAAATAATGATTGAAAAAACATTGTATGTAGTTTCACGTTAGTTAGTAATGGAGCTATGCAATAATGTGTAACATAAAACTTAGCACACTTTCTAACTTCTGGGATCATTAGACATTTGATACTGCTATATTTTATAGAAAACGATATTCTGCAACTTAGAAAACATTGGTTTTAAAACGATATTGCACTATTTTATTTACATACTCACATTCATTTGTTCATTCAATATCGATTGCTGGCTTCCAATATAACAGATAAATACAGATTGCAATATTATTTTCATTTCACAAATCTCTCTATTTTTATACTCAAAACTAGACAGTTTTTTACGTAACGTAAGATTACATTAATGTGAAATGTAGGCTCTTATAGAAGAATTTGCACACTTTCAATGTATGATTTCTGTGCGAGAATTCATTAGTCCCGCGCATCAGAATTTTAAGCATCTGGAGGATATTTTAAAACTAATCTACTAATCTACTAGAGTCATTTTTGGACATTCTAAAAATTATTTTTCAATTCAAATAGCCAAAAACATCTATGCCAACTTCAACAAAAAAAGTGCAATTTATTTCATTCTCTAAGCTACCAATAGTAGCCTTCAAAGTGACATTTAGATACAAAAGTGAATAGATTCGTATACTATTGACTGTTCTGCTAGAATGATCGAAGATAAAACATACTAAGCCACACGTGTGGAGAGTCTCTAATGCACTCACGGAGTTACAAAAATACTCGCTTCACTCGTATTTCTAACCAAGTTGCTCGTACATTGAAAGTACATTTGTATCTTAAATATCTATTATCTGCTACCGTATAAAAAGTGACAATTTTTGACATCATTTTCAAAATAAAAAGTAGGCTATTATGAAAAACTATGCAATAAATATTTTATTGCACGGCTTCAGTTGGTGGGTGCATCAGCAATTGAATTTTACACATTTAGGGAGTAATTTGAAACTCACCTATAATAGTCACTTTTAAACATCTTGAACTTGATTATTCTAAGGCAAACTCTCAGGAAGATTTATATCAAAATAAAATAAAACAGTACAACTCACAATATTGTTTCCGATACCAATAGCTTCAAAATAACATTTACAAAAGAAAAATTATTCATGAAAAATTCATCATATTTCACGGATATTAGAACGACTATAGATGAAACATTGTAAGACACATGTATAAAAAATCTCTAATGCACTCACGATGATGTCAAAAACTCTCGCTGCTTTCGTATTCTTAACGAAACCGTTCAAGCATTAAAGAGTAACTTTTTACACTTGTATCTTAAATAAATATTATCAACTAAAGTATTATAATTTTTGCATAATTCACATGAGCTATGTATAATGAAACATATAAAACTAATTCAAGTTTTATTGGAAGACATATTGAACCAAAAATAAAATCAAAGTTTAATGTAATCAATTTTATTCCAAAGGGGAAAGTCCAGGGGCTATAATGCATTGGACGAAAAATAATATTATCTGATATTTTTGCTGACCTAAACAATAATTGCAAAAATCCAAACAATAATATTCTTAGCGTAATGATGAATAGTGTGTTAGATACGTAGTATTGTGATAAATATCAGTATTCTGTAACACAATCATGAATCTATAAACGGTTGATAAGATTTTTGACACAAAAAATAATTGGTACAAACAATTAGATACTCAAAAATTTTGTCTGTGCTACTAGTTTGCATTAGACAAAATGGATAATGATCGATAAAGACTTATCGATTGAGTTACAGAATAGCTTCTATTATTTATAATTGTCTGCCTCTGTTAAAAATGTGTAAATAATACGAAGTACAAGAGGAATCTAATATTAGTCGTGCAGCAGTTTTAAAATGATTATCATAAAGAATAGTGGCCAGTTGCACCGCTGTCCCTTAAATTTTAAGTGTCGCTCAATTGAACAATATCAAATATAGAGTCAAATGTGATATAAACATTGCTGTCATTATTCCGATTCGATATTTTTTGTTTAAGTGATATCTCAAAAAGATAGAGCAGTGCAACTAGCCATAGAGTCATACATAAGCATATATGATGTGTAATTTTTGTGGACACGAAGTCTTGGCATTATTATTGTGATTATATGGTAAGATAATGCAAATAGAATTTGTGTAAAAAGAAAGTAGTCGAGAGAATAAAAATAATACACTTTCGTTGGTTTGGGCGTGAAAAATAATGAATAAAGAGAATATATGTGAGAAAAAATACTGAAAGAATCTGAGATTATTTTTATTTATATTCTGAATCCCTAGAAGCATATTTATATGTTTTATTCTATTAACTTGCCTCGATCTAATTCAATAGTATTTTTTTATTCAACTATTATCAAAAATTGTTATTTGTTTGAGACACAGAATTCGAATGTTTGCAATACCTATTCACGCGAAGTAGTTCGCCATGGAATTATCTCTGCGTTATTCAAAACTATCTTCACAATTAAACCTTCATTAAATGTTAAGTAATATAATAATTCTCAATCGAAATTGATAAAATTTAACTTACCAAATTCATATTTCTTTTTCTAACCACTCATACACAATTAAATCCACAGAATTCAACACATTAACATACTCTTTATCACTTGATCACTAAATCCACCCTGTTGTAATCGGCAAATGTCAAAAATCAACAATTTAAACTGTAGGAATGTCTTCGCGAAGAACTTTACTGATAGACCTTCCTCAGCAAACTCTCGATGGTGTCTTGAAAGGATAGAGATGGTCTTTGAATTCTTGATTTTTAGGTGGGGCAGCAGTGAAAGGTATTAAGAAGTTGAGGGGGGAAGAATGAATACTGCCGTCTAGAAATTCTGAATTTGAAGTATTAATACGTAATCAAGGTATATATTTTTTTGCATGAACACCGGATGTGATTGTTGGTTTATTGCGTGTGAGAAAATTTCCAAGAGGGAAGAATGAACAAGCTAACAAGCTTTTATGGATATAATTATGAATGTTCCAGTAGCAACATTAAATAGAGGTGTCTAGCATAATTCCATTACTGATTGAATGTTGAATGAGATTCGTGTCAATATCATTAAAGAGGATGATGATTAATATCATAAAGTTCATTCTCTTGCCACAACTGTCTGTTTGCTATGTTGTCAATAATCATAACTTTGTGAACTTTTTGGTACCGATAATAAACAGTAGTAGTTTATGTTACAATTTATAGAATTGCAAGTAATAGTTGAAACTGGAAACTTATACTGATAACTTAACGGTAAATTATAATGTTTAGCATTCTTATATAGCAAAATGAACAACAGAAATTGTTTGTATACATATTGAGAAAAAAACTGTACGCCAGATGGGTACTTTATAAAACACTAGAAATAATATTCATTGAAATGTTATGCTACAAAATAGTTACTTTTCATGCATCTGCAATCTGCACAGCATAAATGTTAAAAAGGTTACGGTTTGAGATCGTTACCTGAACTTGGGATGTAAATCAGCAATTATTTACAATACAGTCCGTAGAAGCGAAAGCTTTTTTAAAAAACGACAAAATATATTCTAATAAATTGATGAGAATGCTCAAAAATATTGTAGACTTTACTTTCTCTAACAAGGTTTTGGAAACTCACTAATATTTCAGAGGAAACTTAAACAAATATTAAATGTCAAACGTGAATCCACATTAGAATACTTGAATGGCTAGGAAGTAACCATGGTAGTAGCCAAACTAACAGCTTCTGATTCGTCGAAATGATTCAAACGGCATACAGAATCATTCTAAACGGCATACAGAATCATTCTAAACGGCATACGGAATCATTCTAAACGATTTTTTGGAATGTCATTCATTCTAACATAATTTTTGATTATGGAATATACAAATTCCATAACAGTGTTGGAGAATAGTATATTCTACAATAAGTATTGGAATGGCCTATATTCTGAACGAGTGAAAAGTTTGTAATCCGTGCCAAAGGCGAGGATTACGGTTCGCGAGTGTGGAATACGCCATTCCAAACATATTGTAGACTATACTTTCTCTAACAAGGCCTTGGAAATTCACCAATATTTCAAAGGAAGCTTAAAAATTTAATAAATGTCAAACATTAAATCCAGATATGAATAATTGAATTGTTAGGAAGTAACCATGGTAGTAGCCAAACTAACAGCTTCT
Organism: Dromius quadrimaculatus; assembly: GCA_963989225.1. Taxonomy (NCBI): domain Eukaryota; kingdom Metazoa; phylum Arthropoda; class Insecta; order Coleoptera; family Carabidae; genus Dromius; species Dromius quadrimaculatus. Next base: position 37,781,375 of record OZ022325.1, on the reverse strand, counting down.
GATTCGTCGAAATGATTCTAATGTCATACAGAATCATTCTAAACGGCATACGGAATCATTATAAACGATTTTTTGGAATGTCATTCATTCCAACATAGTTTTTGATTATGGAATATGCAAATTCCAAAACAGTGTTGGAGAAAATATTTTAAATCAATGTATAACATACTGACGTGTTCTAAGTGCTAATTCACAATGTGCGTAAACGTAAGGAGTACGTAACCGTAAACATAAACGTAAAGTTGAACTGCTGTATTTCAATGCCCATGTTCACAATTCGCTATGTGCAGCTGCTTGGAAGAGTCACACTGAACGACCGTGCGCGCTTAGCGGCGAAAGTTGGCATTTTTAGTGCACATGTACTGATATAAGATCAAAAGTCAAAAATGACAATTCGTGAATGCTACATCATCATTTGTAATAATACATCGAAAAATAGTGATGCTAGCTTCTATTGTTTACCAAAATATATATAAGCATGAGTTTATTCAAAGAGAAGAGTGGATTTCCGTCGTAAGAAAGCAAAAGTAAGTATCACAACCTTAATTGTACATTTATAATGATGTTTCAAAAAATTAGTGCGAACGCACATGTGTAAATATAATTTTAGTATGAAGTGAATATGAGAATAATGAAATTCAATAATTTTTATGGTATCACAACTTGAATTTTGTTATTAGATTGATAAAATAAGACATATTTTTTTATTTCTTAGTGAATATACATACAGTTGGAATCCTACATCAAGACATCTAATTTGCAGTGCACATTCCATTGAGAATAAAAAGGGAGAAGAGAAACTGAGTCCTAATTTCGTACCTAGCCAATTTTCTTCTTCTCATTGGAAGCCAAAATTATATGACGAAACAGTTTTGACAAAACACCAATGTTTCATTAAGCGTAGGCTACAGAATACTTCATTACTGGCTTCAAGTTCAAAAAATTATAAAAACCAAAGTTTTAATTCAAAAAGGGCTGTCAATACAGAAGTCTCAATGGATATAAGTTCAATAAATAATACAAGTTCAATATATGAAAATGACTGTGACAGAGCACATGACAATTTAATGATAGTTGATTCGAGTACCAAAAGCACAAGTGATGTAGAATGCAAAGCTGATATTCTTGCTTATTGTGATAGTGTTGAAAAAATACTGTTTTGTTATAACATTATTGAAAAAGGTTTTAATACTTGTAAGCTTTACCCTGACTTGATGAAAGAGGGGTGACCTTGTGTAAAGTGTGTAAAGTATGTATCTATAATTTCACTCGTATATCGGGAATTATAGTACTAATAAAGAGCAGGTTATTTTATTTTATCAGGGAAAGTATAACAACAAAGTAGAACTGTTATCTAATTGAGGGATAAAGCGTGAGTAAAATACAATTGAAATCATTTGAACTGTCACTCTGTTTAAGGTTAAGAGTTAAAGGTCTTTTACGCAGAAAGCTACAGCGTCAAACCATACAGGCAACCAGCATTACCACAAAGAGTGGAAGGACATCGACATCGCATTGTAAATACTTGAGTAGTGCAAGACAGAATTGCTGTGATAGGAATACCACCTCCGAAAAGTCGATTTGGGCGGTTTTTCTTACGCTTAAAGCAATCACGAATGAGTGGAAATCCAAGGGAAAGAAGTAACTCAGATTCCAAACGTAGAAGAAGTAACCAGGAAGAAGCTGAAATTTTTAAACGGGGAAAACTCACGCTCCGGACACCACCTAAAGCCGAAGTGAAAGAATATAATCTCATTAAAAAACCCACTGATTCGGAAATGGAAGAAATAAAGACTTTAATAACATCCTTAACCAAAGACATCAAAGAGCAAATGAATACTAATAAAGAAGAATTATTGACCCGTATAGATCAAAATAATGCATTAATTTTAAAAATGCAGTTGGAGATGCAAGTAAAAGAGAAGAAATGGGAAGAAGAAAAACTTCTTATATACAAGAAACTTGATAATTTGGAACAGGAACTCGAAAAAAGAGATAGAAGAGACAGGAAAAACAACGTGGTGATCAAAGGTCTGAAAGCAGATCCAAACGAAATGGACACTAAAAATTTTGCTAAGAACTTTTTTAAAAAGGATCTAGGCTTACAACCAGATGTGAATAAAGTTCGTAAAATAATCACAAGAAATCAGCAAATGATATTAGTAGTGGAACTGAACGAATGGAAAGACAAAATGGAAATAATGAAAAATAAAAGCAGCCTCGGAAACAAGCGTATATATATCGAAAACGATTTATCAGCAGAAGAAAGAAAAGTACAAGGTGAAATCAGAAAAAAAGCGTACGAAGAAAAACAAAAAGGTAATAAAGTAAAAATTGGATACTTGAAATTGACTATTAATGATAAATTGCATGTTTGGAACTCGGATACGGGAGAACTAGTAGAATATAAACCACATATAGGCTTGAATACTCCAAAAAACTAATAGAACGAAACACGGCAGGCTCACTTAAGACGAAAACGGCAAAGGAAATGGAACATAAGAACAGAGACGAAAAATACCGTGTCAAAGATAGGATAGAAAAAAGATCACTAAAAATAGGCACATGGAATATTAGAAGCATAAGGGGGAAAGAGATTGAACTCACAAAAGAATTGGAAAGAAGTAATATATGTATATTAGGAATTACTGAAACAAAGAAAAAAGGAAAAGGCACTCAAATGATTAAGGAGCACATGTTAATATATAGCGGTGTAGAGTTACATGAAAATGCAAAGGAGGGTGTCGGATGTTTAATACGTGAAGATTATGTAAGCAGAGTACACAGCTGGAATTATTATTCAGAGCGAGTGCTATCTCTGATAATAGAAATAGACAATGTTAAAACAACAATAATAGTGATTTATGCACCCAATGAAGACGAAAGGAACAGTATCAAAGATATATTTTGGGAGGAACTGCAGCAAATAATTGAAGACCAACGGGAACCAGTTATATTGATAGGAGACTTCAATGCGCGCGTGGGAAACAAAAATATAGGAATTGCAAGTGTAATGGGTAAGAATGGCGAACAAACAAGAAACAACAATGGAGATAGGTTAATTGATTTTTGTGTAGTCAATAACCTATTGATAGCAAATACTTGTTTCACACACAAGGACTGTCATAAGTACACAAGAGAAGTTAAAAGTAGAAATGAGAAATCAATAATTGATTACGTGCTTGTTAATCAGAACTATAGGCACAAAATTATCGATGTACGAGTTAAACGAAACCACGAAATAGGAAGTGACCATTACTTGCTGGAGGCAAAAGTTAAAGCTGCCAAGAATAAAGAGAACGATAAACACGAAAGGAATAGAAAAGCAAAAGAAACCATAAAAGTATACAAATTGAAAGAAGATAAATACAAGGAAGAATACCAACTGAAGGTAGAAGACAAAATACTGAAGTTTGGAAACTATACCAATCTAGAAATAGAAACAATATGGAAAAACTTTAAAAGAATAGCAAACGAAGCGGCAATAGAGACTTGTGGCACTGGCGCAGTAAACAGAGCCAAAAAAGCAACGCACTGGTGGAATGAAAATATTAAAGAAGAAATTAAAGAAAAGAAAAGAACGTGGAAACATTATTTGAATAATGCAAATCAAGATAGCTATGATAAATACAAACAACAAAGAAAAAAAGTCAAAGAACTTGTACAAACAGCAAAGAAAGAGGAATGGGAAGAATTTGGTGTACAAATAGAAAATGATTACAAACAAAATAAAAAACTATTCTACAAAGTAACAAAAAATCTGCGGAAACAGAAAGAAGTACCACTGAAACAAATTAAAGACAAAAATGGAAAAATTCTTGTTGACGATAAAGATATCATTGAAAGATGGAAAGAACATTTCGAGGAACTTTTGGAGGTCCGAAATGATAGAGCGTGTCAATGTCAATCATACAACCAAGAAATAAATGATGAGGAGATGATCACAATTGATGAAACAATGGAGGCTATAAAGAAATTAAAAATTGGAAAAGCGGCGGGCTACGATGATCTAAAACCGGAACAAATTAAATTCATAGGATCTTCGGGCATAGAAATGCTACACAGTCTCTTCAATAAAATATGGAAAGGAGGACTATTACCAAAAGATTGGGAAAAAACTGTAATTATACCACTATACAAAAAAGGTGATAATAGGATGTGCGAAAACTACAGAGGAATTTCATTACTCTGCACTACTGCAAAAGTGTATGAAACAATTCTGGAAAATAAATTAAAATCTAAAACAGAAGGGGAAATCATTGGAACACAAAGTGGATTCAGAAGAGGATTTAGTACTCAGGACCATATTTTCAGTATCAGACAGCTGATTGAAAGAACCTTAGAATTCAACAAAGAACTTTACATATGTTTCGTCGATCTGGAGAAGGCCTTCGACAAAGTCAATAGAGAACTGCTATGGGAAGTATTAGCTAGAAGAAATATAGGAAATACACTATTACAAGCAATTAAAAATATGTACAAAAACAGCAGGAATTATATAAGGACTGGAAATTGTATGTCAGAAGAATTTATAACGACACAAGGTTTGAAACAAGGAGGAAATCTGAGCCCTCTTCTTTTCGTGATTTATATGGACGAGGTAGCTAAAACAGTAAATACAAAAATCAAGAAAACGTCAGTGGGTAATTTAAATCTCAAAAATATTAAAATATCGGAATGCCTGTTTGCTGATGATATGGCGATATTTGGTAGAAATGAAGTACATTTACAAGAAAATATGAATATCTGGAAAGAAGAATTAGCGAAGGCAAATATGAAAATTAATACAAGTAAGACGAAAGTGATGGCAGTAACGAAGGAGAATAAAGAATTGCAGATAAAATTAGACGACTCTAAAATAGAACAAGTTGAAAGTTACAAGTACCTTGGTAGTATATTGGAATGTAAAGGAGGTTATAGAGAAGAAATAAATCGCAGGGTGCAGGGAGCATCAAAAACTTATCATATGCTAAGAACAGCAATCTTTAGACACAAAAATGTAAGTAAACGGACAAAAATAACGACATATAAAACAATTCTAATACCGATCCTTATACACGGAAGCGAATCGTGGATTTTAAACCAAAAACAAAAAAGCAAGATCCAGATGATCGAGATGAAATGTCTGAGAAGCATAGAAGGGGTGACAAAATTCGATAGGATAAGAAATGAAGTTATAAGAGAAAAGCTTGAAATAAGATCAACCCTACAATATATAGAGAGCAAACAACTACAATGGCTTGGCCATTTAATAAGGTTACCAAATAACAGACAGGTTAAAGAAATCTGGAAAGCAAGGACAATAGGTAAAAGGAATCGGGGCAGACCACGTAGAACATGGGACGACGAAATAAACAAAATATTAACAAAAAGAAACATGACGGCAAGAACGGCGCATGCAGCAGCAAGAGACAAGAAACAGTGGAAAAAAATCACGGATGAAATATAATTGGAACCTCTACACCCCAAGGGTAGAAGAGGAAATGACTATATATATATATATAAGCTTTACCCTTTGGCACAGTTTGAGGTTGAAAGCTGATAGTATGACTCATTTTTCCAAAACCCGTTCTTAATATAGGATCCATATTTATTACGTTTATGATTAATTTTGATTTCAATTCACTTTCCACTTGTTGTCACATTTGACAGAACATATAAAAGTGGCAGTGGGTTCGCCGATCAATGCCGCTAGTTGTCACCACTTTGATGTTGCACATAGCGAATTGACATAAGAGCTACGTAATGAAAACGTAAAGTTGAGATGGACTCAACTTTATGTTATGTTTACGTACAAAACAGCTAAACGCGCATGCGTCAACTTTAAACACATGTTTTCATCTGACAGTTGACAACACCCTGGATCGAAACGTGCTTTAAATATGATTGACATAGAATTATTGATAAAAAAATTAATATTTCTTTCGTTGGCGACTCTTACAACGCAGTTCCAATAATAATAAAACAATCGCAAGGTCTTTTTCAGACATGATACAATTAAACAAAACAAACTAAATTCCAAACTGTTAAAAGTGAAATAAAAGAAAAACAGTAAACACGAAACAGAATCGAAATCAACAGAATATTTGTGGATGACAGTCAGAGAAATCAACGCAATACATCAATACCCTAATTTGTACCAACGTAAAATGAGAACAACATTTTATTTTGATTGACGTTACAACCACTGTGAACGAACATAATTTTTCACGTTCATGTTTTAACGTACTCCTTATGTTTACGCACATTGTGAATTGGCACTAAGATGTTTTAGAGTACTTTGGTACGTATGATGTTCTAAAGCGTTCTGGAATGTTTTTTAACGTTGTAAAACAGTCTGAAGTACTTATTCATAAGCATTCTGGAGCATTTTAGAATATTTTAAAACATATGAAGTCACTTTATAACGTTCTGCAATTTTTAAGAGTGTTTTGGAACATTCTGGAAGATTGTATGGCATTCGGAAACGTTCTAAAATATTCTGGAACTTTTTACATAACGTTTTGCAGTGTCCCGAAATATTCTGTAGGATTTTAGGAATAGAAAAAGGACACCTAGCGAACTGGTTTCCATGGCGCTGAATAACATTTTAAACATATCTTGGTAAACCCGTGGCATCGATCATTTTGAGTACGTCCTGAAATGGGCTCGTTCGATTTGGAAACTCTCGACAATTACATATTGCACATAAAAATTAGTTGTTAATTGTTGATATAAATATAAAAATTATCATAAAAACGACTTTTGATTTCAAATAAATATACAGAATTTGAAATCAAAAGTCGTTTTTATTCAATAAAATTCTGAAAAATGTATAGATAATAAGAAATTATCATGTTTCTTTCAGTATTTAACTCAAGTTATTAAAATGAAAATGTTCGTTTGAACATACGCCATTCATGACGTAGCAGCTACTATGGGTTGCGGGTTATCATGTGACCATGTGACTTTTCAGTTTTGGCTTCAACCAATCCCAGTTTGAGTAGTAAATGTCAAAGTGACATTTCGTGAGCATTTATTTGTTCGCTTGATTTTTGTGCTACTGGAATTTATTAGTGTTTCTGACATTTTTTTTGTGTATATTGTGACTTTTGGACTATTTCTTTTATTGTACGTGTATTGTGTTAGTTTTGGCTCTAAATTTTTACTTTTAAAGATTATGTAAAAATAAGCCTCGTTGTTTATGTAAGTACTGTGACTGCTGTATTATTTTTATTATTTTCATGTATATTGTGTTAGGTCTAGCTTCAACAGCCCGTTTCTAGAAACAGTTTAAGTTAGATCACAGTTTTGAATTAATTAGTTTCATCATAATTTTGATATTTTGTCCATCAAAACTTATGGAATATCACCGAGCAAACATTCGAAATAAAAGGATATCATTCTCTTAGAAAATATGCAGCTGATAGTCACTGAAGCTTTGAGCCAAGTGTTCAACAACGAACTGAAAGTTAACAAATAACTGTCACTTTGACGTATGTTACTCAGAATGGGATTGACTATAGCAAACAAGTCACGTGATCGCTCCCTTACTAAATTTACAGAGTTGTACAGTAGACCACACATTTTCTGCTAGTAATCAGTTGGGATGTTTAGTTGGGTAGTGCCACTGCAAATGACTCGAAATACCTTTATTATCTCAGCGTACACGTATTTCCAATAACACTCTTACGATCTAGTAGCTATAACGTCATCAGGACTTTGCATATTATTCTTGGCTTTATTAAACATTTTTTGGAAAAAATGAAAGTGACGGTATTTATATTTCAAGATTCTGAATAACATTATGTAAGAATTGAAAAATACCCGAACGAGTCCATTCGCACAGGTTCATTATGCAAGGGTTGAAACTAGCTTCAATAATTTTTCACATTAGTACTTGACATTTCTCTCAGAATATTTTTTTAAATAGATTTTTGCTGACTCAATTTGCATTTGTAAAAAAATATAGTATGTAACTTGTTCTATAAACTTTTTAGAACGCATTTCTCTAAATACTCTCTTCGTTCGATTCTAAAGAGACGTTTACACTCTGACAAGCGTAAGGAATCCCATCGGGTAACTGTGGTTTTCATACGATTTGTAAGAGAAAGATAGATACAATTCGATCAGGCTATTTATATCTCTAGAAAAAAATCCCAAGAGACTGCTTACAATTATAGTATATGAAACATTTTACATAATATAGGTACTATTAGTTGTACACTGCAGCTACCGCTACCGTTCTCCGCTCCACGTTTTACTAACTATTTAAGGTCTATACGACCCATGATCCACTCAGGTATCTTTGGAAGAAGAAAAATTTTTGGTAAACTTTGTAGTTCATAGTGTGAAAAACAAAATCCCATCTCAACCATATAAATTCATCCACTGTAACAAAAGTCCGAGGTCTAAACTTTCAGGCACTCCACTAATAAAATTAAGTCTTGGTTTAAGAGGAGCATCAGATACAATAGTATATTGTGTTGCTAGATACGAAACAAAGCGATTTCAGTCGAGAGTGAGTGTTGCTTGCCTGAGCGAAGCGAGAGCTAACATAGCCCGAAGGCTGAAATCGTGTTGTGTCTCGTGTCACACACTATATTTTTTCATATTACTTGCATTGAAACTTTCCATTTTACAAATTTATCATAATGAAGAGAGTTATTTTTTTTTATATACGGGCAACAAGTCAAAAGTAGCTGCTTGTGCTTCATCAATAATATGTTGTAGTGCACATAAAATTGTTGTTATAAATTTTTTCACTTAGAGCTCATCATTTTTTACTTACTTGTACTAAGTACAAGGAAGCATTGTGAAACCGACAAAATTCACCTATCGAGATTTTGATGGAAATACCCTTTTTGACTATTTTTGGCTTGATGTCGGTACGTGTGTACGTGCATTCGTTCATAGCTCGCAAATCTCAAAACTGGTTGAAAGTTTAATGATGAAATTTTGTATTTAAGACTCGTATAGGGTCTAGTTGTGTACCTCAGATTATGGTTCAAATCGTCTGTACCGGAAGTACACTTTACTTGAAACTTTTTTTGAATTTTTTAGGTAAATCAAGAATGATTAACCGTAGGACGCTGAAATTAGGCATTTGAACTTGGTGTTATAACAGAATGATTATCTGCTATTTTGGTATGAATCGGCTGAGTCGGAAGTGCACTTTACTTGAATCTTTTTTCGAATTTTCCGCATAAATCCAGAATGATTCGCCATAGCATATTGAAATTTAGTCTTTGAACTTGTTGTAGCAGCAAAATAGTTATCTACTATTTTTGTATCAATCAGCTGAGCCGAAAGTGCAGACTTTTAGAATTTGCCGTATAAAACAATCAGTTCAATTGAAATGATAAGGTAGGCAATGATAATCTGTTGTCAATTTTTTGATTTTGTTTGACATTGTACATGTCAAAATATTTGAGGCAATTCTGTAACTCAATCGATAAATTATATATATTTCAGCCAATGGACGTAGGTAGCACTGACAAAAATTCTGGATATTCGCTTGTTACAATTGTTTCCATTCGTCAAAATTCTTATTAGGGAGTACTGGGAGTTTTCACTCTTATGAAGCAAATTAAACAGTTTCGCGCTATCTAGCGAGTTTGGAGAAAGTTAAAATTTCTAGCTGTGTGTGCTAGGTTTCAAAAGCTTCTGCGCGGTAAAATATTTTGCTGAAATCTGATTGGTAACCAGGTAGACAACAGACAACTAATGTTTGTTTATCTTGTTTGTGAAAATATTTCAGATGTGCAAAAATGAAAAATATTTTAAAATTTTGAGCAAGACTGAAAAGGTGAGTTAGATTGGTAATATTTTTGAATATATTTTAGTAAATATGAAGTATATACAAATCAGTCATGTTAAAAGTCTTGATGAATATAAACATTACTACTTTTTTAGATGAGCTACAAGAAACCTTGTTGAGTCGAAGGTTGATTTTCATACAAGAAGAAACCGATTATTCGATATAAGTACGAAAGTGTGAAATATTTTGAACAGAAGTAGATTGTTCCCAATTCAACTAGGAGAATAATTCGAGATGGGGCTATTTTTGTGTGGTACAAATAAACAAACAGATACTTAAGTGGATAAGACAGTCGTCTTCATGCTGTTTTGGATCCCATACAACGACTTGCGATTGGACGCTGCAAAAAGTCATTGAAATCGAAGTATCGCAAGTAATTGGTAAGTATATAAGTACTGTATATTTTGCTATTATGAGTAAATAATTGACTTATTTATTTCAAGGTTACTACCGCTTCACTTCCTTCGGCTTCAGCTGACGGTCGTGTCATTCATTAGGAGTTCAAAAAGAGCAGAAAGTATCTGGGATACAGGATTTTCCATTTATCATAATTCTCAAAGCTGCAAGTAATTTTTTGGATGAATAACTCATTACGATCACGTATAATTCGAGAAGAGCAAGAAATATGTGAGACGAATCACCTGTCCGAATATTTTTACCTAAATTTCTCATCCCAACAATAACGCAAAATACAAAAAATGTAATAATTTTCTCGGAATGGGAGACAAAATGTATATTTTCTGCCGATTTTTCGAATGAGTAGTTTTGTTCACACAACAATGGCTGGTACCACAAGCTCTGTTTTTGGCTATTCTAGCAGCGTTATTTTAAGAAGCGTTTTAAGGCAATATAAATATTTCAAGCTATTTTAAAGGAAAATATACAAATAACTTTTGTAGACATATGTGTTTTCCGTAATTTGTATCTGAAGATTATTTTCTAAATTATTTGGAAAAATTCTAATTTCGTTAAAACACATCTTGATACAAAGCTCTTAGTAGCGCCAAAAACAGAGCTCGTGGTACCAGCCAATGTATTTAGTGAAAATTTTGATCCCGATGATGAATTTCATACTTTTATATAAATGATTGTCTGATTCTAACTATGTAATTATCTATAACTGTATTTGTTCATCGTTTTTATCATTCGCAAATTCTCTCAGAATTTTATTTTCATGAACCATTAATTGTAATTCGTCAGGAAATATTATTATTGTATTAATATATAAAATATGTAATTATATTATTTTTGTAAAAATATGGTATAATTTTATAAAGAGCTTCGAAATTAATTTGAGAACTCAGTCATAATGAGAAATAAAATTGAATTACCAAGAAATAAGACATGAAATTTCTAAGATCTTGAATTACAGGCTTCATAATTTAAATTTTCACGTGGCAATGAAAATTCAAATTATGAAACCTGAAATTCAATATCTTAGAAATTCTATGTCTTATTTCATAAATTCAAATTTAAATAAAATAAATTAAAAAAAACAGCCAGTGTCACCATGCGGCTTTGAAGAAAACTAATAATTTTTTGTGCTAGTTATTTAACATAGCAGTGAACACTCCCAGTACTCCCTGATTCTTATCGATCGATAATAAGTTAATGATTGTGTTACAGAATACGGCCAATTATTAAAATTATATTAATTATAATCTGAAGTGATAGAAAACTTTATCGAATAAATCTGTGTATATATCAAATTATGTATAAGTAAGTCACGTGATCACGTCAGATTTTTTTAATTTAGTCAAATTAACTGAGGTTATGATGATATTTATTAAGAGATTGACAATAAACAAATGAGACTCCGCCAGGGATAAAACAATGTGAGAAACAAATTCAGCAAGCAGAAACAAGATTGTTTTACCCCTCGGGCAGAAACAAGCTATTTTTACCCGGCAACACTCGTATTTGTCTGAAATTGTCTCGTTTCGACTGACAAAACAGGCACCGAAACTCGTTGTTTCAATGCAGGAATTATGAAAAAACCTTTTTATCATCTTCACCTGAACTACTTTTCAGAGAACTCATATACAGAGTGATAAAAATGATTGTTCATGCCGCCTTGTTCTGATTTTTTTCTTTGCCGCCTGCTTGAGATGAGCTTCAAATGACAAATGACAGTTCATCTGAAACCAATGACGTATTAACAGTAGACCCAGCACGCGGCATTTGTTTTGATGCAGGAGTAAACAGTGGGGTGAGGAGGGTAAACATCGTTGTATCGCAGGTTTCGTTTTTCATTTGAAAAAATATCGATTGTGAGATGTGGGAAAAATCTCGTTCTTTTTTTATTTAGAATCAATTAATATATTATTACTTCTATTTAAACAAAGATATTCATACAGTACAGAATAAAGGCGCGCACTTCTCAAACATAAATAAAAGCAGGCAAGCCGCATAATAAGCATGTTTTCTCCCTTCGCTTCTCAGAACCCCTCACCATGTAAGTGCTAACATCACAACAAACTGTGGACTGCCATAGGACGTGCTGGGTCTACTTTAATAATACGTCATTGTCTGAAACACTATTCTAACCTTATAATTTGGTAGAATAATAATACATTTTCAATAATTATTCAATAATTCAGCTATTTACTTACTTCCTTGCTTTTTGAATGAGATTATGGATAAATCCATCATAAAATATGCAAAATATACGCCACTGCGTTCTTGAAATGTCGGTAACGTAGTTAACAAAATAAATAAATTCATACTTACTTTATTCCATGAAGACAGTTCTGATCATAATGCGAACTTTTGCCAGTCACGTTACAGACAGTCTATATTGATCACTCTGTATCAAGGATGTATGAGCGGGACAACAATTTTTGATTTAAAGCCTCAAAATTTATTTATTATTAGTTTTCTACCCAAAGAATTCACTGTTAAAATTTCAGGGTAGGTCACTGTCCATATTTTGAAATAATAAATTGTTGAAAATTGACACAAAATACATTGCTCTTATGGAGAAAGTGGTGATTGAGCTCATAAAAAAATAGATATCAGTATGTTCAAGTTTGCGTAGAATAAAAAAAAAAACTATACATAAGAAAGATGAATATTGCAATGTCCCGTCAATATTTTAAAAACGGTATGTATTCGTTCATCCTGAAAAGAAAAATTGAAATGAAATTCAAACTACTTGATTGAATAAATTTTTAGTGGCAATGAATTGATACGGCAACGTTGCACTGCTATTGGCGACTAAAATTACCGATGGCGGCGCTGCTGTAATTCAAACATGGCGGCTCTAAACGGTAATGTGTTTGACGTTGCATTTGATTTGCATGCATTGTATGCTATATTTGAAAGGAATTTGAGACTTTGTTTGAATGTGAAGGGGGCTGTATTTTATCATTCTGGTAAATTTCAAGATTATAGGCTATGTGCAAGGGGGCGGAGTTTGTATAAATATCGATGCGAGCGCTCATGAAGAGCACCATTGTAACCATTGAACTCCATTTCTCAGAATACGTCATCGAGCTGTCATTGAGCATTGTAGTTTAAAAGTGAAAATAATTGCATATAAAACATGGGAAAACGTTTGTTCTGTTTCAGGCTGTTGTGTTAAGGATGATTCAAGTGAAATATAGTTTCATAGATTTCATGTACCCAGTTATAACATAAAAAAACGAGTGAGTGAATCAAAGCGGTAAATAGAGTATTGTCTGCTTTTCATTATTAATCTATATAACAAAAAAATATGTTTGTAATTCAATTGTGAAATTAGAAATATTCATCATCGATTTGGGATTAATGAATTCACCTCTATCTCTAATTTGTAAGATGTTTTAGTGATAGAAGTTTGTCAGATGCACTTCGCAATAATTTTGTTGTTAATATTGTCAGCAACATATTCTTCAACATGTTTAATATGGCAAAACTAATTTCATGCTTTTCTTCAATGCTTCCTCGGTAAAAGGGATACAGTGTTTGATAAATACAAATCCGATCTGCAAGATCATCGGTGTCATAATTTGGGGTTATCCTGTCAATTTGGACAAATTAAGACGTTTTCTCTATAATAGGTACGTTATAATTGAAGAAAAAAATACTCAAAATAAATAATTTTAACGTACCTTTTATGCTATGCAAGTTGTATTGTACGCACACAGCTGAATTAAATAATATTAGTACATTTAAAAAATTATAGGTATGAAACAATGATAAAATGGAGTTCAATCGTTCTCCATTGCCCGCTAGAGGCGCTAGTAGACTTCATGCACACAGCCTATATTCCAACGTTATGTACTCTGTTTTATGGATTATTCTTTCATGATCCATATATTTACAGATGAAGATGGATGTGTTTGGGGGTTATGTTCTCCTGCTAGTATCAAGAGAACTCTTCAGTTACTTGAATGCAACAAATGTAAACTGCATATTCTCATGTATTTTGTAACTGGTTTGCCAGTTCTTATTTCCAAGATCCCTGCGTTCCTTTTATCCACAAGTTCTGAATCGCCCCTAGATGATTGTTAGTAAAAACTTTCCTTTCGCCTTCTCGCGGAAAGCCATGAAAACATAAAGTTCGATTCTTAGCCGCCCTCGAATGACAACCGTACACACAACAACTCACATTGCTTATTTTTGGTTTAGTAGGATCTATAATGGTACTTATTTGAGAGTGTCAGAGAAAATGAGAGGTTAGGAATAAAGATTAAAAAGGGAAATTAGTCTTGAATAAGTCTGGTTTCATTAGGAATATTAGATCTGGAAAAATTAAGGAATGGAACGAACAATTAAAAAAGAATTAAAATCATAAGATATGACACAAATAAAGCTAAACACTACCACTACGTCTTATGACGCTTCATACCACGCCTATGCAATTCCCTATCTCAACTGTGTTGCAAAAGTGAAGCCAAAAATGTAATATTGTTAGAGAGAGAAAGTAACTGAGAGATAGGTTGAGGCGGGCCTATGTTTGCATGGAGTTAAATGACTAGGTTCGGTTTATTTAGTATTTTCATGTGAAAATATATTGTAAAATGGAAAGAAAATGTTTTGTGACAAATTGTGATACTGGGTACAGAACATGTAAAGAGAAATTTTCTCTTTTTTCTGCCCCCAAAGATGATATTTTATTGAATAAGTGGCAAGGATATCATAAAAGAGTGCTTGTCTGGAGATGTAAAAGTGAGAAGAAATTATTTTAAAGTTATATTTAAATTAAAGTTTATATCAATGTTTCAAATTATTGAACGTATCTAATCTAAACTTTTAGCGAAAAATTCAACTTCAAAAAAACTTTTTATCAATAAAGAATACAAAAATTTCTATATATGTTTTGAAATCAATAGAGATGTGATAATTGTTTACAAATTCACCGTACAGTATTGTATGGAATTGTTCAATCATGTGACAAATATATTATTACAGATACCGTTCAAATATTTCCGACTGAAGAAAATGCATGTCTGTGTATCTCTCCAAATTGCCCGAAATATTTAAGTGTCTCTAAAAAAACAAGGAAATCTCTTATAAAACAGGATGGATCTTTGAAAAAGCCCAAACTGTGCAAATAAGAGAAAGATATTAAAATGTAGATAGAATTCATCTTCCATTTATTCGATTAAAATAATTTTTAGTAGAAGACACTTAAACCCTAGAAATAAATTTAAATCCAAAGCGAAACTTGGATTCAGTGGACTTGTAAGAATTTTTTCTATTTGAAAACTATATCTATAGAAAAAAAAACAAATTTTCATCGATGAGATGTTGAAGACAAAATACTTTGTTTTCAGAAAGGAATATAAAAATGAGCGGAATTTTCCCATAAATATCACGGATATATGTAATTTAGGAGATTTTTGCCAAGTTTTTTGTTAATATTTTCTTCTGGTATATAAGAAATTGTTTGTGTATATTTTCTCAATTTTATTGCGCCCATTGTAATATAAAATATTCATAAAATTGTTTACGTATCTGTTATTCATAATTAGAAAACTCTTATCAAAAGAAACGTTTATAAAACATGTTTCATAATAATGCACTTTTCCATTGCAGATTTTAATAAATAGAAATGTTAATTTTCTTTCACTTTTGCCTTTCATTCAATAAATAATGAAGTATTGAGCGTGAGGACAATATTGAATTTATCCGACAATTGTTTTTTATCGAAAAAAATTCAAATATAATCTTATTTCTGTATATGAAGCATGCAAAGCTAAGCCCGCTCTCGCTATCTCTCTCACGGCTGCCGCATTTCATTTTAGGCTTCATGTTTTCCAACTGAGTGTCCGCTCCTCTATTATTCTCCTTCGTGCTTCATACATATTACCGTTTTGGAAGGTTCATATGGTTGCCGCTAGAGGGCTACGAGTTAATTTTAGTCGCCAATAGGGAGTGAGCGACGAAAGAGTTGGCCTCTGGCGGCAGGAATTTAAACTAGAAAAAACTTGAATTATATTGGAGATCATATGGAGTTTTGTTTTGTATGACTGTTTCGTTTTTTCGATATTTATAGAATTAGGAAATATTTTATAATAGAAAAACTACAATGAAGTCCAGGCGAAATTATTCTGTACCACAGTGCTGAAGTTATGAAAGTAAATAAATAAGTGTATATCGATTTCCAACATAATCTATCTACAGAAAGCAATGGCAAAAAATTGGAAACAAAAAATCTAATATTAAATCATTCTAGTGTTTTTAACTCTTTAAAAACTAGATTCTTTGAAATCAAGAAAAAATAATTGAAAAGGATCTACATAATTCATCCAATAAATTAGCAATTACAAGCATAGAAAAAAATGGTTCAGAAAACGGAAAATCAGAAATTTTTCACAATAATAATTAGATTACATGTATATGAATTTTCATGCATTTGAACAAATTCTATTTGTTGAAGCATCTCTCAAGTCCTAAAGAAACTTCATTCCCAATAGAAATATTTCAGGATTCTGGAAACAGAATGTGCGGAACTCAGTGCAAATTTATTAAAAATTAAAATTGTATTGCTCAAAATAAGACAAATTACAGAAGTATTGGTGAAAATATATACTTCTTGACTGGGAATTTGATGAATATTCATCAGAAGTATTGATGTCCAGTGTAATCTAGGCAACTATGGAAAAACGAAAAACTTATCAAATCAATACTTAAAAATTACACTAGAATGGACATTGAACTTTTTAATGTTCATTACTTGCGTCCAGAATGTATTGGATAATGAATAGCTTTTACAAATAGACGATGTGCCATGAAAATCTTGTTGAGTTCTTTAAAATCTGAATAAAATCTTTCATTCCAAGACCACTACATCAAACTAATTCAGAAAAATATCAGATAACTTAATATAGGACATATTTTATATTATATTTATAGAATTTTTCACACAAAAATTAAAGATTTTAATACAGATAAACATATATGATTGGAATATTTTCGCAACGCACTGTTAATCTAACATATAAAGTGAATGCATATCACGGTTCTGTCGCCATTTTACATATAACTGGCGAGACCTCTGGTGGCTGCGCAGGTGGCGAGCACGTGGCTTTTTGCTGCATTGCCAAGTCAATACAGATCACGTGAATAATTTCTCCACTTCACCCCGCACGCGTTCAAGTCTATTGGCAAATAAACATAAGCGATACTCTATCTGGTGGCAGAATTTCAAACTGGTGATGTTAGGATAGATTTGGCGGGCTACATATATAATATACATGAGCTTATAATCAAATCAATAAATCATATTCTATATTCGGTTATTTAATTAGTATTCATAAAAAACATATATGAGATAATAATTCTGAATGATTTTAGCAAAAATTCATCAAAAAATATTGTGTAAATTGATTGAAATTTCAAATACAAAAATTTACCATGGAGGATTATGTGTAGTAGTAATGACTGATGAAGCCATAGCCTACGCATTCGTTTTCTGACAGTTGATATAATAAGGTTGTTATTTCGTTTTGTTGTACTTTTTACTTTTAAATTGAAAAAGAAGATAGAATCCAAAGTTTTAGAGTTTTTCAAAATCTTTTCTTTCATGCAGGACATTTCAGATATTGCAACTGGTGAATGTTTTTGTCTGGATTCTTTCCTATTTATCCAGGTATACTTTACAAATACAAATTATCTTCAAATAATTGATAGATTTTTTGAAACAACAAACAGTGCAACTAATGAGTACTAATCTAATGTTTATTTAACAAAATTAAAAGGCATTCTCGAGCCATTTCAACTTTTCAACACATGGTACACAATAAAAAAAACTGCAGTCATATGCTTGCAACTGTCGCTGTTTTCTGCTTTGCTAGAGCAACTCATATTCTCAATCTCCAAGGCATCATATTCATTACAATTCAATTCTCCTTCAATTTCATACGGATTCTCAAGCACTTTTGATGTTTATATGCAAGAGCATGCAAAAATACTCTCTTGTCACTATCATCATTTAATTTTCGACAGAATAATATAATGTCAAGCATTTACTAGCTCTTCACCCTCATTTACACTGCGTGACTGACATTTGCATCAAAATATTCTTGAAGTTTCAATATCATCATCTAGAAATTAAAGGTTAAGTTCAATTTAAAAATATGAATTAAATATAAATAAACAGATGGAATAATTCACTTGCCTGGTACTTACGAACAATATACTTTTAAAAAATATCCATGAAAAAGTAAATCTTTATTTCATATTCACGATTTTTATCTTTAAAAATCGTAAAAATCCCATTTAAATACATGTAAACTTCAAGTTTATCCTAACTTAGTTAGTTCAAAAATATCCGCTGAGGCGCTGCGATCTTAAATTTATTTGCCAATCCCCACCCATCAAAATTCACTATTCCCCCACGCCCTCGCTCATACATCCTTCTACGTTCATTCAAAAAATTACACTTATAGCTTATTCCAGTTGAGAATAGTCCGAGGGTTCTCATGGGATCTACATTTCAAGCCTTTTGATTCTCCAAAATGTAAACACGATTCACTCATTTCAAAATGCAGGATTTAAAACAAGCTTTCTAAAAATAAATTCAGGAAATAATGCCAACTATATATTATTCACACATAACTTGTATGGATACAAATTTATATCTTCGAACTGCAAAAATTTAATTATAATAATTGATTAGTGACTTGATAGTAGATGCAACTGACAGATAGCCAAGTGCGACTTTTGTGCAAATGTAAAATTGATTCGCATTTTGGCCAATTAGTAGACTTGAATTGCAATCCTATCATAGAAGTGGATATACCGTTTGAGCGCGGCGATCAGTTTTGTCCTAATCCCATAGGCCATTTGAGCATTTTTCTCTTAATCCCTATATACCATTTGAGCCAAGTTTTTTACTTCAATCTTTTATTCTTAAATAAATGTATCTTCTCTGAATGCCAAAAATTGTGAGTAAATATAATAAACGAACTTGGATAGCAATTCATTTTATTTTATCATAAACAAATAACGACTGATATAAACTATATAGGTAGAAAAAGAAAACATATTTACAAATATTTACACTTTCTTACAAATTACATAATTCATTTTACTGAAAATAGTCCAATTAGGGTGTTTTTTTCTTATTATTCTTACGTTATTGGTTCATTTCGGCTATCTGCATTGTACATTGGAGATTTTATATTTTACTTACTATCTTTGTTTATGGTTTATCCAATAATCTGCTAAGCCTTCGCCGTGTTCAAGTGGTACATAGAGAATACGGAAGACCTCGCTGTGGATTTTGAATTTTGGATTGGGATTGAAATTGTTGGTTGTGAATTGAGATTGGGATTAAAATTGTGTATTTTGGATTGGGATTCTAATTGAAGATTGTGGATGGTGAATTGGGATTAAATTTGTGGATTGTGGATTAGGATTGGAATTGTGGATTGGGGTTCAAATTGTGGATTGGGATTCAAATTGTAGATTGCGGATTAGTATTGAAATTTTCAATTGGGATTCAAATTGTGGATTGTGAATTGGGATTCAGATTGTTGATTGTGGATTGCGAGTAAAATTGTGAATTGTGAATTGGGATTGAAATGTATAAAAAAAAAGTACGATGAAGAGAGGTAGGTAGGGGGGAAGCAATTTATATATCTTTGACCTCGGCGGTAGGTAGGCTAGAGCCGCCTCTGGATATAGATAAACAAATATTCAAATATAATTTGTGAATCATTTCTTACAATACGTTGAGTTTTTGAAATATAATTTTGAAATTTTGTATTGTTATTAAAATGCAGTACTTAACTCAATATAATTTTTTAATTAACAATTAATAATTGTTTCAGCTTGTTTGGTGTGTGACGTAAAGGAGTATTTCTATCTCTTTTTAACTCATTGTAGCTATACTGTATTAATATTCAATTTTGTTATTTGAATGATAACAATTTATATTTGTTTATAAAAATATTGATACAATATTTAATGAATATTTTGCAATATTTCTGCACTAAAAAAACTGCTTGTTTTTTTTTTTTTCAAATTTCGCTTCATTATTTCGTTTAATATTTACACAATTATTAATAATAATAATTTATTATATTTACAATAATTTTACAATATTTGAAATAATTTTATTTCAATATTTTTCAGTTTTTATTCCAAACATTCTTCTCCAATTATTCCGTCAAAGTAAGTTTATTTAATCAAGTACTAATTGAAGGTTGCAACACGTTAGAACTTCGGTTTGATTTTTGATAATACTAGTTCCTTTCAGCATATCTATCTCTTTTTAACACATTGGAAAACGTAGTATATTTCTTAAATCGTATAATTAATTTCTAAGACTTGTTGTTTCGTTTTGGGTTGTTCATAACTTTCCAGTAGCGTGCAGTCCATAGCTGTATTCTTTCGTTCACGGGTTACTGATCCAACTGAATCTAAAGATTAGTTTAAAATGGCGTCGAGATCATATGATCTGTTGTAGTCGAAAGAACACCAAACATTTGTTGAGTGCGTTTGTCTGTGATTAATGACCTAAAATTTGTTTTGATTTCGTTTAATTATGAATATTCAGAAAAGTTTAATAGAAATTATCTTTTATATATACAAAACACAAATATATGTAGTTTTTTTCATCTGTTTGATAATTATAATTCAATTTCAGGATGAATTATCACAAAACTTTTCTTTTTGCCTAACCAAAGCTATTTCAAGATATTTTTTTTCATTTCTTATGATTCAAATGCTATGAATTTCCGCTGTTTTTTGAATACATATGAAACCCCATGAACTCCTCTAGCTTTTCGTTAGAGGAGTTGTTGGTGATTGGAGTTGTTGAAATTTAGAGTGGGGGTAACTAATCTGTAAACGAAAGAACAAGCACATAGTGAACCAGATAAGTTAGATCAGTACTCCGTGAACGAAAGAATACAGCTCATATGTGCAGGGTGTGCACTGCACACCCTATGAAAATATTAAAAATTACGTAAATAAAATTAATATAATGGTTTATTGAATATTTAATTTTGTTTCACAAATTTTCATTATAAAATCAGAGAAAGAGTGTATTTTATCTATTTATGCAACCAGAAATTCGGGCGTGCCTTGCGGGCCACTCTATTAATATTTGAAACGAATATCGACGCTTGACGTGCAGATTTCTCGCTGCACGGCGAGCGGTTTGACTCTGTTTGGCATAGTCAGTATTAGGAAAGTGAAGGAATACAGTCTGACAGAGAAAAAGCATACCGAAATCAGCAGATCTCCTATCCGAGCGATAGGAGATCTGCTAGGTGCAGGCAGATTTTCTGCACCGGGAGCTGAGTATTCAACGTTTAGCTATGTTCTTTTTCTAAACGCCTTTTATAAGTTTGTTAAAATAGTTGAAATATTGTTATTTGTTATTTAAGACAACAATATTATGTGAATACTTATTTTATACGTTTCTTGAATTACTTATTTTCCTGGAATTATCATTTGTAGAATGACAACTGAAAATGAATCTATAATTTTTGATCTACTGGAAAATCCTTTTTCACGTCGTGATGTCGAAACGAAAAATGAAATTATGAGAACAAGACCAACGCCAGACATAAAACTCACTCAAAATATCAAGATTAAAGGCCAGCAGTCTGTGCGACATTTCCAAATTAAAATATATGAAAAATTGAAATGAATTGCTGGTTGTTGCGAGAAAAATAAGCTGTATTGTTGGCCATGTATATATCCCCTTCCTTACCACCGACTTTGCACACTTATCCCAGAAAGTCACCGCACGCCACTGTTACTTTCGTAGAAGCTGCTTGTGCGTCATCTTTGCTCTCGTAAACTGCGTTTAAAAACTATGTTAACAGTGCTCTGTGGTATATTTGGGGTTTTAAATATTGCTTATTAACATAGAGATCAAAATTTTGTATATTGCATATATATAAATTGGGATTTTTGCTCCGTAATTGCGTGTGCGTTAGGTGCACGTAATCTGCGATGTTATTCTTTGCTTTTATCATGTAATTAATGAATAAAATGTCTTGTTTTTTTTGCAAAGGCCTGTAATGAAAAGTCCAACGTGTGAATCGGAACACCATCGCGTGGGTCTGCAATGAGTTCTAAGGCGAACGAGCGGTCTAGCTGGGTAGTAATGGCATACTCTTAATATGTATCTACGGAAGTCAAGAAATAACGTAATGGCTGGCTAGGGTTCCTGATTTAGTTCAAGAAACATCACGCAGAGACCGATACTAAAGGTCATTACATCACGTAACTAGGCGGTATCGCGGGCCTCGGAATATGCATTGGCCACGTATTCGAACAAACTATTTTTTCTTGCAAACGACGGGCACACCGGTGCCATGGGTGTCTGAGCGCTCAGGTACTCATTGGGATAGAAAAGTAGAGTCAAACAGGAGCATAATTTATCTGAGCACTTTCAAAATAAAACCGCGAAGTAGTATGGCAGCAATCACTCATCGCGTAGTTAGCTCTTCGAACAAAAAATTAGATCCGTTAAATACGCGCGCAACAAACAAACAAACACGCATAACACGTTTGAATGTTGAACGAATGTTGAATGAATGCAGCTCAGCTAATCAAAAAAATGTCCTTTCAGCTTCTTCTTTCCATCATTACCACCTCCAACAAATCAACAAAAGTACGTAAGTTGACTAATAAACTATGCTTTTTAGGCTCTAATCTACTTTTCTTACAGCTATTTTGTATTGCTTTTTCGCAGATTCCTAATTAAATTGTACTTTTTCAGATCACTTGCTGAGTATGAGCCCAGCTGTTGAGGTGTATGAGCCCAGCTATTGAGGTGGATGAACATCAAGGGAATGGACAACGTGGGAGGAGCTAAGGATGAGCCCAGCTACCAAAATCAACTCTCAATTTTTTTTTTGTTGGATATGATTCACCAAAATTTGTTTCAAGTTTTGTTTCAGGTCGTCGGCCGTAGATCTTCATAACATCACCGCATCATCAGCTAGATAATATAATATCACTCATTAAATAACTGTTTTTAACTACTGTGAGCACGTAAATAATGATCTTCAATTTATTAATTTATTTGTTTTTTTATGTTTTTAGGCCATCCAGCAGCGGAACCAGAGCCCAGCAGCACAATCAGAACTCATAAGCAGAATAAGAGCCCAGCAGCAGAACCAGAGACCAGCAGTAAGATCACACCCCAACAGCAGAACTAAAGCCCAGCAGCAAAATTAGAACCCAGCAACAGAATCAGAATCCAGCAGTGAAAACCAGAGCCCAATAACCTTTCAAGAAGTCCTGCAGCAGCAGCAAAATCAGAGCCCAGCAACCGTCCAAGAAGTCCTGCAGCAGCAGCAGAACCAGAGCCCAGCAGCCGTCCAGAAGTCCTTCATTAACTGCAGAAGAACAACACATCAGTAGCAACTGTTCCAGGCTCCAATTCAACTCAACTTTGAAGAAGTCAACTGATTAATTCTGTCCGCCGCTTGCAAAGCTCAAGTGAGTTCAATTTCTTTTTAAATTCTCCGGCTTGTAATAATTATTTTGTTGTTTCAGTTGCAGCGAGCGAAGAAGCTACTTCTCTGGTCTAGGTTTCGCCGGGATTTTCTAGACTCAAAGGGAGAATTCTCGGAGAAGAGTTCGTCTCTTTCCTCTTAGTCATTGCCTTACAACAACGCAACAGAGCATCGCGGACACACTTCCAACATCACAACAGCATCGAGTAATCAACAATTAATCTTCGAACCTTTGTACCCTTTCCTGATTCCCAAAATAAAGTCATTCCCACAAAATTTACATGCTACAACGGTATGTATTTTTTTTTTAATTTCCAATTTTTTGGTTTTGGTTTTTGTTACTATTATTCTGAAATTGAAATTGTATAGAATTGTATCTATTGTATTTTCCTGTTTGTAGTGTTTCGTCTGAAGATGGTTAAAAATAAACCGAAACGTTAGTTGGCATTTAATTGTTTTTCAACTTTTTGTCCTCATTTCGACTACTCCATTTTAAAACAAAATTTACAGTTGTTTTATTTCTAAAACCTATTTAAATTATTTTCATGAGTAGCTGAGCTCAAAATGATCCTTGCTCTGTAACTTATTTTAAAATTACCAAATAAAACCTCTCCCACAAAATTAAATATATTTTATTTATTTCAAAAATCTGTATTATTTTCAGTCAAAAATAAATAATATTCTATTATTACATTTGTAAATTCAAAAAATATAAGTAAATAAGCGGACAATCCGCAATGCAAGTTTTTTAAAAATTGAGAGCTCTTTTTTCATTTGCCCAAAGGGTGCTAGTCATTATAAAAACCATTTATTTCATGAATAATAAAATAAATCCTTCAATAAAACATTAATTTTGTTTTATTTATTTTTAAAATAATTAATAAATGTAGTATTTGAAAAAAATTATATTCTAATCTAGTAGACATTAAAAAATAGAATTAAAAGTTTCATATAATTTTTTTTAATAAAATCAACCATTTGTCCAAAAGAAAAAATTTCATTTATTCAAAATGAGCTACGTGGTGCCACCTGTGTAGCGAAATATAAACTAATTGCTGGACAAAGTAATAAAAAATGAGTACGACAATTAAAAAAAAATTTCAAGTAAACTTATATTATTTTCAAAAAATAAATGGGGTACTTCACTTCCTACTTTTTGATAAGTACTCTCGGTACGTCAGAAATCATCTTTTCACATATTAACAATTTCCAATTGAACGCGGGCACTAATTAAAAAAGGATACATGAAGTACCCCAACTAATTTTAAAAAATAGTTTGACAACTTCAAACTATTTTCCAGTTGCCCTACCCATTTTCGAGTTATTGATACCTGCATCTTCCATAGATTATGTACCAATTACTCGAAAATGAGGGCAGGAAGAGAAAAGTCATAATATTTTTGGAAAATATTGAGGTACGTCAAGTAAAATTTTTTGATTAAAGCCCTTATTGGGCTGTAATCAATAATTTCTACTCCTGCAAGACTGGTACTTAATACTTCATGCTCAATCGATATACATTTATAATCAAGTCATTTTTCAAAATAAATTGCCATTGAGTCACAAGAAAATAAAATTACTTTAGAATTTCTCAGAACGAGGTACACGCTGCCATCTATTTAATTGTAGTGAACTAACAAGTGATCCGATCAGACAATATAACTGCTCAATAGATAACCGTAGTTTTGAACGTCAATTTCTAATTGAGAGTTTATATCTCCAAAATAAATGACTTTAGATTAATCAATCAACCTTTTATATTATCTTATTTGTTTTAAAATTGAATCTAGTCCTTTATCGATCAAATCCACAAAAAATAAGGGTAAAATAATGCAACGGGAATTTGGTCATACTTTACATCTACTCAACAGATAGCCGCAAATTTCTCATTTTATATCGCGAGTAAAATTAAGCCGTAGCCATCTGGTGTGGCAACACGAGAACTACTCAAAGACGTACTCCGCTTGAAACGCCATTTGAGCTAATGTTATTTTAATCGTTTATTATTTGTAAACAGTGAGCTTTTGTTATATTTTTCCTATTTCACCTTTTTATTTACTATTTTAGTATATGTGTATTGATCAAAATCAGTCTTTTTGGAGACTGCTTTCTTATTTACATCATTTTCATTTTAACCTCTTTTGCACTTTCCTTTTTACAATCTATTAGTTTCCTTACTCTTTCTCCATATATTAAATTTTTTTAGTTTAACATGAGATTTGCCTCAAGAAAAGTAAATGATGTGAATTTAAATATTTAAAGACTATTTCCCAAGAACATGGTTATTTATCTGCAAATAAATACAATTTGGAACGTCCATGCAAAAAATTGGAATAGCAGCAATGAAGTTTACTCCTTAAACTTACAAGTTTGTCAAGAGAAGCCACCTTAAATATTATAATAACAAAATATGACTCTCTGGAAAACTGCGGTTTTAACATCAAAACAAGCCATTCTAAAAATGACAGTACGACTTACATCCGACATTTTGGTTGATAACAGCGCCGCCATCGGTAATTTTACTCGCGAATTGGCAAATAAATTTAAGATCGCAGCGCCGCAGCGGATATTTTTGAACTAACTGAGTTAGGATAAACTTGAAGTTTACATGTATAATAATGGGCTTGTTACGATTTTCAAAGATGATAATCGTGAATATGAAATAAAGGTTGGCTTCTTCATGAATATTTTTTTAAAGTATATTGTTTGTAAGTACCAGGCAAGTGAATTATTCCATCTGTTTATTTATATTTAACTCATATTTTTAAATTGAACTTAACCTTGAATTTCTAGATAATGATATTGAAACTTCAAGAATGTTTTGATGCAAATGTCATGTCACGCTGTGTAAATGATGATGAAGAGCTAGTAAATGCTTGACATATTTTTTTCTGTCAAAAATTAAATGATGATAGTGACAAGAGAGTATTTTTGCATGCTCTTTGCATACAAACATCAAAAGTGCTTGAGAATCCGTCTAAAATTAAAAGAAAATTGAATTGTAATGAATAAGATGTCTTGAAGATTAAGAATATGACTTGTTCTTGCAAAGCAGTTGCAAGCATATATCTGCAGTTTTTTTTATTATGTACCATGTGTTGAAAAGTTGAAGTGGCGCGAGAATGCCTTTTAATTTTGTTAAATAATCATTAGATTAGTACTTATTAGTTAGACTGTTCGTTGTTTCAAAAAATCTATCAATGATTTGAAGATAATTTGTATTTGTAAAGTATACCTGGATAAATAGAAAAAAATACAGACAAAAATATTAACTAGTTGCAATATCTGAAATGTCTTGCATGAAAAAAAAGATTTTGAAAAATTCTAGAACTTTGCATGCTTTCTTCTTTTTCAATTTAAAAGTGAAAAGTACAACAAAAAGAAATAGCAACCTTAACATAATTATCAACTGTCAGACAGCGAATGCGAAGGCTACTGCTTTATCAGTCATTACTACTACACTTAATCCTCCATGGTAAATTTTTGTATTTGAAATTTCAATCAATAAACACTATATTTTTTCATGAATTTTTGGTAAAATCATTCAGAATTATTATCTCATATATGTTTTTTATGAATACTAATTAATTAACCGAATATAGAATATGATTTATTGATCTGATTATAAGCTCATGTATAATATATATGTAGCCCGCCAAATCTATCCTAACATCACTAGTTTGAAATTCTGCCACCAGATAGAGTATCGCTTATGTTTATTTGCCAACTCAAAAAAATTAATAAATGGAGAAAGAGTAAGAAAAATAATAGGTAGTAAATAGGAAAGTGCAAGAGAGGTTAGAATGAAATTGATGTAAATTAGAAAGCAGTCTCCAAAAAGACTGATTTTGGTCAATACACATATAATGAAATAGTAAATAAAAAAGGGGAATAAAAAAAATATAACAAAAGCTCTCTGTTCACAAATACCAAACGATTAAAATAACATTAGCTCAAATGGCGTTCCAAGCGGAGTACGTCTTTGAGTAGTTCTCGTGTTGTTACACCAGGTGGCTACGGCTTAATTTTACTCGTGATTACTAGAAATTGATTTATAAATTTGCGGCTATCTGTTGGGCAGATGTAAAGTATGACCAAATTCCCATTGAATTATTTTACCCTTATTTTTTGTGGGTTTGATCGATAGAGGACTAGATTCAATTTTAAAACAAATAAGATAATATAAAATTCATATGAAAAATTAATTGATCAATCTAAAGTCATTTATTTAGGAGATATAAACTCTCTATTAGTAATTGACGTTCAAAACTACGGTTATCTGTTGAGCAGTTATATTGTCTAATCGGATTACTTGTTAGTTAACCACAATCAAAGAGATGGCAGCATGCACCTCGTTTTGAGAAATTCTAAAGTAATTTAATTTTCTTGTGACTCAATAGCAATTTATTTTGAAAAATGACTTGATTATAAATGTATATCGATTGAGCATAAAGTATTTTTTGTATTTAGTACCAGTTTTGCAGGAGTAGAAATTATTGATTACAGCCCAATAAGGGCTTTAATCAAAAAATTTTACTTGACGTACCTCAATATTTTCCAAAAATATTATGATTTTTCTCTTCCTACCCTCATTTTCGAGTAATTGGTACATAATCTATGGAAGATGCAGGTATCAATAACTCGAAAATGAGTAGGGCAATTGGAAAATAGTTTGAAGTTGTCAAACTATTTTTTAAAATTAGTTGGGGTACTTCATGTATCCTTTTTTGATTAGTACCCGCGTTTAATTGGAAATTGTTAATATGTGAAAAGATGATTTCTGACGTAACGAGAGTACTTATCAAAAAGTAGGAAGTGGAGTACCCCCTAGAGTCCATCACATTATATATTATTTTATACAAATATAGACAGGACTGATTTGTCCTACGATCGTCCAAGGACAAAACACCGAACTCAATGAGGCAGTTGTTGTAGTTAAACTCGTTAAATGATGGATATGATCTATATCTCTTAAAATAGCAATATCTTAAAAATTTTCTTTGGATTGCCTCAATTGAGTCAATGTGTTTATCATAGATAGGACTCCACACCTGCAAACAGTACTCAAGCTTAGAGCTTACAATAGAGTTATATATAGATATCAAAGTTTGCAGACTGTGGAAAGACCGCGTATTTCGGATGACAAATCCAAGATTTCTGTGGGACACTTTTATCAAGGAGTTATAATGTGGTACCAGAGTTAGTCCATCATCAAAAAGTATGCCCAGATCATTGAATTCAGTAACCCGTTCGAGATTACAATCATACATTTTATATTGATGCAGAATGGATGACTGTTTTACAAAATATGTCATAATTTTACATTTATCATAGTTAAATAATAATTTAGACTCAGAAGACCAAACTAGAACATTATCAATGTCACATTGCAGTTTTTCACAATCTTTAGTTGTGTTAACGGTACGATAAAGTTTCAAATCGTCTGCATACAGTAGAATATTTGAAAACTCAATTACATTTGTTATGTCATTAATGAAAAGAAGAAACAATAGGGGACCTAAGTTCGAACCTTGAGGTAATCCAGAAGTGGCAACATAATGTTTAGATTTAAAGTTATTACAGTGGACTGTAAGCTTTCTGTTATGAAGATAAGAACCTATGAACTATAGTAAACTATCTGAAAAATAGAAATGATCATGAAGCTTCTGAAGTAATATGCCATGACTAACTTTGTCAAAAGCTTTAGCAAAATCAGTATATACCACATCTATTTGTTTGTTATCATGTAATGAGTTCAAAGTGAACTTAATGAAATTCATTAAATTTGTGGTAGTTGATCTACCGGAGATAAAACCATGCTGGTGAATAGAAATACGGTTACGTACGGCAAAATATAGGTGTTTATAAATGATTTTTTCAAAGACTTTGGCAACATTATGCAGAATAGCGATAGGACGGTAATTGACAATATTGGAACTATCACCAGATTTAAGAACAGGAGTAATAGAAGTGAGTTTAAGTTGGGTAGGAAATGTGCTAGTTGTCAAACAAAGATTAGATAGTATGAAAAATGGTTTCACCAGAAATTCACCACAGCCTTTGAAAATGTATGAAGGTAAATGATCTGGCCCAGGATTACGTAATGACTTTAAATCTCTAATTGCATCAATAATATCAGATTCTGAAACAGAAGTTATAGTAACAGTCGGTTGAAAAGTGCAAGTGCTCTTGTCACTCAAAGAAATTGTATTATCGACATTATTATAAACACTCGAAAAATAGTCAGCGAAAGCATCAACAATACTTTGAGTATCGTTTATGATAGTATTATCATTTTTATTCATAGAGTCTGGAGTCCGCGTTTTTTCTTCTTTGTGTTAATATATTACCATAGATGCTGAGGATTGTGTGCTAAGTTCTCTTCCATTTCAGATATATAATTATTGTAAGAGTGATACACATCTCTTTTTATTATTGATCTTAGAGATTTGAATTCATTATGATGCTCAATTAGTCCAGTCTGTTTAAAGAGCTTATGAAAGTGACTTTTCTTTTTCAAATTCTTGATAATCTCACTTGAGAACCAGGGTGGATAAGAAGATTTTTTCATACTTATTTTTTGAACACATATATTAAGGATATTATTATAAGTTGAATAAAATGCATCAAAAGCGTTGTTCACATCTTTAAAATTCTTAAGAAAGTTAAAATCAGTGCGAGAGAATAGATCATAAATAAGTTCAAAATTCGCATGGCGGAAATTAAAGGGCGGGGAATTGTTAAATGAAGAGTTGGGAGCACTAGAGTCCACATTTACAACACATGAAATTTCTAATGGAGGATGGTAACGAACTTCTCCCACAATAACGTCATTAGCACGGCAAACAACGCAAGACGAATTGGACACAACAATATCAAGTATTCTATTACTGGTATTTGTAACGAAATTGTACTGAGATGCCGAAAAATAACTACAAAAATTATCAGATCTTAAAGAGAGACTGCTATCATGACCTTGCGTGTAAAAATCATAGAGAGCACTGATATTAAAATCTCCAAGAAGTAAAAAATTTTTACTGTGCAGAAAATCGTAGGATTCCAGGCAGTCATAAAAAAGTTCCTGTTGAGGTAGGGAGATAGGTGGGGGCAGTATGCGATTATAATATAGAACGGACTAATAGTTGTTAACTGAATTTTTACACAGATTATGTCACAATTAGATTGTAGAGCAAGGTCCAGTTGAACTAAACTGGAGTGATATTTAGAATTAATAGCACATAAAACACCATCACCACCACGAGTTTTGTTGAAATTGATGAAATCTCTATCTTTTCTATAGACAGTGAAGTTATCAGTCACTAATTCAAAATTAAGCACAGTACAATTGAGCCAAGTTTCAGTTATGGCTATAGCATCAAGGTCCGAAATAGATGTATTATTGAAAAACTGTTCTAATTTGGTATTCAGGCCTCCTACATTTTGGTAATAGATTTGCATCTCAAATTGAAAAAAGAAAAAAAAAAGTTATAAACCTTTAGTAAAACAAATAGAAAATTTGCAGAGTAGCAAAGTAATAGTGAGATTTATATGAGTATGGAAATTAGATCTTGCATCACAGATTATTTTAAGCGTAAAAATGAAGAAATAAATGACAAATTCAGTTGTTTGATGGAATTGAACGGAGCAATCGAGTATATAAAGTAAATGATCCAGACAAAATAATTGAACAAATTATTACATGTAATATGTACAATTGACAAAACAAAAACTAGACAAGGTGATTGTGCTCCAACCGAAAAACACACAAACATAAAACTGAAAAAATTATTGGTAAAAATATATAGCAGAGGTGAAATACATGATATTATTCGTCGTCGAGTTTAGTTAATTTTTTTATCGCACCTCCGTTTTTGAAATAGATGTTGCCATCCACAGTCCACACATTCTTGAACCCATATTTCTCTGAAACTGTCTTAAGTACGTCAAGTCGTTTTTTCGTGAGATCCTCTTTAATGGATATTCCAGTTCCTTTTAAATTGGTCCGAGACTTACCTACTTGCTGACGGTAACGGTAAGATGAAAATTTGATAATTATTGGACGAGATTGGGATCCGCGAGAAGACTGTGGTTTAGAATGGTTACTAGGTGGTTTTTTAGGCCCAATGCGATGGCCTTGGTCAACAGCGTGAGCAGGGATGTTAACGTGGAGATTTGACTTCAAAAAATCACTGACCTTATTGTCAATATCCTTGGTAGGCTCCTCAGGCACCCCGAAGACGCGCACACAGTTACGCCTGGAGTACTGTTCAAGGGCGTCTATTTTATCCCACAGTATTGTAATGTTTATTGCTCGATGAATCACTCTGTAAATAAATAAAAGTCACTATTTAATAATCTAAATGAAATAAAATCTTTAATTCTTCTTATGTCACTAATAACAGTATATTTATATATTAATCACTTAATTCTAATTTAATCAAAGTCACAGATATTTATATTTCACTATTTATATACACTCTCACTTCACTGTCACTGTTTATTATTTATTTCCACTTATACTCTCATTACTGTACTGTACTAAACGTCGTTGGCTTGGCCTTATATAGAGAAACACCGTCCTTCTCGAATTTTCGATTTTCGCGACTCTTTCCATTTCCAGGAATTGCTAGGGGCTTCCATTGGGAGGGGCGATGCGCTGCGACGTAGCGCGGCGTAAGAGGCGACAAGAAGCCCCTCCCCATACTGCGTCGTATTCACGAGCTCCCCTCTCACTCCCGCACGTCACACTATTTTGTTTTCAGTGGTGATTTCTTCGATGATGGCTTCATAGTAGGCCTTCTGCTCATCTAGTTTCTTGTTCACACGTTCAAAGACTTTATCAACGAGTTTTGTAAGAAGCGATTCATCCGAAAGAATTCGATTTAGAGCTTCATTAACAATGGCAGTGATATTACGTGTAGAACCCATAGTTGATATCCACTAAGTACTCAAAATACGCGAGTATTTTGATAATAAAATTACCAATATACGGCACTAAATAATTTTTAAGTGGGAGCAAAAAAAACCACGTCCACTCTTGCCGAAACATATATATATATATATATATATATATATATATATATATATATATATATATATATATATATATATATATATATATATATATATATATATATATATATATATATATATATATATATATATATATATATATATATATATATATATATATATATATATATATATATATATATATATATATATATATATATATATATATATATATATATATATATATATATATATATATATATATATATATATATATATATATATATATATATATATATATATATATATATATATATATATATATATATATATATATATATATATATATATATATATATATATATATATATATATAAAAGTAAATTAATTTTTGAAAAAGTCTTGTACAGCGCCGGGATTCGAACCCGAGATCTCATGATTTCCGGTCATGCGTGATGACCGGAAATCATGAGATCTCGGGTTCGAATCCCGGCGCTGTACAAGACTTTTTCAAAAATTAATTTACTTTCATTCAACCGTCTGGCTTATTACGGATTCGCCAACTAGATTTACATTCAGAATATATATATATATATATATATATATATATATATATATATATATATATATATATATATATATATATATATATATATATATATATATATATATATATATATATATATACATCACGCTATCTATCGTGCGTCCTTTCATAATCAAAGCATCGAGCGTCCATCAGATCTACTGCGTATATTGAAATTTTTGTTCGTGTATATACGGTTTTTCGTGACGTAGAATTCAGCTATTGCTTTTATACACTAGCTCATTCCAATCACAACTTTCATTTTAATATCAGTTCAGCTCCCTTTTACAAAGAAGTTACCCAACGTCCTCCTATATACTGCAAGTTTCATTTCATGCACTAATTGCATCACATGCGACGTCCGACAGTGTTGCCTATTTTAGTCTTGGATATCATGTATCATGACTGCCAGTTCAGTTGAAGATAGACAGAAGCGGTATGAACTGAATGTGCAGGTTATCGGTAAATAAGAGAATCAAGTTATGCTATCAGGAAGTTTTTTTTATATATAAGCTGACTGAATTCATATGAATTTGAAAATAATTTTCTATTACCTTAAAAATGATAAAAACTACTTAAATTCAAATAATACTTTTTGTATCTTTTATGCTTGGCCTAAAAAATAATAGAATTCACGTCTACAATGAGTAAAATTCAACTAATCAATAACAACCCAAAATTGCATAGCAATGAATGATTTAAAATCACTTATAATTTAATTTTTTTTGTAAAAAGTAAAATAAGATTCAATAATCTTCTTCTTTCTAGACTGTGTGTTTTTTAGCAATTACTCCGTGGAATCAGTGCTTCAATGAAACTAAAATACATCTATATCATATGACTCTTATGCTCAGTTGCATCACCGTCACTTAACTTTAAGTAGAGTTTAATATCTATGGCAACTATTGTATTGACAATTGTTACTATGGTTATTATTCCTACCTCAAAGTTAAGTGACGGTGGTGCAACTGGCCATTAGAGCAAGTATTTCAGTCCTCGGTTTATCTTAAACGTAGCTTAGTTTCCGGAGTGATGATTGTTAGAGCAATTATTACTAAGGTGATTAAGCTTTGCTTAAGATAAACCCAAGACTGAAACACCGACTCTTAGGCCCAGTTGTACAATCTAAGCTTATCTACAGTTTAGTTGAACCGAGCTTATTTACTATGGTTACAATTGCTGAAATAATTATTACCATAGAAAATAAACTCAGTTTAACTAAACTGTAGCTAAGCTTAGATTGTACAACCGGGCCTTAGAGCCGATATTTCAGTCCTCGGTTTAACTTAAGCGGAGCTTAATTTCTCAGTAACAATTGTTCTAACAATCATCATTATGGAAATTAAGCTACGTATAAAGTGAACCATGGACTGAAATACTGGACTAAGCGAATTTTTGAACCCGACTGTGACAATTCTTTTCTCTAACACTGCTTGGGAGTTTGTTTATTCTATAATAAACAATCTGACGTGGACATCACTTGACTTACTTGTATATCATTGGATATATATAATCAAACACAAAATCTCATCGTACCACGGTTAATCGTTTTGGATTTATTCAAAAGAATTAAAAAATCTGTCAAGTAAAATGCGCTTTCAGAATAGTCGGTTGCTATGGAAACAATAGATCATCATCCTTATGCTACAATATTAATAAATACTGATTTCCAAGATTCTACGGCTAACAGTTCTGAATTTATGCGCAAAATTGAAAAATAAATTTCCACTGAAGTGCACTTCCGGTTTAGTCTATTGTTATGAAAATAGTAGGCAATCATTCAGGTGCTATATCAGAGTGAAAAACCAAATTTCAATACTCTATACTCTACAGCCTATCAGACTCTCAAGTAAAATGCACTTCTGGCTCAATCAATCTCAATGAAAATAGGATATGAGTACTTAAACGGTACTATCGTCTTGAATACTGAATTTTAACATTTTATGTTCAATTGTTTCATATTTATGCGGAAAATTTAAAAAAACAATATGGAGTAAAGTGCATTTCCGGTACAGATGATTGCAATCATGATGCGAGGTGCATAACTAAATGTTAAAGAAGTGCTTAATACAAAATTTCAGTATTCTACAATTAATTGTTTTGAATTTATGAGAAAAATTCGAAAATTCTGTTATATAAAGTGCACTTCCGACTAAGCTAGAAGATATCTATTCCGATCGTACAGCAATTTCAAATACAGAATTTTAGTATTCTACGGCTTATCATTCCGGATTTATGCGGAAAACTCCAAGAAAAGTTTCAAGTAAAGGGCACTTCCGGTACAGATGATTGCAACCATAATGCGCAAGACCCTATACCAATCTTGAATGCGGAATTTCAGCAGGGTTTTGAGATTTGCGAGTTACGCACATACATTCGTACCGACATCAAGCCAAAAATAGTCACAATTGAGTCAGAAATTCTCAAAACGGATATATCCATCAGAATCTGGATATTTGAATTTTGTCGGTTTCACAATACTTCCTTGTACTTTGTACATTATGTTGGGACAGATGAGATTTAAGGTATTCATTTCCAACTTTGCGTTTGACTTTTTATAATTTTGAAAGTATGTTCTGAGATATTGCTGAGTTCCAAAAGTCTTGTTAGAGAAAGTATAGTCTACAAAGAATTTGGAATAGCATATTCCACATTCGTGAACCGTAGTCATCGCCTTCGTCTCACATTACAAATTTGTTGCAGAATATATCATTATTATATACAAAGTATTTATATAAATACTATCAATATATCCCAACGAAAAGTATAATATATTTATGTTTTTGTCTTGTTCATGGATCTAGACATAGGGTAATTTTTACTACTCAGTTTGTAATTGATTCATTCCTTCAAACATTTTATTTCAGATATTATTCCGAAGATGATCCACTGTAGGGTCCAAAACGTGAGGATTCATCAAAATCTCGAACTGTCAAAAGAAACACGATCACAATACTTTCCATATTATATATATAGGCCGGAGAAATAAAAAGTAAACTATATGTGGATCATCTTCGAAATTATATCTGAAATAAAATGTATGAAGGAATAAATCAAATACAAACTGAGCAATAAAAATTACCATATGTCCAGTTCCATGAACAAGACAAAAATATAAGCCTGAAAGAAATCCAAAGTAAATCAATTTCTCGATTGTTGATTGTTTTCTTACATTTTAATATCAATTTTGGGATCAACTAAAGCAACTGGACATAGAACATATGGCTAGAGTAAAATGAAATAGTAATTTCATGTTTCAGGTAACCGTCATCTGTCACTTTGACGACTGCTGTCACTTTGACAACGACAGCTGTCACTTTGAAATATGCATTTGATTGATACGATACTCTGAATTCATGATACAGCTAAGAAACTAACCATCTAATTTATGGTCGAGGAAGTACTGTGTGGCCACAACAGATTTTTTATGAATTCACATTGTATAGTTTTACGGAATAAAAATCTTGACAAACGTGATCTATTCATTTTAAATCATTAATATTTGAAATCTCTTCTTTTTAAATATGATTTTTTACTATCAATATTATATTTATCCACTTGATCATATTTTCAAACTTCCAACTTACATGATTCTATGATATACATTTCAAATATTCACTTTTTCATAAGTGACTCACACAACTACGAAAACAAATACGCTGAAAACAAATCATGTATTTATAATAATAAGCATAATATATTGATTTTGGATTTTAAAAAATTATGTTGTGTTCTATCTTGAAACCTAATTCATTCGTTTATCATTTACACCTGAATTAAATTCATAAATTTGATTACTTATAATGTTTCAATTATAGGAGTTTCGCTGCACAAAATTATAATCTGGTATTGCAAGTTGAAAACATTGTTGCCACTTCTTCGGAGTTCGGGTTGTTGAAGCAATGAAAGTTGAATATACAGTTTTGATATACACTTAATTTTAATAGCGAACCTAGCGGAATTATGTCGAACTGAGCTCTCTGGATGACTTTCATAATGAAGTCTTCGAACGTCCATCCAAATTTTTTATTTTGGACTCTTACTCTTGAACCATCACTTTTCTTCATGTAGGCACACGTAGAAATGTTTTTATGCTAAATTATCTAACATTTTATCTGAGAACCATTGAGTTTCGATAATTGTACCAAGAGTTATTAGAGTTTTAAGGGTTTGTCATCCGACGTCCATATACGGGACGCAGGATAACACCTGGACGTTCGATGTAATGTAAAACGCCAATACATGGACGCAGGGTTGATAGCGGGATGTATATATATATATATATATATATATATATATATATATATATATATATATATATATATATATATATATATATATATATATATATATATATATATATATATATATAATATATATATATATAGTAGAAGGGTAGTAACAAACGACTACTTGAAAGATAAAAATTGCAAAAATTGCAGTTTAACGGTGTAACGGTTGTGATTGGGCACAATTTCAATAAATTTTGAAACTTGTAGTGGTAGTAATTTAATTCAAATTCCAATATTTCGTGTACAATTTTGACACTTCTTCAGGGAAAGCTACAAAATGGCGCTTATTAATATCACAAAGTCAATTTGGAAAAAATATACAATTTTTTACTTACAATTGGTATACTGATATTAAGCATAACAACGTTTTTGAAACAGAAAGAATCTTCATGAATTTCTGACAAGTAAATGTGTAGACCGAGACATAGACCAAGATTAAAATATTATTTAAAGAAAGTTTAAGAGTAAAAATTTTGTATCAGGAGATTTGAAGATGTCCCGAGGGATAGCAGCAGTTTTCAAGAAGAAGTTTGGTAGGCCAGAACACCAGAAGCCTACAGTAGGGAAGACCATCTGTCTGAGGGACAATACGACAACCAAGGAACGCTTTATTTACCACATGGTAACGAAAGATAAATTTCACAACCAACCTACTGTTCCATGTGGGAAACGCTGCAAGACATGCGAGACCATCTAATGCAGAACGACATCCTGAAACTGGCAATACCAAAATTGAGCTGCGGTCTGGATGGATTAGATTGGAAGATCGTTCGAAATATGATAGAGGTAACATTCCAGAACAGCGAAATTCAAATATTGGTCTGCTGTTTCCACCCAGCAGGCCCGATCGTACCAAAAACTGTCGACTGCTACTTCTACCAAACTACTGGTTGCACCAAGGGCGGCGAGTGTCGATTCCGGCATAGACATGAAGGTGTGTTTCGGGACAAGACATTCTTAAGAAGAGGGCAGTGTGACGTGTGAGAGTGAGAGGGGAGCTCGTAAAGACGGCGTAGTATGGGGAGGGGCTTCTTGTCGTCGCTTACGCCGCACCGCGTTGCGGCGCATCACCCCTCCCAATGGAAGCCTCTAGTGATTTCTAGAAATGGAAAGAGTCGAGAAATCGAAAGTTCGAGAAAACAATATTTCTCTATATAAGGCCAAGCAAAAGACGTGTAGAACAGTACAGTAGTAAGAATAGTACTGGTGAAATAAATAATGAACAGTGACAAGTAAAGTGAACAGTGCATATAAATAGTGAAATATAAATATTTGTGACCTTGTTTAAATAAGAATCAAGTGATTGATATATAAATATAGTGTTATTAGTGACATAAGAAGAATAGAACTTTTATTTCAATTTAGATTACTAAATAGTGACTTTTATTTAATTACAAACTGATTCGTCAAGCAATAAACATTACAATATATATATATATATATATATATATATATATATATATATATATATATATATATATATATATATATATATATATATATATAAAAAAATTGTTGTTTATCGACTGTAAATATTATATGTTATGATGTTTATTGGGTAGTCAGTCTTTAATTATTCAAAAATTCTCATTTATTTCTATGACCCAAGCTTTCACCAATAATTTTTGGCTTCTTCAGGGGACTAAAGTAATGTAAACAATAAGACAGTTAAATCAAATTGACAAGTAAAAACGGATAAACTTCAACTTACAGAAAAATAGAGAATTAATAATCACAAACATTGAGAAAAACTAACAACTGGACAAGAGTAAACCAACCATAAAAAACCATCAAAAACTCTTGAAAAATCAATAAATAAAAAAGGATGGAGGAATAAAATAACTGACGATGATAAAAATATTAAAATATATATTCTTCGCAAAACATGTGTAGAATTTGATAGATAAATAAATGAATAATCAACAAATGAATAAATTCTTTGAAATTGAAAAAATAAATAAACAAGGAGTGTCATGAATATGAACACTTGATTATATTCGAATAATATGAACTTAAATTTTGGGTATCTGTTTTTTTATTAAGAGTGTTGCTATGGAAATTTACATGATACATTTCAAGAAACAGACGTTTGACATAATTATCACTCCTGTCAAGAATTTCAACATTATCAAAATCTGGATGATGCTTGGATTTGTTCGTATGAATTGATAATGCACAACAGTTGACTTTTCTAGGATTACTACAATCACTCCTATGGGCTATAATTCTTGACTTCAAAAGCCTACATGTCTGTCCAATATAAATTGAAGTGCAGTCCTTACAACTGATTTTATAAATAACATTACTTTGATTATCAATAGATGCGGAATCTTTAAGTTTAGTGTAAAGACTTCTGATAGTGAGGTAATTCTTAAATGTTATAATGGAATAATCATTCTTTAGAATTTTTCTAATTTTGTCAGATAAAAAAGGGATATATAGTAGAGATTTATAAATGACAGCATCAGAGGAAGATCGATTGCTCAAATTAGAAGGAAGAGAAATTGATAAATTGCAATCATTAATATTAGAATTGATATTGTTCAAAAAATCATTATTATTATTTCTAAAAATGTATTTATTGATAAAATGTAAGGGATAACCATTATCTAAGAAAATATATTTCAATTTTTGTAGATTTTCATGGAGATACTTATCATCAGAAATATATGAAACTCTGTTTTTCATATTAACTAAAGTATTAATTTTCTGTTTTAAATTATGTTGAGACAAAAAATGTATGTATCTCTTAGAAGATATAGGTTTCTGATACCAACTTAATTCTATTTTGTTATGAATATTCCTGATTAAAAGTACGTCCAGAAAAGCAATTTTTCTCTCAGATTCTTTTTCAATAGTGAATTTTATAGAAGAATTGTAGGAGTTAAATGTCGAAAGTAATTCAGAGATATCATCTTCCTTCACAGATAGAATAATGTCATCTACAAACTTTTTGATGAATGGAATATTAAAAGAGAGTTTAGGGATACAAGAATCAAGAAGATCATCCATAACAAACTGTGACAGGATAGGTGTTGTGTTGAGAAAGAGTTAAATTTAAAAAAAAATAAAATTTTGATAGAGTTGGCGTCACTAGGAAGTAGAAAAATAAGAAGTTCGGTTGTTGATTATTAATTATTGATCGAAGTAGTAGTAATCTGTCAAGATAAGAAATAATTTTTATGTTGTTGATGTTTTTTTGAATTTTCTTTAATAAATAAGTGGTTACATTAGTGTTTGTCTAAAATACACATCGTTCTTAATTTATGTATATGTTGTGTATGCAATATAAGTGGCGACCGTGACAGGACTGTTGATGTGTAAAAAAAATAGGATTGGATAAACGCAAAATACAACCA
The DNA here is from genome assembly GCA_963989225.1 of Dromius quadrimaculatus. Taxonomy (NCBI): domain Eukaryota; kingdom Metazoa; phylum Arthropoda; class Insecta; order Coleoptera; family Carabidae; genus Dromius; species Dromius quadrimaculatus. The sequence continues at coordinate 37,740,414 of OZ022325.1, read as the reverse complement.
CATTGAAAAGAATGGACCGAGGGAAAAAAGCCAGAACGATTGAAAGACGTGCATTTACGAAACTGTATGAGAAAATTGTAGCTGAATTAAAGAAAGATCCACAGGATAAGGATGAAATTCAAGCAAATATGTCGTTATTTGAGAAGAGAAATGCTGAGCTTGAAAAATTGGATAAAACAATTTTCGAACTAATGTTGGACAGTGACGTAGATCTCACAGAATTTGAACAAGAAACTGCTATTGTAGATGAATATGCACGTAAGTACAAAAAGATAGAAATAGATGTGATAAATGTTCTGAAAGTTACAGATACTAGTTTTGTACGTAAAGATGAAGATGCATGTTCAATACAGTCAGAAAGATCCTCGCGTCGTAAATTTAAGCTACCAGACATAGAACTCAAGAAGTTCAACGGAAATTTAAGAAACTGGTTACATTTTTGGGGTCAATTTAGGAAAATTGATGAAGATGAGGAATTGGCAGATGAAGATAAATTTCAGTATTTATTACAGTCAACAGTAGAAGGCAGTCGTGCCTATGATTATGTCAACAGTTTTCCACCTAGTGCAAACAACTATAAAAAGGCGATTGAAGGTTTGAAAAATAGATTTGGACGAGAAGATTTACTCGTTGAAGTATATGTTCGAGAGTTACTGACAATAGTGCTGAAGAAAGTAGTTAACAAAAATGAACTTCTCCCTCTTTGCTCACTGTATGACCAATTGGAGTGTCATCTAAGAGCTTTAGAATCGCTAGGTGTCACCAGCGAAAAGTATGCCGCCATGTTGTTTCCGTTAGTAGAATCGTGCATGCCCGAAGAAGTGTTGAGAACCTGGCAACGATCATCTGTAATTATTGAAGAAAGCTCGGAAATAATAGAAAGCGAAAGTACACAAACATCAACCATGGGTAAACGACTAAAGAAATTGATGTTATTTTTACGATCTGAAGTTCACAATGAGGAACGAATAAAGTTAGCTACATCAGGGTTCAGTCTAACAAGTGAACATAAAGAAAGAAAAAAGAAGTTACAGTTTTCTAATGAAAAGGACGTACCAACTGCAACAAGCCTTGTTAGCGTAAAAGAAGAAAGAAACAGTAATAATAATTGTATCTTTTGTGGCAAGAAACATAGCAGTTCAGAATGTTTCAAAGCTAGAAGAATGTCATTAGAAGATAAAAAGAAAATTGTCAACGATAAAAAATGCTGTTATTTCTGCCTAAAAACAAATCATTTTGCCAGAAGATGCAAAACATTCATAAAATGTACCATTTGTGAAGGTCGACATGTTGTAATAATGTGCCCTAAATTATCAGCACAACAAGAAGCAATACAGCAAAACAAAGTTGAAGAAAGAAAGATTCCGGAAGGAGATCAAATTAAGTCTGCAACAAGCTTAGCAAATCCTTCGAGTAACCCGGAAGTATTTTTACAAACACTTGTTGTTAAGCTAAAAGGAGAAAATGGAATGTGTTTAGCGAGGGCGCTAATTGACACTGGATCTCAGAAGTCATATGTTTTAGAAGATACTGCAAAGAAAATAGAATGTAAGTGTTATGGAAAAGAAATACTGATGCATTCACTATTTGGAGGGGTGGAAACCGTTAGCCAAGAACATAAACGATATCAAATTGGTGTGAGTTCACTTGATGATCAATTTTCGTGTGAAATCGATGTGCTTGGTCAACCAATTATTGTAAACGAAATCTCTCATATTAAAGAAGGAGTGTGGATGCAAGAACTACATAAAATTGGAATAGAAATAACAGACACAGGAAAAGTCAAAGGACCTATACAGATATTAATCGGAGCAGACGTTATAGGACCATTATTTACAAACCGTCAGAAACAATTACCATGTGGATTGGTAGCATTACAGACAAAGTTTGGATGGACTTTAATTGGAAAAGTACCGGAAGAAAAGAAGAATTCCAAAAGGCAATGTACGGTGACAAGTATGCTTTCGACGCTGACAAAAAATGCTAAGATTTGTGATTTATGGGAGTTAGATGTGCTAGGCATAAAGGATCCAATTGAAAACAAAACTAAACATGAAAAGGATCTGGAGGTTCAGCAACATTTCTTGCAAAGCGTACGTATGAATGAGCAAGGAAGGTATGAAATAAAATTACCTTGGATTTCCAAACAACCTGAAATACCTTCAAATTATGAAATCGCCGAAAAACGATTGAATTCATTGACAAAGAGATTGAAGACAGAAAATCTTTTCAAAGATTACGATCACGTATTCAAAGAATGGTGCTACGAAGGAATTATAGAAGAAGCAGGGACAACAGACAAAAATATTGGACATTATCTTCCGCACAGGCATGTAGTAAAAGAAAATAGTACAACAAGGATAAGACCAGTGTTCGACGCGTCATCTAAAACAAGAATAAATTTATCCTTAAATGAATGTTTAGAAATCGGGCCAAATTTAATTGAATTAGTGCCAGCTATTTTGTTACGTTTTCGTGAGAATGAAATCGGTGTAATCGCGGATATAAAACGCGCTTTTTTGCAAATTAGTGTTTCGGAAAGTGATCGAGAATATTTAAAATTCTTATGGTGGGATGATGACGACAATATAAAAGTTTACAGACATGCGAGAGTCGTTTTCGGTGTGTCAAGCAGTCCTTTTTTGTTAGCAGCAGTTATAGACTATCACTTGAATAAAACTTTGAATGAAATAAAAGATAGTGATCTAAAAATTTCGAAAGAAACTGTGAACAAATTACTCAAAAGTTTTTACGTGGACAATTGTGTTACAAGTGTGAGTAGTTATAAAGAACTTGAACAGTTTATTTTAGAATCAAAAATAGTGATGTATCGAGCACATTTTGAACTACGAGGCTGGGAGTATACATCGGATGAAAATAGAGACAGTAGTAATAGTGATACAGCGATGGTGTTAGGACTTATATGGAATAAACAATCCGACACATTAGAAATAAATACGAGCTTTTTAAAAACTGTTAATACTGAACGTGTAACTAAAAGACTTATTTTATCAGTGGCTCACAAGTTGTTTGATCCAATCGGTTTAATTTGTCCCATAACCATATATCCTAAGTTGTTGTTACAGCAAGCCTGGAAAAGTAATCTTGGATGGGATGCAGAAGTGGACGAGGACATGAAGAAAAGGTTCCTGAAATGGTATCGTGAGTTGCAAAGTCTGACACAGATTAGGATTCCAAGATGGCTGTTCGTGAATCGAAGTCAGAAGACAGGTGTTAGCGTTCATACATTTTGCGATGCTAGCAAAGTGGCATATGCAGCAGCTATTTTCCTAAGAGAAGAAGAAGATCACGAAGTCAACGTACGATTAATCCAAGCAAAAGCGCGTATCGCGCCACTGAAACAGATGACGATTCCACGACTTGAACTTATGGCTGCCACGGTGGGAGCTCGAATAACAGCAGAGCTATTGAAGCAATTGGATGTCAACAAATCAACAACAGTAACCTACTGGAGCGACTCAACGACTGTTTTAGCATGGATAAAACGAAATGAAAAATTGGAAGTATTTGTAAAAAACAGAGTTCAAGAGATCCGACAATTAACAAGAACAGAAGATTGGAAATATATACCAGGTGAGCATAATCCTGCTGATATAATATCTAGAGGTTGCAGTATTCAACAGATGCTAGAACAAAGATGGTGGGAGGGACCCCTCTGGTTAAAGTCATCTATGAATGAGTGGCCCATATCACCGATAGCAGACGATGAAAAGCAAATAGAGAAAAGCACAACGGTAACAAATTCAACTGGTGATAGTTCATGGTATTACAAACATTTTTCGAATTATGAAAAAATTGTAAGGCTAGTTGCATGGGTTAAACGTTTCATAAATAATTTAAAATGCCCAAAAAAGGATCGTATAACAACTAATTTAACATTTCAAGAAAATAAAGATGCAGAAAATCAAATTTTTAAGCTAATTCAGCAAGAATGGTTCAATGAGGAGAGGCTGAAAAATATATCTTCATTGAATATATTTTGGGATCAAGACGGAATAATTAGAGTCAGAACGAAAATCACATTAAGAAAAGATACTGAAAATTTTAGATTTCCCATTATTCTTCCAGACCAACATCGGGTAGTAAAATTGTTGATACTAGATAAACATAACAAAATGAAACATGCAGGCGTTCAAATATTATTGAATATTTTAAGAGAAGATTATTGGATAACCAGAGGTAGACGAGCAGTTAGAAATGTTCTCAAAGGATGTCTATTTTGTAAAAAATATGAGGTTCAGAATACACAGACATCGCCATGCTACTTGCCAATAGATCGAGTGAGAGACGCCCGTGTTTTTGAAGTTGTTGGGGTAGATTTTGCAGGTCCTCTGCATTTGAAAGGAAATGTTAAAGCATGGATATGTTTGTTCACTTGTGCAGTATATCGAGCGATACATTTAGAAATAGTCTCATCTCTGTCAACTCCATGTTTCATTCAGGCTTTACGAAGATTCATTGCCAGAAGAGGAAGACCAGCAACCATTTATAGTGACAATGGAACAAACTTTGTGGGTACCGAGAATCTACTGTCATCTGTAAATTGGTTGAAAATCGAAGAATTCGCGAATGTACATCGCATTGATTGGAAATTCAATCCTCCAACTGCTGCTTGGTGGGGCGGTTGGTGGGAGAGAATTATAAGAATAATAAAAGATCTGTTGAAACGAATTTTGGGTAAAACATGTGTAAATTACGAAGAAATGTTAACTTTATTAATTGAATGTGAATCTGTGATAAATTCACGTCCTATCACATACTTAATGGATGGTGATCCGAGTGTATCAGCTCTATCGCCAAATATGTTTCTTCACGAGCTAAGGGAGGTTGGCGTTCCGGATCTGGATAGTATCGACTGTGAAAGTTTGAACAAAAGAACGCGTTATTTACACAAGCTAAGAAATGATTTAAGGAAACGTTTCCGAAATGAGTATCTGGGGAGTTTAGCGCAAAAACCAAACACTGTTAAAACATGCAGTGAATTAAAATTAGGAGAAATAGTGCTTATTGGAGATGATAACAAAAAGCGGTTAAACTGGCCACTAGCTAAGATTGTCGAACTAATTCCGGGCAAAGACGGTGAGTGTCGGGTGGTTAAAGTAAAAACTAGTAAGGGAACATTATTACGTCCCGTACAGAGGCTGTACCGGTTAGAAATTTGTGGTGCGAGTGATGGTAATATACAAAGTGGAACGGACTGTACTGTGTTTTTGGACGATCATTTAGATGACGAAAAGCAGGAAGATAAGAGAAATGATTCATCTGTGACGCGAACTGGTCGAGTGATAAAATTGCCTAAACGTTATTTAGATTAAAACAACCAATGTAATAAAAGAATGTAACTTTACGTGAAGCCAACTCTAGGTGGGAGAATGTTGTGTTGAGAAAGAGTTAAATTTAAAAAATAATAAAATTTTGATAGAGTTGGCGTCACTAGGAAGTAGAAAAATAAGAAGTTCGGTTGTTGATTATTAATTATTGATCGAAGTAGTAGTAATCTGTCAAGATAAGAAATAATTTTTATGTTGTTGATGTTTTTTTGAATTTTCTTTAATAAATAAGTGGTTACATTAGTGTTTGTCTAAAATACACATCGTTCTTAATTTATGTATATGTTGTGTATGCAACAATAGGACTTATAATACTACCCATAGGACAGCCATTAGTTTGCTTATAGAATTTATTCCTGAATTGGCAATAATTTGAACCAAAAATAAAGGACAGTATTTCAGAGAATTGATCCAAAGTCAGTCTACAATGTAATGAAATGATATTCCAATTCTTAAAGATGACAGAAGAAGCTAAATCTTCAGAAATGTTACTAAATAAAGAGACCACATCCAAGCTAATCAAAATATGGTCATCAGGGAGTTCAAAACCTCTAATAAAATCGGAAAAATGGAATGAATCTTTAACATAATAAGGATTATCAGCATTATAAGATTTAGAAAGTATATTAGTTAAAAAAGAACATAGCTTTGTATTAGGAGAATTAATAGAGGATATGACTGGACGTAAAGATAAAGAAGGCTTATGAATTTTGGGAGCACCATAAAATTTTGGGGACACTGCATTATAAAAAAATAATTCTTTAGCTTCTTTATCAGTAACAAGTTTTTTTGATTTCAGGTTTGTAACTAATTTATTAGATTTATGTTGTAAAGAAAATGCCGGATCACGTGAAAGTAAAGTGTAGGAGGAAGTATCATTTAGAATTTCTTCAGACTTTGCTTCATATTCACATCTGTCCATGATAACTGTAACTCCACCCTTGTCAGATTGAGTAACAATTATGTCATTATTGTTTTTCAAAAATTTTTTTGTACGAATATATAAATTTTGAATCAAAGAGATTCTATTTTGATTATTATTCAAAGAATTTATATAATTTGTGATTATATTAGTAACAGATGCCCTAGCAGAGTTCTTAGAAATATCATCAAAAGTATTAATTATATTTTCAACATCAGCAATCAAATATCTTATTTTTACTTGACTAGAAATAGGTTCAACGCAAAATTTAGATCCAAGACTAAGAAATTTCATAGCAAATAAAGGTAATTGATGACTACTTATATTTTTTATCCATGCATTACTTGTTTTTATAGAATTAAGTTTTTTATTCTCCAAATTATTATATTTACCTATCATTCCAGTTTTTGATGACTTATAGAATTTATTATATCCTGAAACCATTCTTTTCTCATAATTATTAAAAATATAATTTGGAACTTTCGTAAATAACTCTTGTCTAGTTTTACAAATTGAATTATTCAAAATTTGGATTTTTGATATTGTGATTGATATTTCAATATTCAACAATTTATGATTCACACTTTGTTGTAAATCAATTAGAGATCTTGTAATTTTTGAACTAGTTGATTCCAAAATGAGATTATGAACAAGCGTATCTCTGTTTTTATAAAGGTGTTCTGGGAGTATATTAGATTTTCTACAGCGTAGTAAAAACACTCTTCTATTAACCATGGATGCTAATTTTCTGTTTTCAGATATCCACTTTTTCATCAATAAAACTGTCTCACGTCCATAGTTTTTCGTGATGTTCTCAAAGAAACCCATAATATAAGAAAATTGTTGTTTATCGACTGTAAATATTATATGTTATGATGTTTATTGGGTAGTCAGTCTTTAATTATTCAAAAATTCTCATTTATTTCAATGACCCAAGCTTTCACCAATAATTTTTGGCTTCTTCAGGGGACTAAAGTAATGTAAACAATAAGACAGTTAAATCAAATTGACAAGTAAAAACGGATAAACTTCAACTTACAGAAAAATAGAGAATTAATAATCACAAACATTGAGAAAAACTAACAACTGGACAAGAGTAAACCAACCATAAAAAACCATCAAAAACTCTTGAAAAATCAATAAATAAAAAAGGATGGAGGAATAAAATAACTGACGATGATAAAAATATTAAAATATATATTCTTCGCAAAACATGTGTAGAATTTGATAGATAAATAAATGAATAATCAACAAATGAATAAATTCTTTGAAATTGAAAAAATAAATAAACAAGGAGTGTCATCAAATTCTACACATGTTTTGCGAAGAATATATATTTTAATATTTTTATCATCGTCAGTTATTTTATTCCTCCATCCTTTTTTATTTATTGATTTTTCAAGAGTTTTTGATGGTTTTTTATGGTTGGTTTACTCTTGTCCAGTTGTTAGTTTTTCTCAATGTTTGTGATTATTAATTCTCTATTTTTCTGTAAGTTGAAGTTTATCCGTTTTTACTTGTCAATTTGATTTAACTGTCTTATTGTTTACATTACTTTAGTCCCCTGAAGAAGCCAAAAATTATTGGTGAAAGCTTGGGTCATTGAAATAAATGAGAATTTTTGAATAATTAAAGACTGACTACCCAATAAACATCATAACATATATATATATATATATATATATATATATATATATATATATATATATATATATATATATATATATATATATATATATATATATATATATATATATATATATATATATATATATATATATATATATATATATATGTATATATATATATAGATAAAAATTGCAAAAATAGGGAAAGCTACAAAATGGCGCTTATTAATATCACAAAGTCAATTTGGAAAAAATATACAATTTTTTACTTACAATTGGTATACTGATATTAAGCATAACAACGTTTTTGAAACAGAAAGAATCTTCATGAATTTCTGACAAGTAAATGTGTAGACCGAGACATAGTCCAAGATTAAAATATTATTTAAAGAAAGTTTAAGAGTAAAAATTTTTTCAGATGTTCGATCACATTTTTACTTGATTGCACTGGCAAACAGAATACCACAGCCCAGCTGCGAACGACATATCGACTTGCGCGTGAAGCATTCACGAGACTAGAACCAGCGGGAAGTTTGAATTTATTAATATTATTTTTTAGATTGTAAAAGCCACGAGTAAATTGTGCTCAGGTTTTGCGTATCTGTTTTAGCATTAATTGCTGTGTCAGAATACTTCTTGATATAGTACATTTCTAAAAAAAGCCGTTTGTTATAATTGCTTTCGCGGCCAAGAATAACTGTGTTATCGTAGTCTACAAGATGTTTAGTTTTTTTGACATGGGTTGCAAGAGCGCATTTTTTCAAATTCGATTTCTCGTCGCTTCTGTGTTGTGTTATTCTATTTCTCAGTTTCTGTGAGGTCTGTCCTATGTATACCTTAGCACAACCACCGCAAGGAATTTTGTAAATTATATTTGATAGTTGAAAAATATCTAGTTTGTCTTTAAGTCTCGAAAAGACAGAGTTAACAGTTTTCAGATTTCTTTTAGCAAAAATTAGATGTTCTTCGTCGCTAAAAATGTTTGTCAGTCTATTTGTAAGTTCGCTAATGTTGGGAATTGAAATATATACTTTTTTTTGAACTACACTGTTGTTTTCATTTACGTTAATATTGTTATGTTCGTCGTTAGTCTCGATGGGAGTTCGTGAACTAAAAAGTAGTGTTCGTAATAATTTTATTGGATATGAGTTTTGTACCAGTACCTTTTCCAACCTTTTCAATGCTTGTAGCCGTAGAGTAGGGTGACATATTTTTTCTATTCTATTTTTCATTCCCAGGACTAGATTGATTTTTACTTTCGTTGTGTGATAAGAGAAGTAATGAATGTATCTACCAGAGTTCGATGGCTTTTGATACCAGTCCAAAATAATTGTTTGGTTTGGTGTTCTGATAACTTTCGTATCCAGAAAGGGCACGCTGTTATTTTCCTCTGTTTCGATGGTAAATTGTATATTTTCATTGTAAGCGTTGAATACATTCAGAATCTCCACTTGTTTGTCACTGGGGATTGCTGTGATTAAGTCATCCACATATTTTTTGATGAAAGGTAGTTCAAATGAAAGGCTGGAAATGCACTGATCCAACACCCAGTCCATAACTAATCGTGCTAGAGCAGGGCTCACGATACTACCCATCGGGCTACCGAAAATTTGTCTATAATATTGTTTGTTATAGCAGAAGGTATTATTATTGAAAATGAATTGAATAATATGTAAAAACTCCTCTCTTGGTATGAGAGTATATTGCGAGATGTCATCCCACTTTTCATTTAATACTTGTATTACTAATTCTAGTGGAATGTTTGTAAACAGGCTTACTACATCAAGACTGACAAGCATGTAGCCTTCAGGAAGTTGGAAGTTTTGTATGAAGTCTGAAAACTGAAAACTATCCTTGACGAAATATATATTGTCATCGTCACTCGAAAGAGATAAAATTCTAGCCACTAAACCACATAAAGAAGAAGTTGGTGAGCCAACGGATGAAATGATTGGCCTAAGTGCCAGTTCAGGTTTATGAATTTTAGGTAGGCCGTAAAATTGAGCAGAGACACAATTATAAGTTGTTAATATTTTTGCTTGATCATCCGGTATATATTTATCAGTTTTTAATTTCTTTATGATATTGTTACTTTTTGTTTGAATAGTATTTGACGGATCAGTTTTAATTTTTATATAATACTTCTCATCATCAAGAGCAGACAGACATAAATCATCATAATGTGTTTTGTTCATTGCTACAGTAACATTCCCTTTGTCAGATCTGAGAATACAGATTTCATTGTTATTTTTTAGAAATTCTTTGCTTCTATCAAATAATTCGTGACATAAATTATGTTTGATATTATCTTTGTTGATATAATTAGTTATTACATTAGTGGCCTTCGCTCTCAAGATGTTGTGATCTGAATTACAACCCTTGATAGCGGATTCCACATCAGCTATAATTTCTTCAGGTTTAATGTCAGCTTTAGATGGTTCGATACTAAATTTTGGTCCTAGAGACAGTAATTTCTCTACGTCTTCCGGAATGTTTGTATTTGACAAATTTTTGAACCATTTTTCTTGTGTTTTCAATTGATTTTCTTTTTCTAAGTTAAGTAAATTATTAAATTTGGTTCGATTTTCTGATTTGATCTTATTGAAAACAACATTATAACTTTTTGTCTGCCTTCTCTTAAATTCATCAAAAATATGAATAGAAAAATTATTGTTAGTTAGTAAATCAAAAGTGATAGAATCTAAATCTTTCTCGAGTTTTTACATATTATTCAATTCATTTTCAATAATAATACCTTCTGCTATAACAAACAATATTATAGACAAATTTTCGGTAGCCCGATGGGTAGTATCGTGAGCCCTGCTCTAGCACGATTAGTTATGGACTGGGTGTTGGATCAGTGCATTTCCAGCCTTTCATTTGAACTACCTTTCATCAAAAAATATGTGGATGACTTAATCACAGCAATCCCCAGTGACAAACAAGTGGAGATTCTGAATGTATTCAACGCTTACAACGAAAATATACAATTTACCATCGAAACAGAGCAAAATAACAGCGTGCCCTTTCTGGATACGAAAGTTATCAGAACACCAAACCAAACAATTATTTTGGACTGGTATCAAAAGCCATCGAACTCTGGTAGATACATTCATTACTTCTCTTATCACACAACGAAAGTAAAAATCAATCTAGTCCTGGGAATGAAAAATAGAATAGAAAAAATATGTCACCCTACTCTACGGCTACAAGCATTGAAAAGGTTGGAAAAGGTACTGGTACAAAACTCATATCCAATAAAATTATTACGAACACTACTTTTTAGTTCACGAACTCCCATCGAGACTAACGACGAACATAACAATATTAACGTAAATGAAAACAACAGTGTAGTTCAAAAAAAAGTATATATTTCAATTCCCAACATTAGCGAACTTACAAATAGACTGACAAACATTTTTAGCGACGAAGAACATCTAATTTTTGCTAAAAGAAATCTGAAAACTGTTAACTCTGTCTTTTCGAGACTTAAAGACAAACTAGATATTTTTCAACTATCAAATATAATTTACAAAATTCCTTGCGGTGGTTGTGCTAAGGTATACATAGGACAGACCTCACAGAAACTGAGAAATAGAATAACACAACACAGAAGCGACGAGAAATCGAATTTGAAAAAATGCGCTCTTGCAACCCATGTCAAAAAAACTAAACATCTTGTAGACTACGATAACACAGTTATTCTTGGCCGCGAAAGCAATTATAACAAACGACTTTTTTTAGAAATGTACTATATCAAGAAGTATTCTGACACAGCAATTAATGCTAAAACAGATACGCAAAACCTGAGCACAATTTACTCGTGGCTTTTACAATCTAAAAAATAATATTAATAAATTCAAACTTCCCGCTGGTTCTAGTCTCGTGAATGCTTCACGCGCAAGTCGATATGTCGTTCGCAGCTGGGCTGTGGTATTCTGTTTGCCAGTGCAATCAAGTAAAAATGTGATCGAACATCTGAAAAAATTTTTACTCTTAAACTTTCTTTAAATAATATTTTAATCTTGGACTATGTCTCGGTCTACACATTTACTTGTCAGAAATTCATGAAGATTCTTTCTGTTTCAAAAACGTTGTTATGCTTAATATCAGTATACCAATTGTAAGTAAAAAATTGTATATTTTTTCCAAATTGACTTTGTGATATTAATAAGCGCCATTTTGTAGCTTTCCCTGAAGAAGTGTCAAAATTGTACACGAAATATTGGAATTTGAATTAAATTACTACCACTACAAGTTTCAAGATTTATTGAAATTGTGCCCAATCACAACCGTTACACCGTTAAACTGCAATTTTTGCAATTTTTATATATATATATATAATTACAATATATATATATAATTACAATATATATATATATATATATATATATATATATATATATATATATATATATATATATATATATATATATATATATATATATATATATATATTGTAATGTTTATTGCTTGACGAATCAGTTTGTAATTAAATAAAAGTCACTATTTAGTAATCTAAATTGAAATAAAAGTTCTATTCTTCTTATGTCACTAATAACACTATATTTATATATCAATCACTTGATTCTTATTTAAACAAGGTCACAAATATTTATATTTCACTATTTATATGCACTGTTCACTTTACTTGTCACTGTTCATTATTTATTTCACCAGTACTATTCTTACTACTGTACTGTTCTACACGTCTTTTGCTTGGCCTTATATAGAGAAATATTGTTTTCTCGAACTTTCGATTTCTCGACTCTTTCCATTTCTAGAAATCACTAGAGGCTTCCATTGGGAGGGGTGATGCGCCGCAACGCAACACACCTTCATGTCTATGCCGGAATCGACACTCGCCGCCCTTGGTGCAACCAGTAGTTTGGTAGAAGTAGCAGTCGACAGTTTTTGGTACGATCGGGCCTGCTGGGTGGAAACAGCAGACCAATATTTGAATTTCGCTGTTCTGGAATGTTACCTCTATCATATTTCGAACGATCTTCCAATCTAATCCATCCAGACCGCAGCTCAATTTTGGTATTGCCAGTTTCAGGATGTCGTTCTGCATTAGATGGTCTCGCATGTCTTGCAGCGTTTCCCACATGGAACAGTAGGTTGGTTGTGAAATTTATCTTTCGTTACCATGTGGTAAATAAAGCGTTCCTTGGTTGTCGTATTGTCCCTCAGACAGATGGTCTTCCCTACTGTAGGCTTCTGGTGTTCTGGCCTACCAAACTTCTTCTTGAAAACTGCTGCTATCCCTCGGGACATCTTCAAATCTCCTGATACACAATGGGCCAAGGAGTAGTCGGCCGGAACTCTGAATAGATCCTGCTGCACTTCGGTAGTTATTCCGAATCGAGCCCGACGTCCACTTGAAAAAGTCTTCATGAACTCCTCAAATGAATCTTCCTGCGCATGGATCTTACGAGCACGTGCGTCGTTGGGATCTTCATTATTGTCTCCTGCAAATGGTCCTAGCCGATTGAAGTGCACTACTCTTGATTTGCTCTTGGGGTTGCGTCTGATTTCATAGATTATGTCGTTAATTCTTCTGATGACTTCGTAAGGACCTTCCCAAGATGTCTGTAATTTTGGAGACAGGCCACGTCGCAGCCCTGGGTTATAAAATCTCACAGAGTCTCCTGGTTGAAAACCCCCGTCTTGTGCCTTGACGTCATAGGTCTCTTTCATCCGGTCGCTGGCATTCTGGATGTTTATACGAACTCAGGAGTGAATATCGTCCATCTGACGCCTTAAATTAATGACATAATCTTCACCAGCCAGATCTTCTCCAGGTTTGCAGCCGAACTTTAGGTCGCATGGTAGCCGAAGTTCCCGTCCAAAAATTATTCTTGCTGGAGTCTGTCCGGTTGATTCGTGTACGGATGAGCGGTAGGCCAAAAGAAACAGATGGAGATATTTGTCCCAGTCTCTCTGGTGACTCGAGACAACTTTGGCCAGGTGTCTGTTGATGGTCTTATTCATCCGTTCCACCATTCCATCAGACTGCGGATGTAATGCAGTAGTTCTAGTCTTACGAATATTCAATACTTCGCATATCCCTTGGAAAAGTGTGGTTTTAAAGTTCCTTCCTTGGTCAGAATGGAGTTCCAAGGGTACGCCAAAACGACAGATCCAGTTCTTCACTAGGACGTCTGCAATAGTAGCGGCCTCTTGAATAGGAAGGGCATACGCTTCCACCCATTTACTAAAATAGTCCATGACGACAACAATGTATTTATTCCCGACATCTGATTCGGGAAATAGCCATGCTACGTTGATGGCTATCCTCTCGAATGGACTATACTGTCGCATCGGAGCTCTTGGTCGTTTCTGCAGTCCGTTGCTTAAAGCGCACGTAGTGCATTTCCTGCACCATTCCCTAACGTCTTCTTTGCAGTTTAGCCAATAAAACCGCTCACGAACTCTCTGCAGAGTCTTCCTTACCCCAAGGTGTCCTCCACTCACTCCATCATGGAGATGTCTCAAGACCTCCGAAACCCGACCTCTAGGAACGATCAGCTGTTCTCTACTCTTGGTTTCATCCGAATCTTTCAGGACACGCTTCAAGACGCCTTCATCCAGGATTATGGAATCCCATTGCGCCCAGTATGATTTGACCGTCGAGGAGTATGGTGCCACCTCTTGCCATGTCGGTCTTGTTCCTTTCTTCTTCCATTCTTGAATAATTCGCAGCTCTGAGTCGCCATCAATGTCCTTTTCTATCTCTTGTGGTTGCCAAGCATCGTCAATGACAGTTGTCCGGAATGCTTTTGCTTCAGCCTTAGAACAATGCTGACAATCTTTGTGACATGGTCGTCTTGATAAGGCATCAGCATTCTTATGCGCTGTACCGGCTCGATGTTCAATGTCGAAGTCGTATTCTTGAAGTCTCTCGATCCAACGAGCGACCTGACCCTCAGGATTCTAGAACTTGAGTAACCATTTTAGAGCAGCGTGATCAGTTCTTAACAGGAACTTTCTGCCATACAAATATTTGTAAAAATGCTGAATGGACTTGACTACTAATTGCTAGTAATTCCCGTCTTGTGACGCAGTAGTTTCTTTCTGGCTTCGATAAAACCTTACTGAAGTATCCGATGACTCTTTCTTGACCATCCTGCAATTGGGACAAGACTCCCCCAATTCTGACATCGCTGGCATCCGTGTCCAAAATAAAACGTCCTTCCATCTTCGGGTAACTCAGTATCGGTGCTTGAACTAGGAGTTGCTTCAGTTGCTCGAAGGCGACTTGGCAGTCTTTATCCCAGCTATATCTACGATTTTCTTCTGTCAGTCTGGTTAATGGTTTTGCGATATTGGCGAATCCACAAACAAATCTTCTGTAATAAGTACAAAGTCCGAGGAAACTACGTAGCTGATGTTTATCCGCAAGCACTGGCCATTCTTGAATTGTCCTAATTTTCTCTGTATCAACTGCTATGCCTTCTTCGGAGACCACATGTCCCAAATAGTTTACCCGTTTTTGAAATAAGTGGCATTTTTTTGGACTAAGTTTCAAACCAGCTTTCTTTAAATGTTGAAATACCTGTTCCAGATTCTTCAAATGGTCTTCAAATGATTTGCCCATCACAATTATATCGTCCAGGTACACCAAGCAAGTTTTCCATGATAGTCCTTTGAGTACGGCCTCCATCAGTCGCTCGAAAGTAGCAGGAGCATTACATAGGCCGAATGGCATGACCGTAAATTGCCACAATCCACTGCCGATAGTAAATGCAGTTTTCTCTCGGTCTTTCTCGTCCATCGCTATTTGCCAATACCCACTCTTGAGATCTAAGTTTGAGAAGATCTTTGACCCTGCCAGAATATCCAAGGTGTCATCAATCCTGGGTAGAGGATAACTGTCCTTCTTAGTAACGTTATTCAGCTGGCGATAGTCGACTCAAAATCGTGTAGACCCGTCTTTCTTCTTCACAAGCACCACCGGAGAGGCCCATGAACTGTTTGAGGGTTCAATAATACCATCCTGCTCCATATTTCGGATGATGGCTTCAGCATCTTCTCTCTTCGCAATCGGGAGTCGTCGTGGTGCTTGTCGAATTGGTCGTGCATCGCCAGTGTCAATTTTGTGATGGACAATATTTGTTCTTCCTTTTCGCCCCTCACTGGTATCAAACACCTCTTGGAATCGGCGTATCATATCTTCTGCTTGTGCACGTTGCCGATTGTTTAATTATTGCCCTTTGGATAGTACTGAACTAGATAGTTCTCTCGAAAGTTTGTCGCAGTTAGGTCTTATCTCTACGTCTTGTCCGGTGGTTTTTATAGTGGACACTCTTGCGAGGCATCCTAAAATAGTACCGGCTCTCAGTTTTACAGCATAATAATTAACGTTTATTATTCTTACCGGTACTATTTTTCCTGAACTTATGAGGGCTTTAGCAACCAAAATTCCCTGCTGAACATTATCGTTTGGTTCCAGCATTGCGACGCTCCCTTCTCGAATCTCACCACTTACTGTAGCTGGTACAATTTCTTCGCATCGCTCAGGAATCACAAGGTCTTCTGCCAGCATTAAGCAAGCTGAAGAATCTTCTTGATAATGTAGGACGACCTCTTCATTATTGATTTTAATCACGCCGTTTTTCATATCGAGATCGAATCCGTATCTTCTCATTATATCCATCCCAAGGATACAGTCTTCTTCTATGTCAGCTACCAAGATACGGTGTCCAATTTTTGTTCCTCCAATCATGATGACGACGTCAACTTCTCCATGTGTGGTAGCTGAGTCACCTGTAGCTGTTCGAAGTCGCCATTTTGTCCTCATGCACGATTTTTTCGGACGCAGTAAATCGGGTCTTACTATGGTCTTAGTCGCGCCTGTGTCCAACAAAATACTACATGGCTTGTCGTCTATGTATCCATCCACAAATAAGCTATCAAACTGATGACGTAGCGAAGCGATGATTGCAATATTTTGTGGGGCAGGTTTAGGTTGGATCGATATTTGCCCCGGCACATCGACCCGATTTAGTTTTCCTGCTTGGAGTTATTCTTGGGCCACGTCTTGAAGGGTTTCTTGCATCGACTTTTTGGATGACCTAGTTCTCCACAGTTCCAACACCGAAGTTGTCTGGAATTCTTGAGATCTTTCACTGCTTCCTGGACCAACCGCTGAACCTGGGCTTCCAAGCTTTCCGTGGCATCGGAGTCGCAGGTAACCTCTCGCACTCGAGCACTGCTTCTGGACGCCTGCTTTACCGCTTCGTATTCCAGTGCATGAGCCAATGCTTGCACCAGCTTCTTCGGCCGCGCCTAACGCAGGGCTTGTTGCGTTTCATGGTCTCTGATGCCATCTACAAATATTCTCACAGCCCAGCTTTCCAAGAAATCATCCGGGCCAGTTGGATATGGATCAGCTTCGAACTCCTGTAGACTCTCGCTGGAACGTTGGTATCGGTTCTTGAGCTGCGTGCGATACACTTCCTCCAAGTGTGCAGGCCGTATCGCAGCTCCAATCGCTTGACCAATTTTTCATAATTGTTGTCTTCTTCCGGTGGAATAGCCTGTAAAATGTTTACCGCATCTCCTCGGAGAGCAACTGTAAGCGCTGAAACTTTCTCAGTATCTTTTCAGCCATTAGCCTTAGCAGCGGCTTCAAATTGTCTATAGTAATTAATCCAAGATGTTTGACCATCAAAGGTTGGAGGTTTGACACGCATTTTTGTAGTTGAATCAAGATTTGGTGCGGATAATTCAATTATCTCAGTTTTTCAAGCTTTTTCCGGAGATGAAACACCAAATTTGAATTTTTCTTCAAAAATCTTCATTTTTTCATCCAATTTCGAATCCAATATTGCATCCAATTCTTCTTTTAACATTTAACAATTATCTTCAAATACTTCCTCCCATACCTTTGAATTTTCTCTAAATTTTTCCAGTTGCTGTTCAACTTTCTTTGTATTTTCCTCCATCTTTCCATGCAGTTCTTCTCTCAAGTTTCTAGAATTTTCTTCTAACTTTCCTAATAAATCTTCTTTCAAACTCGTAGAATTTTCTTTCAATTTTAATTCCAAATTCTCTTCCAAACTTGTAGAATTTTATTTTAATTTTGATTCTAAATTTATAGAATTTTCTTTTAATTTTGATTCTGAGTTTATAGAATTTTCTTTTAATTTTGATTCTAAGTTTATAGCCAAATCGGTTAAAGAAAGTTGAACATCAAACAAATATGTATCAGTATCCTCACCGTCTTCAGTCAAAGCGCCTCGCAGTCGTTCTATCATAACTTGTTTGCGGCCACTGGTTTCCAAATCCCGTTCTTCCAATTAATATTTCAACTCTGCGACCTTCAAGTCTTTCAACAACTTCTTAGACGCCATTTTCCAATTTTACATAGCAGCAATAAACAAAATACTAAATTGTTTATAACAACCCCACACCTGACACCACTGTAATGTTTATTGCTTGGCGAATCAGTTTGTAATTAGATAAAAGTCACTATATATTAATCTAAATTGAAATAAAAGTTTTATTCTTCTTATGTCACTAATAACACTATATTTATATATTAATCACTTAATTCTAATTTAAACAAGGTCACAGATATTTATATGCACTGTTTACTTTACTTGTCACTGTTCATTATTTATTTCACCAGTACTATTCTTACTACTGTACTGTTCTACACGTCTTTTGCTTGGCCTTATATAGAGAAATATTGTTTTCTCGAATTTTCCATTTCTCGACTCTTTCCATTTCTAGAAATCACTAGAGGCTTCCATTGGGAGGGGTGATTTGCTGCGACGCGGAGCGGCGTAAGCGACGAGAAGAAGCTCCTCCCCATACTATGTCGTCTTTACGAGCTCCCCCCTCACTCTCGCACGTCATATATATATATATATAATAAAATTTTCATTTCATTCAGTTTTTTTTTTCATCTACTAGTTAAATTCAATTTTGACGTAAAAATTATGTAGTAAAGTGACGTTGTGGTATGTTATTAACAATTATTATTTCAAACGGCATAAATTAACGTCATATAATATTGTTTAAAAACGTCACGTTGGACGTCATTGGAAAATTATAGTTCTACGTCAGCATAATGGTCTATTTGACGTCACAAAATGACGTCAGTAAGCTACTCGCTGAGACATCCTTGAGGACCGCCAATCGACCAAGACGGCGATACAACGTTGTATCTTGGTCATTTATGTTACTTGGGAGTCGATCTCATTGAAAATAGGATATGAGCATCCAGATGGCACAATAGTCTCAAATACTGAATTCTAACATTCTACTTTCAATCGCTTTGGATTTATGCAAAAAAATTTAAAGATGTTTCGAGTAAAGTGCATTTCCAGTACAGATGATTGCAATTATAATGCGAGGTGCACAACTAAATATTACAGAAATGCCTAATACAAAATTTCGATATTCTAAGACTGATTATTTTAAATTTATGCGAAAAATTCGAAAACTCTGTTATATAAAGTGCACTTCAAACTCAGCCAATTGGTACAAAATTAGAATAATCATTTAGATGCTACAACAATTTAAAATACTAAATTTCAGTATCCTATAGCTAATCATTCTTCCTGAGAAGAAAGGCACACAATAATCTTATAAGAAGAGGATAGGATACGACAGTCTCGAAATATTAATATTGAATAAAATTTCACGTTGATGGCAGAAAATTTTGCTCATGAGAGAAGACAGATATGACAAAGAAAATTACAACAATTTCTCAAGTTGAATGGAGAATTAATTCAATAATATCAGAAGAGCGGCAAAATAAATATATCTGAATTAGATCTTCATGAAATTCATCAAACCTAGTTAATTTCCAGTAGTTATAGTGGAGAATTGCAGTATAGTAGTCAAAACGAAAATTAGCAATTTCATAATTTCTTATAGAGAAATACTGTTCAAAATAGAAACATCCAAGATAATAAATTTGTCTTATAACCATCTATACCAATTTTATCACACTAGTATCAGCTATTTCTTTCTGAGTGGCGAAATTACCATTTTGGGGGTATGAGAACTACAAGGCCTTCAAAAAGTTTTGACAAGCCAAAAAAATAATCAGCAAGTAGTCTTTTAGCAGTTTCAGTTTGGATAAAAAATGTTCGGTCGTTGTTATTGTTTCAAAAATTGTTCAAAACAAGATAACCACTGGGCAGATAGTTGGAAAGCTTGATGACAAAATGAAAGATTCAATCAGCAGCAAATTAGTCAACTTCTTGATGGCGCCTGGAAGTCCAGGTAATTAGACCAGTTGTAGTTAGTCACTGTGACCAGCCAACAAAGGACAAACAATTTCTTTTTATATCAAGACGGATTTTCTTATTTTAGCAGTGAAAAAATTCATAATATTTGCATCGAATAATTTCACCATTTTTAGAAATGAATTTTTCAATTCCAGGATCGCGACTAAATATTTCAAGAACAATTTTGTTATTTAGAATTTTTTCCATAGGTTACGAGAGGTTCTCGGAGAAGTGAAAAAACTAACAACAATGCATATTATTTAATATCTAAACAATCAAAATCTTACATAAGCTGTCATATACAAAATATTTTCAACATAGGTTTCAGAGCTTTATGATTTATACAATTATTTTACATATCTACAGGATTATTAACATTGATAGTATGCACATTATTTGTTCAGTATTAAAATCTGTATCAGTTGTGAAATCCCAATTCTAAGTATAAATATTGTTGCTAATTATTGTAGATGGCAAATGGCTATTATTCAATCTAGCTACATGAAGTTTTTACACAAGTTCGAATAGTGCTATGCTATGCCCAGTTGAAAATAATTGTTTTCTGCAAATTGAGACGATTGAAACTCAGATTATTTTCTGGATTTACTGATTTACTACCGCAATCAGTAGTTATTTGATTTGGAAATTGAAATTTTTATCGTCGTCACACTTTCTATCAATAAATCTAGGAAGCTATGGTTATTACAATTATAAGAATTTAACTGTGTGTTAAAGACTTTAATTTTAGATTTCCTACTTAATGGACTGAAAAATTGTGTGTCATTCGTGAAAAAAACTAGTAAAATTAGACGACAAATATTGTGTTAAAAATTGTAAATACAAATAATCAACCTACTGTTAGGTAAAAAAGGTGAACTGTTTTTATAAGTTTGCATAAAAACGATGGTTAATGTTGTCTTAGTTCATTAATAAGATATAGCACATTATAAGTAATCTAATCTTGAAATTCTTCTAAGTACTACAACAAATATTTCAGTGAATAATCTTAAAGATAGTTCCAGAGTAAATTCAATGTTTTGCAATTCGGACATAGTGTGAATATTTATTACCAACTAAGGACTAATTTATGATGCATTTAATCTAGAAACTTATATTTAGAAATATTCAACACATTTGAGTCTATGCACTAGCTCATAATGGACTTAATTTACAAATTTAAATTGAAAATATTAATTTACAAATTTAAATTTCAAATTTGACCAATTAAAAATAAATATTTACTGTCACAGCAAAAAGTTAAACTGTCATATCAGATAAAATTATCGTATCTCTACTATAATAGTATTTGATAAATTTAAATCTTTTCATATCTGCTAGGTGATAGTAAAAGCTAAATTCAATTTTCAAATTTTGATTTTCTCAATTATAAATCCAGCCAATCGTAGACATTGGTTGACATGTCAGAAATTCCGAATTGACAACTATTACAGAAAATATATTCAAATCAAGAACATAGTGGGAGTAATAAATTAAACCTAAATTCAATCATTTGTGCAAAAAAAAAAACAATTTTGGCGCTGTAAAACGGCTACTCAAAAAATCAATTCTAGGTTATATTTCAATAAATGAACGAGAATGAGGATCTAAGTCTAAGACTATAACTCTAAATTTCTAAATGTGAATTTCTAAATTGAATCCATCATAAACCAGCCTTTAGACTTTTTTGATGTATCAATCAATATTTACTTGTGTTTGGTTGAATTTAGTTCTAATTATAAATGAGAATTTCTCAAGAAATACTGTGAGAGCTTGGAGTTTCGAGGAGCTCTCATTTCTTCATTTTGTTCATAAACTTGAACATTTGCAACAAATTGCATTGTCTATTTAGAAGACATGCTGAACCCACGAATAAAAACATTCAACTAATGAAGTCTAACGAAAAGAACGAGCTATGTAGAAACAAAAATTTATTTGCAAAATACATGAATCGCGTTCTGGACCCCGGAGCCGCACAGAACAATTAAAGTTATTAGTTCAGTTCGTTTCCGGTCCCCGGGGACCAGTGGATCTTTTTTCGGTTTTGATAAGTTTAGACTCTTTTGAAAAGAATAGTACCTGCAACATCTGAATTGGCCAAAAAATGATGAAGATATGACCTCCGCACAGAGGGAAAGTTTGGTAAAAATTTGTACGCACAGTTGGAAAGTTGAATATTGGTCCCCGGAGACCGATAACGCAGTCAACGTGTTAAAGGAGACTGGTTATAGGCTGGATGATGATATTCTAGTAGCAATATTATTAACAAGTGTTAATGAACAATATGAAACGTTGATAACCGCACTCGAAGCTCGGGATGAGAAATAACTCACGTTAGAAATAGTTAGATCAAAACTGCTTGAAATATATCATAAGCGCAGACAGAAATTATCTTCGCAAGAGATAGTTACTGCACTAAAGACTACCACAGCCTCAGGCAAGAAAGAAAGAAAAGGAAATCAGGACAAAAAAAGCTGCAATGTTCTTTTGTAAAAAAAAAGGGTCAAATAAGAAAGATTGTGAAAAATATAAGCAATGGCTCAAAAAGAAGGAATCACAGTTACAAAAGATAATACAGTTCAAGATACAGAAATCAGAACTCAAGTGGCTTTCACATTTATACAAGGACTATCGGAATATTTGAGTGGTGTATTGATTTGGAGTAACTTGTCATATTAGCAACAACATATTGTTATTCTCCACTTTAAATACTTCAATTCAGGAGGAGATAATGGTGAGACATTAATTTCATAAGGATGTGGAAACATAAAGTTGATAACAGAGATTGACAAGGTCTCTACAATATTGAGGTTCAAAACGTATTGTAGGTACGTTCCAGATTTTAAAGGAAATTTGCTGTCAGTGCGGCAGTTGATCGAAAAGTGCTTGGAAGTCAAGTTTGAAAGAAAAGAATGTAAGATATTTAAAGAAGGCATCATTATTGCAAGAGCGGTGATCAAGAATGGCTTGTTTATTTTGGAACAAAAACACAATGCGAAAGCATATTTTGCAAGCAAACAAGAAAAACTATGCATTCATGATTGGCATCATCGTTAAGTTCATCGTAATTCAGATGATGTGCGTAAAATGAAAAACTATGGCCTGTAATTCATAAATTGTAAATGCAGTAATGATTGTGAACCATGTTTACAAGGAAAAATGTCAAGATTCAGTTTTCCGAAGAAATCGATAAATGAGCTAACGAAATTTTTGATATCATTGTTAGTGATGTGTGTGGTCCAATGCAGATACCATCAATTGCAGGAAGTTGATATTTTGTAACATTTATTGACGAGCGCAGCAGATATTCGACTGTTTTCTTTCTAAAAGAAAAATCGGAGGTTGCAGAGAAGTTAGTACAGTTTGTGGAAGCTATTAAAACTAAATTTGGCCGTAAGCCAAAAATTTTCAGAAATGATTAAGGCGGCCAATATGTCAATGGAAAAATTCAGCAGTAGGTACTTGATGTCTCAAGGTAATTCAAATTCAGAA
Source organism: Dromius quadrimaculatus (assembly GCA_963989225.1). Lineage (NCBI taxonomy): Eukaryota > Metazoa > Arthropoda > Insecta > Coleoptera > Carabidae > Dromius > Dromius quadrimaculatus. Next base: position 37,716,776 of record OZ022325.1, on the reverse strand, counting down.
TACAGTTGCTTATTCTCCAGAACATAATGGCATAGCTAAAAAAAAATCTAATATTGATGGAAGCTGCAAGAACAATGTTAGCAGAATCTGGTGTGGATCAGTGCTACTTGGCAGAGTCTGTGGAAACCGCAAATTATGTTCAGAATCGACTTGTGACGAGTGCAACCGACAAAACACCGTATCAGTTATGGTATGGTGTAAATCCAAAACTCGAGGACTTTCATCTCTTTGGAAGTGATGTTTATGCATAGATTCCTGATGTAAAGCGCAGAAAATTAGATGCCAAAACTGTAAAGTTAAAATTTATTGGACTAACATAAGCAAGAAATCAGTTATTGTATGTCGTTACGTAAAATTTCTTGATGAAGTGAAGAAAACGGAAGAATCCTATGTGGAAGTTGACATTCAGGATTCGGTCAACAGTAGTAAAAATATTTAACACGTCGAGGATAAGTTAATTGATGATCAAAGTGATGTTGAAGAACAGATTTTACGAAGATCAAGTCGAGAAGCTCAGGGTAAATTACCAAACAAATTTAAGGATTATGTAGTTTACAAGGTGACAAGTGAAGAGAAAGAACCGAAGAATTATCAAGAATATCGAATAGAGAAAAATGGAACGAAGCAATGAAGGAAGAAAAGCCATTGGTTCCAAATGGGTTTATAAGCTGAAACGAGATGTACATGATAATGTATCTAGGCATAAGGTTTGTTTATAAGCACAAAGCTTTAATCAAAAATTTGGTACTGACTATGACGAAGTATTTGCTCCAGTAGTTCGACAGAATACGTTTCGAATACTATTGAGTGTTGCAGCAAAGCGGAAATTAGTCGTAAAGCATTATGATGTCAAAACTGCCTTTCTCAACAGCATTATAGAAGAAGAAATTTACATGAAACAAACATCTGGATTTGAGAAAGGAAACAAAATATGTAAATTGAAGATTAGAACAGGCTGCAAAAGCATGGAATAAAGCAATTCATACAGTATTAATCAAAGATGGATGTAGTCAAAGCAAGAGTGATAAATGTTTCTATAAGAAGCGGACAGGTGTAAATACTTGTTATATTTTGATTTACGTCGATGATATTATTATAGCAAGTATTGACGAAAAACGAAGTAATGAAATTGCTGATCTTATCAGTACAAATTTTGAAATTAAAGATCTTGGCAAGATTAGTCATTTCTTAGGTATTGAACAAGATAAACAAGGCAATTTTACTATCAGTCAAAAGAATTACATAGATAAAGTTGTGAAGCAAGCTGGACTAGAAGACGGAAAGAATTCAAAAATTCAATTGGACACTGCTATCACAAAAACTCTCAGAATGATATGTTGGAAAATAAGTTGACATTTCAAAGTTTGATTGATAAATTAATATACATATCAACAAATTCTAGGCCAGATATAGCTGCAAGTGTGTCCATCTTAAGTCAGAAGCTAAGTAATCCATCAAAGAATGATATGGTAGAAGCGAAAAGAATGGTACGTTATTTCAAAGGAACTCGAAATTTACCATTACGATTGAGTGCATTGGATGAAAGTTCAGAACTGAATGGCTATACTGATGCAAATTGGGCTGAAGATAAAGTTAATCGAAAATCAAATAGTGGATGTTTGATTAAGTTATTTGGAGGGACAATATCATGGGCATGTAGGAAGCAAAATTGTGTATCACTACCGTCAACGGAGGCAGAATACATTGCCTAAAATTTGAAAAGAAGTAGTTTGGATACGAAGAATATGTAAAGATTTTGATATTGACGTATCAAAGCCAACTGTGATCTATGTTGACAATTAGAGTTGCATGAAGATGACTGAAAACCAAAAGTTCAGCAACCGCACGAAGCATGTTGACACGAAATATCATTTTGTAAAGAATCTAATTTAAATTTCCAAATGTAAATTCCTGAATTAAATCCATCTTAAAAAAGACTTTAGATAGCAGTTTCTTATCGCTAAAACACATTTATTCGCATACATAATTGTGTGTAATTTATTTTTATTGTCATATAGAATGTGTTATTTTCCTACTATATTCATAAATATGATATTTTTTCTATGATCGTGTGTGAAGTAGGTGCTTTGCATAATGCAAACGATGCGTAGAATGAACGTTTTCTGTGCTTATCTTTTAAACGCGTTTCATAATCTGATTTTAGTTATTTTGTGGATTCATGTTTGTGACTCCTCTCACTGATCTATTTGTTTCCGTTTCATTTTTTTAAATATCCTCACTAGCCGAAGATACAGTTTTCAGAACTCCTAACATATTCTATATGAAAAACAAATAAACGACTGTTTTGCTTAACCCTTCAACCGTGTGGTGGAAAAAAGTTGCAAGAACTGTGTGGTGGGGTATGACATACCCCAGCAATAAAAACAAGATAAATATACAAATTTACAGTTTTATATTAGATTCTTTTGATGATTCTCTTAACTTGGTATATATTGAACACAACAAAATATATATAATCTTCTTGAGAAGTAGAAACAATAAATGGTAGAGAAAATTGTCAATGTACATAATTGACCGTTTTTAAAAAATATATTTTATTCATCCTCATCTTACAACTTAAATGTAAGATGGAAACTAACTCATTCTTTATGAAATAAACACTCAACTATCGGTAGAAGAACAGAGAAATTTTCATACAAAAATATTGTAACACAAAAAAGTTATGAACTCTCAATTCTACATTAATTTGAGCATGAAAAAATGGCATGTTCTAAACAAACAGCCTTATTACATTTGTTGCAAACATAAAGGCTAGTAGTCAGAACGCGGTTTTAAACCCAGACCTGTGTCTATTTTATATATAACCATGACGACGTAACACTGTTTTGACATGTTGTCATGGTTATGCATATGCCAGACCTAGAACCTGGTTTCAAACTGCGTCCTGACTACGGGCCAAAATGTCTTACGTTCTTTCGTTCTAGTACAAATGTTACACCTTTTCGAAGTACTTGAACGATTAGACGGTCTTCCTAGAGGTATATTTGCTTAACTATAATCTGAATTTATACCACATTAATTTGTAACACTAACTGTGTGGTGGGGTATGTGATACCCTGAACAACTTTGAAACGCTATAACTCGATAACAGCAGAAAATATAATGACGAACCTATCACTAAAATATTCTGTAACGCAAGTAAGACAGCTACTGACCTCTTTGAGACAGTAATCCACCAAATAATGAAGAGACGAACATGAGTAGCATCTATGGGGTATGACATACCCCACCACACGGCTGAAGGGTTAAAAAATCTAACTAATTATAATATTTTTTGAGCAAAAACATACATTCATAGTAAGATTTGTTTGGAATTTTCATTTTAAGTCCGCAGGACAAATTAATGTATATATTGATCTGATTATGTCATTATTTTAAAATATATTATTTCGAAAATTTTTGATACAGTTATCAAATACTTGAATTTTGTCTATGGATCAACTTTTTAATCTGACTGAGATTGAGACTGAGATGACCGAATAACTTTAAATAACATCTAATACTTTATTCTAATCGATATATGGTAGCAATTCTTCGCATCATTATAAGGCAAGCTTTCAATAGGAATGTATTATATCGTATAAAAAACTAAATGTTTTCAAAATCTTGCAAAGCTTCAAAAACTATTAAATGTTGTACTAAGAATATTTGTAATTAAAATATATTGGTAAAAATAAAACCATATTCCAAAAATAGACAATCAACAAATATAACAAAATAAAATCATAGTCATGTCAAAAACAAGCATTCTAATACTTCAATTTGATCTAATTCTTATTAACTATACTCCGCACTTAATTAATTGAGAATGCAGGCAAAATTCTGATATATTTCAACTAATTTCTCTCAGGAATGATAGTATATTTTGAGCTCTATTCTATTCAATCTAACCATAGGCACATTGCTCCGTATTCAGAAATCACTTTCAGATTGGCAGTGCACTTTCAATCTAGCAGTCATGAATCTCTACTAAAGATAATCAATGCAGTCAAAAAATATTGATAACGTTAAAATAAAAATATTAAAAAGAAAGCTATTTTCAGATCAATGTAAGATTTTAATGTACCGACTCATGCTTTTTTGAGGTACCAAATTTTAAACTTTATTTTGTTCAAATTTGGAAATATTTTTTGATGAAAAATGATATAATAAAAAAAGCTGAGTTTCTAACTTTGTATATTTGGATATATATTTTTTTGAATATACGTATTTTATTAATTCAGTGTCCAATTCTTTATGTTAGATTCGGATTTCAAAAAAAAATCGCACCCTAGCAAACAAGACATGTCTTACTACATTTTTCTCTGAAAATAATTTTCCAACTGACGCAATTGAAAATTAGGAAATAGTTGATTTGAAGAGTATTCTATGTTATGTATGATATATGTATAAATAATAATGTATACTGTTTTAGAATTTTATTGAATAAAAACTACTTTTGATTTTTAGTTCTATATATTTTATTTGAAACTTTGACGTTTCGATCCTTTGACCAAGGATCTTCTTCTGAAGAATCATCAGAGTTTCAAATAAAATATACAAAATTTAAAATCAAAAATAGTTTTTTATGTACAAATAAATTATAAGAAATTTTAAAATTTGCTACTGAAAGTTTCAATATAAAAAAATTCTCATTTGCATATAAAAAGCCTAGCTTTCATGCTGTTGTCTAAAAAAATAGCCAGTACGTATATTCTGTTGGTATTCTAAAGTTATCGGATGTTATATTTCCATAACCGTAAATACATTTTTGTCAGTGCTGCCTTTGTTCATTGGTTGAAATAGATAATGATCGATAAAGACTTATCGATTGAGTTACAGAATAGCTCCAAATGTTTTTACTCCCTGCTAAAAATAGACTTAATACAAATTTGAAAGTATTTCTTATATAAAAGTTATAAATTTATTTGAAAATTATCCTTTCGGCTCTAATCAATTTTTCATAATGATATTGCAATTCAGTTGCATTATTTGTTAGGCGTAGTTTCGACTGAAGATGATTTCATAAGTCGGAAATGAGATATCGAAAAACAAAATATACATTACAACCAAATCGTACTGAGCATTTCCCTTTCAAGGAATTAAAATTTATATCACTTCAAGTTTATCTTCATATTTCATAACTAATAACAAATACTGTTTCGTTTTGATAGAATTTGGGGAAAAATTGAAATCTCTCTATCCTGAATTCTAATTGCATTCTCAACTAATAAAACGCTTTTCACGCTCCATCGCAAATCAAGATGATTTATTAATCGTATTCTTTTTTCTGTATATAGAAGGGGTCGCTCATCCCAAGTACACTTTGCACGTTGTTCGACGTTTGACTAAAATAAATAAGTCGATACATTCCAGTGTTACGTAACGAGTTTTCCGGGAATTGTATTGTTCGACGTTGTTTTGGTCTAACACCCAAAATTTTGTGTGGACTGCGAGATGCAGGTACAGGACTAGACCCCTTGGAAACATACACGTAAGACACATACTCGTCCAAACTGCTGAAGTTCTCCTGGAAACAAATACTTAAGTTTAAATAGTTTAATTTGCTTAAGAGTTGTAATGAATGTATAGACTTCGATGATTCGAAAACACAATGTCAATTTGTTCAATGAAAATTTTAAATACAATGAACATGCCATAAATGTAAACTGTAATAACTTTCCTATTTTTTTAAATTTCCGATGTCTAGTCACTTATTTACAAACTTTACTTGTTTTCAGAATGAGATCATTCGTTATTTTTTTTTTTTTCTGGAAAGTTTGATTTATAGTAATAATTTAAAGTTGGCTAATCTTACAAAAATTTTATAGATATATTTTTTTAAATTTCATCAAAATTGAAATTCATTGGTATCATCACAAGTGCGGATGATTTGACTGCTCCGCTGAGTAGATTAAGACTTCAACAACGGATACATAAATAATATTTTATTAATTATAAATAAATACAATTAGAATATGTGAACACAGACTTAATAATCTTTTGAAAATACCAAGCACGGTTATATCAAATGCAATTTTAGGTTGACAGCTAGCATTATTGCTTATGGGTTGGGGCGATCATGTGACTATTTTGCTATAGCCAATCCCAGTTTGTTTGGGGAATAAACATTTCATAAGCGTTGTTTATTCCTTTGTTCGTTTGCTTGATTTTTGTGCTGCTGGTATTTATTAATATTTATGATGTTTTTTTTTTTGTGTATAATGTGACTTTTGAACTATTTCTTTTATTGTTATGTGTATTGTGTTAGTTTTATCTCTAAATTTTGACTTTTAAAGGTGGATATGAAGATAAACCTCGTTGTTTGAATATGTACTGTGACTACTGTATTATTTTTATTATTTTCATGTGTACTGTATTTGTTTCAGCTTTCTACAGCCCGTTTCTCGAAACAATTCAAGTTAATTCACAGTTTTGAGTTAATTAGTTTTATCGTAATTTTAACATTTTGTCTATCAAAAATTATGGACTATTTCTCCTGCCTGTTTCACATCTTTCTAAATAAAAAGACATCATCCTTTTCAGACACTGAAACTATGAGCCAAGCGTTTAACAACGAAATGAAAATAAACAAATAACTGTCAGTTCGACATTTGTTCTCCAAAGAGGGATTGGATATTGGATGTAGCAAAAAAGTCACGTCATCGCTGCCTTGCAATTATTAAATACATTGCGCACGCGCAATCGCATTTATTGTTATCGAAGCAAAAATTCTACGGCTCACAGTTCTGAATTTAGACGCAAAATTGAAAAATAAATTTTAACTGAAGTTCACTTCCGGTTATTATTATTATTATGAAAATAGTAGGCAATCATTCTGCTACAGCAGACTGAAATACCAAATTTCAATATTCTACAGATGATCGTCCTGAATTTTTGCAAAAAATTCCAAGATTGTCAAGTATAGTGCACAGCCTGCTCGGTCGATCTCAATGAAAATAGGATATGAGCATCTAGACAGTACTATCATCTTGAATACTGTATTCTAATATTCTACGTTCAATTGTTTTGGATTTATGCGGCAAATTCAAAAAATGATTCGAGTAAACTGCACTTCCGGTTCAGCCGATCGCAATCATAATGCAAGATGTACAACTAGATGTTATAGAAGTGCTTAATACAAAATTTCAATATTCTACGACCGATTGGTTTGAATTTATGAAGAAAATTCGAAAAGTCCGTCATATAAAGTGCACTTCCAGCTGAGCCGATTGGTACGAAAATAGGAGATGACCATTTGGATGCTACAGCAATTTCAAATGCTGAATTTCAACATCCTACGATTGATCATTCTGGATTTATCAGATAAATTCGAAAAAAGTTTCAAGTAAAGTGCACTTCCGGTACAGACGATTGGAACCATAATGCGAGGTGCATAACTAGACCCTATACCAGTCTTAAATACAAAATTTCAACATTATACGTTCTACCGGTTTTGAGATTTGCGTTACGTACGCACGAACGCACGCACGCACGAACATATGTACCGACATGAAGCCAAAAATAGTCAAAATGGATTCAAGGATGCTCAAAACGGATATTTCGATCAAAATATCAATAGGTGAAATTTGTCGGTTTCACAATACTTTCTTGTACTTAGTAAAAGTAAGAAAAAATAGGAGTTTCATTATTTAAACTCTATTAATCTTTTATATTTGCTTATTTGTGTATTTGCGAGCTGAACGCAACCTTTCTTTATGATGCGGCGTTCTGAAGTGTAGTAATCTTAGGTAGAAAACGATATACGGGAGAAGAAGCCACATGAGTAATCACAGATGCACGGAAACTTTCTGGCTATCTGTAATTCGTAACATCCACACATATACCACTGACGTAACAATCTAGTCATCTAGTGGAAAGAGAATTTGAAGCGGCAAATGAACGATAAAATTTGATTATAACGTTAGTGATTAGTTTATGATATTTTATGAGTCTACTCATTCACGCCTATGCCTATCAGGCCAGAAAATTATACTGGATAGGCGCGAACACAAATTTTATTCTGCGTATTTTGACAGGTTACTTTAATTCTCAAAAACTCTATTTTACGCTATATTAATCATTTTGGCATTACATGCCTTTATAGAGAATCGAATGAATTCCTTTCAATTTACCAATCCAGGATAAATAGACAAATTTTTGACGTTACATCATAATGATTCTCATTTGAATTATAATTTAAATGGATGGCATTTATTTTTACCTTGTATAACCCAATCCAATCGCCATGCGTGTCCCGATCTGGACTCATTTTGTATTCTGCATAGTTAACCTCATCTAGACTCCAGTCCCGTATTGGATCGAATTCCACGACGCGTTCACTGTAATCGCTGAAGACCTGTGGGCCGGAAATGGAAGCAGTGTCGTGTAGATCAGCGCGCAATAACTCGAGACCGGATACACCAGCGGCAAATGTCCGCACCTACGCAAATCATATCATGCAGTGCACTACGTGATTTTTCTAATGGTAATGGATGATTTTTATTAAATGTCTAAAAAAAATTTGCATACTTTAATTGCTAAATATCTTAAAAAAGATGAAAGTACACTAACAATTTTGAAAATAAATGAGACAAATTTGAAACTATTTTTGATATGCTATTGCTCTTCCAAAGAAATGTTTTTTTTTTTTTTCTTTTATTTATGCTACAAATTATATTCTGGAAGCTGATATACAAAGCGTCACTAATCAGTCGAATGTTATATATTATTGATTCCATAAAATATGTAGGTTAATTTTGAATCTAATTTGATGTTATTATTTTTATTAACTGATATTTGGTACGGGTTATTCTTATTTTGTAGAAGGGGTTCATAATTTTTTCAGAAATTATAAAAATAGTCTTTTTATGTTCAATGCAACGTGTATTTTGAAAGCTTTTATTGGATTTTATCCTTGGTAAATAATAAATTATTATTGATTACTAACAAGTAGAAAGCAGTGGAAATAGTTATATGTGTATCAAGGACAAAACTTATTAAATATAGCTAAGTATGAGTTGGTGAGCCGGAGCAAACTTTTTGCCAGTTTCATATTTTATTTTTCCAATCATTTTTTAGAAATCTAGAAATAAAAGCACAATACAAATGTCAACTTGACAAATAAAAACGGAATATATGAGCGTAATTTTAGAAACCGTAATGACCATAAAATGCTTGTCACTAATAAAGCAGCGAATGAAAATAGACTCCAAAAAAGTTATACTTTTCGTCCGAAAATAAGTACGTGAAATCTTACTTTAGTAGATTTGTAAACTGGTAATAAATATAATATTTTTGATGTCACTCTCAATTCAGTATTATGCCAGATATATTTATGAAAGCTTTCTTTGTTTAAAAAAAAAAGAATTATGCTAAATGATAGATATTGAATTAGAAGGACCAGAATTATCTATGGTAAAATTAGTTTTGAAGTTTTAAGATGCTTCGAAAAATTATTTGTTTCCAAAAAACTTACCAATTAGAATCTAATGAACAATAATTTTGAGAGATTCTAATGACTAAATGAGTAAAATGAGTTGGACTGCTAGCATTCATGATGGTCTAATTTATATATTTTTTGATGTTTTAACGTTCAAAAATTGTTCAGAATTGTAAAATTTGTCGTTGGTTGATATCATCAAAATAAAGAAGAAATTGGAACATTGTATTTCATTTGAGTTTATGAATAAATGAATAAATTAGCTAATTAGAGATTAATTTATATTTCATCAATTAGTACTTAAAAATTTGTTAAATGCAGGATATTTATTAAAAATCAGGAGAGTAGCAGTATTTTCAATTATTAATTGATTAACATTAATTTAGGAGTTTGAAAAATATAAAAATTCCTTGAACAAAACAGTAATATCAGACCAAATGTAGTTATTAATAGTTTTGGATACTATTTATTCCACTGTTTCGAGAAATTTCTACAATTATTCTTCTAAAGAAACAATTTCAAATAATGTTATTCCTATAAGAGAACAATTCTAATATAATTCAAGTTGGTGCATAAAATCTTTATTTTGCATTGCACATTGAGATTTGCGTAGGCTAAGAACATGGAAGCACAAAGAATAAGCAGAGATAATAATACAACAATTACCTTTATAATAAAATCACTCGTTACGGGCCTGTGGTCGCTTACTGTGTAGTTACCATGGCATCTATATGTTTGTTGATCGGCTTTTAGAGTAACATTTTCATAGTTGTTAGTGCCTACTTTGTATAAAATTCGATCAGTCCAGGCCGGTTTTCGTCTATCAGAAGAATAACAAAATTATTAAATATATAAAAAACGGTGAAATTATGAAATAAATATACATGCTGCGAACTGTGAGAAAACTAAAATAATTACAAACTGTAATTTAAATTCTACAAAAAGCAAAGTTAATTTAATTTAAATCGATTAACGCGTTTGCTAGTTTTGAATTATCAAAATAAACGGGATGCTCGAAAACGAACGCCCTAGAACCAAATCGATTACTCGTTGTGGGTTTCACCCGAATTATAATAATGCAAGCTCCAATAATTTATATAATAATTTATTAATGAATATAAAAATTCTGAAACATTTATTTATTTGTTCCACTAATTTCAAATCTAAGATCAGGTTTCAACATGTGTATAACATTTGTCATAATTTATTTTATGATTCAGGTTCACTATGTAGCATTCCGACCTGCTTCTCAGGTCTATGCTCCTGACTTCGCAGCGAAATGGTCTAACTAGCATGCTTTCCCGTTTCTCGGTTATTATTACAAAACTCAAGCGATTCGACTCGCTCGTGCGTTCAAGAAACATGTCTGCGGCATATTTACCCTTCTCTTATCACTACTTTTAAAGTCACGTGCCTACACTGTTTTTCTGCGCTTAAGTCTAAGCTCTAATATTTATTTTCATGAAAAGTTACAGTTTTTCTTCCCTTAATCATTGTTATGAAACTTACGTACTTCGCTTCGCTTGTACGTTCGTATAAACACATGTTTTCTCTCTTCTCGGCCATTGTAACAATATTCACGTACTTCGTTTGCGTGTGCGTTCGAGAAATATATTTGTGGCATGTTTTCCTGTCTAATCTAAGCTTCAATATTTATATGTGAAAAATTTATGCATTACTTGTTTTTACATCAGTTCTGCATAAGTGCACACTATCCCCAACCCGTTTCGCATTCTATCTTGTTCAGAGCTCCATTTCACACTGTAGTTTTTGTCTCAACATATTCCATAACTCTCTCTCTCTCTCGCTCTCACTCTTATTACATAAATATCAGTAAAATAGTTTGCCACTGCTGCGTACGTTTGCATTCCGTACTGATTTGCTTGACTGTGCCGTCACGACTTAGTACTCTATAGACATTCCTTTTCCATCCCACACACGCATTTTTTAATAAATCAGTAAAGTAAATAGCCTACGTTATTCAAAAATAAGATAGCTTTTTAGCAGTGAAAAAGTTTTTGGAATCGGTCGAAAATTTCAGAAGTTTATATCTTACATCAAATTTAATTTTTTGTCTTCATTAATACTAGCATATGGTCCAAGAGCTCATGACCCATGACCCATGATTCATGAAGTGTTTGATTCAGATAGAAATTTAGTTCAATAATATGTTTAGGTAAGATGTATAGATAAATGAGTGTTTGCCTGACCTACCTAGATACGCCAGGTACTGCGCATATAAAGCTTATATACCACAGTAAGATTTTCATAAAAAATTTCATCAATATTTTTATAAATATTTTTATAAAAACGTCATCACGTGTAGCTAGCAAGTAATGGTATCACACTGTAAGTTTTTTCGTTACCGTGTTTACAGAGTGCTGCATACTTTACACTGTACCTAACAATTTTGTTTGCTTGTGTCATTCATACGTAGAGTCGGATTAGTTGATTGTATCAAATATGAATGATAGTGCAAATCAAAAATTGTTAATTGCTGTAATAACGGGACTGATGGGTCATGTAGTCATAAAGATAATTTAAAAAGAGCGCCGCTGGTGGACGAGACCATGGTTAGGAAAAATAAATGAAGGTCGTGGAATTTTAGCCATGGCATCTCAAAGAATTGAGAACTTATGATAGAGATAATTATAATTTTTTTTTCTAATGAGTGAGGTACTATTCAATAAAATCTTTAATATGATTGAAAGCAGAATTAGACGATGTGATACTCATCTGAGACAATGTATACCACAGAAAAAAGGTAAATATTATTTTGAAATATAGATTATTAAAGTTCGAACGTTTCGGATGCGCACCCATCCATCTTCAGCTTTCTTATAAAAGTATTACAATCGTATAACATTGTTGTATAAAGTATAGTTGTGAAGATTAACTTCTATTATTTATTGAAATACAATATGAAAATGACAATTTACTGAAAAATCACAAAGAATCTGTGATTGGGCGCATTCAGCGTGCATCTATGGTCACTGAACAAATGACCGAATTGTCAGTAAACAGTTCACGTTCAGGCTGAATGCATTTTGTGTATGTTGGTTCATTTTAAAATAGTCTTTTTTCTGTGATTTTATAAAACTATGGAACATTTTTAATATAACATTTGTCAATCGTTATTTGTAGGAACCATGAGATATTTTCATTAAGCAAAATAAACAAGTACAATATCAGCGAACGAATTCAATAATCCTACACATTTTATCACTTTTTTAAGCGATAATTCAAGACAGATTTGAAATTTAACTAAAGGAAAACAAAATCTTGACAGTTACAAATAAGTCGAAATTTAAAATAGAAAATTACCGCGCATGACCAAGAGAAGTGACCACTTAAATTTTGTGGTCGGTTGGTCAGTGAACATAAAACGAACCGGTCACATTGAACAGAGCATTCAGCAGAAAATAGCTGACCATGTTTACTGACCAGAAATCGACTGAATGCGCCCAATGTAACTTTGAGGCGACCACCAACCAAGGTGGCTGGTGATGGAATGAAGTTAATCTTCACAACTATACTTTATAGAACAATGTTATACGATTGTAATACTTTTATAAGAAAGCTGAAGATAGATCAGAAAAGTTCGAACTTTAATAGTCAATATGAATAAAATTAAGTGGACTGCAATATCTAAAAAAATTTTTTTACTTAATCCATATTTGGGTTGTTCAATCTGCATCAAAAAATTCTATTATATTTATTAAAATATGTAGTCGACTTCAAATTATACATATTTTCTTCATTCTGATATAGTTCAATCAGCATTGAAGTTTCTTCGGACAATCACCTACTACACATTTTTCTTTGAATATAATATTGAAAATAATATAAAAACCGCATGTACTGACGGCTGACTAACAGCAAAATGTAGCATTTCTTCCCCAAAATAGTTTGTAGTGCGCATGCTTCCATCAACAAGCAATCAGATCGCTACTCCCGTAAAAATAAATACAGAACATTGTATTTACGTGACGTCACAAATATTTTTACGTGACGTCATGTAAATACAGATTTTTATTAAAAAAAACTCATAATTTCATCAAAATGATCCTATCACACTGTCAAAACTGTTTTTATCGAAATTTTTGTAAATATTTTTATGAAAATTTTTACAGTGGGATTCCAGCTTAAGAAAGATGTAAAAAATTTATCGCACACATTCTTTCACATCTTATGCGCAGTACCTAGCATACCCAGGTAGGTCAGGTAAACACTCATTTACCAATACATCTTACCTAAAAATACTATTGTACAAAATTTCTTTCTGAATCAAACACTTCATGAAACATGAGTCATGGGCTCTCAGTCTAATAGATAATAGATAATAGATTTAACTTATTTTCATCAAAATGAATTATAGCTTATATTACTCAGAAATAGTTTAGCTCTTTAATTGTGAAAGAGTTTTAAGATTAGGTTCAGTAATAATATTATTATAGACTAGTATAGATAAGCGTAAGTACTTATTGGCAGATGCGTGAGTTCAAACCCGACCAACATATTTGTATTCTCAATTCGATTGCACTATTTATGGCTATAATTTTTCAACATTCAATCAAATTTACTACTTTTCTAACAGGGATTCCAATTTTTATAAAGATTTAGATCAAAAGTTAGGACAAAATTCTTTATCGTAGACGCTTTCGAAATATGAACTACGTAACGTGAATTTGTTTCTAAAAAATAAGTAATATTGATACATCTTGGAGAAGTCTTTATATGCTCAAGAACAATGGCTGGTACCACGAGCTCTGTTTTTGGCGCTACTAAGAGCGTTGTGTCAAGATGTGTTTTAACGCAATTAGAATTTTCCCAAATACTTTAGAAAATAATCTTCAGATACAAATTACGGAAAACACATATGTCTACAAAATTTATTTGAATATTTTCCTTTAAAATAGCTTGAAATATTTATATTGCCTCAAAACGCTTCTAAAAATAACACTGCTAGTATAGCCAAAAACAGAGCTTGTGGTACCAGCCAATGTCATTAAATATTCTTGGCAATAACAATTATCGAAATAATATTTAATACTTTAATAACTAAGTAAACATGAAACATAAAGAAATCAATTAATATTGATAACCACAAATATAAAATTTTTTTCGCATCGTACAGAGTTTCATACGAAACACTAGACTTATAAAATCTGTCTGTCGTATTGGTGAGCCGATATTGCTAGAAATTAATATCCAAAGCGTTCTCTAAATAAATCATTATTGTTTCTTCATCTCCGCTATTTGCTGCTGTATCGTTTATTAACATTAATTTCATTTTAAAATAAGAAAAATATGAATGTTAAAGAGCTTTTTTATATACGAATGAATTAAACTTGCACATTGCGGCTTAAGAAAATTCAGAATATATGATGATTTACTAACTTGTGATCGTAATCGTTGCTCCCTGTTTCAAACTTGAAAGTAGGTGGAAAATTGGGCGGATTTTCTCTTAATTCACTGAAGGCCAATCCTTTCTTCATAACTTCTTGAAGTTGATCTCGATCTAAAAGTGGTTTTAAATTGCCTTTCTTTATTTCTCTGTCGATTTCTAGTGGCGACATATCGAAATCTTCACTAAGTCGGAAATTCAAATCACCCATCCAAAAAACATAGCTGAAATTAAATCACAAAACAAAATATTTATTATCATTTCACTATTATTGAATATATAATATAATATAAAAATTGGTTTCTGAAAATATTGTAAGAAAAAAATATTCTACTTACTCATGATGTAAGATTTGCGTATGATCATTGACATGAAATTCTTGATCTTTAATAATGTCGTTATAATCATCAACTCTATCATTTAAATGATCATCATGAGCTGACAAGTGGGAGTTTACAAAACATAATGAGCACCCATATATTCCTAATCTTAAACTAACAGCTCCTTTATTGCCCTAAAATCAACAAAATAGAACTAAAATATATTTTAATTTACCTACAAGGTGCTAATACATGAAAAAATATTATGAATGTCTTTATTTCTGTATCAATATCGCAGAGACTTAGATACCAGTAGAGCGAGCGATATAGACGTGTTGTCAGCTTTCACGTCTACGGGAAAGAATTCAGAAAATAGTAGAAGTTTTACCAACAGATGGGGTTAACATTGAGCCTGTGTAATGTAGTCAAAATGACTCTTACAAATGGAGTCAGTAAATACACAAAAAATTTTGCAATTTGTCAATTACCATTTGATATTTGATATTTTTTTATATATATTGAAGTGATTGACAGATACTTGGAGTCAAAATGACCGCCAACTCGCGGTACTTTATTTTATTCACGGTATAAGAACATAATGAATCTCCTACATGCTTATACATAGCAATAGTGAGGCCAACTTTATTCCGGTTCGTCTATCAACCAAAGTGCGGCGCTACGAACGCGGAGACCAATTTTCCATGTATGGAGTGTATTATAAAAAGTGAGTTGATTTTGAGTTCAAATAAGGATGGCTTTGTTAAACGTAAATGACCCGTTAAGTGAAAAGCGTCCCGTAATTACTGTTTAAATTATCAAATTACCAACAAAATAGTTATTTTTGATTTTAGATTGCGAAATGTCACTTTTGCATTCGAGAATGCAAAAGAATTTCGCAATCATGTATCAAACAACGTTCTTTTCGAAAAGCACGTCTCAAAATTAATGAAAATGTAAAAAAAAAAATTGATATTTCGAATCAATCAATGTCACTTTTAATGTTGCTATGATACCAAAATGTTGCAATTCTGTGTAAATCTATAATGCCCAGTATTATAAAGGACGAAGTAAATTTATTTCCAAAGTAAATTTATTTTATTTAACAAATTCTAATCGAATTATTACTCCTTATGACAGTGAAAGCATTGCTGTCAAAAAATCGACTGTCATTTAACAGAGTAAATTTTATTTACTTTGAGAGTAAATTTATTTGTCCTTTATAATACTGGGCATAAGTCTTGGGCCCAGTATTTCAGATTCAGATTAATCTATAGATTACTTAAACTAAGGCACTAAATACATGAGTATTATCGTCCGCCATTCTGTGTCCTTAGAAAGAGCTTTAGCATATATGAACAGTGCAGGAAACGCGATGATTGAGTCGAAATAGTTTAATCTTTAGGTAAAAAATGTGATAAAATAATATCGGAGTCTGTCACCAAATTACATGCTTCAATTTAGAATTTTCATTTATCAAATGTTGAATCAAATTATTCGGTTTCCAATCATATATAATTAGAGTAATATTAAATACTCAGAATATCATTATGGAATTTTAATTTATATTGTGTAATACAATTTTTGAAAACAATCTGACAAATTTATTGCACTTCGGGATCTCTAAATATGTAAAACTCGTTTATCTTCAAACTTTGTAATCTTTACCTTTCCTAGAAAGACTTTTATGCATATTTATTGGAAGATTTATTATTTTACTGCTCTCACCCAAGGGATAAAAAATATGGAAGTCTATTATTTGCAATTTTTTATATCGCATGTCTTCATAAAAAATTGTTAGTTCGTAATATTTTACTTATCAAAGAAATAATAATTGATTATATATCATTTATACTTATAATATATTTATATATGTAAATATATAATATACATTCTATATAATAGGTACCTATGTATAATACATAAATATATTGATCAATTATTGCTTGAAATTGAGGTTAGATTCTATGATCGTGTCTAAAAATTTAGATAAAAATATATATCAAAATGAGCTGAGATAACTTCAATCAAAATTTTAATCTGATCATAACTTTAAATGGAAATTTTGACTGAATATACGTACTTTTATATGAAATACTTACAATTCGTCTGTGAATCTCACAGCCACAATTGCCGCTAATAATGATGATAAATCAATCGGCACATTAATGAGTCACTCCGATACTATTTTCTTTAGTTTTTCAAGTTATTATAAAATTTTATCCTCGTCAAACAACGCATTTCCTGTAATGTTTACATTGGTTTACATATGCTTTCTTTTATTGACAGGACACCAAATGGCGGATGATAATACCTATGTTTTTAGAGCTCTACTTAAACGAAGCTTAATTACTATGGTAACAATTGTTTTTACAATCGTTGCTACGAAAATTAATCTACAGTTTTTGTAATCCGAACACTGAAATACTGGGTTTTAGGGCCAGTTTCATCAAAGCCAGTTAAGATTTATCCAGAGGTTATTTTATACGAAAACTATTGTTGATACTCAAAATAACCTCTAAATAAATTTAACTGACTTTGGTGAAACCAGGCCTTAATTCATAAATCTGTAAATTATGGACAAAATAGCAACGAACCTGTCATCTTAATGAACAAATTGACATTAATCAAGAAAAGTCGATCTGTAAGACTTATGGATTTGCACAGAATTGCAACATTCAATTAGACTGAAAATAGGCCGCGCGAGCGCCGATTTGATCCACGGTGCGGAGGACTTCTGGCAACATGAGAGTCGGCACCGTTGGTTCTTTGAATTTGCCAGGTCTCTGGCTACAATTTTTGTGTAGGACTTTTTTGTCTAATAGAAAAAGGTACTTTATCGATATTTTCAACGACTTTGAAGCCACGGTGCCGGGGACTGTGGCAAAGTGAGACTCGGCACCGTGACTTTTTCTTGTTTTACATCTGAAAATACATGTTTCAGTGTAATTTCCAAGTTTCTAAGCTGAAAAGGTTATTTGTGCGTTAAATTCCCATTATGAATAATTAATATTAATTGCTTCTGGCAGAATTGAAAATGGCACCGTTGACTTTTTATGACTATTCCATTCTTAGTATTTATAACTAGGTTAACAATTTGGACGTGTAGAACGTGTAGAACTACCATCGGGTATTACACTAGTGGTCAAAGTGAGTATTTCACTCAAGATGTGGATACCTCCAATTTGTGCTTTCTTCGTATTTAATGGAATATTTTTCTGAATATCTTCATCAATTTCATCTTCTGATCTATCACCAAACCTTTTTGAACTAGTTTCCATATCAAAACACAATTTATTTCTCTATTATTCGTGAAAGAAAATGCAAGAAATTCTAATTTTTCAGTTTGACAGAAGTTTGTTTACTCGTTCCTATGAAAATTGCGTGACTTGTTACTAGATTCATGGAAAACTAATTTGAAAAAATAGTTTGACTCCTGGAATAGTCCTCCATATATCATTTGTAGTTAAAGTATTATAGACTATTTTTGTGGTGCTATCACTCATGTTTATTGTGCTTGTGAATACCACTCGTGCTGCACACTCGTGGTATTCAAACGCAAGCACAATAAACATTCGTGAAAGCACCACAAAAATAATCGATAATACTTCAACTACTTATGGTATAATAAATGAGTAATATTTTCACGACGAATCGTTTAGAGTACGTAAGAATCGCCTAACGATTCAAGGTAGCATTTCTGTGCGGGCTCTTGGACTATATATTAGTAAAGAAATAAAAAAGTTATA
The DNA here is from genome assembly GCA_963989225.1 of Dromius quadrimaculatus. NCBI lineage: Eukaryota > Metazoa > Arthropoda > Insecta > Coleoptera > Carabidae > Dromius > Dromius quadrimaculatus. Next base: position 37,697,861 of record OZ022325.1, on the reverse strand, counting down.
ACAGCGAAATAGAGTAATATACTCGCCCCAAATTGAGCAAAGTTGCTACAAAAATCGTTAAAGATTTATTTTCTCAGAGAAACAGACTAAGTACGTCAAAATTTTACATTATACTTATTAATTTATAGTAAAAATGCTTCTTTCTGCATAAACATTTCCTAAAAAGAGATGAAAATATAACTTTCCACATATAAGATTTGCAGTTGAAAATTAAATAATACCCAACCTCTAAAAGATTAAGAATTGCAAAATTACTGTAATGATTTGCCTACAAAATATGACCACCTTTTGAACGTTCATTAGCATATTTCTATTAGTCCGGGAGGTAGCGTTACATTTCAGGTAGTGCGAGCAGCTGACGCATCCGCGGTGGATGTAGGTGGGAGAGGCTGTGAAAGTAGTAAAAAAAATATGAATAATAAAGTCATAGTACGTCGGCTGAAACTTTTTCTGTTGACAGTTGGCAACATAGTGAGTTGAGGAAATATTGTCAGCTGCACCGTGGACGGGGTATCATACGTCAGCTGCTCGCATGAACTTGTAAAAAAGAATACGTCAATTGAAATAAAAGTACGCTCGATGAAATTTAACTGGATGGTTTTTTTATGTGATGAAAAACACATACACAACTATCAACTGCGAGTATAATTGTTGGGAAAATATACAGTATATCCACATTTCAAGATGCCACCAATGGGATATAGATACGAACTTGGTTAAATAAAAATTTTTACGGCCAATCGGCAGAAGCGAGAAGAATGTGAACAATGGATATAATTTTTTTGCACCATCGAGCCCTCATTCCAAACCCTCGGACACGTGGAACACTTCTGCCTATCGTTTTCCGCTGACTTTTTTTTCCTGAATTTCATTTCGTAAGCATGGCAGAAGCGACAAAATTGGATTAGAACATGCTTTTTTTACAGAGTGATTAATAATGACTGACTGTCACGTGACTTGCAAAATTTCGCTTATGATCAGAACTATCTTCATGGAATAAAGTTAGTATAAATTTATTTATTTGGTAACGTACGTTACCGAGATTTTAAAGACACAGTGACGTTTCACGTGATATTTATGTCGGCATTTTGTATTATTTTATATAGATTTTGAGCTTATGGCCAGTTGCACCACCGTCACTCAACTTTAAGGAAGGAATAATAACCGTGGTAACAGTTGTGCATACAATAGTTGCCATTGATATTAAACTCTACTTAAAGTCAAGTGACGGTGATGAAACTGGCCATTAATGACACAGATTTATCCATAATTTGATTCGAGAAACAAAAAAGTGAATAAATAACTGTATTACTGAATGATAATAAGCTAGAATAATGATTTCAGAGGAGCTCTCATCTTGTCACTTGCAGTTTACTATTTCAAGCAGGCGGCAAAGAAAAAATCAGAACAAGGCGACACAGTCAATCATTTTTGATCACTTTGTATAAATTTAAAATTAATTTTCATTATGTTGGTCACGCGGTCTAACTTTAATTTTAGCACTATTATACTCTAAATATACATACTTATTAAACCTTTTGAAGGTAGAAAAAACAAAATTAGACACTGAGATCTACGACTATCTGACGGTCTATATATTTTCGCAACAATTAAGCCTGTGTCACACGATACTTTTTTCGCTGCTGGATTACTTACTTGGTTACGATGATGAGATCCTAACTAGCTGGTTGCGCCGCTAGACGTTGTGATAGATGCTATGTGATATTGGTTTCACACGATGCTAGGTTGGATTAGCAGATCTTTTCGATACGCGTGCGGCGCCAGAAATTATCGTTCAAATATCAAGAAAAATTACTCTCTTAGTGACTTAACACATACGTTTTCATCGTTCAAACCATTGGAACACAAAAAAATAGCGAAATTATTCAGAATGAAATGTAGCTGCAAAATTTTAAATAGAACCAACAAATGTCAATTCATCAGAAAAATGCATCTAGGATCACTTTTCTAAATGTTTCCAGAAGTCTAGAAAAATAACTAAGAGTAAATGTGACATTTATTTGAAATTAAATGTCAACGTCACTTCTTATACTCATGTGACTAGAAGCTAGCTTTCTATTCGCCAGCATGAAAACTAGCGCATGTTCTATCACGGAATCCAGCAACCATGCACCGAAGCCAGCAGTGACTATCATTTTCTATTATAGAAACAAGCACGGTAGCCAGCACAACTCCAAGCAGGAAAACCAACAATGAAACAAGCGTCGTGTGAGATGGGCTTTACACACGCAGCTGATAGTTGTTTTCGTATATTTCATCATGTAAACAATCACTCAGTTCAATTTCATTCAGCGTACTACTATTTTAATTGACGTATAATTTTTCTCATAAGTTCATGCGAGCAGCTGACGTATAATCCTCCGTCCAAGATGCAGCGGACGATTTTTTCTTAAATTACTGTTGTCAACAGTTTATAGAAAAAGTTTCAGCCAGCGTACTATTATTTTAATTTTTTACTATTTTCGCAGCCTCTCCCATCCACAACCACAGCGGGGGCGTCATCTGACTCTTGATTCATTTATTAAGCCCGCCTTACACGACGCTTGTTTCATTGATGGGTTTCGTTTTCCTGCTTGGAGTTGTGCTGGCTACCGGGTTTGTTTCTATGATAGAAAATGACAGTCACTGCTGGTTTTTGTACATGGTTTCCGTGATAGAACGTGTGCTATTTTTCATGCTTGTTTGTCTGATGGATTCAAACGGTGACCAATAGAAAGCTAGCTTCCAGTCACGTGAGTATAAAATCTGACGTTGACATTTAATTTCAAAAAAATGTCACATTTACTCTTCATTATCATTCAAGAAAAGTGATCCTAGATGCATTAAATTTCTGCTGAATTGACATCTGTTGATTTTATTTAAAATTTGGCAGCTACATTTCATTCTGAATGATAACGATAATTTCTGGCGCCGTACGCGTATTGAAATGGTCTGCTAATCCAACCTAGCATCGTGTGTAGCCAATATCGCATAGCATCTATCACAATGTCCAGCGGCGCAACCAGCTAGGAGCCCATCAGCGTAACCAAGCAAGAAATCCAGCAGCGAAAAAAGCGTCGTGTGACGTGGGCTTTAGTAATATCAGATCTATCGAAAAAGATGACAATAATTGATCGGCGTAAAAACACTTCCTAAAATGTAACGCTTCTTCCCAGACTATTATTAAGTAAACGCTGGCTTTTCATACACATCCAAATAATTAAATAAATATGACATGAAGAAATTTATGTAACAAAATGTTACTTTACAGAGATTATTTAAAGTGATAAAGATAGAAAATAAAAAATAATTATAATTTTCGTTTCAACTTTGACAGCTGTCACTGTGGAACTACTGCCAACGCCAAGTGACTGCAACACAATATTCTCAGATCTTAGCCCTAAAATCAACGGTCCGTATTCCCACTTTTTAAAATCGCACTATTTCAGCAAAAATTTGAATAAAAGGAGATAGCGCTATATGATGCAACATTAGATGGTAAGAGGAAGTGCATCAATTTTTAGGAAGTAGCGCTATTTTAAGAAGTGAGAATATGGACTAACGTATTTTATTAATAGTATATTCCGATACAAGTGCGGAATGCAGATCATTCCATGCGAATGTGAATAATTCAGCCACGACACGAAGTCAAGTGGCAGAATTCACATTCGAATGGAATGATCGATCCGCACGAGTGACGGATGTTATTTTTTCTACAGTCAAAGGAGTCCGCGAAAGTATCTATAACCAAAATAGGCCGTTTTCTGAGAAACAATTTACTTCATTGATCTTATTCCAATTCATCAAACATTGATAAAGTTACTCATATTGACTCCATTTTGATGCGAAATGATAAGAAAATCAAAAATAAATAAAATTATGACAGCAATGAAACAGTTTTTTCGCGACGCCACTCGGCTTTCTTAGGATCCTTTAAGGTAGTACGATCATTAGAGCAAGGTGGATATAAAAGGCTGTTCTTTTTTTGTTTATTCAAACCGAATAGAATACATCGGATCTAATTTTTTGAGAAAGATCTGACGTATAGTTTTTGTGCAATAAATTTTTTAAAACTGTGTATTTAACATGTAGTCAATGGGAACTTATCTCTTATGCTCTGTGAAACGCACATTTTTCATCTTATTCAACCACAATTTTGGATAGAGAGATATAAAAAACTGTTATTTATATTTGCCAATTCTCGTAGATCACCTCAAAACTATAACAAGAAATTCTGACGTGCAGTTTTATAGATATTTGAATCTAAATGATCAGAGATTCACGAAAATATTTGTCAACCATATTGAAATTGGAAACTTGGCGACGTTGGATGAATGTATTAAATACTGCAGATCTGTTTTTTTTCAATAAATTAATGCTCGGTTGCATGAACGTTCATTAACTAAACAGTTCTTCAAAAATGAACAATATCAAATCGAATTTTTGACAGCAATGCTAAGCAATTGATTTGACGAATATAATCGATTTGATATTGTTCATTTTTAAAGAACTCTTTAGTTAATGCACGTTCATGCAACTAGGCCTAAGTATTGTCATGAAAAATAAAATGAAAAGGATAATAAGAATAATAATATTCTGATTGTGCATGTAGGAAAATAATATAAAATCTGTAATAGAGAACAAACAATACTTGAAATATAATTATTGCACATTTTTGTTTAATTCATCTATTTTTGATTGTGTATCGGAGTTCCTACATTTTAAATGATTTTCTTCATAAAATCACTTGTACTTTTATTCCATGTTATAATTTTTCCTTTTGCGAATCTTCCTTTATATCTAAATTGAGATGTTTTATTATTCATTTCTTCAATTTATGAATGACAGTTAAAAGAACACTTTAAATGACAACAAACATGTGCTTGGGTTAGCTGCAATGTTGCCAGCTCTTTTCTTGCGAAAAAATACACAAGTCAAAAGATATTTATTTAATGTTTTAAGTAAATAAACAATGAGATGAATTCATTCATAAGTTATCTCAAGTGACATCTAAATTCAAGTTATTAATTTACATGTCCACATTTCTGATTTTAGTTGAAAAATGAAATAGATTTTATTATGACTTTCGTGGTAGTAGGCGTTCAACCTTAAGCGTGCGGAATAACCCCTATTCCGCACGCTACAGCGTGTGGAATGGGTATCATTCTATAGTGACTGTAGAAAATAGTTATTTACATTACAAGATGCAAAAGTATACTTTTTTGTGTGAGGTGATATTTGAATGGCCGAGGTGACGCCGAGGCCGTTCAAAGCCTCCGAACACCTGAAAGGGCTTTCGCATCGTGTGATGTATTAAATTTTTTCTGCTACTGTTCTATATAGATATTAATATTTAATAATGATTATTATATTTGAAATAATGTTATGGATGCTGTTTTACCTGTCTAAAATTATCCATAGCAACGGTTTATCAAAGACTACCAATAGAGAGAAGACTTGACAGTACAATGTTACCAAAATTTACAAGGTTTCACATCAACACAAGAGCGCTCCAAGCGGTGCCGTGCACTTACTAATTCTAAAGCGCGTAATTTGAATTTTACTAATTTATATAATATTAAAAAATATCGTAAAATTTAAAATCAACCAGAATTTCGTTTCAAATATACATATATTTTTACATATAAATAAATTACATATAAATATTAGGAAAAATATAGACAAAAGTTCGGAATACTACAAAAACATGTACAAATAGAAACAAAATATGTGTGCAAATAACATTGGATATTTTTTAAACGTTTGTCTTACAATGTTTTATCTTCGATCGTCCTTATTTTCGTGATAAAGTCACAGATATAATAAATTGAGCTGCTTTCGTTGAAGTTGACATAAATGTGTTTGTGAGTTTGGTTTAAAATGTCAAGTTCAAAATGCAAAAAACTGTCACTGTATATACGATCGTTAATGAAAACTAAATTGTTATACTGCAAAAGAATATGAAACATAAACAGAAAAGAGTTACAAAAAATATTGAAAAAAAAATTATTTTTTATTTATTATTATACAATAATTGACAAAAAAAAACGTTATTTTTTACTGTTTGTATTTTTCTTATTAATCAATTTTGAAAAATGACTTTATAATATTAAATGTAATGATCGCATAACTTTATTCTGCATGGTTGCTTCATGCTGCTCACAAATATTAAAAGGTATACAGTGGATGTCTATATGGGATAGGATGTTAAGGGATGGAATGAAATTGGGAATCGAAGCAAAAATCTGTTTTTCACAATCATCGACTATTTGCGAAAATTCTGTGCTTGCAAAGATAAAACTCCTCATTGGACCCATAGTCCCGTAAAACGGTTACATCATGGATATGAGTTACGTTTTCAGAACAAAAGAACTGAAAACATGAATCACATTCATAATTTAGCAATTTTTGAATTAAATATCCAGAGGTTGTTTGAATATCTATCTCTGATGCTACAGCATCCATGCAAGTGGTCTGGGGAAGAACACATGGGATAGGAATATTGGAAATTGGGGATGTCGGAAAAGATTCTGAATCAGATTGATTTTGAATTCACAGGATAGTAGAATTCGGTAATCCTCACAATTCAAACCGATACTACACCTAACAGTATTATTTAAAATAGCAGCCTTGTATGCATCGACGAATTGTGAAGTTGATGGTCGGGAGTTTCCTTCACACAGGCCTTGGTGGAATATTTTCAACGTCTCCATGCTCCTCGGTGATATCAATTGAAGTAAGTTCGATTTCAGCTGGTTCGATTCTAGCTGGATTGATTTGAGCTGGTTCGATTCGTGAAGTATCGGGTGCATCTATAATATACGTGCATTTTATCAGAACTTTTGTTATTTTTACTGTGATAGGAGAGGTCTTACCTTGAATACGTACAAGGCGAGGTATCTGACCCACGTTGAGACGTTGTTCCAATTCATTTTTGAATTGACTGTTATCAAAATGCAGCTCACAAACTCGATAGCCACGATCAAGCAGTTGCTGATAGCTCAACTCTCTCAGCTCATTCCGAATCATATTCGCTAACCATTTGTTCCTCAAAGCCTCTGAAAAACAGAACAGGCCCACTCTTTCCTTCATAGGCAGGGAGTTGACCAGTTGCACGCAGAACTTTTTTTCTAGAAATATTACAGATAGAATAGTTTTTTATTATGACATTAGGTATATTTCATACTAAAATTTTTATGATGACACATTATTTTGTTACATTAGTAATGACAAATATATCGAGATCATATCAAATATTAATAATTATATACTTACAAGATTTTCTCTACTCGGCATCACTAATAAAATCAGTTGTGTCACTCTCACAATAATATTAAATAATGTAATACACAATACATGACACAATACACTGGCGATTGCAAAGACAGCAGACAGAAGTAGCAGCCTTCTCAATTTTCAAATCCTGAACATTTTGGTGCTATACTAGCGCCATGGCAAGTGTGCGGTGCCGTGCAATAACTAACACTCACTAACACATACGCAAACTTTGTATTCTTCTTTCCATAAGAGTGACACAGGCCTGCGGTTTATTTACAATGTTATCTGTCATCAGCGCCTGTCACAGATTTTGAATTTCAATAATTTAGTGGAATATTGCATTTGACCGATTTAAAATGTTAACAGAAAATGAAAATGGTATTCAAAAGACAGCTAACAATGCATGTGCCTCACTTCTTGCGGATAAATCCAAAGAAAGGTACAATTAAACATACAGCATGTTTTCTAAATGGCTTGCGGATAAAAACGTTACTCAAATTGACGAAAATGTAATACTTCGGGTGCCGATATTTTGGATTTAAAGAGCGGATGGAAGTGTTCTTCGTAAAATAATGAAATTGAAATTTCTAAAAAGGTGTTACATGAAATTCACATTAGTATGAAACAATGACAAATATGAATTTTGACGTAATTCAAAATGATAAAAATCTCCCAATACAAAGTGAAGAAGTTAATAATTCAAATAATATTCCTACCATGAATTTTTCCAATTGTTCAAATTGCATAATTACCTTAAACCAATAAATAGATGAAATTAAATTAAATAGATTGGATAAAATCATATTATTGTTATAAACTACTTATTTATTTGAATAAATAATGAAATTTCCAATTGATTTGCATTTTTTCAAACTTTTACTTTTTTGTCCTGGCCCCGAAAGTATTACTTTCGTAGCTAGCAACGCATAGCAACGAGGTAACACGAAGGTTTGCTTTCGTTATCGTTCGAGTTGCTAGGGCTACAAAGCTCACTTATTTATACAGTAGCAGGAAAAGAATGTTCTTTAGTGAAATAAACATATTGTTACCAAAAAATATTGAAAGAATTTTCGAGCACCGCCAACTATCGTTCGTAGCGCGCACCACCTTATATTCCTTTACCGTGATTTTAATTAGTGAGTAATTACCTACTTCAGAAAGAACTCGCTTATTATTATTATTAGATATGTTGAGCTTGTGAATTAGATATTGAAATTTGTGAATAAATAATTATGGGTAATTTTTGTGCTATGGAAGGCTGAGTATAAAAGAAATAATATCAAAGATATTTTTCCAAATGTTTCAACGGTACATAGCCTTAAAAAAAATTCTGCTGTACAATTTGTTCAGTATTTTATTTATTTCAATTTAAAGGAGAATCTGGACTATTATGCCTGTATTACACCATTCAATTTATTCATGAAAATATTCATGAAGTTGTCCTCGAATTTCTTCGTGAATTTATTGTCAAGCAGAAAAATGTTGGTTCGTTTTTACACACATGAAGATTTCCATCAATTTATTGTGAAGAATTTAATAGTACCAACCAAAATAGCAGTTGTCATTTTACTGTCGTTAATTTTTGTATTGCGTTCCTTGCAAGTTTCTGTAGAATTAGAAGTACAATGAAATTAGAATTTTCACAGTATCTCTTTAGAATCAAACAGACTTAGGGCGGCTGCACAATAGCCCTAGAACTAGAACTAGAACGGTAACGGAAAGCTATCGAGAGCGATAACGGAAACGTAAACGCCGACCAGATGCACAACTGCAGCACGCGAAAGACCGAGAACGTTTTGACAGATAACCACACTTCTTATATAGTTAAATTAGTATTCTTAAACATGGATGACGAAAAATTATAGGTTTTCATTGGCATTTTTGATACTTTTTTTATAATTATATATAATTAGAAAATCAAAACAGGAAGTACGATGATGCACATTCCATAAAACTCTTTATAGAATCAAAATTTGCTCTCTAGGTGATGGATTAGACCAATTAATCCTGAAAGAAATACAAGAGCAGCATTCGTAAACATATTTAGGCATATGAAGGAAGCTGACCATGAAATGCTCTTTAAATATACCAGAATGAACGTGCGATGTTTTAATAAACTTTTCAGCTTATTAAGCCCAAAATTATTGAAGAGAAGTAGAAGAGAATATCTATCTTGGCTATGACTTTGAAATATCTGGCACATAGTAGTTCTTTTCAAAATTTAAGTTGGTTGAGTAGAGTTGGAAATCCAACAGTTTCCAAAGTAATATATGAGACTTGCGAAGTTATTTGGGAAACAATTCTGCCCATTCACATGAAATTACCTAGTGGAACAAGAAAAATCAGTGCAGTCAGAGCACAAGAACAAGAGCAAATAAACCAAACTCTCAACAATCATATTTTCAAGCATAGACAGTGACGTCACGCTTGTTTCTCATTGGTTGTTTAATACCCCGAGAACGGGAAACTTAATTCTTGACCATCTTTACCGTTTTCATTCCCGGCCGACCTTGGTCTCTCAGTTCCAGGAATCTTATTGTACATGTGTACATACAAAATAACACTGTTCAGGTTTATTCCCGTTCTGGTTCCTGTTGCCGTTTCCGTTCTCGGGCTATTGTGCAGCCGCCCTTAATCGCAAAAAAGGTTGGAGGTAAACAAAGACAATGTCAAATTCAAAGGTTGGCAACGACAAAATGTGGATAAAAAGCCCTAGCATTCCCTAAAAAATTGTCGAAAAATAGAACACGTTCTAATTTGTCAATAAATTCATGAATTTTTTCATGAAGAAAAAATTCACGAAGTGTTTCGTATTACACGATCCAATAAATTCAAAATAAAACTTCGTGAATTTATTGATGAAGAAATTGAATCGTGTAATGCCTGTATCACATGAATAAATAACTGCAAATTAAATGATGCTTATTTTTTTACAGTACCTTACTCATATGAGCGCTCTCAGTAGATTTTTTCCCCTTTTTATGAACATTCGCTTAAATGCATCATTTGTATTTCTCCTTACATTAAAGATTCAGATAGATTTATTCACAACGAAATAACAAAAATTGAAACATTTCAACATCAATTGTACCAATCAATTAGGTGAATTGGAAGAATGATTTTGCAAGTGAATCATGAATGTGGATAAGGCAAAAGAGGAGTGTTTTAATAAATTGACTAGCGGTTAATATGGGTTTTGAATTTGAATTAACTTTATTTGAGAAAAGAGCGTAATTACCGAGGGTATTCGAGTCGAACAATTTTTTTTAGACATCTGGTTGATTTTATTTTCAAGTGACAAAATAACCAGAATGATTTCAGAGATATTCTTAGGCAAATGTACAAATTTTTAAATGTAATAAATACTCACCCAAAAACCAGATATTCCTGTTCTTGTATACTGCGTCTCAATTTCTCTTAGATTCAGCAAATGCCTTCTCAAACCAAAAACACTCAAAACCAAACCTTGCAATCTAATTGTCTTAATTTTAACATAATCTCTTTTTTCTAATATATCTTTAAATGCATTTGTCCAGGGATCTTCAAATAATATATCAACCAGCATATTTTGCGGTTGAGCTTTCACTTCTTGTAAACTGATGATATAAAAATCGTGGAGAATCTTATCTTTTTCTGGATTGTCATTTAAAGAAAGAAGTTTGTGTAGATTCTGATCAGAAGAGGATTTTGTTCCGACATTCCACGTTACAAAATAAACTCTGAAATAAATATCAAGGTAACGTAACCTAACACTTTCTTTAAAATACGATATATTTCGTATATACTTGTTCAGTAAAAAAACACTTACCGTAAATTATCCATATTCGCTAAAATTATTATTGTTGTAATTACGTCACAAAATAATTTCAAAAACTAAAAGATAAATCTTTTACACCTCATAGCAGAAGTAGAACTTGTATGAATTTATGATAGAATATATCAAGCATAAAGAATGATATTTTATGTTATTATCACATGTTATCGGTAATATAATCGTGATTACATTTACGCTTTAAATACAAGCAAGAAACATTTTTGACATCTGCTGTCACTTGCATCGGAATTTACTATTATAATGCACATGACTGGAATCGATCTTCTCTTTTTAACTACACGTAGGATTATTCTAGGAGCGTACAATTGGCGCCACTTCAAACTCTAACCCTGACTGTCTTAATGTAGGAGAAGAAATTGACAACGCATTTTTCTGAATTAAAAAGAAAATTAAGATTAAGATGACCTCTATCATAGAGCAAATTCTTTGATGAATTTTTAGTATTTATGATGCACTATCAGTTTATGAATGCAATAAAAAACAAAAAAATAAAATAAATAAGTCAATAGGTCAATTTATAACAGGAATAAATTTGTCACAGCTAATACAAGATTTTAATGAGTAATGAGTTGATTACTATTTTTTGAGCTATATTATGTTGACCTAGAATCTTCAATAGATTCATGTATTGTGAAATTTATATATTCTATTGGTTCAATAGAAAAATATTACTTCATTTATTTAATCATTCTCAAAAGCATTCAAGATTTTATATTTTATTTACATATTTAATTTAAAATAACATCAAAATTCAAAAATAAAAATATTTTAATTTCTTTTGGATTAAACTAAGAGTGATAGCTTTACCTTGTTATAAATTCGAAATATTATTCTTCTACGGCCATCCGTAAAATGGATACTTTAGGGATCGCAACGCAAACGATGCCTTAAGTTAGTCTTTTTCGCGTCCCTATTTTATCACTATTTGAACGCATAGCAGTTTAATTTCTGTGAATTCATGTTTGTAACAACCCTCACTGATGAATGTCAACTTGTGTTCTAGGCCATTTTACTGTTGTTTAATTGTTCAAATGTGGAAGTTAAGGGCCGTAGAATAAATCATACAAATGTAAACAAGCATTATGACATTCGACAATCAGTTAACAATTTTAGTAGCCCCTTGGTACTATTAATATGTGGGTTAAATTGTCGATGTAGGTATTACTTTATCTCCGATTTCAATGAAACTTGGTGGAGATTTAGCAAATATGGGAATAATAATAACTACTGGCAGACTCAGTTGACCTTGAAAGCCTCATTTATTAATTTATATCATGAAAAAATGTACACATTTTGTCAGTGGCACTAAAACAGTAGTTTCTGTTTTTGAACGGCGGTGCTTCATATCCAAATAAAGACCAAGCTCGGCGTGGAATCTCAAGTCCAAGGCAATGACGAACGGTGCACTAAGAACCTCATTTTGAGTTTGTTCTGCCGTCATTGTCCCGGACTCAAGATTCCACATTGAGCTTGGTCAGAGATACAATTTTCAAGGTTAACCGAATCTAACCGCCAATAGTAATTGTTTTTCTCATATTTGTAATTTTAAGACAAATCTTTCCACCAAGTTTCATCGACATCGGATGTGAAGTAATATATCGACAATTTGATCAATATTTATATGAGATATGTTCCCTACTTTGATTATAGAATTACTACAATCCATCGGAATCTGTATTTTCTCGATTTAATAGAACATTCATGAATTAAACTTGATATATTTAAAGTTTATGTCATTATCAAGTACATTATTATACATTTTTATCCAAGTTGTTATCAATTAGAAAAAATGATGATGGGAGCTTTATTTTTTTTGAGTGTAAGTCTCAAATCCGCTTTGAACGGTACCCGGATATGGATTTGGATTGGTTAATTTTTCGTCTCGTGTAGCAGCACCTACAAAAAATAAACAAAATTCTTTTTGGAGTGTTAGAAATGTGAACTAATATTTCGCTCTATATGAAGCCTTCCAAATTCCAGTTCAATCATATTCGATATTTCTTTTTAACACGCTTTTAATAGTTTCACCTGTATGTAACGTAATCTTTGAACTTGATTTTCACCAACTTCAAAACGTCAGATTGAATTGAAACTTTGCTTACTTCTCATGGACCGATGACAATACAATAATTTATTGAATTTGTCCCATTATCCTGATCAGGATCATCAGGATTAATGATTCTCTTCTGGGGAGAGAAAGAACCTGAGAAATGTCTACCACATCTAAAGAAGACAGCTCAGATAATTGTAAGCTGCCGTGCGAGCGAAGCAAGCTCGGCTAACAATAGGCCGCTATGCGAGCGAAGCGAGCTCGGTCAACTGTAAGCTGCCGTGCGACCGTATCGAGCTTGGTCAACAGTAGGCCGCCAGTTGATCCAGTTGATTAAGAACAAAAATTCTACAGCCGAAATTTGGAAAAAAATGTATCTTACCGTGAGCATCAAAACATTTGATCTCTTCATGGATTTCATTTCTGTTCTCGGAGGTAGAAATTTTTCTGCTGCATGATGTTGATCCAGAAGGGCAGCCCAAAGTGTCACAATTTTTTCCAAAACCAAAACCTGAAGCTGATAAAAAAAATATTTTTCATATATGTGTATAGAGAATTTCTACTTTTTATGTCCATAAGCAAATGGATGCTAGATTTCATTGGAATAAGTACATATATTCTCCTAGCAGAATTTTTAAATTTAGTTTTGGACCAATACTTATTAAATGTTGATATTTCATTGTTGTTGCCGTATTATTCATTTAGAGACATTGAAAAAATCTTGGCATTGATAAGTTTAATGCAGAGCACTTACCAAAATCTGGAATAAATCGGTCAAAGATTGATTGTGCAGTAACAAGTAGGAAACTATTGTAGAGGAAAAACGCAGATAATAGCAAAACGAACTTCATTTTGTAACAAAAGATTATCCAAAAATCTATTGGAAAAATACTCTGGATATATTTTATGGAATAGTCATCAACAACTATAAACTGATGCTGCAAATGAAAGTGTATTTATTAGCCTCTAGATATGATCTTACATAAAAGTTTTACATTAAAGATTGAATACAAATGGAATGATGTATTTTTTCCCCAATAATAAAGTTCTAGTCACGATTCTTAGGTTTGATCTTTTTTTTTCCTGTCACGTTCACTTATTGTAGTATTTACTGAAATTTACATTTCAATAAGAAAACATTCCAGAGGCCTATTGCATAAAGGTGCGAGCAACAATTTACAAGTTATTTCTTTTAAAATTTGCTATGTTTTTATAGTTTTGCTTATCAATTCATCGTTCTAATTATATTGTTCACGAAATTGCTTTGTTGTTATGAATTGAAAATAAATAGTAACTTCATGATTACAAAAGTAATATTAGAAAATGTGTGGTGTGGTGAGCAACAAAATTTCCAATTGTTCATTAAATTTTGAGGAAAATTATCACAATTTTCAAAGAAAATATTAAATTTTACTCACTTACTATATAATACTATATTATGCAAATGTTTCATGATCGTCTTTTTGGAGTTAGACACGATATTTTTAATGACGAGCAAAGCGAATCTAGAGCAGGGGCTGGCAACCTTTTTTACTACTCGAACATATTTCTGAAATATAAAATTTCGGCGAGAAATTTTCAAATATGAAAATCTTTAGATATAAAAGTGAAATATCACTCAATAACTATACACTATTTATCAAAAATTACTTGACCATTGAAATATTGGCGAGTAGGAAGTTTCTGAGATGTCAGAGCCAAATTAAAGAGGTATAAAGGCGATTGCAAGTTTATATGAAAGTTCTATGTTTTTACTGTCAGAGGCATGAAATTTGGAATATAAATGGACAATATTAAAAAAATAAATACCGTAATAATTTTTCGATCCGGATGAATTGAGATGGTCCAAAAATGAATAAAATTATCTTTGGGAGTCCTTTTATTTTTGGTGCCAGGGACTTGAATTATATTAATTTTCTTCAAAAGTTCAATGTTTTTACTGTAAGTGTCTCGCAGGTAAATAGTTTATGGGAAATAAAAATGAGTTGAGGAAAGATTTTGTTTCTTCTAGAAGAATAAAATTTGGTATTTGATTTAACAATGTGAATTTATACCTACCTAATATATTTGCAAATAAATAACATCGAAGTGTCTGTCTGTGATTTCTCAATAAAAACTTTTCTCGATTTCATATGGTTATTTGTAGGATACCAAAACCTGAGCAAGCATTCTTGTCTGTCCGTCTGTCTATTTGTTTGTGCGGGCTAATTTCTGAAACGGCTTAATAGATTTTGTTGAAACTTTCTATAGGTGTTGTAGGTGCTTGCGAAGACATTTCTGACAGTAATAGTAACGTACAACAAGTGGCACACGAGTCGTTTGCCTATCGTTCATCCGATTAGCTTGAAACTTTGTACAGATATTGCCGGCACTTACGTTAAGATTTCCGACATAGAACCATCAACTTACAATAATTGGTACAAGAGTCGTATTGATAGTTTGCGTATCGTTTATCCGATTAAGTTAAAACTTTATATAATTGTTATTGGCACTCGCATGAAAGTTTGTAGCATAGTAATATTACTGTACAGTAGGTACAGTCATATCGAATAACTTCGTTCGTAGTACCATTAAAGTACTCCTCGCGTTACAGTGTAAATATTTCTCTCAGTAGATCTGTTCAAATGACTAAAATTGAATTGTCTGTTTGTGATTCGCGATAAAGATTTTTTTCAAGTTCATATGATTATTTGCAGGATACCAAGACCCAAACACGCGCTTTTTCGTTTGTCGATAGTTTTGTTTGTCGACTCTTATCCCCGAAACTCGTTAATAGATTGAGTTGAAACTTTCTACTTTTGTTAGTGGCATTTACGCTAAGATCACTGACATAAAACTATCAACATATAATAAGCGACGCACGAGTGGTATTTGTCCGTTCGCGTATCGTTCATTCGATTTAATTGAAACTTTGTAAGTGTTTAATGACTCTTGTGTGAAAGTTTTTGATACAGCTATATCAACGTAGTAGGTGACGCGCAAGTCGTATCTTTAGAATATTCATCTTTCTATGTTTCTTGAACAGAATTATGCGTGTGAATTTAATGCAAGATAAAATACAGTGATAAAAACTTAATTTTTCTTTTGACATTTATTTTCTTCAAAAAACTAACAACTCAACTCTATATATTTCAAAGGCAACTCAATTACATAAAAAAATAGATACTTTGATCAAGTGAACGTTTATCATCCAACACTCTTCCTCGTTTACTTGATCTTGCAATTTTTCTTTTATTCAATCTTGCAATCTCTCCGTAGTTGGCAATGTATTCTTACTGACCAGGGGTTTTGTCAATAAATCTGCAACCATTTGATCAGACAAACAATATTCACACTTGATTATTTTCTCATTAATATAATGTTTGTCGTCTTTCATCATTTTCAAACAACTTTGGTTGTCTTCGAATATCAAGATTGGTTCTTCAATGTGCTGATGTATGTCACTTAATAGTTGGCGTAACCATAAAACTTCATCAAGCTTCACATAAAGCAATAAATTCAGCTTCGAATATTTGACTTTCGTGAAACTGAATTTTCTACCCAATTGGCATCTGCGTAACCAAACAATTTTTTATTCTCAGCTTTAACATCGCTCAACTTAAGTTTCATCTCTGATGTTGATTTTAATTACTTCATAACTCTCTTCAGTTGATTCCAGTCTTCTTGACTTGGATTTGACACCTTTTGAGCCAATATACTAATGCTAATATCGGGTCTTGTACTTATTGATACATACAATAAACTTCCAATTAATTTCCGATAATCATAGTTATCAATCAATTTATAAGACGAATTTGATTTCCCATGGTTAATTTTCATTGGTGTAGTTACTAGTTTAGCATCTGATATACCAAATTTTGATGCAATGCGTTTAATGTAGCTCGACTGACAAAGTTGAAAATTTCCATTATTATCTTGTGACACTTCAACTCCTAAAAACTGTTGGATATCACCAAACTTCTCATACAATCTCTTTTTTATATTTTCAATATATTGATTTACATGCTACGATTATGTCATCGACATATATCAGAATATAACACCAATGTCCATTGAAATTCTTTCAATATAAACAATGATCAACATTGCTTTGAGTGAAATCTTCATTAATCAAAACTTTGTGAATTGCTTAATTCCATACTCTTGCGGCTTGCTTCAACCCGTATAAACTTTTCTTGAGTAAACAGACCTCGGATAAATCGGTAATAAAACCAGGTGGTTGCTTCTAAATCGCAGTTTAGAAAAGCTGTTTTTACATCAAAATATTCGACGTGTAGTTATTTTTTTGCTGCTATTGATAGTAAGACACGAATTGTTGTTTGTCTCACTACCGGTGCAAAAACTTCATCATAGTCCACGCCGTACTTTTGTGTGAATCCCTGGGCAACAAGACGTGCTTTAGAACGTTGAATGCTACCATCGATGTTTGATTTAATTTTATAAACCCAATTACATCCGATTGCTTGTCTATTCTCTGGTAACTCGATTAAATCCCAAGTTTTATTTTTTATTCTCAAGTTCATCTCTTCTTTCATTGCTTGAATCCAGTTTTCTTTTTCTTTACTTGAAATAGTTTCGTTATAATTTTCTGGCTCAGTCATATGATTCATGACTAACATTTCATCCACAAATCTTGTCGGTGGTACTCCTTTGTTTGATCTTTCTGATTCACGAATTGCTTGATTTTGTCTTACATTCTCCTCCTGAATCAAAACTTCTTGATTCTTTTCTTGAGTTGATGTATCTTGATTCGTTTCTTGAGAAGATATATCTTGATTATTTTCTCAAGAATATGTTTCTTGATTTGGCTGTACCTCATTTTTGTTACTTTCTTCTTTATGTAACTCTGTTTGTTGTGATTTAATCTTCAGTATATTAGATTCAGTATTTATCCTGAACTTAACATCTCGGCTTACAATAACTTTCTTTGCTACTGGATCATAGCACCGAAATCATTTGGAATATTCATCATAGTCTAAATAAATCATTTCAATAGCTTTATTGTCAAGTTTGCGGCGTAGTTCTGCTAGTACATGTACAAAAACTTTAGTACCAAAAACTTGTATATTCTTTAAACTTGGTTCTGATCCGGTCCAACGCTCGAATGGTGTTGTTTTTGTTGCACATATCAATATACGATTTTAAATGTAGATAGCTATTGACACTGCTTCGCCCCAAAATGTATTTGATAAATCAGCTTCGATCAGCATACATCGCGCCATTTCTACTAATGTTCAATTTTTCCTTTCAGCAACTCTGTTCTGCTGGGGTGTGTATCTGGTTATAAATTGAGTTTCAAGATACTGCCTGATACTTCTTCCAATATATTCACCACCTCGATCTGATCTAATAATTTGAGGCTTTCTTCCAAATTTATTCTGTACCATTTCGACGTAGTTTCGTAATTCTTTTTCAACTTCTGATTTTTCTCTCAACAACTTTATGTAGGTAAAACGAGAGAAATCATCTATAAATGTAACTATATACCGCTTCCCGCTAGGTGTTTTGGTTTCTATCGGACCACAAACATCTGCGTGAATTAATTCCAATGGTGCTCTTGATTTATTTTCTGACTTCTTTGGAAATGGCAACCTGCTCATTTTACCTTTACTGCATACTTCACAGAATGATTTAATACCGCAATCAATAATTTTGAAATCTTCAATTAAACCATCTGACTGCATTTTCCGAATAGCTTCTGGATCACGATGTCTCAACTTTCGATGCCTATCATGTATACAGTTTTCTTTATGTGATTCGCATGATACATGTACTTTATGAGATTGTCTTAAGCGGACAAATTACCTACTAAATCAGCAATAGCAATTTGCATTCCTTTATACTTTATTTTACAAAAATGTTCGTCAAATTCCACTATGTACTGCTTATTAACAAGACATTTGACGGAAAGTATATAACTAACCATTTCAGGTGCGTACAAAACTTCTGTCACCTTAGCATTTTGTAAATTGTCATTTTCATCCATGAAAGTCAATCTACCTGTCCCGATACGTTTTATCGTAATTAGTTCGCCATTACCAATTTCTATAACACCGCTGTATGTTTAATCAAATTCAATAAAGAAGGTTTTATCATTTGTAACGTGACGTGTAGCACCGGAATCCAGAATCCAGCCTTTTTGCTTCCTGTCAATACTTACTGTGAACAAAAATTTTTGTGCTTCTGCCTTGTTTATTTTATGAGTTCTTCTTTCTTGTTCACTGCCTTCTGTTTCTTTCTTGGCTTTCCATTTCTTGTACTTATCACAATTCTGTTTGTGGTGCCCCTTCTTCTTGCAGAAAAAACAATTTATACTTCTAGAAACAACCTTTAAAAGTTTCTCTGATGAATCACCATTACTATCTGCATTGACACATCGTTCATATTCTGCAATTAATTTTTGTTGTACCAATGCAAATGTTAATTCATCTTCTGGACGTGTTTCTAACGCAGTAATTAAATTGTCATACTTTCGCGGCAAACTACTCAGCAACATTGCGACGCTCCACTTTTCTGATAAAGACGCTTCACCAATATCACACAGTTTCATAAACAGCTCTTGCATTTTATTTATATGTTCTGGCATACTGCCATTTTCTTACATTTTTAAAGAACAAATCATTCGCATTAAATCTACTTTATTACTTAATGTACCTTTTTCATGATAATTCTTCAAACTATTCCATGCATCTAGCGCTGTTTTAGCTTTCCTGATATGTGTCAATTGATCGTCTTCAACTGCAAGTCCTATAGTTGCGCGTGCTCGGCCATCTTTTTCTTTCCATTCTTTGATTTCTTTTTCATTGATTATTACTGTAATACCATCAACTGTTGATTCAATCGGCCCTTTAGCAGATTCTGAAATAACTTTCCACAAACCTTTTTTAATAAGTAATAATTCCATTTTGAATTTCCAATTCGAATAGTTCGAATTATTCAACTTGACTACTGTTGTTTTAATTTCAGTCATATTATTACTTGGTTAGATTTGTTTTTTTCCAATGGTAAGAAGTGAACTTAACTGCGCCCTTTATGTGAATCGTTCTGCATTAAATCCCAAATCCTGGGTCCATAACCTATAGAATATTCATCTTTCTATGTTTCTTGAACAGAATTATGCGTGTGAATTTAATGCAAGATAAAATACATAAAAACTTAATTTTTCTTTTGACATTTATTTTCTTCAAAAAACTAACAACTATACTCTATATATTTCAAAGCCAATTCAATTACATAAAAAAAATAGATACTTTGATCAAGTGAACGTTTATATCCAACAGTATCGAATAAGCGTTCGTTCGAGGATCGTTCATACGATTGAGTTGAAACTTTGGATAGTTGTTGTGTGAAAGTTTCTGACATGGAAAAATTAAATTACGTTTCGTGCTGCAGTGTGAATATTTATGTTAATTATTATTTTAATAAGTGGTTTAGAGAATTCATAGTAAATTTTTGATGTCTGTAAGCAGTTCTAAACTCGTTTATCTGAATACTTATTATTGGACCGACGGTGCACATACCAAACCGCTGGAGTCAATCAGCCAAAGGGCTGAAATTTAAACACTGCATTCCTATAACTATAAGGATGACGATGACCACTAATTAGGAATTTTTTGAAATTTTTCCGTTTATGTGAAGAATCATATTCTCTGCGAATATTATTATATTCGTATGAAAAAGTTAATTGGATCGGTTAACCTAAAAATGAAAAAAAAATCTATAGCATAGGACAGTCAGAGGGCGTGGTTTGCCCTGTTGCTGCAGACACTTAATAATTTTATTCTCATTGATTCCAAGTAGCTCCCGCGGTTTTCTCGGCTGCTGTAGTTTATTTTCTTTTCTTTTCATTGATTTCAAAACACCATCGCAAGTTGCAACCGCGGTTTACCCAGGTGCTGCAGTCAATTATTATATTTTTAAGAGAAAATGAATTGGATTGATTAACTCTAAATTAATAATAATAAATAAATATATATATGGTTAAATTTCATCGCAATTGCAGATTGGTAAAGAAAACTAAATTTTTTGTGAGCGTAATGAGTTTGTGGTGGCCAAAAATAGAAGAGTTCTCTTTTAAAATAATCAGGCTTTCGATTTATTTCATAATCTTCAGAAAGATTTTATGCGAGTAGCTGTATTCTTTCTTTAACGGACTACTGATCCAACTGAATCTGAAGATCAGTTGAAAATGGCGTCGAGATCATATGATCTGTTGTAGTCGAAAGAATGCCAAACATTTGTTGAGTGTGCGTTTGTCTGTGATCATTGACCTAAAATTTGTTTTAATTCCATTTAATCATGTATATTCAAAAAATTTCAATAGAAAGTATCTTTTAATTATATAAAACACAAATACATATAGTTTTTTTCATCTGTTAAAAAATTACAATTCAATTCAGGATGAATTATCACAAAATTTTCCTTTTTGCCCAACTAAAGCTACCTCAAAGCAATTTCTTTTATTTCTTATAATTCAAATGTTACGAACTCCTATTCTATAACTTTTATCACCGGTGATACGCAAACAGCGTGATATATTTTGGACTGCTGTCTTGCGGCGCTTTTGCCGAACTATGCTATGTGACGTCATACCTTAGATCATAAATAATATCTAGATGGAAGAAGCTGCGAACGGTTACGACGGAAAAAGATGGAAGATATATTGTAAGAATGCTGGAGAAATAAACTGCGCAAGCGTGACAATAATCAAATTTCGGTTTTTCAAGCCCGCAAAATGACACACACATGATGTAATGAGTTCTTATTTCTGTCAAAAATATTTATATTCATTCGCCGTTTTCTAGTTGCAAAGTACATCTTCTTAACATTAATTTTATAAATAGCAAATAAAATTCGATAGACATGCGCAGTTCGTTTCACTTCATTATTCTTTCTTTATATTTTATTTCTTTGTTCCTCTAACGTAAACTGTATTTTCCTCTCTTTCTGGCATACCCGTTCGCAAAAATGTGTCGTGTGATATAGGACTCCTTCCATCTAGATATTATTTATGATCTAAGCATATGCATCACCTCGTATCACCCAGCAAAGAGATGGTGATAGAAACTTATCACCGGTGATACTTTGACGTTTGAGATTATGGTATTTCATATTTTATTTTTAAATGGATCTGAATTTTAGTTGTGGGCTAAAGTACACAAATTTTTTGTGCATTAACCCATCATAAGATGAAAATTCATAATAATTTGAAACAAATAATAATTTGAAATCTTATTTACGTTAAAAATTTAGTAGGCTAGATTTTAATAACTGTAATATTCAATATTATGCAGTCAGATTTTAATTCTCATTGATAAATGCTGTAAAATATGAATAATTATTAAATCTGACAAATTTACAAACTATAGTGTACCAACCGTACCAACATGAATAAATATAACCAGAAACTTAAGCAAGTGAAAGTTACTAGACGAGTACCTTCAGATGCTTCAACGGTGGAAGGGGATATGGCGTCATCAATATATCACCCCAAGTGGGTGATAAGCAAGGACATTTAAGGGAGGGTATGTGTAAATAGTGTCGAATAAGTGAGGCCTGGGTAAGGAACAGAGACAGAAATAGATTTTCTGCACCGTATGGTAGCCACTATTGCGCATGTAAAAGAAGCTCAGAAATTAATTTAGATTTCATATTATGCAATAAATTAATAACAGAAATTGGTTAGGAAATGATTTAGTAATTTCAGAGATGCTAATAATTCTTTTCATCCATTTTGATTCGCTCTATCTTTTATATGCACCAGAAATTTTAAAAAGTTCTAAGTCCTAATTCACAATGGGTGTAAGCATGAGAAGTACATAAGAAATACATAAGACATAAAGTTGAACATGTGCGATTCTTATGGCCGTGTTCACAATGCTCTTACGTATTTCTTATGCTTGCATAGTGCATAACAGCTGCATAAGAAAGTTGAAATCATCTCAACTTTACGTATTTCTTACACATATATTTTCTTAATGCGCATGTCCAACATAGTTTTACAGACACAGACAGTAAATGTGTCAAATGAATGAAAATAAACTTGTTTTTGTGGTTAGGAATATTTATAATCTTTGTTTTAATAACAATACTAAACGAATTTCGTCTTCCAAAAAAGACATTTAATTGCAAACATGTGCAGAAACAAAAGTAATGCACTAAACTAAGAGCTTTAATATAAGAAACAAAACCAAAAGCAATGAAAAATATTATCAAATATAAAATTTTAAAAAAAGGAAGGAGTCTTTAAAACAGCTGTTTTGATAAAATAATCGAATCAAAACAAAAATAAAGCAAAGCGTTGTTTAGGACAAGTGATTTAAATTGTGACAGATACTAAAAACTAAAAGTACCTATATTTTATAACCAACTCAGGCTGCAATATCCCTATAAAATAATTTTTATGTTTTGCTTATGCTATGCTCATTGTGAACACGCATAAGATTTTCATAAGAATTATGTTATGTACTTCTTATGCTACGCCCATTGTGAATTAGGGCTAAGGGTCGTCGAAAATTTTAGAAATTGCAAAATCTATCAACAATTAACAATCTATCTCTAAAAATAAGGCAGGTAAAAAACAAAATATTTATATCTATTATTTTCATTATATTTAATTCATATATACATATATCTACATTTATTTATTCATTTCTAAATAATGTTAATTTATTGAATTTTCTTCTTTGTGTAATTCTATTTCAAATATTCTGATTAGCCGAAAATTTTAATTTTGTATCTAAATATACATTTAAAACTGTATCAATCAATTGATTATATTGCCCAACTAACTATACACACGCAATACACAATGTCCCAAATAGATGCAAATATAAATCCTTCCACGCACAACACTTACAACAGCCAAACGAAAACAAGCTTGTGAAATGAGAACAAAAAACAACCTTTCAAGGACACTTTCTTCTTCCACAAATATTCGAATTTTCAATAAGAAGAAGTACTGCTACCACACGGTGCAGAAAATCTATTGTTCTACTATTGTTGTCTCTTTCCCTTGCCCTGGACACACTGTCTGCAATGTTAAAGTCTTGTGATGCCACATCCCCTTCCTTAAACGTCCTTGGTGATAAGTCGTGAAAAGTTATAGAATAGGTACCCCGCCGTTTTTTAAATACATATGAACCACATGAACTCCTCTAGTGGTGCGGTCCGAATCACGCTTACAGCACCAACAGCGCGCTAACAGTCGGTCCGATTCACACAATGAGTGCTCAAATTTTGCTCTCTGCAGCGTTGTGACATCATATATGACGTCATCATTAACACTCACACTGCTCACAATCAAAAGAATAGGCACTGTAAGCGCTGTGAGAACACGTGGTGAATAAAAGAGTATATACAAAATATTTTTCTACAGTTTATCAAATTGAGTATTATTTTTTTCTTATATATTCTGTAAATATTTTTGTATATATATATAATATATATTATAAGGTCTCTCTTTATTTAATTGTTTTTCCAATTTTCATCAGAAATAAGTGTTTCATTTTGATTCATATAAAAAAATTGTCTAGTTCTCAAAAAACTCAATAACAATTAAAAAATTCTTTGCAAAACTGATATTTCATATAGCCAATTTCATTCGGTTAGTGAAGATTCTTAAATTCTCAAATTGATTACTTATATACACAATACAAAGAGTTATTTCAGAATTTGAATTGACGTATGCATTATAAATAACTTGATTGTTTCTCATTTTCAAATTATCCATGATGTGAAGTTGCTTAGCCTAACCCTCCATTTTTTGATCTAAAATTAATCTTCCTCTTCTATTAACTCTCAAAGTCTCATGATAGCAAAAATGTAAGTGTGCTTACGAACGGTCCAAATCGTGAAGATCTTGAGCAGTGTCAGCGCGCTAAATTAATTCGGACCAGCTGTGAGCAGTGTGAGCGTTGTAAGCAGCAATTGCATGATTCGGACCGCACCCTAGCTCTTCGTTAGAGGAGTTGTTAGTGACTTAGACCAGAAATATTATAGACTAATAACAGTGTATACTCCTATACACATTGTTTTGACAGAAACATAGTTGAGTGAGAAGACAAAGGATAGAGATAGTTTTGGTCACATGTAACTTCCGAAATGTCATTTCTAGCAACATCTGTTTTCATTTTGACCAGTAACAGCGTTTTGAACCTCCCATCGGGAGTAACACGTGACCCTAAACAATGTCTATCCTTTGTCTTCTCTCTCTACAATCTTCGAACATAACAAACACGCCCCATTAGGAGTCTAAAGTATTTCTGGTCTAAGGTTAGTGATCTGGAGTAGTTGAAACTTGGAGTGGGAGTGACTAATCTGTAAACGAAAGAATAAGCACATAGTGATCCAGATCAGTTAGATCAGTACTCCGTGAACGAAAGAATACAGCTCTATTAGCTGTATTCTTTCGTTCACGGAGTACTGACCTAACTTATCCGGTTCACTATGTGCTTGTTCTTTCATTTACGGATTAGTTATCCCCACTCCAAATTTCAACAACTCCAGATCACCAACAGCTCCTCTAACGAAAAGCTAAAGGAGTTCATGTGGTTCATATGTATTTAAAAAATGGAAGAATCATCTAGATGATGAAAGCGCATTTTTGACAGCTCATGAATGCTTGTTACTTCAGAGATTTCGCAAATTACCTTCTCTCACAATTACTGAGCTTGAAATCAAGCAGTTTGGGCAAACTTACGAAACAGCAGCTTCCATTTAGTACTAGTTTCAAGTTGACTATTTGATAGGTACATAATTTATGAATGTACAAACTCAAAAATACCTTTTAATCTTCATTGTTTAGTTATTGACTGACAGGAGGTCGAGTGCTGTACCTTAAAATGATAATTTGATCTTTATCAAAGCTATATAAAAAAAATACACCAAAAGTAAACAAATTTTCAACCAATAATAATAATTCATTCTAATAAGCTTCAGATTCGCGTCAAACAAGTCATTGAATGAATCCCGGACAGATTTGACAACTGCACATACTATAGTGATTCTAATGAATTTATAGTGTGGCCATGAGCCGTCTTCGTTGCTATTGGTTGATTTGAGTTTCGGGCTTCCCGCTGTGAAATCCGCCATTAACAGGCGTACAGTAGACAAGCCGACTATGTATTCACATTTGGATATTGTATTGTGTACATTTTGTTGAGTTTTTTTTCGCTTCAATAAGTTTATTAAAACTGAAATTTCATAATCTGAGTTCAATTTAACTGCTGGAAGGTATGTTCAACAGTTTTTAACGGTATATGTATTAAAAAAAATATTACAAAATCATCATAATCTAATTTAAAAATTTTTTAGATGCCGTTTTGTTGTGCAATTGACTGCAAAAATAGTGCGGCAAAGGGATTTACCATGAAATATTTTCCTAAGGATCCAACAAGAAGATTATGGGCAGCAAAAGTAAAAAGAAAAAATTGGATACCAACTGACCACTCTGTTTTGTGCGAAACACATTTTGATAAGGATATGTGGGCAGTGCCGTAACCAGGGCGGTGCCAGCGGTGCCCAGGCACAGGGCGCAGACTTTTGAGGGGCGCAGAAATGACCAGACCAGGAACTCAATGAATACCTTTTATTTATAGCATAGTACGGATGAAGTCGCGTCCTATCAGCAGTATACACTGCTGATAGTAGGATTATATTCTTCTTACAAGTAAATGAAGCAAAAATTTTCCAAGGGCGCAGTTATAGAAGCTCGCACCGGGCGCATAAAAGACTAGTTACGGCACTGTATGTGGGAAAATATAAGAGCAGATGGGAAAAAAAATTGAAATTCAATGCTGTTCCAACATTGTTTTCTTTCGTTAAACCAACTGTAGAAAGAAAACCACCAAGGATGAGAACAATTCAATATAGTCCAAAAAAAGGAGAGTTGCCACCAGTGAAAGAAGTACTAGTTACAGCTTCAGTTGTTGATCCGCAACCATCTACAAGTGGTACCAGTTCAAAATCAAGTAAGCAAAAAAATCACATTGGTGTTAATTGAATAATTTTGTTTTTATAAATATTACAATGGAAAAATGTGTTTTTCTTTTTTTATTTCCAGATTTAATTGCAGAGCAATATGAAACTGAAGAAGCAGATGTAATCAGTAGTTGCAGTAGTTCTTCGGATAATTCTGCAACTTTAACATTAATGAAGTCGAAACGTGAGAGACTGTTAAAATATGAGCAATTATACAAAAAATGTGACACTCAACGGAAATTGTTGAGAGTTCAAATACGACAGCTGAAATGTAAAAACAAAAAACTCAATTCCGAACTAGAATCACTGAAAAAAGGTGATAAATATTTCAAAATTCTGAAAACATTTTTAAATGAAGATCAAATAAATTCTTTGGGAAGAAAGTCAAATAAATTTATTAAATGGTCAAATTCTACCATAAAAACGGCTCTGCAATTGAAATTTTCATGTGGAACAAACGGTTACGGTGACTTATTGAAGAAGAAGTATCCATTACCTTCGTTAAGAACTCTAAGAAGAAGATTGGAGAATTTATCTTTTGAAAGTGGTATATTACACGAAGTTTTAGATTTTTTGAAAATCAAAGTTTCTAATTTTAAAGATCAAGAAACGGATGCCGTTCTTATTTTGGATGAAATGGCAATAACTCCATCTCGTCAAATTGATTTGTCTTCAAATAAAATTTTTGGACATGTTACATTACCGCATCATACTGGAGTTGCTACTCATGCTTTAGTTATTATGCTCGGTGGAATTGCAACTAGATGGAAACAAATAGTAGCTTATTACTACACAGGTGATTCAGTGGATGGTTCAGTATTAAAACCTATATTATTTGAAATCATCCATTTGGCAGAGAATTTAGGACTGAAAGTTCACAGTATAACATCTGACATGGGAGCTGCAAATAAATCTTTGTGGAAAAGCTTAGGCATACAAGCCTCTCGTAATTTGATACGAAATTCTATAGAACATCCTTGTGACAATGATAGAAAACTGTATTTCTTCGCCGATGTTCCACATCTGTTGAAAAATATTAGATCTTCATTGATAAATAATAAAACAATCACACTTCCTGATGATGTTATTAATAAGTATCAACTTCTAACAAATATTGTTGATTTTAATCACATTTGCGAGTTGGCAAAATACCAAGAGGATCACCAGTTGAAATTAGCACCAAAGTTGGCACTGAAGGAACTTACTCCAAATCAGTTCGATAAGATGAAGGTATCGTTTGCAACCCATGTTATAAGTCATGATGTAGCAAGTGCATTAAAATTTCTGGCGAATGAATTGCAACGACCTCAATATCAAGCAACAGCTTGGTTTATAGAGGTGACAGCAAAATGGTTCAATCTTATGACATCCAGACATCCAAAGTTGGCGTTGAGTAAATTGAAAGACAGTGAACATATAAAAACATCTATATTCCTTTCTGATATTATGAATATATATAAAACAATTAAGATTGGTAATAAGAATATTTGGAAACCTACACAAAGTGGTGTGCTACTATCGACTCAGTCAATTTTGGACTTACAAATTTTTTTTTTTTAATACAAAAAATTACACATTTTTACTTTTGGCAAGATTTACCCAAGATTGTGTTGAAAATCTATTTTCGATTGTTCGTTCGAAGCAGGTTGTACCCAATGCTGTTCAATTTAAAAACAATTTAAAATTAATATCAGTGTCACAATATTTAAAGAACGTTTCTAAAGGGAGTTACAGCGAAGATGACAGAGAATTCCTTTCTGAATTTCTTGATATTGTTGATAAAAAAAAAAAAAAAAAGAGACAGTTGTAACTCAGTATGCTGTAGATTATGATGATTCAATTAGCACGGTTCCAATAATCAATCTGAATAATAGTGAAAAAAATTCTTTATATAGAATTGCGGGTTATATTTTAAATTCCATACAAAAAAATACTGAAACTTGCACAGAATGCGTAGTAACAGCAGGATCAAAAAATATGTCAAATGTAGAACATGCTAAATTATTAAAAATTAGATGTTTCAAAGAGAATACCTTACTTTTTTGCAATGTAGAAACTTTTATATTCTTTACTGAGATGGAAAATATTTTTAGACGACATTATGATGAAATTTGCAATCAAAATATCAATTTAAAATACTAAAAGTTGCCACAATATCAAAAAAAAAAAAATTTCTAGATTTGTAATGTTTAGATTGAAAATAGCAGGGTCCAAAAAGATTGATAGAGCTAAAAAATATTCTAGTAAATCAGTGTATGTTCATAATCTTGTTTAAAAATTTTTTTCTATCTACATATATGTATTCGTTCAGAATTGTGTTCAATCTAATAAAAAAATTGAAATTCTACTGCATATTATTTAATTTTACCATTCTTCTGATCAATATAAAAAAACGAAAAAATATTGAATGAAATAAAAGATTGTCTTATGAATGTGTGTGTGTGTGTTTTTTTCTTTCAGTGTATTAAAATAAGATATAATTTGTGTTACAAGATATAGTTATTCGTATGCCAGATGTATTCGCGCGCAAACCAAACGGCTGTTAATGGTGGCAACTGTCGTCATGGCCACACTATAAATTTATTACAGTCTCTATAGCACATACTAATAGTGACACCGGCGGCTAAAGTTGTAACTAAATTTTTATTTACTTTAATAAATTTTAGTTGCCATATCCCTAATGTCATATATCTATGGGTATTGTTTCACTTGAAACAAGTACTTAACTGAATAATTTAATCTTCCATAATCACTGAGCTTGAATTAAAGCAATTTGTGCAAGCCTACGAAACAGTAGCTTTTATTTAGTACCAGTTTCAAGTCTGTAACTAGTACAGTTGCTGAGAACTCAGCGTCACGCCAGACAGCCAAAGTGTATATAATACTTAGATCATAAATAATATCTAGATGGGAGAAGCTGCGAATGGTTACGACGGAAAGGGATGGAAGATATATTGTAAGAATGCTGGCGAAATAAGCTGCGCAAGCGTGACAATAATCAAACTTCGGTTTTTCAAGCCCGCAAAATGACCAACACATGATGTAATGAGTTCTTATTTCTGCAAAAAATGTTTATATTCATTCGCCGTTTTCTAGTTGCAAAGTACATCTTCTTAACATTAATTTTAAAAATAGTAAATAAAATTCTACAGACATGCGCAGTTCGTTTCACTTCATTATTTTTTCTTTATATTTTATTTCTTTGTCCCTCTAACGTAAACTGTATTTTCCTCTCTTTCTGGCATAACCGTTCGCAAAAATGTGTTGTGTGATATAGGACTCCTTCCATCTAGATATTATTTATGATCTAAGATATAATAGCACTTAATTCCAAAAAATGCGCTAAAAAAATGTGCTAAAAACGACGGAGTTCGTAGTATTTGAATAATAAGAAATGAAAGAAATTGTCTTGAAATAGTTTTGGCTAGGCAAAATATAAGATGATTTCTATTAAACTTTTCTGAATATTTAGAATCAAACGAAATCAAAACAAATTCATCACAGACAAACGCAGACTCAACAAATGTTTGGTGTTCTTTCGACTACAACAGATAGATAATATGATCTCGACGCCATTTCGAACTGATCTTTAGATTAAGTTGGATCAGTAACCTGTGAACGAAAAAATACAGCTATTGTAGATTAACATTCGTCAATTTATAAAAGAATTTTTTGTCAAATACATTTCAACATTTGTGTTTTAGTAGGTCCAAACACATATTACATGTAACAATAGTACTATTATAATAATTTAAAATTTCTTTAAATTTGGAAGAATAAGAAAAACTGTTGTATCACTTTATTGTAAAGATGAAATATACAATTTAAAAATAAAATTTCAAGTGATTAACTTGTAATGAATAAAATGACGAATGAACTTCATTTCATCGAAGCCACCACTTTGCGAAGATGTATTTGGAATATAGCGTTATGAAAACCATTTCATCAAATGCAATTTTTATTACGGTTGCAAAAATACAAGAAGAATTTAATTTTCTTGGAAACTATGAAAAGTGAATATAGAAAAAATTGTATGTAACTCATAGGTTTTTTATTATTGAAAACTGTGAGATAAAATATGATCAATTATTTAAAAAAAAATGATTCATTATTTCTCGAAGGTCTCTACATTATCAATATTTATGTTATGATTTACATTCACATTATGATTATCTCCTCCTGAATGTATCGTTTGAGTACCACTGGTATAGCTGCCGTAGAATTCATACCCATTTTGAATGCTTCCCGGAGTTGGGTTAGGCCTAGATGATGTATTATCACGTGTTGTTTCACCTGTAAAAATAATATTTGATTAGATATTCAATAGAATCATAATTTCTATATTTAACCATTAGCATTGAAACACTTGATCTCTTCTGTGATTTCTTCTTTGTTTTTGGAAGTTGTTGTTTTTTTACTGCAAGCTGTTGCTCCAGAAGGGCATCCTAATTTGTTACAATCAACATCTGAAAGTAGAAAGAAGCAGTTAAAAAATCAATCAAATATCAGGAAGAAAAAATTGAGTTTACAATTAAAATTTATGATATTTTCATGAACGTTCTTAGCTATTTTCTATGGGGCTCCGCAAAAGGTATAAGTGGAATACCTCATTGTGAGACTCATTTGGTCCGTTTGTCTGTCTTTATTGATAAATTACTTGTTTTGTTTAAAATGTAGACTCACTTGACTTTTTCATTTGTTTTCAGTCTCAATTTATGTAATACTACCTACTAATACTAATATGTGAGTTTTCCTTTTACTGGTAACATACCTGCGTCTAATGCCAATTATTAGAGCATTTTTTAATAATACGCACATATCAATAACATTAATGTCCGATTAGTTTATTATTGTTGTCATAATAACATTGATTTCAAGGTAATTACGTAACAAATAATATCCGAGGCCATTATTTTGAAAAATAACAAACAGGTTTCCTAGTTACAGCAAGTAACTAGGCTAATTTCTCTGACAGAAATCACAATGACAGGACATACATTGCTAAAAATTCTGATTGAAATAGAACAAAAGTAGGACATTAAACATTGAAGGCACCACGGGAGTTGAACAGACAATAATGCCTACGGTCATCGTACACACCTCGGGCCAGAGATCCTCGGAAAGTACACTGTTGACCTCAGGCATTATTGTCCTTTTAATACCCTTGATACCTTAATTACTACATGTTTATCATCACATAATGTCTCAATTATTTGCAGTTGACGTTAGTGTGGTCCCAATGATATCGAACATTTGACCAATATTTTGTTAGTTTGAGATGACTACAAATGGAAGCATCTAGACGTTTGAGACTTTTTTGGCGAAAAGTAACAAATATTCTTTTGGCAGACCTTATATATTATTTTATTATTATGTGAAGAATGAAGATATTTGTGATTTTCATCCGTTGGCCTGTTACAGACACACTCTTTTGCTAAAACGGGTATAAAGAGTTATTAGCATGAATTTTGGAGCATTTATAGAGTTGTTTGTCTGCATCTAGACCGACTGCCAACATTTCAAAAATATCCTACATGTATTATATAGTCTAAGAGCTGACGACGTTTTTGCTGATGTATCTATGTAAGGCAAAATAAGATCTAGGATACCTGTGGAAGATTCTCCCATTTGAGAATCTATGAGTCTGGCAGCATCTGTTTCTTGCGTTTCAGATACAAGGTAGAAATTACATAGGTAAAAACTCAAATTTTTGAAGTAATGATGTGCGACTGTTTTCAAACTCCATATTATTGAATAATAATAATTGAGAATCTATAAAATAACTCTTCCTGCTTGATTATTTGTTGTTAACGTGTAGTCAGACTCATTTATAATATGAATTCTTTATTTTTTTTTTTCATGTCTCTGCGTAAGGTTTGGCATATATATTTTTATGTGAAAGATGATGCATATAGTTCGAATTATGGAATACCAGACCAAAATTTTGTTGTGAACACCTCGAAATAATATTTGAAAAATAATTATAAGGAAAGACTCTCCAAGCCCCAACGTTTTTCAATTGCAAACTGAGAGCATGGGGCGCATTTGATTTGATGAGATATGAGAAGTACATGATGATACGCCCCACGTCTTAGGCTTTAGTTTAGTTTGGGCCCAATATTATTTCCTACTTTCTAGTGTGATTGAATAACGTAGTGTTCAAAAAAGTTATTTTCAATAATATTTTTTTCCCACTTTTGCAGAAATTCTAATTGTAAGAATCCAATCCAACAACTCTTATTCCTTCGGATAACGGATGGACTCAACAAAATGTTCAATATGTGGTTTGAAGCTGACCAATTACCACTATCTAAAAACGATATAATAATTCAGCCTGGAAAAGATAGAATTTATTAATGACTGATAAATGTAATTTCTAATGATCTATAATAGTATATTGTGCTACAAGTGCGGCAATTTGTCGATTGCCCAAGAGAGCGAAGCTAAGCGCACGAACGAAGTGAGAGAGCTCATCAGCTCTAGTGGGCAATTGACAACACCGCACGTGTTGCAGATACTATTTTGTTGTTAACACCTCGAAAGAAATATTCAAAGAATAATCATAAGAAAGGACTTTCCAAGCCACTACGTTTTTTATTTGCAAACTAAGCATGTAGAGCGTATTTGATTTAATGATATATGAGAAGTATATGATGATGCGCTCCACCTTTTTGGTCTTAGGCTAGTAGTTGTTCCAATATAATTTATTTCCTACTTTCTAATGTAATTAAAAAACGTGATGATTCAAAAAAAAGTTATTTCCAAAAATAATTTTTCTATTGCTCATGCGGGATAAGTACTATGTTGCGCACGTTTTTCTGGGCGGTAAATGGCTTTTTGCCTTTTGCGTGCACAAGAAATAATTTCCGCCCGACAAGTTTACTAAAAAAACATTCTTCGTCTATGACAAAGGCGGGAAACGGAATCTGGTAGAAACCAAAAAAAAAATGTCTCTGGTGTTAGGAGGCCTAATGAATTAAAACAAAAATACAAAATTTTCTGCCTCAGTATTCATTTTAAGTTTGAGATAAATATTTTATTATTGATGTAAAACTTCTTTAGGCACGCTTGGTTTGGGCAGTAAGCTGGCGAATGCATGACGAGAGCGTTACGAAAAGTGTGATCGGGCGAGGCGAACGGAAGTTGAAAGAGAGAGATATGGAGTTACATGTTAGTAAAGATGGAAAGAGAGAGTTACGAGATTTCAATATTAATTTCGCGTCCGAAGATGGACAACTCTTGGTGAACTTCTTACAAGATAAATTAGAATTACAAATAAATAATAACCGAAATGAACCTACCACAAGACATGGAACAACAATCGATGCAGTTTTCTCGAGATATCTGTCTAATTTTCATTCAAAAACATATGTATCTTACTTCTCATACCATAGGCCTATTGTCTCGGTCTTACAATCAACCACAGTAATTACTGATGTATCCGATAATGAAAATAATAAATAAATAAAAAAAATTACTCAAGAATATTAATTTATCAATAAAAGCCGATAATAGATTTAAATATTTGTAGAAAATTGTAGAAATTAGTAGAAAATATATGTATATGTATGTACATGTATATATATATATGTACATATATAAACATATATGTATATATATATATACATATGGATGGAGCTAAAGAAGTTTTACTTCAGTTGTGAGGTCTAAAGCACACTCGTATTTTTTTTTTAAATTTATATTGTTGGTAATGCGAGACACTTCAGGCCATTCACGGGACATTTTTTATCAACATTTGAATGCGGGTCTGAAACATAAAATCCAGGGCTGTCTCGCAGATCCCTAGCTATTTCGTCTTTCCACTGTGTGCGTGGTCTTCCAATCGGTTTTTTGCCATGCATATCTTGCTGGTCCATGCTCTCTTCGGAATTCTGCTATCTTCCATTCTTGCTACGTATACGGCCCATCTTAGTCTTTATAGCTTGATAAATTCTGTTATTGAGGGCTCTTTATATAAATATTTGGTGAATTTCATTATTGTATTTCACTCTCCATATATCATTCACCCTCATCGGACCTAAGCTTGTTTTTGGATTTTTAAGTCATGACCCATGTTTCACAGCCATACGTCATTATTGGCCGACTATGTAATTATGAGAAATTATTTTTTATATATAGAAATTCTTTATTATATATTTCATGGTATTTTATTTTATTGAAAAGTAAAATTTACTCATGTTTATATCTTGTTTATGGAATTAAACATATACGAATTTTCATTATTCCCTGACACAATTTATTTTAAATATAATTTGAAAAATTCTCCACGCATAGTACATTTTACTTTCCCGATCTATAATTATATAATAGGGAAAATTTTGTAATTGTAACTTGTACAAAGTAACAAGTAAGTATTGTGAAACCGACACAATTCACCTATCGAGATTTTGATGGGAATATCCGTTTTGAGCATCCCTGAATCCATTTTGACTATTTTTGGCTTGATGTCGGTACGTATGTTCGTGCGTGCGTGCGTGCGTTCGTGCGTAACTCGCAAATCTCAAAACTGGTTGAACGTATAATGTTGAAATTTTGTATTTAAGACTGGTATAGGGTCTGGTTGTGTACCTCGCATTATGGTTCCAATCGTCTGTACCGGAAATGCACTTTACTTGAATTTTTTTTCGAATTTTTCTAATAAATCCAAAATGATCAACCGTAGGATGTTGAAATTCAGTATTTGAACTTGATATTGTATCAGAATGGTCATCTGCTATTTTTGTATGAATCGGCCAAGATAGAAGTGCACTTTACTTGAAACTTTTTTGAATTTTTTGCACAAATATAGAATGATCCGCCATAGCATATTGAAATTCCGTATAAAAACTTCTATAACATCGTATTGTACATCTTGCATTATGATTGCGATCGGCTAAGCCGGAAGTGCACTTTACTTAAGACTTTTTTTAATTTTCCGTATAAATCCAAAATGATCAGCCGTAGGATACTGGAATTCAGCATTCAAAATTGCTGTAGCATATAAATGATCCTCTTCTATTTTTGTGACAATCGGCTGAGCCGGAAATGCACTTTATATGATTGACTTTCTGAATTTTCCGCATAAATCCAAAACGATTGAACGTAGATTGTTTGAATTCAGTATTTAGGACGATAATACCGTCTAGATGCTCATATCCTATTTTTATTGAGACCCACCGAGCCGGAAGTGCACTTTACTAGACAGTCTTTTGGAATTTTTCGCATAAATTCGAAACAATCAGGTGTAGAATATTGAAATTTGGTATTTCAGTCTTCTGTAGCATCTGAATGATTGCCTACTATTTTCATAACAATAGACTGAACTGGAAGTGTATAGTTTAACCTTGGAATGAAAGTTGACTCCTAAATTATTTTATAGATGTGGTTTTCTTTCAAAACATTTAGCTATGACGCGAATTGTAAAGAAAACTGACCTTTACAAGTACCCACTGGAATATTGGACTAGGAATCTCCAGTAATACATCAACATGAATGCTCTTAATATCACTGGATCACTGGAGACATTGAAAATGATCTTAGCAACAGGATTTGAGAGATGTATTAGGATTTATTTGTCTCATTAGTAAAGTATCAGGCAGATAGATAACAATAGGTGACAATTTTTGAAATGTAGCAACCGTGAGTTTCTGGTGATTGCGATAGAAATGAATCTTCTTTCAAACCATTTCTAGAAGACACATACAACATATTTTGTTAGAATCAAAATAAATAATGAAAAATATTTTCAATGCACCC
The DNA here is from genome assembly GCA_963989225.1 of Dromius quadrimaculatus. Taxonomy (NCBI): domain Eukaryota; kingdom Metazoa; phylum Arthropoda; class Insecta; order Coleoptera; family Carabidae; genus Dromius; species Dromius quadrimaculatus. The sequence continues at coordinate 37,660,962 of OZ022325.1, read as the reverse complement.
CTTTCTTGTTCTCTACCATCCTGTGAATATCGTAGTCATCCATCTATTTCAAGCAAGTTATACTAATGTAATTCTTGGAATTCTTAATCCAGTATTTGAGTGGGTACTTGCAAAAATTCTCAGGGCCTGAATTCTAATCTTTGCTAACCATACCGTTATAAAGTTTAGTTTTCTTTGAAATTCGAATAATAGCGAAATATTCTAAAAGAAAACCAGATCCATAAATTAATTTAAGAGTCAACTTTCACTCGATGGTTGAACTTTACTTCAGTAGGACCTTATTTTTTAATTTTGTGCATAAATTCAGATCTGCTGACAGTCGTAGAATTTTGGGAATCAGTATTTAGAATTGTTGTAGTATAAGAATAATGGCCTACTGTTTCCATAGCAACCGACTTGGCTGAAAGCGCATTTTACTTGACCGATTTTTAGAATCTCTTGGGTAAATCAAAAACGATTAACTGTGGAACGATGAGATTTTGTGTTTGATTATATATATCCAATGACATATATAATCAAACACGAAATCACATCGTATCATATATATATCCAATGATGTACAAGTAAGTCACGTGATGTTCACGTCAGATTTTCTATGAACGAGAAGCCGAGGGCGTTAAGGCGGTTGACTTCTGTTCGATTAGTCAAGGGATCGGGTTTGATCCCAGGTGGGACAAGAGTTGCAATCAATGTTGGTTCAGATGATATTTTTGTGGATAATAGGTACAAGTAATGATGTACCTCAGGATATGCTCATTCCTAAAATCAGTATTCAATAACTAGATTCGACTACCAGTAAGTGCTTGAATCTGGTACCTACTCGATACATCTAGGGTACTTGATTTTAGTATTTTTTTGTTCAATTATGTTTCATATTTCTTTAGTGAGAGTAAGACACTAACAACTGTGGTCTGAAAGAAACAGAATAATCGAAACATTCAAAAATATATTATTTAACTAGTTCAAAGAACAAATACGATAGATTTTATTATGGTTTGATAATATTACAGGTTACAGTAATCCTTTTCAATTTCAAATTCGTCGTACACTGAAAATCGCTAGCTATCACTTTTATTGATTGATTATCATCACCCCACAATAATGAACTAGCATCCAAATGCCTGACAAATGAATATTTTATAGATTATTCGCGAATGCTAGCTTAGTTAGCCATTACAATAAATTAATGAATGAATAATAGACTTGAGTAAGCGTTAGTGTGTATACTAATAACTTGAAATACTTTCAGAGCCGGAACTAGGGCTTGACGAAGGTGACCTCTGCCACGGTCGCAGACTCCTATAGGGGGCGCAAAATTCTATGAACCGCATTAAGCAAATCAGGATTTAGGTGAGAAAGCTTATACCGTTATACTACCTCCTACCCATTTCATCTTGAGGACAACTGTAAAATTTTACTTAGTTTATATTGGTTATTGGAGATGTACACTGCTCTATCAGCAAATAGTCTAGCTTCTGCATTTCGTGCATTGTGTCAGGAATGCCGAGCCACCCCTACGCTTGATTTGTTAAAGAAGAATATATTTTTAACTTTTAAATTTCCATCTATTGTTCAGAATAAATTAATTCTGGTTTTAGATCCCACTGAACCCAAAAGATATAGACTGGTACCACGAGCTCTTTTTCTCGCTCTACTAGGAGTTTTTCTTAATTTCTTTAAAAAACAATTCCCAGGTTCACGTTACGGAAAATACATTTATCTACTATATTTTATTTTGATATTGCTATTAGAAAATTTAGGGACATTTATATTGCTTGAAACTCTTCTTGAAACAACACTTTTAGGCCCGCTTTCACCAAAGTCAGTTAAATTTATCTAGAGGTTATTCTGAGTTAGTAACTATAGTAATAATTGTATCAGCAATAGTTTTCGTATAAAATAACCTCTGGATAAATTTAACTGGCTTTGGTGAAACTGGCCCTTAGTATAGCCGAAAACAGAGCTTGTGATTCCAGCCATAATTATTAAAAAAAGTCGGCCTGTCTGTCGGTTCGTCTGTGTGGAAGCACGATACCTTGAGAACGCGTACGAATCTTCGAATGAAATTTCATTTTCAAGTTTTTCATCAAAAAGCTATGTTCAAGTTCGTAGATGAGCTTTTTTAAATCAGTAATACCAAAACTTTATTGACGGAACTTTTTGATTTTTTGCGTTTATTTTAGACACGGTGTTATTTATCAAAGAATAAAAATTGACTTGAATTGATCCTCGAATAATTTGGTACAACATTAATTTATCCTGAATATTTTTCGCAATTATCAGCGGTTCATTTGTCATTATTAAAATTTGAATTTTTATGAAATTCGTTGTTTTTCTGAAGCAAAGAAATAATGAGAATCATAATGTGAAATCAGGATTATTATCACTCATATTCGGACATCACATGCAAGCGTTCGTCAATTGTTCTTTTAAATTAAGTAATTTAGCTCTATCGTGTTTGTTATCAAATTAAAGCTCTTGCGAAGATATGTAATTGTAGTGGAAGTGTCAAAGAGGAAATTTAAACGATCATCAATTGTTTCTTTTACAAATTATTCAAATGATATCTAGTTTGGTATCAATTTAAAGCTCTCGGGAAGAGAAAATTAGTAGATATCAAGGATGAATATTAATAGTGGAATCCACGTTACCATCTTTAAATTACACTTTAGACGGGCAAATGTCAAAACTCTATGTTCCAATGAACTGAAGACTCCGAAAATCTAGAAAAGCACTATTTATTTTCAAGAATACTTATTTTATATAGGAATAGAATATAACTGCTATCTGTCACTTCAGCATTGAAAGTTATCCCTTTGACAATTACAGCTGTCACTTTGACAATGACAGATGTCACTTTGACAATGACAGCTGCCACTTTGCAATATGCAATTAATTGATGTGACACTCCAAATTTCTGAAACAGTAATGAAACTGGCCAGGAAATTTATGGTCGAGTACTGTGTGGCTACAGCAGATTTTTTTGTATAATGACATCGATTTCTGATTCATATAAAGATAATAAGATGTTCGTAATATTCAATGTACCTGATTGATAATAATTTGGTTTTTATTAGGTCACAATTTGGTTTGAAGAATATATATATTTTTTTGTATTATATATAAATAGGGGCACAATTTTATGATTCGCTACGGGCGGCCAGTACCTTAGTTCCGGCTCTGGATACTTTATATTTGTGACAATATAATATTTGATGAATTTAGCCATTGTTAATACATTTTGTTCTCATCAGCTGTAAATATGTATTTACTACATTAATAACTATTAAATATCAAATATTTCATCAACTAAACTTAAAACTTTCCATTAATTTTTTTATTTCGAAAATCTTTCAGCATGCAACTACCAATTATTAACCATTGTATTTTGTAACAACTTTAAGAACAGTAATCTGTATTTTAGCTGAAGCCTGAAAACAGACAAAACATCTGAAATCGATCGCCAAGTGTTTTTCTAAAAAGTACATTTAAAACAAAATCTTTTTCGTTCTCTAATAGGTGGAAAATGAGAATTGTAGTATAGCTTGTCCAGATATATACCGTTTTATATTTTTGACGTAAATAGTGTGGTCAACACATCACAGCAGTGAGTATTGCTGACTACTGCTCAGAGCCGGATTATCTGAATTCCTAGATACAAATTGGCTTCTGCTAAATATGATTATCTAAATTAGTATTCTCATAATTCTTTCACCGAATTGTTAATTGACTATACCTATAGAAGGCATTCAATTATCATTATGGGTTTATCATGTTTACCTATATATGTAAATTAGTTCAACGAAAATCAGAAATCAGTATTGCATCAACAAATATTGTTATAATCACAAAACATTCTTTGTAAAATGACGAGACGATTTGAAGATAGTATCGATGAAGTCACCGCTTGTAAAGAGGATTATATTGAGAATCCAAAACCTATACATTTATCTACCGTAAGAAGCTAAGCAAATAGTAAAAAATGTGTTTAATTATTTGAAATATAACGGTGATGAAAGTGCACTAAGGAAAACATCGGAAATTACTCAAGTGCCATACAGTTCTATTCGGGATAAATCAATTATGATGAAACTACACCAAGGAAGAAAAGATATGATGCAGCTAATTCGCGAATCGTCACTTCGTTGCAAGAGGATGTTATTCGTCGTGAAGTTAACACATTATATAGTGAAAAATTATTACCGTCTGTGCGCATTTAAATCAAAGACTGAACGATTATAACTGCGATATAAACTGTTCAGTGTCAACTCTGCATATTGTGCTTTTAAGGATGGGGTTCCATTATAAAAAAATTTATAAGCGGCAAGCTATCATGGAGAGCAGGAGGATATGCAAATGGCGACATAAATTTTTAATTAATATTAAAAAGTACTGTGTAGAAAATCGTCCTATCATATATTTAGACGAAACTTGGTATGACACCCATGATATTGTTGAAAAAAGTTGGACAGATGATAGTAAACATTGCAAATTAGATGTTCCAGTATCACGAGGGAAAAGGATTACCATACTCCATGCCGGAAGTGACAAGAGTTGTGTAAATGGTGCGCAGTTTTTCAGAGCCGGAACTAGGGCGTGGCGAAGGTGGCCCCTGCCATGGGCGCAGACTTCTAGGGGGCGCAAAACCCTATGAACTGCATTAAACAAATCATTTAAATTCAAATTTAAGAAATATTTTATGACGGGTTTTGGTTGAGAAAGTTTATACCGTTATATTACCTGCTACCCATCTCATCTTAAGGTCAACTATAAAACTTTACATGTGTTAATTGGTTATTGGAGATGTACACTGCTCTATCAGCAAATAGTCTAGCTTCTGCATTTAGTGCATTGTGTTAGGAATGCCGAGCCACCCGCGACGCTTGATTTGTTAAAGAAGAATATATTTTTATCTTTTAACTTTTCATCTATTGTTCAAAATTAATTAATTCTGGTTTTAGACCCTACTGAACCCAAAAGACATAGCTTGAAAAAAGTGGGTCTGTCTGTCGGTTCGTCTGTGTGGAAGCACGATAACTTGAGAACGCGTACGAATTTTCGAACAAAATTTCATATTCAAGTTTTTCATCAAAAAGCTAAGATCAAGTTCGTAGATGAGTTTTTTTCAACCAGTGGTACCAAAACTTTATTGACGGAACCTTTTAATTTTTTGCGTTTATTTTAGAAATGATAGTATTTATCATAGGATATAAAATGACTAGAATTGATGCTCGAATAATTTGGCACAACATTTACCCGGAACATTTTTCGAAATTATCAGCGGTCCATTTATCATTATTAAAATTTAAATTTTTATGAAATTCGTTGTTTTTCTGAAGCAAATAAATAATGAGAATCATAATGTGAAATAAGAATTATTATCACTCATATTCGGACATCACATGCAAACGTTCGTCAATTGTTCCTTTAAATTAGGTAATTTAGCTCTATCGTGTTTGGTATCAAATTAAAGCTCTTGCGGAGATATGTAATTGTAGTGGAAGTTTTAAAGAGGATATTTGAACGATCATCAATTGTTTCTTGGACGCTGACCGAGACACAAATCATTCGAAAGCACCGAAGAAATTTCGCGTGCGTGTTACATACAACATTTTTTCTACATTTAATCCTGAGGGTGGAGTTTATTGCACGAGACGCAGTCGAGGGCAATACTCACCTGAGGGATTAAAGGCACTTAAGTCTTGTGTTATCTACGCTATTTTTCGCACTACCGTATTATATTGAATCACAATAGTCTAAAAGCAGATTAATTAATCTTACAATTTTGACAACTACAAACTTGATACAAAAATGTTGAGTAAATTCACCATAGTAACAAAACTGGCTACAGCAGTTGTTCAATAAATAAGCTTGCTGTCAAAAAGATGAGTGAGAAAATTGATATTGATAAGGCTGCGGAAGAGGTAACTGTAAAGTGATTTTGCCAAAAGTCTATAAAATTTACGAACAACAATACGATGCATTTGTGAAATTGTGTGAATTGCAATAATGCTAATACAAATTAAGAATAAATTTAAATGACAAAATTCAATTTGACATTTAGGTAAGTACTTTGATTATTTAGTTGTCATAGAAAAATTTGTTTATTTTACTTTAGTCCCTTGGGGTTCTTGATCATTTTAGATCCCGAGGGACTAAACTCAGACTTAAGTCCCTGAAATGAGGGATTAAATTCGTTGTTTACTCCCGGGAGTGCGAAAAAATTATTAAAGTCATAGTAAAATACAAAAATTAGGATTTATTCTATTGCAATCTAGTCTGTTGTTCTGTAACTACGCAAACAAAATATAACAAATACTCGCATATGTCAGTTACATTTTTCTAAACAAATTTGGTCAGCGTTACTCCTGACGTTACTTTTAGAAAACCTGTTTTTAATCGATGTAAATGTTGGAAATGGCAGAAGATATTAACGAAGTAGCAAATAATGCAATTGCTAACCTATTACCCGAAAAATCAAGAATACAATATAAAAATGCATATAAGCAATTTAAGGATTGGTGTTCGCTCAAAAATGTAACAAGACTGAATGAAAACGTTCTCTTCGCTTATTTTGGGGATAAATCCAAATCAGTCAAGTCTTCTACACTATGGTCACTACACTCTATGTTGAAATCTACTCTGGACATTAAAGAAAACATCAATGTGACAAAATTTTCGAAATTAATGCCGTATTTAAAGAAAAAATCTGTAGGATATTAAGCAAAGAAGTCATAAGTTTTAACGGGGGAACAAGTAAATCAGTTCATATCAGAAGCAAATAATGATGACTACTTATTGATGAAGGTGATTTTTCTGTAATTAACATTGAAATCATAAGATTTTTTTTAAGGTTTTACTGATTATGGGCATTTCCGGGGCGTGTCGTCGGGATGAACTTATGAGGATGACAATTGATGATGTAGAGGATGCCGCTTGCGTATTAATAGTCAAAATACCCTATACCAAGACAAATGTTTCACGAACATTCACAGTGACAGATCTCAATTACATCAAATTATATCGGTAGTATCTGACCTTTCGTCCTATTCATACTACAAATAAACGTGTGTTCTTGAGATATCAAAAAGGTAGATGTTTCAACCAAGTAGTTGGAGTGAACACCATTGGTTCAATTCCATCAATGATCGCAAGATACCTCCAACTACCAAATGCCAAACCCTACACCGGCCACTGTTTCAGGAGGACATTTGCGACAATCCTCGCAGATGCAGGAGCAGACATAAGCTGTCTGAAGCGCCATGGAGGGCGGAAATCCTCCAATGTTGTCGAAGGGTACATTGAAGATTCCATAGAAAATAAAATAGAAATATCAAAAAAATTTCGGGTTGTGAAACTGAAAATCCATCTTCACATATTTCCACTAGTACTAGTGCCCTACCATTCAATGTACTATAACCAAGAACATGAAAAATGAAGTATTTGAGAATAAGATTGTCAAAAAATGTTTGGATGTTTCTACAAGTGGAGGACATATAGGGACATGTAGCGGTTGCACTATTAATTTCAATATGTATAGCAATAATAATAATAGTTAATACATACATACATAGTCGAAATCCTCTTGTACCCTATGGGTGTCGAGGTTGAAAGTTCATTCGTTTTTCACTAGTTTCTTCCAATCTTCTCTGTTTCTTGCCAAATTTTGTCCTTGTTTTATTGTTATGTTTTTAGTCTGCAATATATCCGTAATGTTATCATCCCATCTTTTCGGCGGTCTTCCTCTTTTTCTTTTTCCGGTGGTCCTAGTTTTCCATGTTGCTTTTGCTGGTCTGTCGTCCGTCATTCTCACTACGTGTCCAAACCACTGTAGCTGCCTTTCTTCTATTAATTTAAGTACAGACTTCGTATTATGTTCTTCTCTTATGTCGTCATTTCTAATCCTGTCTCGTTTGGTAACCCCTTCAACTTTTCGAAGATACTTCATTTCCGTCGCCTGGATTTTACTTTTTTGTCTAGTATTTAGAACCCATGTCTCACTTCCATGTATCAGAACTGGCAGAAATACTGTTCTGTATACTATCATTTTTGTTTTCTTGGAGATATTTTTATTACTTAGTATGGCCTTATTCAAAGAGTAGAATAGTCTGGTCGCGTTCTGGATTCTGCTATTAATTTCCTCTTCAAGTCCTCCACTACTCTCAATAATACTTCCCAAATATTTGAAACTCTCTACCTGTTGTATTTTATTTCCGTTTAGGTATAAATTAGTATTCATTTCCTCTTTCGATATTACTATCACTTCTGTTTTACTGGTATTAATCTTCATATTTAGTTTAATCAATTCCTCATTCCATATTTCCAAGTTTTCCTGAAGTGATTTCTCATTTGTAGCAAATATTGCCACATCATCGGCAAACGCACATTCCGTTATAATTGTTTCACTTAGATTTAGATGGCCTAAAGTGACTCTGTGGACTCTTGATTTTGCGTTTTTTATAGCTTCGTCCATTACTAGATTAAATAATATCGGGCTCAAATTTCCTCCTTGTTTTACACCTTGTGTTGTCTCAAATTCCGTTGTTATTTTATTCCCGACTCTCACTACATTCCTTGTACATTTATACATACTTTTTATCGCAGCTATTAGATCTCTATTTACTTTTCTTTTTTCCAGTATTTCCCAGATTTGGTGTCTCTTAATTCGGTCGAAAGCCTTTTCAATATCAATGAAACATATAAACATATTTTTATTATACTCAATAGTTCTTTCCGAAATCTGCCTTATGATGAATATGTGATCGTTGATATTATGACCTTTTCTGAAGCCACTTTGCGTCTTCTCCAGTTTAGTTTCTACTTCCGATCTTAGTCTCTTTTCTAGAATTGATTCGTAGAGTTTAGCTGTCGTACATATTAGTGAAATACCTCTGTAGTTATTACATATTCTATTATCTCCTTTTTTGTATATAGGCAAAATTATTGTTGTTTCCCAATCCTTAGGTACTGTGTGCGTAATCCATACTTTGTTTATTAATTCGTGTAACATATCTTTTCCCGCTTCACCCATGTATTTCAATTGTTCTGTTTTAATGTCGTCATATCCTGCAGCCTTAGATGTTTTTAGCTTATTCAGTGCTTCATTTATCTCTCCTATAGTAATCTCATCCTCTTTATTGAATACTGAGGTTCCTGGAATACATCTTAAATGTTCGGTTTTTACCTCAAGCAACTCTTCAAAATGCTCTTTCCACCTAGCCATTATATTTGTATCAGATATAAGAACGTTTCCGTTTTTATCCTTTATTTGTTTTAACAGTGGTCTCTTCTCTTTTCGGTGGTTTTTTAGAATATTGTAGAATATTTTCTTATTTTCTTTGAAATTTACCTCCATTTTTGTCCCATATTCTTCCCATGAATTATATTTGGCCTTTTGTATTTGCCCTTTAGCTTTTTTTCTTTGGTTTTTATATTCATTATAATCTTCAAGTCTGTTTGTTCGTAAATATTTCTTCCATAGTGTTTTCTTGAGCGCCACTTCAGTTTTAATCTCTTGACACCACCAATGTGTCAGCTTCTTCTGGTTCCCAAGATGTTTTGCCCCACATACTGATTTTGATGCTTCGTAAATAGTTCTTTTGAAGTGTTGCCATAGTTCTTCCACGTTGTTCTCAGTTTTAATCATATGTTGTTCGCTAAGCTTTGTGACTATTTGTTGATACTTATCTTTGTTCTCTTCATTTTTCAAACGGTAGATTTGTAGAATCTCCTTTTTTGGCTGCTTCTCCATTTTAATGACCTCTTGTTTTCCCGGATTTTTGAGTTTTATCTAATAGTTAATGTATTTGTATAATATTTGAATAAAGCGATTAGTTTCATCTATTCCAATTGATTTTAAAAATGTAACCATTGTCGTCGTGCATGAAATACTTTTCGCTCTAGTGCGCAAAATACTTCGTGCACGTTGTCAAGATAAACAACTGCAATAAAACATTTCGCATACCAATAATTGTTGCACAAATGTCATTTTTTGACGTTTGTAGAAAAAATATTATAGTGATGTGAACATCAGCGATGAGTATATTTTTTTTAATAATTCGTTGATATTTTTATGTTCATGACCGTATGTATTTTAAAGTATATTTTTTTTGCATAGTTGTATATTTAAACAGCAAGCGAGCAAAATAACAATATAATCTGGAAAAATGTAATACGACTCTGATACTTTCTGAATATTCATCCCCATAAATCATGTTCCAGCCTCTTAGCGGGGCCTCGCTGTGAGGATCGTTATGGTATCTATCTGGCCAAGCTATAAATGCAATCTCATATACCTACTTTCATTTAGATTAGTTCTCATCTCACAGCTCAAAATTCTCCTCTGAGAGATATGCTCCACAAACATTCATAGATGTATGAACGACTGGTGACCGCACTTATAATTCAAAATATCAATCTATTGAATCAATCACATGATCTGTGTACTACATTTAGAGATAAGTAAAAAGCGTATAGGCTACGTGCATGAAGTCTACTAGCTCCTCTAGCGGGCAATGGAGAACGATTGAACTCCATTTTATCATTGTTTCATAAATATAATTTTTTAAATATACTATTATTATTTAATTCAGCTGTGTGCGTATAATATAACTTGCATAGCATAAAAGGTACGTTGAAATTATTTATTTTGAGTATTTTTTTCTTCAATTATAACGTACCTATTATGAAGAAAACGTCTTAATTCGTCCAAATTGACAGATTAACCTCAAATTATGACGCGGATGATCTTGCAGATCGGGTTTGTATTTATCAAACACTGTATCCCTTTTACCGAGGAAGCATTGAAGAAAAGCGTGAAATTAGTTTTGCCATATTAAACATGTTGAAGAATATGTTGCTGACAATATTAACAACAAAATTATTGCGAAGTGCATCTGACAAACTTCTATCACTGAAACATCTTACAAATTAGAGATAGAGGTAAATTCATGAATCCCAAATCGATGATGAATATTTCTAATTTCACAATTGAATTACAAACATATTTGTTATATAGATTAATAATGAAAGACAGACAATACTCTATTTACCGCTTTGATTCACTTCACTCGTTTTTTTATGTTATAACTGGGTACATGAAATCTATGAAACTATATTTCACTTGAATCATCCTTAACACAACAGCCTGGAACAGAACAAACGTTTTCCCATGTTTTATATGCAATTATTTTCACTTTTAAACTACAATGCTCAATGACAGCTCATTGACGTATTCTGAGAAATGGAGTTCAATGGTTACAATGGTGCTCATCATGAGAGCTCGCATCGATATTTGTTCAAACTCCGCCCCCTTGCACATAGCCTATATGGTATTTTTTTCTTGTTATATAATTATTTAAAACAATAATCCTCGAATTTATTTGAAGAAATTACAATAAATTCAGTTTAAAAAGATTCATTTCTTGTTTCACAAGTGTATGATCTACTAACTTTACATTTAATAACATCTTTCAGTGAATCTCATGACTGTTCTGAAATAATTAGGTGAATAGGACTTACCAATATCAGGAAGCGAGAAATTGAAATCGTCGTCATCAAAAATTGGTCGAGCAGCATTGAAAGAGAAACAGTTGAAGAGGATACATGCATATAGTAATAAAACGGGCTTCATTTCCTGGAACCTTAAAAAAAATTATTTTTGCAATCATTTGTTTGTGGCATTTGTTAAACATGCTAAAAAAACTGTCAAAATTATTGATATTTGTCAATGATCAAAGGATATTCGTTGGGAGAGAGAGCTAAAAAAGGGGTCAACTTCGGAATTAAATGGAATAAGCTGAAAATTTATATAAACCTTCATTCTGGCAATCTAAATGTTGTCTTGAAAGTCTCATAAGATCATGAATTTTGTGTTGAATAAATTTTTATACACTTAGCTCTTTTTAAGATGGAGCGCGATGAGTATAGTTTTTTACTTTAATTATTCGTTTAATATTAGTTAATTACCTATCTAATACATTTTATTTATAAATATTCCTTATAAATCGGATAGTCATTTAGTATCACTTACCTTTTTTATATAAATAATAAATAGAGTGCGTATGCCTTGCAGTGAGTAGTTGTGTTTTGTTGTCGCTCCGTATCATTTTACAGTGCCGTAATAAGAGATTTATTTACTTTTCAATTTATAATGACGAGTACCAGAAATGCATCCTCCATTGTTGAACAAACAATCAGCTCTTTATTATCAAATAATAATTTTGTGGATAAATTACTTGACAAAGTTATTGAGCGCTTCAACTCTAAGCTTGAAGAACAAAAAGCTCATTATGAAAGCATAATTACAGACTTGACTGCCAACATCAAAATTCTCGAAGATCAGCTGGACTCCCAGGAACAATACTCTCGCAGAAACTGCATCCGAGTTTTTGGTATTCCCGAAGGAGAAAATGAGAATACTGAAGCAGCAGTTTGTGATTTGTTTAAGACTAAGTTATGTGTCAGTGTATCTCCAGATATGATCGATCGTTGTCATCGTACGGGTAATAAGAGAAAAATTACTTCTGATTCCCACACTAAGCCGCGTCCAATCATCATCAAATTTACTTCATATAAATACCGATCACTAGTTCTCAAGAATCGTAGGAATCTACGTGGAACTCGTATCAACATGAAGGAAGATCTGACTAAAAACAGACTGGAACTTTTGACTCTAGCATCCAAGAAATTCGGTTTCAAGAACGTTTGGTCGCGTGATGGTGTCATTTTTGCCAACTTGGGTGGTATGATAAAAAAAGTATCACATCTAGATATAAATTAATACCTATTTGCTTCAATTTGATAATGCTATTCTGAGCGTCAACAACTTTTACAACTTTTATTTTGTATTTTCAACTTTCAAGCCTCTCATTTTCTTTTTTGTAATTTATTTTTGAACTGTATTTGTAATATAAAATCCAACTTTATCAAATCTCCTATTTTTGTAACAACATTTATTTATTTTACTAGTTTTTTCCAATATATTAAATTAAATTTTCTGTTTAAGTCATATTTTGTCACTGAAATACACAAGGTCAATATATTGCTTAGATTTGTTCATTGATATATTGTTTTTTCTTGTCAATTATTTTTTATTTTGTTCTGTTTTTTCTTGCACTTGTATGTCTGGTTTTTGCATATACTACCAAAATGTAAGGGGATTGAATACCAAGTTTGATATTTTCTGTAATAACATTTCCAGTTTAAATTTAGATGTAGTCTGTATCACTGAAACGTGGCTTAATGATAGTGTACATACTTCAGAATTATTCTTGCCTCAATATGATGTCTACAGAAAAGATCGTGATACGCTTCGGAGTGGCAAAAAACGTGGGGGAGGCGTTCTATGTGCTATCAATAGTAAATATAAATCAATTTCTGTTGATATTACTCTGCATCCTTGTTCTCTTTCTGATCTTATTTGTACTAAAGTATACTTAACTTCTAGCATCTTTGTCTATATATTTGTTGTCTATTTACCCCCTCCTATCTCTTTCGATCAGCAAAATTATATTTTTGAAGCTCTAGACTCATTTTTAACTGTTGCTGATTCCAAATTTATCATAGTTGCTGATTTCAATATAACAAGGCTGATTGATAGCTACAAATATAATCAACTCGACACGTTTAGTTCTAATTTTGATAATTTTATTGCGTTCTTAGATGCTGCTCAGTATAATCATGTTGAAAATCATCACGCGAAATTATTAGATGTTGTGGTTAGTAATCTAGAATGCTCTGTATCTAGAGATATTGATGCATTAGTTCCTGAAGATTCCCATCATCCTGCACTTTCTATTTCATTGAAAATAAATTCAAATCCCAAATCTCAAATTTCTTCCTTCAACACCAACTCCAAATCGTATAATTTCCGCACCGCTGATTATAACTTACTGTACTATTCACTTTTACAAACCGACTGGAATACTCTCAGACAGTATGATGACGTCGATAATGCCTTCAGCAAATTCTATGATATTATTTACAATATTTTAGATAAATGTGTACCTGTTCAAAATAAGCGTCCTCCCAAATATCCGCCATGGTTCAATCAAGATATAATAAATAATATTAAACTTAAAAACAACTACCACAAATTATTGAAATCAGATAACAATGAACTCTACCTGTCTGAATTTAAACGTCTTCGAGCTCTTGTAAAAAAGGATATTAAGGCTGAGCACCAAAAGTATCTGAGTAACATTGAGAATTCAATTTCTACCGACCCCAGTAAATTCTGGACATTTATTAATAACAAAAAAAGAACCTCACGGATTCCAAACAGTATGCATCTTCATAACAATACATACAATACCACTTCAGAAATAGTAAGTGGTTGTCTCCAAATTTGGAACCCTATATACAATAAATATATTAAAAAACTCGAAGCCATACAGAAACGCTTTCTTAGATACTGTTTTTTCAAGAAGTTCCATCAGTATCCCAGTTTCGATGTTGAATATAAAACTCTACTGTTTGAAATTGACATGCTTTCCCTATCTGATCGCAGAAAATTGCAAACTTGTTTGTTTCTTTTTAAAGTGTTGAATTTTCATATCAATGATTGTACTATTCTTGGACATCTGCAACTCCATGCTCCCCGTATTGCTTCTAAAAATAAGTCAACATTTTATTGTAATAAAGTCAGAACTAATTACGAGAAAAAATCTCCTATATGGCAAATGTGCACCATTTTTAATGATGTTGGCTCCAAAATTGATATTTTTGGTGATTCCTTTGTTGTTGTCAAACGTGATTTGATAAAGTGTTTTATTTCTAATTAAGTAGAATAAGTCATGATTTAAACTGTTTGATAGTTCAGTCGTGTGTATATATATTAACTTTTTCTCTACAATCTGTAAGGCTTTCAATGTATGCAATGTATTCATATAATCATCCTGTAATTGGGACTACCTGTCCTGTTGGATCGATTTTTCAATAAATAAATGAATAAATAAATAAATAAATCAATTTAGTGGATTATTTTAAGTATATTTTAATTGAAATCCTGATAAAAGTAATTGTAGTTTAAGTAGGAGAAAATTGAGAAATCATTTTTAATAATATTTTTGCTTAGCAATCATATATAATTAAATTTGTACAATGGAACTAAGAGTTTGTAAAGAATATTTTCTATTTTAGTTATAAGTTAACCGGTATAGAAGTTAGTTTTCTTCTTCTTCCGGTCGCTCAAAAATCTTAGAGTCACCGTCATCACTCTTCTCGTTATCAATGACATCCACCTTCAAACATTCAAAAACTTCAGGGTCATATGCGATCTCTTCATCGAGATCATGTTCCGGCATCCACAGCGCGAACCACTTGTAGTTTCGGGATTATTGTCTTACCATCTGGTACATACTCCGTGGGGATAACTTTAAGCTCTGCCAAAGTAAATTGGGAATCTTCATGATTCTCTATCTAGTTGAAAATCTCTTTCATTGATTATGTGACTTGATCATCTTGGCGAAGCTTTCTTATTGAAGATGGTACTGAAGAAGAAATTACTGTAGCAAACAGTGTGGTATTTTACTTCAGCAGCTATCAAGTCATGCACATAAGATACATAATCTTTTAATAACTCTCCTACAGAATCACTTCACTCTTCTGCTCTTTTAATAAATATATTGTCTTGGACTTTACTAATCGTGTGTTTGTATTTCACGGTTTTTTTCGACTCTGCTGCTTCATCAGCTGCTGTACCACAAAATAAGCATGATTATCTAAAATCAAACACTTCAAGTTTTTTTTTTGCGAGGTACACTTGATGTTGAGGGATTTTTCTCCTTGAGGCGTGGTTTTAATGCTGAGATTGAATTTTTACTGATGTACACTTTTTGACACTCGATATGAACATTCTCAGAAGTTAAAGTGTTTAAATAGTTTATGTGTCCGTCATTTCTTTCAATACTTGTCGTTTTTTTGGCCTGCATGCCGCGCACAACATTTACAGTATTACCTCCAGAAAGTGACTTATTCTATATAATCGCGTCAATGAATACATAGAACAGACAATATTCATAATTCAATCGAAATTCAAAAACATCAAGGTAATTTCAAAAGAAAAGAGGAGATTATAACGCTGAGCAGAACTTGGAACCATGCAATTCGTTATACCATTGATTAAATAATATAGGGGAAGATAGGCAACCTTACGAAAGTTAGCGTAGTGTGATGTATAGGAACGTGCTGTGCTGCCACCATATAGCAAGTACCTGCATTACTTTCGTACTACGACGCTATATACCTTTCGGATATATTCGTCTCGATCCGGATGAAATCGTAACTCGTACAGAAAATTGCAAACTAGAGAAGAATTGAGAGTCCTGCGACACATGAAAATTCATCATTTCAACTATTTATTTCTCTATACCTCGCTTACTTAAAGATGAGCCCCGAACTTCTTTATCTTATAATATTATAGATATTCTTATAGGGAATTTTCCTACGGATTTAATGATGTTAATCTACAAATAATAACAATTTATTTCATTTGTTATAAACAATTTATTGTTACTGACACAACAGAGATGTAGATACTAGATACCTAACGCTACATGTGTTTAAAATTTGAATATATCTTCAATGTGATTTTCTTGCATTGCGCAATAAAATAGAGTAAGGCAATTAACATCATTAGATCCGTCGGAAAGTTTGCTATAAGAATAATCTACTATTTCTTCCACTGACTCGCATCGGCACCATGTTTTCAGCTGAATTTTAGTAGGTAGACGAACCCCTACATGTTCATAATAATGTTATTTGGAATAAACAACATAGAACCGTGTAGCGTGTACTGCTATCTATATCTACTCTCAACCACCGCTCACTTATACGTGGTGAAACATGCGCGCAGTCTTACGTTATTGTGTGTATTATTAGTTATTCGTATATTATATTTCGCACGTATGCAATTATAAACTATACATTTACCGTGTTTATTCCATAAATGGCTTCATCAACATGTAGTTGTGTGTATAAAAATTGTGCAAACAATAGAAAAAATGCCAAAGATTTAACTTTTTTTAAATTTCCAACAGCGGATAAAAACCGGTTGAATATTTGGGTGGAAAACAGTGGCAATGATGGTTTAATCAACTATAAGGATGAAGAATTAGCAACAAAATTAATTTGTGAAAATCATTTTAAGCCGGAACTAATTCTTTCGGGCTCTAACCAAACTCGGAAAAGACTTGTAAAACATGCGGTACCTCTCAAATTTTTTCAAGATGAACCAGCTTCATCCGAGCTTCGTACTTTACCGGTAAAAAAATTTTATACAAATAAAAATAAAATAATGTCCGAGGAAGAAGCGCATATTACCAATGAGAAATTATTGAATATCACGGATGAAATACATTATATTACTCCAACCAAGAAACCAAAGCGCAAATTGGAATTTTCATCTCCAAGTGGAAAGGTATCCAATATTGACAATTTATTATCAACTCCAATTAAAGTAGATGACACTCCAAGAAAAAAAATGCTCAAACAAAAGTTTAAAAAACAATCACGTTTATTAGCTGCAAAAAGAGCACAAAATTTAAGATTGCGGAAAAAAAATTCAAAAAATGAAAACAAAATTGGATTAATGATAAAAAATAAATCTACCGATGTGAAAACAATAATTGCAATGCAATTACAACACAAAAGTAACACAAAATGGACAGAAAAAGAAAAACAGTTGGCACTTTCATATTTTTATAAATCGCCCTCTCTGTATAATTTCATGCGTGATGAATCTAAGCTGGTATTACCTGCACCCAGAACAATTCGAAAATGGCTACAAATTTTTCATCTAAATACCGGCGTAGAAACAAAATTATTTGATATGTTGCAACAAAAAACTGCTGTTATGGATAAAGGCGAATGCGAATGTGTTCTGATGTATGATGAAATGAGCATCAAAAAATCGTTAGAGTTGGATATCACACAGGATTTAGTTGAAGGTTATTCAGATATGGGACACTTAGGAAGAATTGGAGAAATAGCCAGTCACGCTGTTGTTTTTATGATACGTGGATTGTTCAAAAATTGGAAAATGCCAATTTCCTATTACTTCAGCTCTGGTCCAATAAAAGGCAATCATTTAGTTGCAATATTACGACAAAATATTAAAAAGTGCCACGATATCGTCAATATTAGAATTGTTATTTGCGATCAGGGATCAAACAATCGATCATGTTATTCAAAATTAGGTGTAACAAAAGAAAATCCACATTTCATAGAAAATGAAAAAAAAATATATGCAATATATGATACACATTTGATCGTATGTCTGTCAAATTAGCAGTACAGGTTTTTAGTCGAACTATGGCAGCTGCACTACAAACTGCTGTGAAAACTGGTAGTATTAAATCTAATTCTGCTTCAAATACTGCAATTTTTATTCACAAAATTAATAATATATTTGATGCCTTGAATAGTCGCCTGTTAAATGATAGTAATCCTTTTCGTTCCGCATTATCAGAAAGAAATAAATTAGTAAAAACTACACTCGAGGAAGGCAAACTGTTTTTTGAAAATTGTAAGGTATATACGAAGGATTGGCAAGAAAGAAGGAATGTATATTGTCTTAATGGTTTTATACAAACAATTAATGGTATATTAAATCTGTTTACTGATATGAAAGAAGAAAATTATAGTTTTCTTCTAACAAATAGGCTGCAACAAGACTGCTTGGAAAATACATTTTCCGTGCTCAGACATAAAGGGGGTTACAATGCAAACCCCACAGCTAAGCAATTTAGACAGGCACTGCAACAAACAATGCATATAAGAATTTTAAAACCCGTCGGTACAGGAAATTGCGAAGTAGATGAAGATGAGGTCCTTGATATTAGTACTAACAGTAATACAAATTCCACTACTCCCCATTCTGAATATTCACAAACTACAGATACACATGAAAATGAAAGTGATAATGAATTTGACAAAACTGTAAACTTGAGAACGCAATATGAAGAATGTGCAATAGTGTATTTTGTAGGATATTTGGTGTACCGATGTATTAAAAAATTCAATTGTGATAAATGTAACGAGGATTTAAAGAAAACTGATATGATTTGTGACAAGAATGGAATATATTTATTATTACGAGATTATGGGAAACCAAAAGAGATTGAACATCTTTGTAGGCCAAATGAAATTGTGCTACAAATAATATCAGAATTGTTGGATATTTTTGAAAATTTTATTAAAAATAATTTATATTCCAAAAACATATGTAAAAAATTGACTGCCAAAAGCGTTAATCATATCAAAGCACAGCATTGTGATTGGCTTCTTGAAAGTAATGAATGTTATTATCACAGAATGTTTATTATAAATACATTCATAAGAGTAAAATTGTTAAAAACTTTAATATGGATAACCTCGTCAATAAGAAAGGGCAGGGACAGTACAAGTAATAAAAGAAAAATTGCCATATTAAAAAATTGTTGAAATAATATAATCAACATTAAGTAATTCACCATTTTCATACATTTAGAAAAAACTATAATATGTAACTCAATATTACCAATTAAACGGAGAACTTTATGGTATAGTTATTATTCAATTTTGTAATTTTTTTTTTTCAGTAAATATAATCAATAAAATAATTATAATTCCAATGATATGAATTTTTACAGCAGTTTTCTTTGTTTCCAATACAAATTAACTCAATTTTTTTCCTAAATATTGCATAAAACATACTTGCACGCATAAACTTTCATAAATAATATTTCAAATTGCCGCTAAACGCGACGCTGACATCTTTCGATGACATGGAGAACGAGTGCAAGAATATTTATAATTACGGCGTATAGATAGAGCTGATCTTTTCAGAAAAATAACCGCGCTACGCTAAAATTACATGTGGTTACCAATCTTCCAATATATTATTTAATCAATGGTTATACTAAGGTCCAGCCAATCAAATCGTCGCGCGCCAAGAAAGCTACTGCAGGAGTTGGTGAAACGTCAGGTAGAAATACCAATCGACCACGGCCAATAAGCCCGGAAACTTCATCATCGGATAATCTCAACTGTCAAAATTTATTGATTAGTGCGTAGATCTATGTATAGATAGTGTCATCAGTAATAAAATAAACTTCGAGAGATTGAAGAATATATTGCAGCGCACGCAATGTGAGGAATTTTATTGGTCATTTCTTATCTGGATTTACATTATTGGAGTTTTCGTAAGGATCCCTTTTATTCAAAAGTAGTTTATAGTCAATGTTACTAGGTAATAATATATGATTTTAGGATATTCAGGATGATGGTGTGAAAACCGACTCTTGAGTTTATATTTTTGTGAAATTTATCAGGTTTTGATTTTATAAAATTTATCAAATTCTGTTTCACGGTCAAACTTTAAAGGTCACCTTACAATGTCCTGCATTTCTTCAAACCTTGCCACTTCGGCTGTATTATGGTAGATGGCACTGCTGCAGATTCATTTCTCTGCATGCCGTGTACCAACTTACTTTTCAATAGTCTCGCGTCTATAAGTCCGACTATCTGCGGCTTGCTATACCGTACTAAAGAGTCCTAATAAGCACGAAACACGTGTCTACGGTTGCTGCCCTATTTAGGATGATAGTGTAAAAACCGACTCCTAAATTTGTATTTTTGTGAAACTTATCAGGTTTTGATTTTATAAAATTTATCATAGATTATTCTATTGGTAGGAAAATTTTCAAAATCAGTTTGTTCATTACAAACAAAAATACATATCTTCTATTTTTATAACATTGGTAAAGATAGATATAATGATACTGTCAGGAACTTTCATGCAAGCGTCAGTAACAACTATAGAAAATTTGAATTCAATCGGATGACCGATGCTTGAACAAACAAATACCGCTCGTGCGCTACCTATTTTAAGTTGAAAGTATCATATCAAAACCTACATGCAAGTGCCAACAAGAACCATGCAAAGTTTCAACTAAATCAGATAAACGATATGAGAATGGACAAATACGGCACGTGCGCCACTTGATGTATCTTGATAATACCATGATAAAAAGCCTTACAAAAGAGCCAACAACAGTAAATCTCAACTCTATCGGATAAACTATGCGCGAACGAGCAAATACTGCTCGTGACCACTTAATGTATGTTGATAGTACCATGATAAAAACTGGCACAAAAGTGCCAACAATAACTATAGTAAGTTTGAACTTGAATCAGAAGAACATCATGGGAACGAGTAAATACGGCTCGTGCACCGCTTGATGTATGTTGACGGTACTAGAATAAAAAACTTGAAAAAAGTGCAGCCAACAACCATAGAAAGTTTCAACCCAATCGGATTAACGGTTGTCAAACGAACAAAAACGACTTGTGTGCCACTTCTTGTAAAGTTGTCTTTTATAGCCTACATTACTCAGTGACTGTATGAAGCACTCGCAGAGCTAGGAATGTCCAAAAAATTGATAAGAATAATTAAGATGATCCATGAAGAGACAAAATGTAGAATCCCGGTGGATGCAGAAACATCAGAGAGCTTCGATGTGAACAAAGGACTGAGGCAAGGAGACCCAGTATCACCCGTCCTGTTTAACTTGGCGCTAGAGTGGGTTATAAGGAAAAGCAGAATCTACACAAAAGGAACCATTTGTGAACTAAAACACCAATGTTTAGCGTTTGCAGACGACATAACGTTAATAACCAGAACAAAAACAGAACTGAAGGAGGTATTTAAACGTTTAGTCCAAACGGCGGAAGAAATGGGATTGAAAATAAACGAAGACAAAACCAAATACATGGAGATAGAGTCGGATCATCAAGAAATACAAGAAGATTCTCTTAAAATACAGGTTGGAGGAGGTAAAACCTACGCATTCGAGAAAGTTAAAAACTTTGTTTACTTAAGTGTTACGGTTACAAACAACAATAGCGAAGAGCGGGATATTATAACACGGATAAAGAAAGGAAACAGAAGTGCGGGAGCTATGGGGAAAATATTAAAATCAAAAAGTGTGTCAAGAAGTGCAAAAAAGTGGTTGTATAAAACCATTATAAGACCAGTGGTACTGTACGGTAGTGAACTGTGGGTGCTAAACAAGACTATGCAAAATAAACTAGAAGTGTGGGAGAGACAAATTCTGAGGAAGATTTATGTTGGTTAAAAAGTGGGTGATGTGTGGTTAAGACGAACTAATACGGAACTTATGGAACTCTATAGTGAGCCTGGAATAGTGGAAGTGGCTAAAGCACAAAGGTTACGGTGGCTAGGGCATGTGCTGAGACTACCAGAGGACAGAGTAGTAAGAAAGAGTTTAGACGGAGGTGTTGTGAAAAGGAAAAGAAGGGGAAGAAAAGAGGAGTGGTGGTGTGACGCGGTGAAAAAGAACTTAGAGACACTAGGGATTACGAACTTTAAGCGATTAGCACAGGACCGTAAAAAATGGAGAAAAATTGTAACAGAAGCCATAGGCCTACTTGGCCTGCAGCCCTAAATTATATATATTACTTAGTGATAATGTAAAATTCTACTGGTGAAAGAAAGATTGAAATCGGTTCTATAGTTTTTGAGTTTATGCATTACAAACAAAAATACAAATCTTTTCTCTTTATAATATTAGTAATAATTAATATAGATATGAAAAAGGTCATTATCTATTCATACGTAATATTCATGGATAAAATGTATTAAATAGTTGATTAAATAATATTTAACAGATAATTGAGCTGAAAAAACTATGGAATGGAATTCGCGATTGACCTTGCGCTATAGCACTCATCGCTCTTTATTTTAAAAACGATTATGCGTATACAAACTTATTCATCACACAATTTGTAGAGAATTTTATGCTCTACAACTTTTATGATAAATGCAAATACGATTCGAAGCAAAGGAAGCGAGATATCTACGAAAAACTGATTTTCGCGACTTTTGACACCTTGAATATCTACATACGCTCACATTTGACCTTATGAGACTTTTGAGACAACATTTAGAATGCCAAAATAAAGGTTTATTCAAATTTTCAGCTTATACTGTTTCATTCCGAGGTGAAATCCATAAGGTAGCTGTACTAGTTTGACTTTTGACATTTTGAAGGTTAGCAATATTGAAAACAATACTGGCTGTTAGCCAACCATCGAATTGAAGTTAGTTAAATGTTTAAATTATAACACCTGTTTTTGTTCATATTAAATGAAATAAAACAGTATTTATTGCTGAACTCAAGAATACATTCTGTAATATTTATCAACCATTTTACACAACAGCTACTTCTTCTGGCATAAAATTAGACTTTTTTTTTCATAGTCCCTAATAGATGGCTCTACTTATCTGATTTAATATTCAAAAACATCAAAATATATCAACACGAATTTGCAAAATTTGTTAGAACTATTTAAATGGCAACAGTATGGTCTCATAATTTTTTCATTAGAAGGGCTACCTTATCTTTAGTGCCTCATTCAGTCATTCTCGCTTTAGAAAGCACAAATACTATTAACCACGAATAGACGGATCTTATCGAAGATATGACAGAAAAAAATTCGGAAAACTATCTATGTAGTGATGACGGATTGTTCATTGTTTTTTATATGGTCAAATTGTATACATCCTCTAGAATCTTTGATATCAAGAGATACTCTTATTTCCAAGAATGTTTGTTGTAAGATTTGCTATTTATTAATAATCTTTTTCGCTGAATTTGTAATTCAATATCAATATTATTTGAAAATTTTGGGGCGTTTACCAATTGTACCAGATCAGGTATAAATCTCTTATCACATTGGCCATCTACACCAACGCTATGAACCAGTTAAAAATAAAAATGACCAACTACATCACAGAATTAATACCGAGTAAACGCAGAACATGTACCATATACCTACCGTGAGAGCTTTCCCTTCATATCAATTCTAATCTTATCTAAAATGTGAATCTCGATGTTTTATTTTAGTTCTGTTTTTTGTTGAGTTATATTCTTTCTTATGTTTCATGAATGAAATATGTACCTTATGTTCTATCTTCACATTGTTGTGCTGAAATGTTTTAAGCTGTGATATGATTATTTAATTTTTGCAAAACAAGCTGTAATTTTTTACATACCAAGGTTATTTCAAAATATGTGCATACATATCTCGCTTTCTTTTTTGAAACATGAAGCAAAAATTCCTATCACACAAAGAGTATATGATGTGTTATAATTTGTCATTTTGTTGAATTAAATAAAAATGAAAGCTGAATATCATGGAAATTTAATACAGTCTTCCCAAAAACTCATTGTATGAGTATTAGAATGACGGTCAAATACAGGAGCTTCCATTAGTCGCAAATGTCCATATTTTTATGTGAAATTGAATCTATGACCGGATTAAGAGCTTTCCACTGGCACAGATAGCATACGATCAAATTTTGTAGGGTCGTGGCGTATCGCTGATTATGTTATGACTTGCTGATATATTCAATATAAATGTAAATAATTCCAAGAAATGTATTCATCAAAAAAACATGAAAAATAAGTCTATGAGAGTAGAAAAATCGCTGATGTTATTGCTATGAAAAATGTCAAAAACAGTTTTTCAACACTGAAGTGTATTAATTAGAAGGTTGATTGCGAAACATGCTGTTGTTTATGCTTCAACAGACTCCAATCCAAGCTAGTGGACAGGAATTAGCTACGCGCCCTTTTAACAGTCAACGCATTGTTGAAAATTCAATCCAATACTTCTGATACGTATTATTATTATTGAATCGTTTTGGGTACCATCTCAAATGCTCGCGAGCACGTTTATTAGTACGCGCACCATGAGTTGGAGGTCACTGGTATATTGGAAAAATCCAATGTTTGTTTTTATAGTTCTGTTTTTCTACTTATCATCTTAATTTTATTGTTTTTGCAATTATTTTGCGGACTATGTGTCATAAACAAACAGTTATTTCATCATTACAAAAGCAATATTCTTATACGCATAATAGCTATTACAAGACATTTCAACATTATTTTTTTTTGATACGAGAGATATTATGCGCAGAGAAACAAAACTTCTCCGATAAATTTTTATTGAAAATATCGTTACTTTTTATTTATTTTTATATTGGGACAAGTAAAAGAAACTTCTGAATTTTTGTACATATGAGTCATAATATTTTCTAGTCAACTACTGAATTCAAGAATTTCTCTGAAACTATTTACATTAGGACATCATAGATCATTTCTACTTTGAAATAATTACTATTCATGATTGACCAGGCTCAAAGACTGAGTAAAGCAAAGCTAATGAAAAATTGTAAATAAATTTTCAATGAAATGTTTCATCACTCTATGAAAAGCTGGCCACTGAGAATCGAGAGAAAAAATTAACAGAGCTAAGAGAAGATGTATTTTCTTTAATTTGGATTTGAGAAAAAAAATCTTTTATTGGAAAAACTAAATCCTAGAACTATAGAAATGAATTGGGATAAATATCAATAGGTTTCACAAAACAACGTATTAGCCCAAGAGCCCACGACGGCCAGACCTTCGTTATTTTATAAAAGCTGAAAGTTTGCCCATGCATGTCCCCTACATAGGTAAGAACGACCAGCGACTATAGAGTTTGGGTCGTGGTTACTTCGGCAGGTAACAGGTAGTAAAGGTGTATGAAATAGCACCTTAAATTCGTTAGAGTATAAAGCTCAATTTTTTTATATTTTCTCCAGGATAACTTTAGAAATCTCGTCATCCATTGCCGGACACTTATGACGGTTGCTACCCCCTGCCAGACACCCCTAAACTGTTATAAATCATAATTATACTTTCGCTATAGTATAAAATCTGAATTTTGTATATGTTACTTGGGGACCTATAAAAAAATGTTACCCCAATAGCCAGACAGTTTTAATGGTTTTTACATCTTGCCAGACACATTGAAAGTCCGCTGTAAGTGCGAGCGCGAGGTAACAACTGTTCAAGCGAGTGTGAGTGAGATAGGGCGCCTAGTCAACTGCGATCTTTTACTGCGCATCATCTGCGGTTTATAGAATATTCCGAAATTGAACCACGGTAATCGCGGTTACTTTTTCGACAACCGGTTAGGTTTACGGAATGCGGCTGTCAAAACTCTTGGTTACTTCCTGTAACCAAACTAACCGCATTAGTTTGGCGGTTACGGTTACTGTTGAGGGTTTAGGGCGGTCATTTTGAAATATGCTACGGAACGGATAGTTTGTTCAGATTGAAATTTTTCTTTTTTGATGGATGTGAGAGTGTCTATTGTCTGGGATTTTTAAATTTTTCGGAGGCGAACTGCCAATTTGTGGAGCCCTAGACTAACACTACTTAGGAGCCTACCTAATTAATCAAACTAATTGTCATTTTGTCAATAAACTGTCTTCTACGATTATGAATACGGTTTACAAAATAGGAAAAATTTAGGACAATAAAATTAATTTATTTAATGTCCGACTAGTTTATTATTGTTGTCATAATAACACTGATTTCAGGCTAATTACTTAACAAATAATACCCGAGGGCATTATATTTCAAAATAATACCCGAGGGCATTATTTTGAAAAATAACAAACAAGTTTCCTAGTAACAGCTAGTAACTAGAGTAATTTCTCTGACAGATGTCCCAATGACAGAACATACATTGCTAAAAGTTTTGATTGAAATACAACAAAAGTCGGACATTAAATATTGAAGGCACCACGGGAGTTGAACAGACAATAATGCCTACGGTCAACGTACACACCTCGGGCCAGAGGCCCTCGGAAAGTACTCTGTTGACCTCAGGCATTATTGTCCTTTTAACACCCTTGATACCTTAATTACTATAATATGACTTCAGAGTTGCCAACGTAACGATTGGAATTTTTCAAGTTTTAGATTAGTTTTTTTAATTCCCAATATTTGAGGCTATTCTGTAACTCAATCGATAAATTTTTATCGATTATTATCTATTTCAGCCGATGAACGTAGGTAGCACTGACAAAAATTCTGAATATTGTTTCTTGTTACAATTGTTTCCATTTGACAAAAATCTTATCGGTCGATAATAACTTAATGATTGTGTTACAGAATACAGTCAATTGTCTAGCAGCATATATATATTTTTCAATATCAAAATAAAAAATTTTACTTTATATAAGATGGCTGTGAACGTAATGAAATTATTTTAACGTAATGAAATTATTTTTTCATTGGATATTTCTGAAAATCGCAATCGACTAAGCACTCGCGCTCGCACCTACAGCGGACTTTCAATGTGTCTGGCA
Organism: Dromius quadrimaculatus; assembly: GCA_963989225.1. Lineage (NCBI taxonomy): Eukaryota > Metazoa > Arthropoda > Insecta > Coleoptera > Carabidae > Dromius > Dromius quadrimaculatus. The sequence goes on along the minus strand of OZ022325.1, from coordinate 37,633,754 downwards.
AGATGTAAAATCCATTAAAACTGTTCGGCTATTGTGATAACATCTTTTTATAGATCCCCAAGTAACATATATAAAATTCAGCTTTTATACTATAACGAAAGTATAATTATAATTTATTACAGTTTAGGGGTGTCTGGCAGAGGGTAGCAATTGTCATAAGTGTCCGGCAACGGATGACGAGATTTCTAAAGTTATCCTGGAGAAAATATAAAAAAAATTGAGCTTTATACTCTAACGAATTTAAGGTGCTATTTTATACACCTTTACTACCTGTTACCTGCCGAAGTAACTACGACCCAAACTCTATAGTCGCTGGTCGTTCTTACCTATGTAGGGGACATGCATGGGCAAACTTTCAGCTTTTATAAAATAACGAAGGTCTGGCCGTCGTGGGCTCTTGCTCTATATGGAGATATGAACGCAAAAATACAAAACCTCAATACTCAAATCACAAAAACCGCACAAACAGCGGCACAAAGATAATAAATAAGCACATATCGAAATGTTTAATGGTAAAATCCAGAATTTCAAATATCAATTAAAAAACATAAGAAAATCCTATATAAAGCTAGGAAACACAAAAATCTCCAAAATATACCAGAACTTTAAGGAACTAAAGCGTACAGCAGAAAGATAATAAAACAAGATCAAAAATGCTCTTGGAAAAGCTTTGTATCCACATTTATCAGAGACACGCCAACGAAAGCCATATAGAATAATATCAACGAAATTAGAGGCAATAATATATCTCGTGAAATAAGTAATAGATTCACAGCAAATTGCTGATAAATTAGCTGCGCACTACAAAGAAATATCAAGTGATAAACACTACGACAGCAGTTTTCAACAGCACAAAAATGAAACTGAGAGATCAGAAATAGCTATGGAAACAGAAATATTCGTCTCAATACCAATTTCGCCATATGAGAATTAGAGTCAACAATTAGAGAAACAAAAGAAGGATCGAGTTCTTGTCGTGATAATATATTACCGAAATCTATAAGATATCTCCCCAACAGAAAGAAAACTTATCTTCTCTTAATTTATAACTTCATCTGGACATCACACACTTGGCGAGATCTGTGAAAGAAATCAATAATAAAACCAACTCTCAACCCAAATGAAGATAAAAGTGAACTCTCATGTACCAGATCCATTTCATCAACAAATTATCCAAGTGAACCAAAAGAATCAACTGATACTTAAAAAAGAAATGACCTTCCAACTGAAATGCAGCCGTAGAAAACTTCATGATCATTATCTCGGAGGTCCCAGAAGTATTTAGAAATAAACAACATATGGTTGTAGTTTTATTCGATCTTGAAAAAGAGTATGATACAATTTGAAGATATAAAATCTTCAAAACACTACAAAATTATAATAAACTACTTAAAAATGAATAGGGATATCAAAAGAAGGTCCCTTATGATAACAAACTATTATTTTCTCATATAAATGTATTACAGATCAATCAAAAGATTAGTATTGAGACATTTGGCGTAATTAACATCATCGAATGATAACCAAAGTAAAGTTTAACCATCGAATGAAAGTTGACTCTCAAATTATTTTATAGATGTGGTTTTCTTTCAGAACATTTAGCTATTATTCGAATCTCAAAGAAAACTGAACTTTATAACGGAATGGTTAGCAAAGATTAGAACTCAGGCTCCGGGAATTTTTGCAAGCACCCATTCAAATACTGGATTAGGAATTCCCATGAATACATTAGTATAACATGCTTGAAATAGATGGATGACTGATATTTACACTATCCTAGTAGAGAACAAGATAGGGGTGCATTGAACGTATTTTTTATAATTTATTTTGATTCTAACAAAATATGTTGTATATATCTTGTAGAAATGGTTCAAAAGAAGATTCACTCCTATATTGGAATAAACAGAGACCCACGGTTGCCATATTTTAAAAATTTTCATCTAAGTTATCTATCTGCCTGATACTCTGGTAATTAGACAAATGAGTCGTAATAAATCCCTGAAACCCAGTTGCTAAGATCATTTTCAATGTCTCCAGAAATCCAGTGGTATTAAGAACAGTCATGCTGCTATATTTCTGGGGATTCCTAGTCCAGTTATTTCAGTGGATACTTGTAAAGGTCAGTTTTATTCACAATTCGAGTAATAACTACATTTTTTGAAAGAAAACCACATCTATAAAATCATTTAGGAGTCAACTTTCATTCGAGGGTTAAACTATATGTTTAATGTTTCTAGCAGGTAACATAATACGATAATACGGAGCCTGTGTCAACTTTCGTAAGTGTCGTATGAGGTAAAGAACAGATGGCCAGTCATAAATTAAGATAAGCGGTTGACCGTAAACCATAGCCAATTGCAATAGCAGTGCATCTGTGACATCTTAAGGGTAGACTAGTACAAAATCAGCAGAAAATAAGAAGGCAATAAATATTAATTATCTTGAGTCTTGGATCGACTAAAAAATAGCTAACATTGATTATATGAACAATAAAATTGATTGAGTTGTTTTAATCACGAAATAAATTAGTAAACAATGTTCCAAAGGGATTATGATATATTTATTATAGTCAAATCAAAATCAGTGAGGAAGTGAATGTCAACTTTATATCCACTATCGCAATCTGGTTCAGCAGTTAGCGAATGGATCTGTCTTTGTCTATGGAAATAAATCAAAGGTAATTTTTTAGCTATGATTTCGCATCGCATTTCAGCATCTGGATTTTGATAATCGTCGTGAAATACTCACACCCAATACAAAAAGGAAGGGATGATTTGGTTAGATGCCGAGACCAGTCTTGCCAATATCCAACCCTATTGATTCCTAGAGACTAACCACGATCTCTTTTTGTTGCATGAAGATTGAATCTTCCATCTTTTATCCAAACAAGTGCATTTTCTCAGAAAACATATGTCGTTCCCTTTTACGGTCTTATAAACTGGTCTTGACACTAGCATCACAGTACCATTGTTGTGGGTTGATTCATATTGAAGCTGTGTTTAGTTATTAATTGCTCCAAAAGAGGTGCTACGTTCGAGAAGAGTATGTGGAAGATAAAGATAAAGAGTGTGTATTAAAGAAAGACAGAAACTATAAAACCTAACCTAATTAACCTTATCGTGTTTTATATTGATGAATATTTGAGAGTACAACTCATTGAATACACCTAATTGTTGCTTTGTACCACGATGTAAAACGAGGCCAAGACACCTTGGATTAAAACGTTCAGTTCTGTAGCCTCTATGGTCTAGTGCAGAAATCAGAATTGGATTTTGCAGGTACCACAAAGCAACTAGCCTTAAACCGTCACAAACCAGCCTCACAAGCCAAAACTGGTCTAAACAGTCAACAAATGGTCAAAACATCCACCAACGGGTCTAGCTAGCCACCAATCGGCCTGAACAGCCACAAACCGGTCTCACAAACCACACATTGGTCTCATAGATCAATAATTGAAATATGCGGAGCATTATTAGTTGCCGTAATCATTGTAGTTACAATTGACTACACCGCAAGTACTTTTTTGTCCAGCAGGATGGAAAGAGAATCTGTTCACAAAGAGCTATTGGACCGCTGTCCACTCACCTAGGGTACCGAGACTGTGGAGAGTAGCACCACTGGTCCGTCTAACTCAAAGGGGCAAACGCGCCTTCCAGGCGTCACTAGAAGCCACTATCATTTCCAGGACCACTACCGATCCACCAAGGGACGTCGAGTCCGCCGAGCCAACAGGTCTACTGCAGTACCGTGAAGTTGGGGCAGGTTAGCCACGTCACCGGTTTTCAAGGCTTATTGAGTATATTTTATTAATGAATATTTATTTGTGAGGCCGAAAAGACAATAAAACTGTTTATAGTTGTGTTCTGAATAAACATATGATGTATTTCTTACTTTTTTCCTCTCACAACCAGGATTTCAATTAGAAGAATCCTGGATACTTGTAAAATAGAATATAAGCACAACGTAGGACTAATTCATTAAAACCAAATAATGGACGATCATGACATAAGGGCCGAACGACTGTCATTTTTGTCCAGGATGAATTTGATTGTATTTGGTGAAGACGAGGGCAAAGCCCGAGGCGGAGAGGGGGGCGAAGTCCAAGGCGTAGCCTCGTGCAGCCAAATTCGTCCGTGACAATAATAACAGTCGTTCAATGACCGAGTTGCATACGATACTTTTTGTAACAAGTGCACCAAAGTATCCCCCCTTACTGAGCTTCTTGAATTAATTTAGATGTATTGAAACTATCTTATCGATTTAACAAATAAATTTTTGCAATTGCGATCACATTACAGTAAAATTGAACAATGAAACATAACTTACATGATTTATTCTATCAATTGATATGTCTCATATTTTCTGTGCTATCCCTTTCACAATCAATGCACACACTATAACGAACACATCCTAAAATACAAATATCTTTCAAATATCAATTTGACATATACTAATTAAATAAAATATCCAACGGCATCCATGATCCACGATTTTCATTTTTACCAAGCGGACATTAATATCCATCAACTCCCTATCAACTGAGAATTAATGAAAATTTCTACCATGGTTTGGGATTGAGAACTTTCGAAGCAGAATTCAGCTCAGAATTAGAGTACTTCGATAAATGTGTGGAAAAAGGTTTAGTCATGTGAAAATTGACTAGTCTCTGCTAGTATAAGTTAGATTATTGACAAAAATGTGAAATCGTCAGTATATTTATAGGCTTATTTTAGTCTTAAAGAACACTGGTAATCGTTCAGTCAAAAACTGTACCATTTTTATCGAATGAAGAAACATAGAGAAATTATATTTCAAAAGAGTCTGATAATTTTACTTTACAAATGCATCAATCATCTCGGTTGATAAGTCGACATAGCCGCACTTTTCAATTCAACTCGAAGAGTAATTTTGAGACTTATTTGTCGGTACAGAAAAATAAGCACAATATCAAGAAGACCTAGTACTGGATCCAGTCGCATTATCACAGTGCGACAATACCGAAATCTCGTAATACAAGTGAAGACATCTTTTGCACTGCATGGCTACTGCAGCAAGATCTTCATGATGCCGCAGGAGTCCTGGGGACCGATCAAATTGTGTGAAACCGATTGTGAGAGGCCGGTTTGACTTCATACCGACTATTAAGATCGATTTCAAAAATTCGTGCTGACCGACGTCAAAGAGTAGAGTGGGCGAATCAGTGACTCAATGACGCTAGCACTTGAGAACATGCTCTGTTCATGGATGAGCTCAGATTTTGTATCTATGATGACAGCCGACATCGGAGAGTATATAATAGGAGTGTAAGACATCGGTCACTGCCACAGTATTTTCAGCCGGTGATCTCATTTTAAGATGGAGGTGCTATTGTTAGAGTTATTTGTTCAGGCTTGCGTACTGATCTACATATGTTTGATGGTAGGATCACTTAGAAATATTATAGAGACAAGATCATTCGCAAATATGTTGCAAATAGTCGCAAATTCATTGAACCTCAAAATTTTATGTTTTTGGAAGAAAACGCTCGTCCACACCAAACAAAAATATTGCTGCAGACTCTTGATGAACTGCATATCTACCATTTTGCACTTGGTCTATCGAACTGATCTTCAAGAGTATAGAGTATTGTTACTATATAACATGTAACTTGTTACTAACCGTACTTATCCGAGATAATGTGGGGAAGAGGTACCTCGGAAAAGTGAAAACTCGAATGACATGAAAAATTTGAAAATATCAATAATTTTGCATGTATTTGAAGTGATATAACGTTAAATTACAAAAATATATGAAAGTGGCAGTCCAATGATCGTATCGACTGATCTTTAAGAGTACAGAGTATTGTTACTGCATAACGGATAACTTGTTACTAACGTGGAATAAGTAAGTTTGTAAGGTTCAACTTGCTTACGTCTTTTAGCTTCAATATTCCGCCATCGTTCCATCAAAAAGGAGTCAAATGCATTATTTTCCAAATGTTGCTTGATATATAACTTTTTCGCATTGAGTTTTTAGACAGCATCTCAGACTTAGGCTGCCTTGGATAATGTGGAGACTTTTATTGTACTTAAGATAACTGAACATTCAGGAAATTTCATCACACTACGTCTGTGAATCGAATGAAATAATACTACATTATATTCACAAAATTGTTATTCAAAAAAATTGGATTTCGGTGCAATAGTATACTCGACGGCAAAAAAATCCAAACTAAGCATGTTGAACAGAATACACCACTCCGCTTTGAGAATTATAACTGGAATCTTCAGATCTAGTCCAATACAAAACTTCTATTGGGAAGTCCATCACTCCACTACCGCTGAACATTGTTGATCTGACACTTACATACATTAATAATTTAGTTATTCACCCAAATCATCCATGCTGCAGATATTTCTTCGATCCATTGTTTCCCATTACAATTATCAAGAATAAGACAATCTTTCAATCCCATTTGCACCGCTCTAGCTTAAATTTCAAGCTTCGCTCGAACAGAAATGATCGAATCGAAATAACGATAGCAATGTTTATGACACATTTGACTGTAGAGTTAAGATATGATATTGTTCATTTAAGCAACATCCTAAATTCAAGAGCCAGCTGTGCTACTCATCATAAATGTCATTTCCAACAAAAAAACTTACGATCTATCTGACATACCACCTGCTCTATCAAAATGTCGAACATTGAATTACATCTTGGTATAGAGGATGTGCAACGAAGCGCGGAACATAGAAGTCTAACATAGGATTTTTAAAATGTGCGGATATTGGTTTTCCTGTATATGTTAGAGCAAAAGTACAAGAATAAGAAGTTGTTTAAAATTAATTTTCACTTAAAATTTACTTAAAAATCTTCATTCAATGCAGTAGTATATCTGTAGCATTATTAGTAGAAGAGCTAGTGAACCATCCGATTAACACGTTTCCCTCAAATCTAGAAGATTTTTAAATGATGTTTTATTATCGGTCAAATGAAAAAGTAGTGTTCTGGCAGCCCTCTCGCGGTTGCGTCATCATCCCTTTAAATTTTTGAAAATGTCAATAATTATTATATTTTAATCCTACTCCCACAAGGCTATGATTTTAATATGTTGTAATTTACATATGTTTGAGTATAAAAAAAAATGAAAATCCTATTCTGAGGATTGCAAGTATGTGCCAGATGATAGCAAAGTTGTCATCGGGATAGTAATTCATAACCTGCTCTCACAAGACTGAAATTTTGAGGGCAAATTCTTTTAATAGTTTAAAAAGTTTATGTGGACAACTAGCGTATTCTAGAGGTTAATAAAATACCAGATATCATACATGAATGTACATTTTTGATTTTATATATATAATTCTTTTCGCTTCTGAAGATGGCTGAGGTACAGCCGAAACTGTAAAGTAGGAAAGAAATTAAAACATAAATATTGACTGAATTCTCAAGACTTTTTACTTATTCAAATTCACTCATCCAGTCAGCTTCATCAATTTCATTGGAAAATAATAATGATTGATATTTTCAAAAATTTAAAAGATGATGACGCAACCGAGAGATGCATGCTAGAACGGTCCTTTCTTGATTAACGAATAATAAAATATCATTTGAAAATTTTCTAGTCTTGTGGGAAACGGGTTAGTCAAATAGTTCATTAGCTCTTAGACTACAGATATTTTGGAAATAAAATAAGTCAAAAATCAGATAGCCATGAAAATAAGCAACGAATAAAACAGACTCGCATTCTGACAGTTAAATTTCGTTTCATTACATGAATTTTTACTAATGAAAAATCTTCATTTGAGGCAGTAGAATACCGGTAGCATCTGAAAAAAAATATCAATAATAATACGAAATTGGAATGTCAGAATGAAAGCTTGTTCCATTTGTTTTTTATTCCATGGCTATCTGATTTTTGAAAAAAATGTCATATTTCATTTTCCAAATATCTAATGCTACAGATATTCTACTATATCGAACAAAGACTTTTTATAGATGAGAATTTATTAGAAACCACTTTCCATTCCTGTACTTTTGTTCTAAAAAAAAACAGGAGAACCAATATCCGCACAATCTGAAAATTCCTTGTTAAGCTCCTATGTTCCTCGTTTCGTTGCACATCCTGCATACAATAAACAACACCAATCATCAGATCATCACAAATCATTTTTCATTTCCATTTCACGTGAAAAAAGAAGAATAACATAAAGGCCATTTTGTATATACACATGTCTCAAAAATACACAGCAAATTTAAAGGAACATTTGTCATACAAGGCAGAGCACATAGGTATCATTTGCCTAGAAGAGTTAGCATATACAGAGCAGAAGTGCTCGAAATACTTTACACATAGAAGCCAAACACTCAAAAAATAGAACGTCAGGAGAGAGCGCGCCAGATAGCGGGATAGCAATTGTATAGTTGACACGTACTTGACAGTACTACATGTGATCATCTTCGAATAAGACGCTACGTATAATTGCGATTGAGCTCCGCTTGATCGTTCAATTATATCTTCAAAGCTTATTATTTTTTTAGGATGATATTCCACAATCATATATTTACATATTCTATTTTACAGATGTCAAAAAAAATGACATTTGTACGTCAATATAGTATGCAAAATGTCGCATTGGACTTGTTTATCATTCATGACAATGTGCGCGAAGTATTTCGCGCCCTAATGTCTTAGCATGACGACGTGCACTAAGTATTTCGTGTACTAATTCTTGTATTTTATAAGAATTTTCATTTTTTTTTTTTTCATAATTTTCTGACGTCTGTACACAAGTCGCTGCTATTGCTTGGAATTCTTTTTTGAAGCAAATATATGCTCCTCGCAGACATGGGCACCGCCAGGATTACTTTCAGGGAGGTGCATCTGCATCTACGCATTACATCATCAACTTATATGAAATATAAAATTATTTATGTATGTAGAAAAAAAAGTGCGTATTTTAATTTACACACGAACGAAGTGAAACTTCTACACGACATATCATTTTTATTTTATTTTATATTTAATACTTCTTTCTATATATTTTCTGTCCTGACAGGGGGGTGCGAGTCCACCCCCTTGCATCCTGCTGCCAGCGCTCATGCTCGCATGTTACAAAAAATATATAGGAAAGATGAAAATTGCAAGTAGCTGCATTTTTATTTTTACGACAAATCACACATTATCGGTCGGATGACGTCACAGCGTGCAGTATAGCACTAGATGTGCACTAGATAGAGAACAGCTGACTCGTCCGCCATTTTGGAACCTACTGTCAGTTGTTTGCCGTTTACCGATGTGTGAACTTTAATATAATTTAATAAAATAATTGCAAATGACGGGCTGTTCATTCAATATACGGGTTCTGATTCTACAGATAAGTAATTTTTATTTCTCAATACATCATTTGAATGTGGAGAAATATATTCCGAGCTACTTAACCTCAATTTAAATTTCGAGTTCAACTGTTCGACTGTAAGAGGCTGAGTGCATTATTCAGAGTAAGTGTCAGCATTATTGCAAAAATCTTTGTTCGTCAGTGATATTCTTGATGGTTTGCTACTAAATTGTAATAATTCTCCGAAGCTGTGCAGTATTGCAAATTATTTGTTATGCTAGGGCCACATTTACGTCTAATATCATTAATTGAGGCGTTATTCAATAATGAACACATTGTCATTGACAATATGTCAATTGTCACATAATGCCTTACTTAACGGCATTAGACATAAGTGTGACCCCTGCATTAGAGCACTACACTGTTGTGAGAGGTTTGGGGATCAGGAAATTTGAAATTTCAACCAAAAATGAAACCTCAAGCTACAATTACAAATGAGTTAAAAAAAAAAATACAAGAAGCAAGTAATTGTGTTTCATTCGTTTTGAACTGTATTTTAAATTTTTATTGTATTTTCTATGACTACCTTAACTAATATCTTTTTTGCTTATTATTATTCATTATTTAATCCGCTTCGACCAAAGCAAATATTTAGGTTCTTACCTAGGTCCCTATTCGTTCAAATCACCATAGTACCAACTTTAAAGTGAAACATCACCCGGAAGAACTATTTTAGCGCGAAATTTAAATTGATGAATCTTGTAGCAATATGTTTGATAGATACTTTCTTATAATAAATTGACAAAGTTTTTAGTGGCGTGTATATTAAAAATCAGATAATTATGTCTGCAATAAATCCGTAAAAAATTAGTGCTAACGTATAAAATTAGCATGCAAATCCTATATCTCAGGGAATTTGATAACAACTCATCTGGAAAAAATATATATACTAGGCGCTATATTTGCAGTTATCATATAAAAAATTTCATCAAAATTGAACTTGATAATTTCGAGAAAAAAAAATTAGTGCTGAGAATAATAATTTCTCAGAGATTATCCAGTTTTTTGGGAAAAAATTAGGTAATCTTATAGATGACATTATTCTGCAGAGTGCTGTGCAAAAATTGTTGATTTTTATTAATTAATATTCCGATTATAACCCTTTCTGTGCACTCCTAAAAGTATAATATTTATATTGAAAATTGGAGGAAAATCAAAGTCTTGTATTCAAAAATTATATATATTTAAATGATATAGTTTTTTTTGACATCGGCCACTGGATTTGGGCTCAAAATTCTCGATATTTTAGGTACTTCTCTGATGTCCATTTACACTTTTCTTATTCCCTGCAAGGTTAATTAAGACAAAAGTAATTATATTCCATGGCCAAATATTTCTTAAAGATAATATATTTTTTTGAGAGTCGTGAGATTCCAAGTTTTCGAGAAATTATTTTTTTTTTGTTCAAATCATAGATTTTGTTATGAAGAAACGTCAAATGAACAAAAAGAAATATATTTATTATATCTAAAAGTTATGAGCAATTTTTGACAATATTTTCCAGAGTTTCAGCAGCTGTATATTTCAAAATAATAATTTAGGAAAATATTCTTCAATTTCTTTTCTACTTTTCTTAGTAGTGTGAGTGTAGTAACGTTTTACTAGTTGATTTGTTCTGTGGCGCTATGTAGTATCCAAAGTGACAAAGATTAATTTTATCATGTATTTTTCATTAGAGAATATATAGTCTATGGCTGATTTTAGTAACAAAAACCGTTTTGAATATCTGCTTCTGCCTGTGTGTGTAGTTTTACCGATCTTGTCACACTAGCAAGAAAAATGGTTCGGATTTCAGGATATTTGAGAAATCTGACTTACAATGTTACAGTAAGTTAATTGGATAAATACATTAAAAATCAATCTTCAAATCTAATTTTGTGAAACTTATCTCTTTTAGATTTCTAAATACTACTATAGCTGGAAGTGTACAGATGAGAATTTAAAGTTATCAATATCATATTTCTCAAGAAAGCGACAAAATATTTTATTTATGTCCATCAACTATTATTGGGATCTGTCATTCTACAAATAATAATACTTGATCCGAATCTGCATTGCTCTAAGGTCCAAAATATTCACCTTCAAATAAATTACAAGTAATAATTTATTAGTGAATACATCAAGGGTAAATACTTTAAAGAAAACAAAGACTAACAGCTTCAAATTTTGGTCTAGTCTGTAAGCGTAAACTGCCTGCCGGACCCCTAGTAGAAAACATACTATATGTTCAAAATCTATCTAATAGTGTTACGGAATGGGGTAAGAGTCATAAGCAAGTAGCAATACACAACTATGAAAATGTAATAGGTGTTACAGTTGCACATTTTGGGCGGAAGGTAGAATCGAGCAATTTTTCTTTGAAGAAACAACTGATCATCGGGCAAAAACATTTAATGGTACTCGCTAAGGCGACATGATAATCAGGAGTCTGTATGTGCCAACAAAGTCGTGGAGATCATTTGCTCTATATAATATTCCATACATAATCCTTGTACTGTATACTTTACGATTCAATAAAAAATTCATAATTTTTAATTTAAAACCAGTTTTCTATCAAAATTAGATAACCCTTTACTTTACCTTATCCTTTATGATTCAATAAAAAACTCATAATTTTTTATTTAAAACATGTTACTAAATTAGTTCTTGCGTGAATTTTGGGACATTTTTATATCATAATTTCATATTCTCATTATGAATAATTTCATTAAAACTCATCTCTTGGAAAGATGATTTTGTATGCGAGCATTAATTTCAGTAAATTTCTCTATAGAATGCTTTTCTTCTGAAATGTCACATTTGAATTCTTGTGTATCCCGCCGTCATCACTGACTCCAAAACAAGATTAGACTAGACAGAGATAGCTAGTATTTCCTGGTGATGTTCCACCTTTACTTAATAATTTGAATACTAAACATTCACAGATTTTGTGTAGAAAATTAATGCAAACAGATAAATTTCCTAAAGTACAAGATTCACAACTGCCCGCTATTTTGAATCTTGTTATTATTCATCTAGAAATCTACATAATTTACACGAAATCATAAAAATGAGGATATTAAACGTTTCACAGACTTGTCAGTGGGCTCCAAGATGGCAGATGAGTAAGCTATGCTTATCTAGTGCTGTAGCAACTGATATGATGTCATATACCTCTGTTTCCAACAGTCTCCGCTAGATGTTACCATTAAATATAGAACATAGAAACATAGAAGATGTAGAGATAGCTCTAACGTCATATATGTAATACTCCTATATTGCCAGTCCCCATAAGTGGAGGTTTCACGGAGAAAGTGCGACAGTAAGTCCTTCATTGACTCTTTGTGCAGAAGCGTCGCGACTTCGATCGATATTTGAAAGATTGTTCTCAAAGATGGATGACGCTTGCACGCATATATGTAATACTCCTATATTGCTAGTCCCCATAAGTGAAGGTATCACGGAGAAAGTGCGACAGCAAAACTTGTTGTGTGCAAGCATCGCGGCTTCGATCGATGTTTGAAAGGTTGTTTCCAAAGATGGATGACGCTTGCACGTGGCTTGCACCAATTGCACGAAGTTGCTCAATTCTCAGGCATGCTCACAAGGTTCGTGGTAGTGTAAAAAGAGATAGACGTATAATTGTCTGAACCGTAATGTTTTCGCCGGTTCCGCATATCCAACTAGCAATATAGCAGTAATACATATTTGCTTGCACGTGGCTTGCACCAATTGCACGAAGTTGCTCAATTCTCAGGCATGCTCACAAGGTTCGTGGTAGTGTAAAAAGAGATAGACGTATAATTGTCTGAACCGTAATGTTTTCGCCGGTTCCGCATATCCAACTAGCAATATAGGAGTAATACATATTTGCTTGCACGTGGCTTGCACCAATTGCACGAAGTTGCTCAATTCTCAGGCATGCTCACAAGGTTCGTGGTAGTGTAAAAAGAGATAGACGTATAATTGTCTGAACCGTAATGTTTTCGCCGGTTCCGCATATCCAACTAGCAATATAGGAGTAATACATATTTGCTTGCACGTGGCTTGCACCAATTGCACGAAGTTGCTTAATTCTCAGGCATGCTCACAAGGTTCGTGGTAGTGTAAAAAGAGATAGACGTATAATTGTCTGAACCGTAATGTTTTCGCCGGTTCCGCGTATCCAACTAGCAATATAGGAATATTACATATATGTCTAACGTTACAGAACAGGTATCCAGATGCAGCTTAAATAAAACTACGCAAAATACAGATCAATGAAATATGAATGTGTGTGGATACAGTACAATATACAGATTACAACTAAATGAAATATATGTGTGTATGTGTGTTGACGATCAAATGAAACATATATGTGTATATGATCGCCACAAGCTTATGTCTATGAATAGTGTGCCTCAACAAATCTAGTAGTGCAAATACTGTTTAAAAATTGAGTGAATATGGAAAAGAAATCTTTTTGCCAAATTTTTTGAAGGCCGACGCAAGTCCACGGCTCCAAGCTTTAGAGATCCTCATGTGAATACACGCCTCGTATTCGCATGGCACGAACGTAAAGCTACGTAACGTTTTAGTAACGTCCCCATCGTGGTACAATACTTGAGCTTCACAGCATCCATAGCAAATATATCAGTGACACATAAGTCAAGCCATATGGCAGTCAACGTGTTAATGGTGAAACAGTATATTCCACCACAAATATTGGAATGATTCTTATGTCAAACGAGTGAAAAGTTTGTAATCTGAGTCATAGATGAGGACTACGATTCGTAAGTGTAGAATAAACCATTTTAAACATGCTGTAGACTATGCTTTCTCTGGCAAGATTTTGAAAACTAACCAATATTTTGAAAGAAACTTTTAAAATTATGAAATGTCAAACGCAAAGCCAGAAATGAATACCTGCCCTGCTACCACATCGAGTCGACATTAATATATTCCCATTCCGTCTTGAACAACAAATCCTTGTCATCATTATCTAGATCTTATTTTCATGGAAGGATAACTTGATCTGATCCAAGATCCGTAGACTATACAGGTTACCTCGATCAGTTAGCTTGTGGGTATCGCTGAGCGGTGTACAGAGGGAGCACTACGTCACTGCTAGCCCTGTCTTCTCTTAGTCTATATCTTGCTTCAGCGTTTGTCGCGTGATAATATAAATTCGAATCAAAATTTTCTAGTGTTTTGCTTAGTATCACTTAACTACTTTTCGCCACTTCCTTCAGATTTTTCTTTTGCTAAACACTACGTTTTTGTTAACATTGGTTTATATCTGAAATGTTAATTTTTCAAGAATTGTCATAGAAAGTGAGCATTTACAAGGCAACTTAGAGCATGAGAAATGGTTATCTTGTTTACAAGACAGAAAATCTTTTGCAGTCAGGACGCGAAGTATTTATAAACTATATTGGTATCATAGCAACATTAAAGGTGACATTGATTGATTTTTGTTTTTCCATTTCCATCAATTTTGAGACCTGGTTTCCGAGAGAACATTGTTAGATTCATGATTGCGAAATTCTTTTGCATTCTCGAATAATTTTTTAGTGAGCGTAGCATTCTCGAATGCAAAAGTGATATTTTGCAATTTAGAACTATTCGAGTTTCGCTCTTCACATCCTGTATTATTTTTTTCTACTGTGCATTTTTTCTAAACACAAATCTACCATCTCTTGAAACAAAGATGAGATACATTTGAGGTTTTATTTTCGACGCATAGATAACGTGTATATTATTCCTGATTATTTCCAAATAATCTAATATTTCAGCAAAATAATTCAATAATATTCATTGTGAATGTACCCACAGTTATTGAAAAATTGAGTTTTGAAATAAACCATTCGCACTCACTTCGCCTGGAAGATTATTAATATCAGCTGATGATGACACAGATGATACTTTTAATTTCTTTTCCAATTTGAATTTGTGTTTGTTCGTATCGTAACAATGACAAAATTGTATAAGGTATTATGATTTAGCTTGATTTCAGAGCTAATTGCATCGCACTGAAAATCAATATATCAACTTTATGTGTCACAATTCAGGTACTCGTTTGGAGAAAAAATATTATATATCATTCGGAGCAAAAATGGCTTTATGTGCTTCGATTACAATGACTGCAAAACGTAATGAGGCAGTCAAACTACTCAAACTGCAAACTTCAGCACATAAAGCCTAATTTTTGCTCCTTATAATATGATCTGCTATTTAGGCAGTTCATAATTTCGTGCCTAGGAGTCAGTAATTTTTTCATTATAAAAATAGTTCCTGTTTTTGATAAAATGAGGAAAAATTTGTCAAAAAAAGAAAGAATACTGCTGTAGCAATGCAAAGACACCGGTGGACGGTGACGTATTCTCGACTAAACAATTGAAGCAGAGTTGGCTCATTGAGGTAACCTGTATGGTTTACGGACCTTGGATCTGATCCCTGTCATGTCCCTATGATGAATACTAATCAAAAATATGTCAAACTTGCATGGTAAATTTATTATCAAGTCAATGTCAATGTCAATTTGTTGTACTTTGACGACTGAATTTTCAGGAAGTAACCATGGTAATCAAACTAACTGCTTCTGATCCGTCTAAAATGATGCTTGAATGATTCTAAACGACATACGGAGTTATTCTAAATGACATGACGCGTTGAAATGTCCCTTGTCTAAACATAACTTTTGCTTTTGGAATATGCAAATTCCAAAAGCCAGAACTGAGTTAGAGAAAGTATATTTTCTTATTTTCTTTTGTTCTCAAGCTATGACGGCAAAGTGCCTTGTCAAAAAAAAGTATGTGCTTGAGACCTCGCTACGACAATTTAAAGGTGCGTCCACACTACACTGCTAGTCAGTACGTATTCAGTGGCCTGGGAATGATGCGACTGCTATAATTATAATTGCTTCTTGCAATACATCTAAGAACAGAAATAGAAGATTTTGGGTTCGTCCAAATCTAAAGAGTCGGCATAAGTTTAGTGCGAGTGATTTGATGAAAGATCTGATTTTGGACGATGTTGATGATTTGAACTTGGAATATCGATGTAATGTGTGGTTTCGAAATTTCTTCTGGATGACTAGAATTGATTTAGAAACTTTGATGGACTGGATCGCCCCTTTTTTTACTCAAAAAGACACTCCATTCAGACCAGCGAATGAATATCTGATGGTCAGGCGCAAGCGTAGTCGTGAATGCCGGAGGGATTGTGCCGACGAGACATCCACACTGTAGTTATTGGTTCGGCTTCCTTTGATCGAGACCGCGAACTGTCGGGTTGGGATCAATATGCCGATCAATCCCGAACCAAAACCGACGATCACGTTCACACTATGTCGGCTTTGCCGATTGGCATAGTGTGGACACAGCTCAATAGATCAGTTAGCAACGGTTATATGTAAAGCTTATAAATAATAAGAGCAAAAAATACGAGATGCGTAAATAAAGAGTTTTTTTTTTCTGAAATTTCTTTTGTGAATTTGCTTTAGGGCTGACCCAAAATTGGAATTGCTTTTGGTCTCAATTAAGATGCAGTGAGACACTGCTTATAGCTCATGTACCTACTATTGAGGATAGGAAAAAGATATTTTGACATTATCGATGCACATCTTTGAGTAGAATAAACAATATAAAAATAATGCATGAAACTTCAATATAATGTGAGTTATGAGATAATCATGAGAGCTTGAGAGCAAAAAAAGATAGTGATATACTGTTTACAGATACCATTGGTCGAATTTCAATAAAGAAATCGTAGCTCTTGCACTAATAAGTTGTATCAACTCTTATTATATTTCTACTCGGTCTAGTGTAATGTTCCAAATACCAGCTATTCCCACTAATATCTTAGATTCACTCTCCGGGCACACCCCAACTCGGCACATCTAATCTCCCGATGGGACATCAGTCAAGAGTTAGTGGTAATCCTTATGACCAACTCGGCACATCTTAAACAAGTGTTTGCAGAAAAACCCATCCCTATTATCGGCTTCACACCTAAGAAAAATATAAATTTAAATGTTTTGTTTAGTAGCTATCAATTTATCAATCTAACGGACTGTTGATTGGACTAATCAACAACATCAAAGAAATCAATTCGCGAGATAACTAGCCAACGTGGAAAAACACTACTGATTGTAGAGCAACATAAATTCAGTAAATCAAATCGAAAATTTCTATCTGGTGAAGTGAAGTAGCGGTGTGTTAATCGAAAGTGCAGAGCATTTTTCCATATTATGAGCGAGTTCAGAGATCGAGTAACAGCGACAAAAAGATTAATCCACAATCACGCTGAAATTATTATTTTTATTGTATGATGCAACCTACTTATTGTATGATTTTGTATTATTTTATATCAAATTTTGTATGATAAGAAACTATAAAATTGATTTTATTTTATTTAAAAACATTAGAGTGCCCAGTCCTCCTTTTGTTCAGGTACCTGCGTCATTTCATTTATCATCAGAGACTACCTGCACGTGTGCCGAGTTGAATATCACTGCAGCTACCTGAGATACTCGTATGTGCCGAGTTGGGGAGTCATTAGCAGAGACTGTAAATGTGCCGAGTTGGGAATCGCCGTCCTCTCCAATTATTCGTGTGTTCAAGGTAGGTTATACATATGCTGATGAAGTTTATTCATTCAATTCACCGTTCAATCATTTATGTATCTGTATCATCTTTGTCTTTTTTTCGTAATATTAATTGTAAGTTATTGTCAATCAAGTCAATTGTCTTTTATCTCTGCCTACTCTGCTTTTAGGCACTGCCTGTTAAATAGTGTACTAGTAATGGTTAGATAGATGGATGAATAAATAGGAAAAATAGTTCTTTTATCTACCCCTACACAGTCAAGTCACTCACAATCGTCCAATTTGCTGGAGAACTGTTTGGAAGAAGGCTGTTAGAGGATTTTAAAACAGTTATTCCCATTATTATAATCGCTAAAACACATTTCTGAATAGTGGAGTGATATCTGAATTTTCCAAGAATGAATATCTCTACAATAAATAATAATCGAGATATAAAGATATATCAAACAATAATGAAAACCTCTTGACCTTAAACAAGTTAGATAAACTAAATATCTATTTCAAGAGCTAATTTCTCATCATCAGTAGCTAACTAGATGAAATACATCAACAGCATGCTGCAATTTTCCTTTAGAGATATTCTCTCCAACATGTAAGCTGAGGATTACTACTAGAGAACTTGTTTGAGGCTAAGAGGTTTTTTATTATTTTTATATATAATTTATTTTTTCTTTTGTGTTGTAATGGGCGTGGTATTGATACAACCTTATAATTGAGACTCAAGTGAGGATAGATGATACTGCTGCATCAATTTATATATTCGGAGCTCAATTTGTGCAAAGAAGTAAAATTCATTCCGATTGAAAGTAATTATAACTGTTAAGGAATAATGATTACTGTAAGAATAGTGTTATGTTTATGTTCAAACGTAACGATTATTATAAATGTATGTGCATCCAGACCAGATAAGAGCGAGGGTAATATGAGAATAATGATTTAAATTACAAATAATAATGGCTTGAACAGTATCCTTCATTTCATTCATAAAATATACATAGGTTTGCTATGAATAATTCTGCGATAGCATAAGACGATGACAGCTGAGCAATTTCAAATTCTGATCTAATTCTCGAAAGATAACTGAATATCCTCACTTTAATGATAACCGTTGAACTCATGGTACTGCTATGAACCAATCCATATGTTATAATTATATCAATTTTATTGCTATTCTCATACTTATATCTTATCCTTGAATTTTTGGTGCGTGAGCTCACCATCAAAACTACAAATTAGAATGATAAACAGTCATGCATTCAATATTTCTGGAAATAGCCTTTTTTCTGATAAAGTTTGATGCCTCATAACCAATGACACATTTACTTTTACCATTCATATGGTAAGCAATAATTATTGAATACGTTTTAGTTCATCAGTTAGTCGATTTTTCTAGAATTATGCTATTATTATCGAAGAGTACCGTCAAGTGTGAGTTTGATTCGTGCACCAAGAAATCCGCATAATCTATCGTTAGAGCCGTTTCCAAGATACTTATCAAAAATATGTATATATGAATTGCTCACTTGAATACATCTATTGCAACAATTTGAAAAATTTGCTTCATGACTATTTTAGAATGAATTGTATGATAACGCTTGTTATTCTCAGGAATAACTTCCTGAATGATAGCTTATATTATCACAGAAATTTTTCGAATAAATCTTAGATATCATGCACCTAGGACGCAAGTGATTCAAACAATCACTCACCTGTATCTGAAGAAAAAATATAGCACCAAACAATAGAAACAAATTTAGTTACTGGTAAATAAGTCTATTTTCAGGCAACCGCTTGTTTATTACTAACTTCGTATATCTGCGGAGTTCTATTTTATATAACTCCACTTTATCGCACAATTAGTGCGCATATTTATCATTGTATAGTAGAGAAAGATATCATCAAGAGACCGCAAGGTTAAATTTAACAAAAATAATATTCTTTTTTCACCACGTTTTTATTCTCGTTTTCTTTTCTGCGTGTCTGTTTGTTTGTCTGTTTGGTACAAATATTGCAAATATTTTTACATTAACTAAGCGATGAGAGAAACTTGAAAATTCAATCGTACAGCTCAGAACTAAATGACAAGTGAACCAACAAGCATGCAAAGGTGAGAAAAGTTTGCAAAAGGGTTACTGTAGAATTTAGTGTGAGAGAGAAGAAGAAAAAAGAAATAATTGTGGGAGAAAATGCATAAAATATAGCTCTGTGAATGACAGAGAAAGAGAAAGAGAGAGGGAGAGGAAAAGGGACAGAAAGAAAGAGAAAAAAATAATAATAAAAACAATAGTAAGATGGAGGTAGGAAGAGAAAAGAATATCGAAATAAAAATATCGTATAATTTACTACTCTCACTTTTTTATTTTATGTTCCAGAAAAATAACCATTGAATGGATTGATTTGTTATTGACAGTAAGGTATAATAATTTTCTATTTCATTTCATATATAATCAAGTGAAGAGAAACTGAAATAAGCCTGAAATTTACCTCATATCTCTGTCATGATCTGATCAAGATGTTCCAAATCGATTCCAAAATTTCACACACACACAAATAACTTAAAATCTGCTGTGGCCAACATAGTATTTATATTAGATTTCCACTAACCTCATCTTCTTGATTCTAAATTGATATCAAACTGGAAATCATTTGGATAGCTGACAATCCTTTAAATTTGCTTTTTGACACTTTTAATAGAATTATTCCCTCGGAGCTTCAATTTATATCAAACACAATAGAACCTTATTACCTAATTTCCAAAAATAATTGACGAAAGTTTACATGTGATATCTAAATATGAATATTAATGGATCTAATTTCACATTATGATTCTCATTGTCTCTTTGCTTCAGAGGAATATAACTATTTCTATAATAATTCAAATTCTAATGATAACAAATGAACTGCTTATAGTTTATTAAATTTTTGGTTGAGTATTATTATTAGCAGAGTTATGAAAAAGAAACTAAGCGACTTAAATCATAACGATATTCTATTGACACTTGTATCAAAAATCACAAAAAAACAATCATTGACATTTCATAAAATATATGTTTTATAATCAGGGTGACTCCGATACTGAATATATATAATCAAATAATTGATTTTCAACACGTCCCTTCAATTTTTGGATGAATATATGAATAAAATAAAATAAGATATTCAATCACGTAGACCTGACCGTAAACGCATTTTTCGAACTGGTTTCTGGAGAGTGGCTTGGTAAGGACGTCGGCGATCATCTCCTCGGTGGGAAGATACTCGATCCTCAGTGGATAATTTTTGATTGCTTGCCGGATGAAGTGACATTCTATGTCAATTTGCTTGGACCTAGCGTGATAGACAGGGTTCTGTGCTAACTTTCTGGCAGATTGATTGTCGTTGTAGATAGTGATATTTGTCAGCTTCTCGAAACCAAGCTCTTTGGCAAAATTTGAGAAACATATGGTCTCCTTGGCAGCGTCCGTAAGGCTGATATATTTTGCCTCGGTCGAAGATAGGGCCACGGTGTGCTCCTCTCTGGATCTTGTGATGCAATCAGAATGTCATCGACATATACAAGAACAATCGTTGGATTGGATACTTTCTCGTTGATGTAGACACAATGGTCGCTGTTTGTAGCTTTCAAGCCAACCAATCTGAATACATCGCTGAACTTTGGATGCCATTTCCGACCAGCCTGGCGCAGACCATAAATGGTCTTCCAGTTTTCAATTGTCGAAGCATAAATTCCGCTTTTGATGCTAGGCTGCTTCCTTTTTCAGCTCGGACCATCTTCTTTAGCATATCTACCAGCGAATCGGGTTTTTCCATCAGAATCAACGTGTCGATTTACCGTTTGGGTACGCCGTCGTGATATCCAGTTGTGATATGGACAAATTCAGTCTTGCAGACAAGGCCATGAATAGTCGAAATGATTCCATTCTCGCCACTGGCGCGAATGTTTCCGTGAACTCAATTCTGGGTCTCTGAGCAAAACCGCGTGCTACTACTCTAGCTTTTCGTCGAACGAGGATTCCATCTGGATTAAACTTGTTTCAAAGAACCGTTCGACAACCGATTACCTTGGAATTTTCGGGCCTTTCGACTATTTTTCAGGTGTCGTTGGCTACCAGACTTTTGATCTCGGAATGGATAGCTTAAGCCCATTCATCCTGGTCTGACCCGCTGAGAGCATCGTCGACTTTTACTCCAACGGCGATCATTGCCGAGTTAACGTCGTACAACACCTCCTTCCGATCATCCATCGGATCAGAAGTATCCGTCGATGATGACGAATTGACTTTTATTATAGTGTAATCGCTTCCAATACACCCCAGATTATTGTTGACGGCGATTTCGTTGTAAACCTTGGAACGTCCCCTGTGTCAAGTTTTCTCTTTTCTTGGTCGCCCAGGTCCTCGTCTCATAGCAGAAGCGATTTCTTCTGGAGCGTCCAGTTGATCTTTGGCGGCTTCAGGTGTGTTGAAAGTTGCTTCAGCGTCGTAAGAAACACGATCATCGACGTGCATATCTTCGGCATTGTCCGCGTCTTCGGCTCTGCTATCAACGGTATTTGGGCCAATATCTGTCTCTGTTATCCAGGATTTGCTTCTAGTACTTCCAAACATGAGTAATCTTCAGTTGAATTCGGTTCAAATTCGTTCAGAAACCTTACATCTCTCGGTATCTCCATTGTCCATTTCTCGTGTGGAGTAATTCCTTTTGGCAATGCTTTGGTCGGATATCGATTCTTCACGTGATTTGCTGCAGCGATAGCTTCTGCCCAGAACGATGGTGACAGGCCTGAGTCCGTGAGCATACATCGCGCTGTCTCAACCAAGGTACGATTCTTGCGCTCCGCAACACCATTTTGCTGCGGCATATGCGGTACTGTCAGGCGTTATTTTATCCCTGCGTTCTTGAGAATTAATTTCATTTGAATATTGCAGTATTATTTTCCATTATCAGATTGCAGAGCTCTTATCTTGCACCCTATCTGGTTTTTTACGAAATTCTTGAATTCCATAAATTTGTCAACTGCTTCGCTCTTGTGGTGTAAAAAATCTACTTGGCACCAACGGCTATAATCATCGATGAATGTTATGAAGTAATGTGCACCATCTTGTGACGTGGTGCTTACTGGTCCGCATATGTCTGAGTAGACAATTTCCAAGAGCTCTTTAGATTAATTTTCTCGATTGGTAAAAGGAGTGCTTGTCATCTTTGCTGTGAGGCAAGACTTGCAGTTCATCACGGCGTCCATGGCGTCGGACGTCAAATCTGCCACATTTTTATCGGTTAATATTCTGATCATGTCTTGTGAATTCAAGTGACATAATCGAGCGTACCAATTTTCAGCATCGCTTTTTGGAGTTTTTGATCCCAAAACGGCATGTGCTTAATGATCATTTTAGCGTAAAAAGAATAGATCTCCAATTCTTCCACCAACGACTTTAATGTCACCGTTAACATCTTTGACAAACGCGCTGTTCTTCTTAAATGTCACTTCATTATCGTGATCTACAACTATTGCAACTGAAATTAGGTTTGTACGAAGATCGGGTACGTATAGTGTGTTTTTGAGATTGATAACATTTTCCGAATTGTCCGCGATTTCAATACGAACGTCACCTTTTGCTTTCACGCGCGTCGTTTGATTATTCACTGGATTCAATTTACCGGTAGTATTATCAAGGTATTGAAACGCATTTTTGTCTTAGTATAAATGCAACGTGCAGCCGCTGTCCAAGCACCAAAGATTATTCACAGTATTCGAACCGCGTACTTTGTCGGTGAAGAAACAAACGTGTGCTTCGGTTGATTTGTCTTTACGGTTATTTGCTTCTTTTTGTAACACTTTAGGTCCTCTCTTATGACAATACCTGCACTCATATTTCCTTTTTAATTTCAATTGTTTATCTTTTTCGGAATTGTCATTCGCACCCTTTTTGTTGAGCTCAATTGTCTTATTTGCTTTATTTTGATTTATGCGATTTGATTTAACGAATATTACGGCATTCGCGTCTTCACCACACTTTTGCTTTTTCGCGAGGTATTCTTCAATAATCTTCACTTTCAAAGTTTCTGCGCCCGGCAGGCTATCGCGAGACTCGATGGTACATCTAAAATTGTCAAATGTGCTAGAAAGGCTGTAAAGAAGCATTATAGTTAGTAACTCTCCATTGATTTTGATCCTATTGATTGCAGTTTGTCGACGGCGTCAAAGAATTCGGATAGATGTTCATTCACGTCGTCGCCATCTTTCATCTTGTGTTGCATAAGACGCTTCAGTAGCGTCGCTTTCCGGACTGATCCCTTCGATGCCTAGGTCGATTCAAGTTTGAGCCATACATCACGCGATGTGACGCATCCTCGAATTTGAGATAATAAAAAAAAAACAATCATTGAAATTTCATAAAATATATGTTTTATAATCAGGGTGACTACGATACGAAATATATATAACCAAATAATTGATTAATAACAATTATGGTATATTATTCAAGGATCAATTTCAGTTATTCTATATTTTATCAAACGCAAAAAATAGAAAAAAAAATCCCCCGATAAAGTTCCGGGACCACTTGTTGGAAAATGACTATATAGGAATTTAAATCTAGCTTTTTGATAAAAAAACTCGAATATCAAATTTCAGTCAAAACTCGTATGTATGCTCAAGTTATCGTACTATATTTTTATATTATTGTATATGAGTCCTATATCTATAAGTATCTATAAAAGCGAAATACTACTCACTGATTCAACACGAAATTTCTAAATCTGCTGAACGGATCTAGCTGGAATTCAGCAGGTAGGTTGTATGTGGAAAGTAGACGTCAACTAAGAAAGATTTTGCAACAGGGCTGAATTAAGGGAAGATTTATATGAAAATTCTTTGGTTCTGCTGGTACAGTATGAAATTCAGGAGTTAGATAGACAACGTGGGGAAAATGAGACCAGCAATATTATTTTTCTGACAGAGTTGGATTAAGGTGGTCCAGAGAAGGATAAAACTATCTCTGGGAGTTCTTCTGTTCTTGATGTCAGGGGCATAGATTATATTAATTTCCTTCAGAATTTTATTGTTTTCAATGCAAATGATTAAATCTATAATATGGTTTCTACAACAGGGATGGACTAAGATTGTCAATGGAATATCAAAAATACAAATTATGATAAAATTTTAAAGGTAAGTAATTTGTGGATAGCAAAAGTCATTTGAGAATCGATTTTGCGACAGGACCGAATTAAGGAGGTACAGATGACGATTACAATCATTTATGAGAGTCTGATATCTCTGCTGTTGGAGGCATGAAATTAGCTATTCAGGTAGACAACGTGAGAAGAATATATAAACAAATTTCTGATATAGTAACATCAACGTACAGTAAATGACGCACGAGTCGTATTGGTAGTTCCCATGTCGCTTCTCCGATTGTGTTGTAACTTTATTCACTTGCAACGGACACTCGCATGAAAGTGCAATAGGTGACGCGCGAGTCGTATCGAATAACTTCATTCGCAGAGCCATCATAGTATAATCCGGACTGCAGTAAGAATATTTCTCCTAATTAATCCTTAAAAATAGATAAAATTTCATTTTCTGTCTGTGATTTCGCAATGAAGACTTTTTCTTAATCTCATATGGTTATATACTGGGAACCATGAGTCAAACACAAGCTTTCTCAATTTCCATCTGTTTGACAGTCTTTCCCTTTATTTGTCTAGTCTAATCTTTGAAACGCCTTTAAGAATTATATTGAAACCTTCCACATTTGTTGTTAGCACTTGCGTGAAGATCTCTGATATGAAACCATCAACATAAAATTAGTCGTACGAGTCGAATTTGTTCGTTCACGTATCATACATCCGATTAAATGAAATTTTGTACATAGTGCATCGAACACCTCAAAATTATAAATTGAGAATGGCTGAAAAACATGTAAGAAACATGTTACGCCCGCCAGACTAGTAAAAATTTGTTGACTATTATTTTTTATGAATTTTTGAATTCAGCTAAAAAAAATGTTTTTCTTTTTCGAAACACCTGTTTGAAATTTATACAATTTGTAGTAAGTCATGAACTATTTTTGAAAAAAATTGTCTGATTGACAATTTTTGTTAATTAACTTCTGACAGATCTCTTGATATGACTACATTTTTTCACAAAAATGCACTTCATAACACCTCTATCGTTTTTTTTTTCAAAATAAAGTTCAAGATCTCTTCTATCTATCACAACTTGTCTGAATGACAATTTTAGTTAGTTAATTTCTGACAGACCGTTTGTTAAAATCTATTTTTTTTTATGAAAGTGCACTCAATAGCACCTCCTCAATTTTTTTTCTACATAAAGTTTAAAATTGTTTCTTTCTATTAAACCTTGTCTGCCTGAAAATTTTTGTTAATTAATACCTCTTATATTGACCAGGGTCCACGCCGTCAAGTTTACGGAGTAGACACATTGACTCTATGGCAACTCCCTCCGCTATTAGTAGTCTATCATTCAGTTTACGATTAGTACCAATACCAGCAGGAGTAGGCAAATATTTTTAGTCACTGACCAGAATTCTAATTTCAGGGAATCTTTCGGGCCGGCAGAGACACCGCGTACATATACCATTATTAAAATTAACTATAACATGCTCTTATGATTATATATGTATTGTATGTCTGTAAGTCTGACATAGTAAAAACCAATATTTTGTTAAAAAACGTATTCGAGTATATGAAAGGGATCTAAATTATTGTTTTAGAATTGCAGAATCAAAAGTTTTCAGTTAGCAACGATTATAACTCTTTTTTTATTGAAAAATGTGGTCGCTGCACTTAGAATATCAAGTCTGACATTGTAGATAACATTTTTTAGCTGACAGACCAATCTGTATGCATAAAACAAATGTCAAACTTTCTTTCAGAAAAAAATTAAGGTGGTGTTTTGACAAGGCCCTTAAAAAAGTTTATGTTTTTGCTGTCACGGCGCTTAAAAATTGAATCTGACATGGTAAAAAAAAATTTGAATGACAGGCAATTCTTTATATGCAGAAGACATCCCAAACTTCAGTTGTTTTTTTTTTTAACAAGGTGTTTTGAGATGTAAATGATTTATTTTGTATTGATGCTGCGCATTCAAAATTGAGTCTGACAAATTAATTAGCAAAAATTGCCAGTCAGACAAGTTGTAATAGATAGAAGGGATCTTAAACTTTATTTTGAAAAAAAACCAATGGGGTGTTATAAAGTGCATTTTTATGAAAAAATAATTTTAAATAAAAGGTCTGTCAGAAGTTAATTAACAAAAATTGTCAGTCGGACAATTTTTTTCAAAAATAGTTCATGACTTACTACAAACTGTATAAATTTCAAACAGTGTTTCGAAAAAGAAAAACGTTTTTTTTAGCCGAATTCAAAAATTCATAAAAAATATTAGTTGACAAATTTTCACTAGTCTGGCGGGCGTGACATGTTTCTTACATGTTTTTCAGCCATTCTCAATTTATAATTTTGAAGTGTTCGATGGGGTGGCTTTTTTGTCATGGGAGCATGCACTAAATGCTTATTGACTGTTACGTGAGAGTTTTCGTTGGTACAATATGACCGTAGTAGATGACGCGAAAAAGTACCATAAAAGTACAATTCGTACTGCAGTGTGAATATTTCTTTTACTTAAGGTTTAAATAAACTTTTTCATATTTTTATGCAGTTCTAGATTCATCTATCCGAATACTCATTATCTGACAGACAACACACAAATCGAATCGCTGGGCCTGATGAGCTGAAATTTTGACACTGCATTCCTATAATGACATGACTAATCACTAATGAGAAATTTTCTAAAATTTCATCAACGAGCAGAGCAATCCGAAACATTTGTGTGGATTACCATATTTTCCGCAAGCATCATTATATTTGTATGTGAGAGTCAATTGGATCAGTTAACTTTAGAATAGTGCAACATGAAATTTCTACCGCAGACAAAGCCGTGGTTTGCACTGGTGCTGCAGTCAATAAATAATTCTATGTTCGACTGCATCATAATCATGTAGTTTATGATTGCATTTAGTGCCCATAATGTGCCACTTAATTGGACTAGGACTTTTACTTTATATAATTGGACGGAACTGTCATTGTCAAAAAATATCACAGGAATAGTTTTTTTCAGTAATATAAAATAATTCCAAACAATTAAATCAACATATTATTTATTATGGTAATGAATACTTATAACACAATTGGCATTATCGCGAATATTCAGACCCGAAGATTAATTCTTATTGTTACAAAAACATTTTTCTCTCAATATTTGTGATTCTTTGATACTTGCTGCTAACACTTCTACGCTTTCTAGAGTATCCATTTATTCTTTTCTATCGTATTTAATCTCTTCTACACCTTCTGAAGTATCTATTTCTTCTATTTTATTGTATTTAATATTTTTGACATCTGCAAACAAACAGTAAAAAACAATTGTAACAATAGCAACACTAGCAAAGCACACCAAGTTAGTGTTGCCACGAGACTCGAGACCAGTCTCGGTCTCGTCTCGTCTCGCCTCAAAAAGTCGAGACGAGACCATAGAATGGGTCTCGAGTCAAAAGTCGAGACCGAGACGAGACCAGAGTCGAGTCTCGGCGAGAGTCTCGCGAGACTCTCGACGAGACTTGTATCATAATCACTTAAATTTGATTTTCATTTCTTCTGAAAGCAATTTTATAGAGTAAGTAGGTTAATACCGACAAACTATAGTAATAATAATTGATTTAAGATGGTTACTGATGGATAAGTTTTTGATTGAGACAATCATTTTTTCTACCGCTCTTTCAGAATATTCACCTCATATTTAGCCTACATGACAATATTTTTTTGTCGATTGTTTTTTCAAAGTGTCATTTGGTTCTATCATGTTTGGTATCAGATTACCTAAAGCTTCTGCAGGAATAATTCTAGTAGAAGTCTGAAAAAGGATATTCAAACGATTGTTAATTTTTATTTGAATGACGTCTAGTTTAGTATCAATCTCAAGCATTTGGGAAGATAGGCTTAGCAGGAATATAAAAAAGATAATAAGTTAAATCCACGTTATAAAATTATACTTTCGGTGATCAAATGTCGAAACTTTATGTTCCAAATTAAAGACCCTGAAAATTTAGAAAAGAACTCTTGATTTTCAAAAATACCTATTTTATGTAGGGACTTAAATATAACCGCCATCCGTCACTTTAATAATGACAGCCGTCACTTTGCCAATAACAGCTGTCACTTTGACAATGACAGCTGTCATTTTGAAATATGCAATTGATTGATGCGACACTCTAAGTCTATGAAACAGCAATGAAACCGGCCATGAAACTTTTGGTTAGGGAAGTATTATGTGGCCGCAGCAGATTTTATATGATGAGATTGTACAACAGTACGAGCCCCAATACTAGCACAACACTTTTAATTGTACAAAAAATTATCGACATAATAGAAGAATATATTATCATACTATAACTGATTTTGACTGGAAATACGTTACATAAATCGACTCCTATAAGATTCCTGGTTATATTCCTGTGTCTTATCTAATTTCATACAAAATTGAATCAGATTAGGCTGGACTGGGCCATAAGAAGAGGAAATCAATACTATTATTCCATAAATTTTAGTAATTTGAACCATATAGCCCGTTATTCACAGTCAATAACATAACCTCATTTGAAAATTTGATTTTTCCTCATCTACTTCCGAATTTGATGGTTCACACGTCGCAAATAATGCGTTAACTGAGCATGTAGGCATCTTAGATCTACCATCAATTCAAATGAACGCTTTCGTAGCCTGAATTTAGTTTATATGAATTTATCTTGAAAATCGTAGAAGAAATATCGTGTGGCGAACTAACATTATGAAATTCGGAGAATATGTTTTATAACTCAGCGATTCTTGACTAGAAATATGTGGCCTCAACCTTGTCATAATGCTTTAGTTTACACATTTGTTGCATAAAACTATTGCCTTTTTATTATCTCGAATCCTCGTGGCTCCAGTGGTTCCATTCTAATTCATGGAGACTGCTTGAAGACAGATCGCAGTCTCTATATGTCAATGTTGATATGTCCTAGTTACATTTATAGGAACTTGAATATTGTATGTTGGTGCAAACAATATGATCGATAACTTTATGCTGTCATTTAGTTAAGAACTGTATGTTTGAAAACAGATTCAATTTATTTTTAATCATTCTCCAGATTTATTATTAATTATAATGGTGAAATTTTATTCTATTGATACTATTATATAACGTACGAATGTCAAATCTGTCATCGAACTAAGGAAAATGACATGACCTTGTCTCTTACTTCTGGAGGACTGTCTTCAACGATGATGACATAAAATCACATCTCTAATTGCAAATTCGACGTAGGCTGAGATTATCCAATACGCAAGCGCGTTGTACGTGATCACAATTTCCAGAGCTGCTTAGCAATGTAGGAATAATTGTGTAATGCAAGAAATTCAAAAGACACATTATTTGTAGAGTAGTGTTTTTGTGGTTCTTTGCGATTGTAAAGTGAGCCAGAAACTCACGTCTGGAGATTTATGACCAAGCTATGAAACATAATTTTGCGCACTAAACACGCAAATACATTTTTTCGTTAGAATTCATAGCAAATAATAATCAGGTAGAACGAATTGATTCCAACATGTAAGAATATGTAATTTTGAAAAATCATGGCGAGACTCTCGTCGAGACTCGAGACCGAGACGAGACTGACCTACTCGAGACCAAGGCGAGACCAAGACGAGACTGAGCTAGGCGAGACCATCACGAGACCGAGACGAGACTCACTAAAGTCTCGTCTCGTCTCGTCTCGTGGCAACACTACACCAAGTTATACTTACCGAATTTTTGTATAGGGAAATTGAGAAATATTTTTAGAAGATTTCCGGCGTCTTTAGAGCAGTCAAACATAAAGCTTTGTATGTAATTCGTACATAAACAAACTTTATAGACTCGCCTTCCTTATTAGACTTGCTCGCGCTGCTCGCTCGTCCATAACCAGCGGCTCGTCCAATAAAGTTCTATATTATATACTAATTACATACATAGCTATTATTATCATTTTTCTTTTTTTCTCAATCAACCGCGAAGAGAGCTCACGGCTTACCTAGGTGCTGTTGTCAATCATTCTATTTTCAAGAAGAAATCAATATAAATGATTACCTTAAAATTTGAAAAAATCTAATATATCTGAAGCACATTATTTGATCGGGTGTTGCGATCGATTACTATACATAATTTTCATCGATTCCAAAAGTACATCTAAATGCGGGTGGAACCGCGGGTAGCAGCTAGTAAAATTACATTTCTATTTGTTCGAGAAGCTATATCTATATCTGATTCTATACAATTCTCCATCATTATGCTCAATTAAATAATACTATATGAAGCTGTATACAGCTCATTATTCTCATTTCAACTGCTGTTATATACAATCATATTCATATATCTGTATACCATGGGATGAAGTTATATACGTGTCTATACTCATAGACTGGGAGCTGGTGACAGGTGGGGTTCTCCGATTTTATACCGCTTGCCTTTTTGAGGGTTGATAATTTACCTCTAAATAAGAAAGATAAAAATGTTACTAAGCGATGCACGCTTTCCGGTCATAGTTCAAATTCCAATTTAAGGTCTGAAAAAAAAGTGTTTTTTTCCGTGATATCAAATTGCATGCCTTTGTAATGTTGAATAATTGGAATTAATCTAAAGTCAAGTATTGAAAGGCAAGCGATTCGCAACAGCCCAAGTGGCTCAAAGGGTTGCGTGAACTTGTGAGAAAAATATGAGAAATGCCGTGTTTCCAAATTGCATGCCAATGAGAAAAATTGAAGTTTCAGTCATAAAACCCTTGTAAAAAAATTGGCAAGCATTTCTCGTTGGCGCAAGGGTTTGAAATTTGGGGGTAATCTTGCATAAATTTTGCACCAATTTGCCGTGATTTCAAATTGCATGCCATTTCAACTATAGGTAATTTGCTCGATGAATTGTTATTGAGAAAATTGGCATGCACCCCAGGATGTCCCAAAATGGAGGCATGCATTGAGGAAGTTGCAAAAAAAAGAGGTAAAATTTCCGTTATTTTATTCTGCATGCCATTGTGTATTTCGTTCAAAATTATTTTTTTTAGACGACACAAAGAATGGCAAGCATGTTGCTCAGGCTCATCATTGATAAATTTTGGAAAAAGGATTGGGAAAAAGTGCTCGTAAATTAATTCAGTAAAATTAACAGGGATTATTCGGCGAATTTATTTATTTAAATTTTTTGACTTATTTTAAACAATAATGGCCTAGGTGAGTCTCTTCCAAAATACTGCAGAGAGCTACAATTTAATTTATCCATAATATTTTCATAGCAACAATTCCAAAAATATTCAATTGAAATCACTGGAAAGCTCAAATTTCCCTATTAATATCGGTATTAGCTCTAACTGGGTATAACATTAAATTGCAACCAATGAGGCACTAGAATAATACTATATCAAAGAGTCCTGATAAGAAAGAAACACGTATGTACAGTTGACATCCCAACTTCTGAATTTGTGAAACATTAAAGTTTTCAATCTTGCTATTAATAAAATAATAATCACACATATTAACAACGAAAAACATAATAATTATGCTCTTACTTTTCGCCCGGAATGTGAATAAGTTATGTGGATGAAATATTGTAGCAAAATGTATTTTTGAAAGGTCAATTGCCTTCATCTGGAACTTAATAGTAGGTATATCTTCATTATTATGCGAACATATTATTATCATTATGAAAAAATAAAGAATCTAATTATCAGAAAAAAATAATTTATTATCATAGAATAATCATACTTAAATAGCTAATAGGATGTTCCATAATATAAATAAATAGGAATGGAAAGGAATCTGAAATTGGCAATAATTGCTCAAATTTCCATTTCCTCATCATAATTATTGTCAATTTCAGGTTCTTTTTCAGTAGTTTCACCATCTATTTGAGAATAAGTGTCGCTGTCATCATCGTCCGATTCATCCTTATCGTCCTCGTTGTCGGCACTTCTCACAATATCATCCTCTTCAACTCTATTCTCTTGTGGATCTGTGAAAATTATTGCAAAAATTTTGTTTAATGAATTATTATTATTAGTATCTACTCTTGAAGTATAATTACAGAAAAATTTCCAATACAATACTGGAACAGCTAGAGAAATTATTCCCTCAAACGCTTGTAAATTGAAATATGTATCAAAAATATAAGTACCATCAATAATTTCCTGAATATTTTGTGGAACATCATCACCTTCAAACCACTTGAAGGTGTAAGCATCATTCTCCAATAGCCATCCAAATTCTTGCACATTCAGGCTGGTGTTAGGTACTGCAGAAAAAGCATTTTTCTACAAATGCCCGATGTAAGCAGTTCGAAGAATTTGTTGATGAAGTTCACGCTTGCAAGGTGGTAATATGCAAGGATCAAATTCCAGCAACTTTTGCTTGAATTTATCTGTGGGCTCAATGTTATGGCCATAGCTGTATGAAAACATGAGTAAACGAGCCTCATCTACATTAGAGCACCTTCCCAAGCAATTTTTTGTTGTTGCATACATTTTGCATACGAATTCCTCTATGATGGAAAATGCTGCTTCATAATTTTGATTTGAAGGGTCTTGCAATACAGCGAAAGCTTGTTGAATTTTTTCACTTTTTTTGTATAACTCCCATGGTTTTTTTTTTCCCTTGCGGAAAAATGCTGGGTTGTAGTCGCATCCGGTGAATGCGTGGAACGCAGGTAAGCCGGAGCATTTCAAGGTTCCCAACGCTTTATATATTTCATTAATATTTATATACCGACGATTATTGCCGGTGCTGTAAAGAAGCCAGACCTTCAATGACTGTGGTATATGCATCATATTACCCAGGATGATAACAAAGATGTCGGAGTCACAACATTTGATGACAACCTCTTTGTCTTCCATTTGGCACAAGAAAAATACAATTTTCGTATCAGCCTCCTCGTGACCTTCGCATTTCAAATGGGGAATTATCTCACAAACTACTGATCCATCTTCAGCTACTTTGTATTTTTGGCATCGCTCAAAGGAGACAAAAATTTGTTTATCTTTAATATAATGTTTCACTTTTGATTCAGATGCCCAGTAGTCCATAATAAAAGTAATGAACGATTTCTTGAAGTTAATATTCTTTAATTCAGCTCCAAAATCCGATGGTCGCTTTTGATCTGGACCTAATCAAAATGGAAACCAAATTTCAGATGAATTATAAAAATGAACTTGAAAAAATAAGTAAAAATATGATATGTTTGGACCTTGAAACTGTGTGCATTTACAAAAATGGGACATCGTCCTTGTGTGTTATATTGATCAAATCTTTTTTCACTATGATAATTGTCAAGACTCAAATTATTGATTCCTCTGTTTGAGGTTGTTTCACGTGATCAGACCTTGGGTGAATGCCAGAGAAATTTTATCCTTTCTCCACTAAATGTGGAACCCAAGTTCTCACAGCTAGTATTCAGTATATTTTAATTATGTAGATACTTGCCTTGTTTATTTTTGTATCATTGTTTCTGATGGAGACTTTCATATAGAGAGAGTCAATACGTCGAATATAAACAGATATACAGAATTTAAACTAGAAAAACCTAATCATTATGTTTCAATTCTAAAAGCATGTATAGATCATTGAAGTTCTGTTCAAAAAAAGAAATTGCTTAGGCTGTAAAAAGAGTTATCAAAAGCTTTCTGTCTTATGACGGAAAAAGACGTGAAACATTTTCAATTGACTTATTCGAGCGTGCATATAAAGAGCTTATTCTGCTTATTCATAGTCATATCAAAATAGTATAACTAGTTGATAATATATTTTTACCTTTGAACTCATATTGTACATTGAAATTATCTCTCAAGATATGTTCATTATCCTTTATAGATGGACTCTTGTATTCATCGAAAAGTATATATATTTCTTTTGCATTAGGATTTATCGTCGTTATACTTTCTAGAATTTTTATTGCTACGGCTCCCAGTGTCGATGGCACTTGTGTTAATTGATGTAATAGAAACATGCCATCGATTATGACTACATTTACATTATTTGGTTGACAATGTTCTTCTGGAAAATCACTTTTTTGGATGTAAGTTTCTAATATTTTAGTTATAACTGATTTGTCAGTTTTGTTAATGGTGCCATCCATATGACAGAGCGAAAGAGGCACCGGTGTTAGAGGGTAAGATAAAACCTAAAAGAGAAAACATACAGAATTTCAATATTCTATATATGAAACATTTTCATCACTCAGTTCATTCAAAATCTGGTTTGAATGACCAATGGTTCAATCAGTTCAAATAAAATCATGAATATATCTATACTAGGAGTATATGAATTAAAAACGATGTTACCTTTTCCATATTGATGTTTTCTTTTGAGCCCCACGCTATCCCCAGTAGTCTGCCAAATAAATTTTTTTGTAATTTCACTTCCTGGATTTTCCCATTGACTCTGAGTTTCATCTTTTTTATGCAGCTTGCAAAGTTTAGAATTTTATTTCTTTTGATTACATATTTGCCAAAGTTCTTCTCGTTTTCTTTGCATTCTTCAATCATACATTTTTTCATATTTTCCCCAATTATTTCAATATTCAATAAGAATTCTGATACTTCATCAGGTGCTGCTTTCCCTGTTGAAACATTTAAAAGTACATCCTTTCTTACATCTGAAGAGAATGGATTCATTCTCTCAGTCAAGGTGGAAGTAAAACTGTGCATATGTTTTTCACTTCTTACTATCCTATGATGCAGCAAGTCATTGGTGATGTCTTGGACGACATCAAGACCGCACTCTTCCATGACTTTTGATATAAGTGCACACCTCAAGCCGTGATTTATAGCCCATCTTTGCCGAGCGGCTATTGAGTTCGTGATGTGCCTAATACCAGTAAGTCTTCTGCCTGCATCAGCATTGATGGTCTGTTCCAAAGTCAGATCTATCGGCATACGAGAAAATGGTTTACATGTTCTTTTGCATCCAAAACTTCCTTTTCTGAATTGTTCTTTTAATCCAGGGTGTGTATTATCGACATTCAAAAGAGTATTCAAGTACCATACCAACCAACGAGCATAGTTTTGATGATTCAAAGTGAAAAATAAATTGATCATTTTGTCTATGGCGTAGCAATATAGCTCAAATTCAGCTGTTCTTATGCTTCTCTCGAATAATAAGTAATAACCTATGTGTTTTGAATATTAATTAATTATATATATATATATATATATATATATATATATATATATATATATACAGTATGTGAACCAGAAAGCAAGCCATAGACATTCAACATGAGGAATAAGTTTTTAATTCATGTTAGATGAAAATACTGCAAATATAACATTCAGAGGATCAAATTATTTGTCCAAATCAGTAATTACATTCTATTTTACAGGTTCCAAATTACACAGGACTGAAAACAATATAATTTGGGAAGCAATGCGAACTGAAAAACTGATTTTTCATGTTAAATGTCCATGGCTACACACTGTATACATGAATAAATTATATATATATATATATATATATATATATATATATATATATATATATATATATATATATATATATATATATATATATATATATATATAAAATGAATAGTAACCTATCAGTTGCAGATATATTGCATAAAATTTTTGGGTTTTGCCATATTTTTCGTTGAGAGTCTCTTGCTGGAACCCTACAAATTCATTTAAAATATCTTGCGTACTAGAATCATTAACGACGTCTTCTATAGTGCATTCACTACGCTGAAATTTTTGCAATAATTGTTTTATATTTGGGTTGACTTCGATTTCCTTTGAGTCCAAAAAGTTTTGAAATTGTAGCTTCTGAAGACATAAATAAACAAGAACGTGTAATCGTTTACATCGGTTAAAATGTTTCCCAGATAAAAATCCTGAAATCGAGCCACTTCCAAGCAAATCGCTCTCCACCAATACGGTCTCCAATCCGCATGAAGTGATGAAAGTACCTATTGAAATAATATCAATTATATAAATATATGTGAAAAAAAACTTTTGTTCTCGTTTATTTGAGCCAATGATGTACTCCAAAAATTTCCTTACAAATATCATAGGATATTTTACTTCTTATAGAAAGTAACCTACGGAAATATTTTTTCTGCGGGTATAAATGAGCTCAAACAAAAGATAAATATTTTCTAATACTGAAGAAATTACCTATTGCTTTGAAAAACGACATTTGTATATGAAAACCGCCAATGTGTATGAATAATCTTCTGAATTCATTTCGCTCTGTATTTTGTAATGGCAAAGCTATTCTTGCTATTCCTAGATCATATGTCACCTGTGCATACTGCTCGCCACACTCATCTGCAATTTCAATGGCTCTGCGCATTGTTTCTAATACGACAGCATGATCTGTGGGAGGTTCATTAATTGGTGTCAAATAGAAAACTTTCTGTATCACTTGGTCATCATTAGGATCAATTTTCGCATTGAATCCAACCCACATTGGAGTTGTTATACCGAAAGCATGTGACATCATCCACGCCAAATCCACCTTCCTACCGTGATCCAGGCTCTCCGGAATAACGTTTCTTTCAGGAGAATCGTACGGTAACACAGTAGCTTGTATTTTCGGTTTTTTTAGATATGGCTGCAGTTCCGGAAGGTAGGCTTCAAAAGTTCGCCTTCTTTTTCTTTGGCTAGAGAAATGCCCAGTGATTTCGTCATCTTTATTGTTGATCCCGCTCTCCTCTCTATCAATAATATTTTGAACAACAATCCCAACAGTGTCGTTGAGAGTCGTATTTTGTACTGTAACGCTATCGATAAATCTATCAAAATTATCGAAGGCACATACGGTAAGCAAACCTGGTTCAGAGACAACATCAGAAGAACAGATTCGTGAAGAGTCCACACACGAAAAAGTTGCTTCCGTCTCCAACTCTTCAAGCACGTTATAACTACATATGTGCCCATATCTTTGCAGAATTCGCACAATTTTTTTACTATTTGTGAAACTCTTAATCGTGCTTCCAAGAACTATGTGCTTTGAAGGTATAGTTTTACCATTAGATACAGCTTGAATAATATCGCTCGAAAAAGACTTCACCAATCTCGCAGTTCTGGGACTTTTACGTCGTCGAAAGTTAAAACCTGCAAGTAGTGTATTCAAAAAATGTGTGAGCTCTTTTGGAATTTCACATTCACCAGCAATTAAATTTTGAATTGTGATATCGGGGCCAAATTTATTACTTGCGTTATCAAGAATAACACGTCTTAAAAGTAATGCCGCCTCCTGTAATATATCATCATCCTGCAACGTATCTATATTGAATGTAACTCCACCATAAGGCAGTATTACCCTAGTTCTTTTATAATATTCCATTTTGATCTTCCTGCGAAATTTTTTTAGTAATTTTTCAGATACGTGCTTTGTATACACTAACGTTGGCTGCTCATCTCCACTAAATTTATTATATTGTTCCAAAAGAACTTCTTTGAATAGCCGATAAATCAAATCGAGAGTACAAGCATTTTTTTTATCAATTACAAATTTTCTAACAAAATTAAAAATTGTTGCGAACGCGACTTTATAACACTCTCTCGTTCTGTGCCATACGCCTTCAGACCTACGTTCTCTCTTTGCAATCAAATTATTGTAGTTTAATCGACAAGTTTTATGATATGGGACCTTGCGTTCTACATCTACATATGTTTTTATTTCGGCTACTAATTCGAAATCCTCCCATAGTATGGCTTGATACATAAAATCTTCCCACTTCCGGAACTGTTTACTTTCCGAGATTGCTTCACTTCGACCTCGTACCTTCTTATGGCCAGATCGGTTACATAAAACGCATGTAAGTTTTTCCGACGGGTCCTTATATTGAAATTCTTGGGATTCATCAATATTTAAAAAGCTATCTATACTATTATTGGCTCTAGGCACATTTTTTTCAGTAAAGATATTATCTAGAATCGGTGATGGACTGAAAATGAATAAATAGATGTACGGAACAAATTGATAATTGAATTCAAATATATATGATCGAATAAGTAATATATTATGAAAGAAATTGATACTGGTAACCTGTTTCCATTAAAAAACAAAGTACTCACTTGATACTTATCGCAGATTCATTCAGATTATCTGATTTGAATTGCGCTTTGAGAGCGTTGAAATTGTTCCTGCATTTCGAATGATACCCAATAGTATCATTGACTTCTTGAGGAAGTTCGACGTCGCTGTACTTCAATTGATGAACTTTTCTTCGCTCTAAAGAGTCTGCGCAAGTTTTTAGCGTCTCCGGTGTGAATAAATGTATAGGAGCTGTCCGTTGACAGTTCAAAAAGCACTTTTTTTTTTCTTGTTCGATTCGCTCAAGAGCATTGTCATCACCAGACATATCGATTATTGTTTCAAACAACATCTACAACTTTCAAATAAAACATGAAACCGAGAAAAATCAGACTCATAACATGGATGTAAATTTTGAAAATCACCATAATAGAATTAAATAATTTTACATGAAGCATGTTTGAGACGGTGATTCAAGAAATTTCAATCATACCCTATTATTGGATACAATTGAATGCCACCCAATATTACTTATTTATAAATTTTATTAGAATTTGTATGCTTTTTAAACGAATGTATTCAATTAACTTCATATAACTATGCATAAAATGTCCAATGAAGATATTTTTACAGTGTACCTTAACATTTCTCATAAAAAACCACCGTAAATTTGGAAGAAGTTTTATATCAATAAGTAGAGTAAATAAGTTCAGAATGATTCAATTTAAATAACAAAAATTACTAAATGAAACACACACTAGGCGATAGCTGATAGTAAGACAAAAAATATGCTTAAAAAATAATACCAGAGCCACGACACGTGACGTCGTTGAAGGGTGAATAGAATAAATCAATTTTTTATATTTTTTTTGTACTTACCAATAAATATTTGAACAAAAAATGCGCGAACATCACTATTATCATCACTTTCAATCTAATTCACAGGAATATTTCCATGATACATAAAGCGTACCTATTACACGAAATGACTACACAATAGAAAACTGGAAAGATTGAAAAATAAGCCTGATTCATAAATGACATGAAATACACATGTAGTGATTAAGAGTTCACACCATGAAATGAAATGGA
Source organism: Dromius quadrimaculatus (assembly GCA_963989225.1). Lineage (NCBI taxonomy): Eukaryota > Metazoa > Arthropoda > Insecta > Coleoptera > Carabidae > Dromius > Dromius quadrimaculatus. Next base: position 37,593,602 of record OZ022325.1, on the reverse strand, counting down.
AAAGGAATTGACCAGACTTTATTACGTATTCTATTCTATTTCATTCTATTTCAATCCAGTCCAATTTCGCTCGTATGTATCCGACAATGCTCATAAAGCACTGACAAGTCTAGAATGGAATTATTGTAGCGACTTACTAATTTGTTATTTAATTACTATAAATATCAGAAACTATCTACGATTTTATCTATTTATTAATCTATTTATCACAATATACAGGCAAAGCATATCCAATCTGCAACAAATCAAAGTGCTTGCGCATGATGTAAACACAAAAAAAAAACATATTGAATCAGCAATAATAAAATTATTGCATGATAAATAGCTAACACAATCAGATCAACTACCTAATCAGTTAGATGTAACAGAAAAACATTTCTTGTTATGTATAATTCAAAGTGAGAATAAACCATATTAAAATCTAACAGTGCATGGTATTTTCATATTATTCTTCACTTATTCATGTCAAACATAAGCCCTAATGGTATTAGAGTATTGTTTTTAAGCCTAATTGTATTACTTCCAACAATCTGCATTATTATGAAACACTTACCTGCCATGTCTATAATTACAAACTCAGTTGATTCTAAGACATATTTTCTTGATTTATTTTTATTTGTAAATATTTGTCCTATGTCATATGCATTGAATTTTTTTATTTCAACTTGAAGCATAAGTATTTGTTTATTGAAATACAAAATAAAATCACGGAATAGTATATTGTGTGGCTAGGGACGAAACAAGACGATTTCAGCTGAGGGTGAGCGTTGCTTGCCCGAGCGAAGCGAGGGCCGGCATCACCCTCGGCTGAAATCGTGTTTTGTCCCGTGCCACACACTGTATTTTTCATAATACCTGCATTGAAACTTTCCACATTACAAATTTGTCATAACAAAGTAAAAATTTTTCATTTGATTTTGCAGGTAACAAGTCGAGAGTAGCTGCTTGTGCTTCATCAATAAGATGTTGTAGTGTACTTTAAATTGTCGTATTAATACTTTTCCTCTTGAAATTACTCGTCTTTTTAATTTAATTTACAGTTCTGAATACAACAACTGTCAAATTAACTAAGGTTATATGATTTTCATTTAGAGATTGACAATGAACAAATGCGACTCTGCCAGGGATAAAACGATGTAAAAAATTGATTCAGCGGACAGAAACAAGCTTGTTTCTCCCCTCGGGCAGAAACAAGCCTGTTCCTGCCCGGCTACACTCGCATTTGTCTGCAATTGTCTTGTTTCGACTGACAAAACAGGCGTTGAAACGCGTTGTTTCAATGCAGGTATTATGAAAATATTTTTACTTTGTTTCGCCACTTTTTCCAAAGTTTTTCAATGATCGGACAGAGTTACATGCATGCCATTTTCCGAATGAATTCAAAACAGCATTTATTAATGTAATATAGAATGGCAGGCAGAATGAAATCGGAGAAATTTTGCGTGTTTTTTATGCAACTTCCATTATTATTTAAAATATGAAGGGCTTGAGAAACATGCTTGCCATTTCCCAAATGAATTTGAAACAGCATTTATTGATGTAATACAAAATGGCAGGCAGAATAAAGTCAGAGAAATTTTGCCAATTTTTTATGCAACTTTTATTATTATTTAAAATATGAAGGGCTTAAGCAACATGCTTGCCATTGCCCATATGTATTTAAAACAGCATTTATTGATGTTATATAGAATGGCAGGCAGAATAAAGTCGGAGAAATTTTGCATGTTTTTTATGCAACTTTCATTATTATTTAAAATATGAAGGGCTTAAGCAACATGCATGCCATTCTAAATTTATAATTATTTCACTTCAAAATAAAGATTTTGCTCCATTTGAGGTAGTTTGAAATCACGGCAAATTGATGCAAAATTTATGCAAGATTACCCCCAAATTTCAAACCCTTGCGCCAACGAGGAATGCTTGCCAATTTTTTTACAAGAGTTTTATGACCAAAACTTCAATTCTTTTCATTGGCATGCAATTTGGGAACACGGCATTTTTCATATTTTTTTTCACAAGTTCATGCAACCCTTTGAGCCACTTGGGCTGTTGCGAATCGCTTGCCTTTCAGTATTTGGTTTCAGATTGATTTCAATTATTCTACATAACAAAGGCATGCAATATGATATCACGGAAAAAACCACTTTTTTTTCAGACCTTTAATTGGAATTTGAACTATGACCGGAAAGCGTGCATCGCTTAATAACATTTTTATCTTTCTTATTTAGAGGTAAATTATCAACCCTCAAAAAGGCAAGCGGTATAAAATCGGAGAACCCCACCTGTCACTAGCTCCCAGTCTATCATATATCATCTTCTTTTCTTACTATCGGTATAACGTACTGAGGAGTCTGAATAAAAATTGTCAATCACAATCAGTACAACTAGTGTTCAACAAATGAGTACATGGAATCCACTGGAATAACAAATTATATAGAGTAGTCCCTGTAAGTTTTGTCTTTTTTTGTCAATGATAGGCGATTGTTACTATCATTGGCAGACATGATAAAGCTCAAATTAGATGAAAGGGCAATATTTTAATATTGTTACATATATGACTCATGAGGTATAGAAATACTATAATAAATAATACAAAAGTAAATACTTCCAAATATTCCACTGGGTATTCGTTTGTTATGTAATATTTTATCAGTCCTACAGGATAAGTACTATTTTGCGCACGTTTTTCCGGGCGGTAAATGGCTCTTTGGCTTTTGAATGCGCCAAGTATGATTTGCGTGCGACAAGTTTACTTTTTTTACCATTTATCGCCCGGAAAAATAAGCGCAAAATAGTACTTATCCCGCATTCGTAATGAAAAATAGTATCTGCAACTTCGCTCTCGTGGGCAATCGACAACTTATCGCACTTGTTGCACAATATACTATTTTCTAATTTATATAAAAATGAAGGACATGAATCTATATCTATAAAAGCAAAATACCACTCACTGATTTGGCAGGTGGGTGGTATGTGGGTAGTAGACGTCAGCTAAGAAATGATTCTGTAACAGAGCCAAATCAAGGGAGAATTTATGTGAAAGTTCCATGGTTTTGCTGGTAGGGGCATGAAATTCAGGAATTAGGTGGGTTACGTGGAGAAAATAAATACCAAAATATAATTTTTTGACAGAGTTGGATAGAGGTGGTCCAGAGAGGGATAAAACTATCTCTGGAAGCTCTTCTGTTTTTGATTTCAGGGACTTGAGTTATTGAATTTTCTTTAAGATTCAAATTTTTCTAATGCCAATGATGAACACATACATACATATGATTTCAACAACAGGGATAGACTAAGGTTGTCAACGGAATATCAAAAGATACGAACTATGCTGAAATTTCGCGGGTAAGCAGTTTATGAGAAACAGAGCTCATTTGAGAATGGATTTTGTGACAGGGCCGAATTGAGGGGGCTATGAGACGATTGCAAGTTTATATGTGAGTCCGATATATTTGCTGTTGGTGGCACGACATTTGATATTCAGGTAGACAATGTGAGATTTTTATTTCATACATTATTTTTCCGAAAAGAATGGATCAAGGTGATCCAAAAACTAACTGGATGTTTTTTCCTTCCGAATGTCAGAGACTTCAATTATATTAGTTCTCTCCAGAAGTCCAATGATTACTGTTATTTGATTCTTATAACAGGAATGGATTGAGGCTACCGACGAAATATTGAAGAATTCGAATTAACCTGAAACTTTGTAGATGAGTAGTTTATAGAGAGCAAAGGTTAGCTCAGAAAGTATTCTACGGCAGGGACGAATAAAGTTCATAGGGAAGTTCTATGTTTTTGCTGGTAAAGTCATGAAATTTGATATTTGACTCAACAATGTGATACCGTAAACTTTACAGATAAATAAAATCAAAGCGTATGTCTGGGACTCAGCAATAAGAACTTTTTCTTAATCTTATATGCTTATTTACAAGATATCAAAGCTCAAACACGCATTTCTCCAATCTATCTGTCAGACTATTTGTTTGTTCAGGCTAATCTCCGGAATGGCTACAGATAGGTTCAGTTAAAGCTTCCTATAGTTGTTGTTAGCGCTTGCAAACAAATCTCTGATATAGTTATATCAACGTACAGTAAGTAAAGTGGCACACAAGTCGTATTGGAAGATCACGCGTCGTCGCTTTTTTGATTGTGTTGAAACTTCACATACTTGTTGCTGACACTCGCATGCAAGTACAATAGGTGACGCGCGAGTCGTGTCGAATGACTTTGTTTGCAGAACCATCATAGTATGTATGTATGTATATATATATATATATATATATATATATATATATATATATATATATATATATATATATATATATTTATATATAAGTTAAGTTTAATCGCAACTGCCGATTAGTTAAGAAAACAATGTTTTGTGGGCGTAGCAGTCAGTTTATAGTGGCCAAAAATAAAAAAATTCTCATTTATTAGTCAAGCTTTCGAATTATTCCATAATATTCATCCGGACGATTTTATACGAGTAGAATAAGTATATTAACATTCGTCAATATATATAAGAATTTTTTTTTGTGTTCTCGTAGGTCCAAACACATATTTTATGTAACAATAAAATTTTAATTAATCCAAAATTTTCTTCAACTTGGAAATAAAACATAAATAAGTTGTATAACACTGTTAAACAAAAAAACTAAATAACTATAATTTTGCAGTTAATAAATAAAAAATATTTTTTGAAAAAAACTAGTAGTTGAGAACAATATGACGAGAGAATTCAGACTCTAGATGTCTAAATGAAGATGAAGATTATGAAATAAATACCACTCCAAACAAACGTTGTCCCTACTCTAAACTAGCTAAAAGGGAGTTTCCCTTTTATATCTCCCCCCCACCCCCGAGAGAGCAACGGACACTCGCATGAAAGTGCAATAGGTGACGCGCGAGTCGTATCGAATAACTTCATTCGCAGAGCCATCATAATATAATCCGGACTGCAGTAAGAATATTTCTCCTAATTAATCCTTAAAAATGGATAAAATTTCATTTTCTGTGTGTGATTTCGCAATGAAGACTTTTTCCTAATCTCATATGGTTATATACTGGGAACCATGAGTCAAACACAAGCTTTCTCAATTTCCATCTGTTTGACAGTCTTTCCCTTTATTTGTCTAGTCTAATCTTTGAAACGCCTTTAAGAATTATGTTGAAACCTTCCACATTTGTTGTTAGCACTTGCGTGAAGATCTCTGATATGAAACCATCAACATACAATTAGTCGTACGAGTCGAATTTGTTCGTTCACGTATCATACATCCGATTAAATGAAATTTTGTACATAGTGCATCGAACACCTCAAAATTATAAATTGAGAATGGCTGAAAAACATGTAAGAAACATGTTACGCCCGCCAGACTAGTGAAAATTTGTTGACTATTATTTTTTATGAATTTTTGAATTCAGCTAAAAAATAATTTCAGAAATGATGAGATATTGACACACTTGCAATCTAGTCAGCCTTACCACTCCAAACAAATGTTGTCCCTACTCTAAACTAGCTAAAAGGGAGTTTCCCTTTTATATATATATATATATATATATATATATATATATATATATATATATATATATATATATATATATATATATATATATATATATATATATGTATATATATATATATTTTGTAAAGTGCTTATTGCCTGTTACGTGAGAGTTTTCGATAGAACAATATCAACGGAGTAGGTGACGTTCCAGTCGTATCGGGTAACTGACCGTTCGCGCATCGTCCATACAATTGAGTAGGAACCTTGAATAGTTGTGGTTGGAATTTGGGTGAAAGTATCATTAAAGTACAAAATATTCACACTGATTCCAAGAAGTAACCGAAATCAATTGGATTGATTAACCCAAAATTTGAAAAAGTTCAAAATATCTGAAACACTTTGTTTGATCGGGTGCTGCAATCAATTACTATAATACAGAACTAGCTTCATGCTTATATTATATGAATTGACAACTGTCAGATTGAATAAATTTCAGACTTGTACGATTGCGCATGTAGAACGGATTTTTTAAAGAGCAATCAAAGTGTGTTGAGGATGTAGCAAAACTAAGAAAGAATTTAATTGAAAGAAAGAAGGAAAATGCAATTGATATTTTAGCAGAGTATGTATATTTTTCATGAGTAAATGATGTTTTATTTTATGTTGCATCGGTAACATTTTTATTATCTGGAATTGCAATTGCTGTTTATATTTATTAACTATACGTCGTTACGGTAATTTCTTACAGTTCCCTTTTTTCTATAGACTCAAATTTATGCTTGAAAATAAAATCACAGATGGAGCGTCTATGAAAGGAAAAGTAAAAGTTTGGGATCTAGTGATAGAAGATTTCTGCAGTTTTTTCGGCTACCAGGACCTCAAAACAGTTCAAACTCAAACAATGGTACTCAATTAAGCTTTTATCACGTGAATGTGTGCACTCTAAAAAAAAATATCTTGTGGTATGGTCAATAAATTAATGTCTCAAGCAGATTGGGCCTTTATTGAGGCAGTACGAATTGCAGTGTTTTCATTGAAGTTTACTAAGATTTCTAATTCTTCAATCTCTGCATGCAATTTCTGGAGCGATTGACAGCTCGTCATCAATGATCATTTTTGGATCTACATCACATACATCTTGTACATTCATTAAAAAAATATTTCCGATTTCTGAAAATCTTCGCTTCAGGCATACTTGCAGATTTTATTTTTATGTGAATGCATTTTATTGCTTGCTTATATTACTCCAGGCACTCTTCAAATCCAACGAAAATCTAATTTCACAGCTTAAACTTCTTCTTAAGTAGGCATTTTTATATATTGAGGCTCTAATTGTGCTACTTTACGCACTGCATGCTTTATAATATTACAAGCAGTGGATTTATACACTGCAAAGATATCGTCTAATCATTGCTGGAAGTACCGGTGGCTCTGTGCGGTGGCTTGAAATTGTATCGTTAGAAAAATTTGATAAGTTGAAATAGATTTTTTTGTGTGGAAGGTTTCATTCTAGCACTAGTTGAATATCGCAATCACAAAATACTGTATTTATCAAAATAATATCTGAGGCTGTTTATTCCAATTCTTTATTTATATTTTATCAAATTTTGTGTACCAGACAAATATATAATTTGTCAATTTAAAAAAGATAAACGGGAGAGATACTTCACGTTTAACTTAATTCTAAATTAAAGTGAAAGATAATCACGATTAACTCCTAATTGAGATTCTATAAACTCATTGAATGTATAATTTTAACTTAGATGTAATTTAATCGTGAAAAAATTTAATTGCGTTTAAATTATAATTTCGTGTTTAATCAAGGTAGAATGACGTCAAACAATTAAATTAATTCTGAATTGAATATCTAATCGCGATTAAATATTTTATTTGCTTTCTATAAACTGGCCAATAAAGTTTCATTTGCATAGCTCTTCTACTTTAGATTCTATTGATATCTAAAACAACCCGATTTCGTCACTGACTTGCTCACTGAAGTCGATTTCCACCAAGTTTAAAGGTCCTGTACCCATTGACAACAAATTCAATGTAATTTACAAGATTTTCTGTAAGATACGACAGATATAACATAGGGCAAGGGCAAACTTGTCAATAGCTCATGAGCAAAATAACCGCACACAAAAGCAATGCACGTCTGAAACCCAACGCAACAGCTCTAGCTATACATCAGAATAGTACTAAGCACAAGATTGACTACGATAATGTAACAGTTTTGGACAGTGAAAAAAATTGGAAAAAGCGTTCGGTTTTGAAAATGGTACATATTGAAACAACGAGTGATACAGTGAACAAAAAAGTGATTCTGATGATTTGAGCCTAATTTACACAGATATGTTCAATAAATCTGTCATCTCGTGGAGTGACTTTTCGCTCCGACTATAGTCTTCTGGTAATTAGGCCAGTCTCCAGATAGTGCTGATATATCCTTTTTACCCCACAAAGACTAGTACCAACTATTCTTGCAGTCTCGTGTTGCCCACGACCATCTTGTAACATCGCTACAATTCTCGCTACAATAATAGAATCTAAAGGCATTATGCTCATTGAATTACTAAAACTTGTGGTCGTTATGTTTCACACAGAGAAATCAACAATAATCTGTATAAAAGGCACGGAAATGTGAATGTTCAACTAGCGCAAATATACGTTTCTCGTAGAAGTCGTAGAAACAGTGATCTTTTATATCTAATACTGATTCTAGTAAGTCGAATGACAGCTGTAAAGTCTCGGAAAACATTTGCTCAACGCTTAGTAGTACTTATTATTTTTGTTGCTCATATTATTTCCAACTTCGTAAGTGACCTCAATTTCTTACTCTTCCAGTGTAACTAAAATTATTGAATCAGTTTAACTACTTACATTTTGCTCAATTAAAGTTTAGTGTATTTCCTTGCTAATTTCTTGGATTTTTTTCTTGTTTTCAATTATTAATATACTATTCATTCTTGTTTTTTCTTATGAGTTACATTTTTTCTCAATTGTTTATAAGAATTTATATACTTCTCGAAAGAATATTTTTTTTAATCATTAATCTATTTTTTGTAATCTGTTAATGAATAATTTTGTTCTTGACGTTCTTCCATAATTTATTATGTAAGACTGATTCATACTTAGACCCAGTATTTCAGGTTCAGTTTAATCTATAGATAAACGGAGCTTAATCACTATGGTGACAATTGCTTTTACAATCGTTGCTACAAAAATTAATCCACAGTTTTCGTAATCCGAACACTGAAATACTGGGCCTAAGGTCCAGTATTTCAGTCCATGGTTTAGCTTAAGCGGAGCTTAATTACCTTAGTAACAATTGTTCTAGCAATTATTACTATGGAAATTAAGCTACGTTCAAAGAAAACCATGAACTGTAATACTGGACCTAAGAGTTCAAAATCTCAATTTTTAACGGTTAAATTCTTATAAATGATTTTGAAATCTCCCGCTACTTGGCAGACCAAGAAGAAGAGTGGTGTTGCTGGCAGTGGTTGAATATATTGTTAGCCTCTAACACAGCTAGGTGTATACACGTGATGTCGTCATGTTTGACGAAATTTAAACTTGTGATATATTTATTGAATTTAAAATAAAATGAAGATATATAAATATAAACTGATTTTAGTGTCCCCAGGAAGGATTAAGTTCAATACGAAAGCTTGACAAAACTAAAAAGGGTCAACAAATTTTCTTTAAGGCCTCAATTCCATGATCGACAACGCCAACTATCAGTGTTTATATATATTTATATATATAAATTATTTCCTATATGTTAAATCCTATTTCAAACAAACAACTCTATGAATATTCAGCATTTTGACTATATAAGTAGCCTCGTATTTTCCCATATCAACGAATATTGTAGATATTTGATTTGGAACACGAATACATATTAAGGATTAGCCCATTGACTGATTTTTGTCTAGTAAAAATCCACAGTGTTTTTAAATATTGTTATCACTCTTCACTTTTGTGTAAACGCAAAAACAGGCCCTTCGCGAGAACTTCACTTGAATTAATTCAATAAATTAAATGTTCGGCTTGCAAATATTTTTGAGTTTATTAAATATTTTTTAGGTATTCACTATGAAGCACTTTATCTTCAATGCATTTATGACAAAATTGTAGAGATCGTAGATTTTTGATGTGGTTGGATCCTCTAAAAGTTTCATATTATTCTTCTGATCTTCCACTTCTGCTATATATTTGCTCAAGAATTGGTTTCTGATAGGGTTGAAAATGGGACATCTAGTTAAAAAGTGAAGTAGCGAGTCATCCTCGTAGGTATTACATAGCGTACATATGGTGTCAGAAGGGAATAAGAATTTAGTGTCATTTATGTACAACTGGGCGTTATCTGTTTTCGCTAGGCGCAACTGACTCACTACTCGTAGTATTTTGAGTGGAATGTTGCACGACAGATAGTGATGAGTAGTTGTAAAAGTTTTGTAGTCCGTGCTATATTGTGAATCGATTATTCTTTGGGAGTCTGTTGCGTATGAAATTTCAGAATAAGCTGTGACTATATTATTTATTTCCGCCTTTAGTTCAGAGGGGCTTTGGTTATCCCAAATATATCCAAAATTTGTTATTTGCAATGTTAGTTTTAGTGTCCTGACCCAGTTGTACTTGTTTTGTTTTTCAATTGAATGTGGTTTGGTATCTAGCGTTATTAGTTTGTTGTAACATACTTTCGGATATCTAGATTCGGGCATCGTTAGCAATTTGTACCACCATGTAAGAATCCTTTTGAGCACAAGACTTTCTGTTTTCACTAAGCCTACTTCTCTTCTTACAATGTGATTTGGTGTAGTCGTTTGCCAGCAAAAAATTGATTTAAAAAACCTCATTTGGCATTTTTCTATAACGTCCCCATAGTTCACCCCCCATATTTCAGCCCCGTACAGAACCGATGGTATTATTGTGGTGTTAAACAGTTTCATGTAGGTATTCCAGCAATGAATTTTATTTCTAGCAAGTGTACTTTTGGTGATGCCGGTTAGATTATTTGATTTCATAATTTTTTCGTTCATGTGTTGATTGTATATATATATATATATATATATATATATATATATATATATATATATATATATATATATATATAGCGTACGGTGACTTTCTGTAATAGGTGTGCTCAGTCGGTGGTGAGGAAGGAGATATATACATGGCCAACAATAAAGCTTATTTTTCTAGCAACAACCAGCAATCCATCTAAATTTTTCATATATTTTAAATTGGAAATGTCGCACGGACTGCTGGCCTCTAATTTTGATATTTTGAGTGAGTTTTATGTCTGGCGTTGGTCTCGTTTTCATAATTTCATTTTTTGTTTTGAATTTGAAATTTGTGACGTCCCCGTTTGGAACGTCAGAAATATGTGACGTACTTTTGGGCCTGTCGCTAACTTTTACTCAATGCTCGGGCGCCATTTACTAACGGAGCGACAGGCTGTTGTACGTGCCAAGGTAGCTCTGTGGAGGTATGATGTCCAGGCTTCTGAAGACTTGCTGAAAAAGGAGAACGAGGTACACGCAACAAAAGAGTAACAGCTTTTATCAAAAATAAAATATTTCTATTCATTATAGTTGAAAATAAACATTGAAGATAATACACAAATAACAGCAATAATATTTTCTATTGCTAGACCATCTCAACAATGTCAAATAGTGTCAACAAAACCATTGTAACAATCAAGTGATTGACCGCCTATCTAAATAATCGACTACTTGACTGAATCTACTAACTGATACTGACTGACTACTGACTGTACTGACTGATTCAGTCTACCGACTGACTACTGACTGTACTGACTGATTCAGTACACCGACTGACTGCTGACTGTACTGACTGATTCAGTATACCGACTGACTACTGACTGTACTGACTGACGGAGTATACTGACTGACGGAGTGTACTGACTGACTGAGTACACTGACTGACTACTGACTGTACTGACTGTACTGACTGACGGAGTATACTAACTGACTGAGTATACCAACTGACTAAGTATACTGACTGACTGAGTATACTGACTGACGGAGTATACTGACTGACGGAGTATACTTACTGACGAAGTATACAGACTGACGGATACTTTTACGTACTTCACAACGCAGATCCACTGAAACAGAAGTGAAGGACGATGACTCGGAAGACGCGAGTCGGAACACTAGGATGTAGCTCGGAAGACGCGAGCTGGATAACAGGACGTTAGCTCGGAAGACGCGAGTCGGATCACTAGGAAATAGCTCGGAAGACGCGAGCTGGATAACAGGACGTTAACTCGGAAGACGCAAGACGGAACTAGGGTGTAGCTCGGAAGACGCGAGATGGATACTAGGACGGAGACTTGGAAGACGCAAGTCGGGCACTAGGTATCGGTTTGCTTACCCTTAGTCTGACGAACGCTACTGGCTGCTAACTCGGAGGCTGTCCACTAGCCTGGAGAGCTGGTGGGCTGTAGGAAGTCGCTACAGCCCAGCTCTGGGAAGCTCAACTGTAGGAAGGCGCTACAGTTCAACTCACTTCTCTTCGAAATCGGAGGCTTTATATACTGCCTATCCATCAAGTATTTAATTTTTCGGTCTCAACTTGCTGCATACCGATTTTGAATCAAAAAATAAAAATATAAAAGTTCACTTGATGCGGTCTCAAACCCCGAACGCTGCCGCACCAAGCGAGCACGCTAACCGCTAGGCCATCATCACATTTACACTTCATGTTGTAAATTACGACGTGACTCAGCAACATCGTCACACATTCTACAAATGATAATTTTAGGAAAATAAATAATTAAAGAAACGTATAAAATAAGTGTTCATCTAATATTGTTGTCTTAAATAACAAATAGCAATTTTTTTAACTATTTTAACAAACTTATAAAAAGCGTTGAAAAAAAGAACACAGCTAAACGTTGAATATCCAGCTCCCGGTGCAGAAAGTCTGCCTGCATCCAGCGAGAGACAACGAGCGATAGGAGATCTGCTAATATCAGTATGCTTTTTCTCTGTCAGACTCTATTCCTTCACTTTACTAATACTGACTATGCCAAACAGACCTCGCTTGCCGTGCAGCGATAAATCCAGCACCTCAAGCGTCGACATTCGTTTCAAATATATAGCAGAGTGGCTCGCGGGGCACGCCAGTATTTCTGGTTGCATGAATAGATGAAATACGCTCTTTCTCTGATTTTATAATGAAATATATATATATAATATTTGATGATAATAATGATATTTATTGGCATCGATGTCAAAGGTTGGATTCAGCCAAGGTTGCTATTCCATCCAAACCATATTTACATAATTTACAGAATATTGGGAATATCCTGGACAGTGTATTAATACCTACAGATTGCACTGTGCATTTCCTCGCCCGGTAACATAAAAAAGTCTCCTCTCACCAAGAATTGCAGGACGTAACGCTACATATTGTCTGTATATATCAATACCATTAAAACCATTTCCTGCACCATCAGTAACGACAAATGATCTTGGTTTATAATTTTTGATTTTCGAAATTTTGACAACCAATATAGACCCATTATCTCCTATGTTGGTTGTTTTGAGATCTATAAGCTCGTCGCAACTGCAAGCGTTCATGATTCCTAATACAACAACTAACTTCATTAACAAATTTTTCCACATCTTTAAGATCAAAGATCTTCGCTTTCTTTGGTTGGTATTAGATTTACTGAATCGAAAGCAATGTTTTAAACCTATAAATCAATCCGCGGTTAGGTCCAGCAATTGGAAAATATGAACAATAAAACTTACTTGCAAATATCTACTTTTTCAAAAACAAATAAAGTTGATCCTAACATTAAATACGTAGACCACAATGAAGGGGGTGCGTATTTATTAATTAATCCATTGAAATATGCTAGAATTACTTCCTCCGTTACACTTTGAACGTGTCTTGCCAGCATCTACTCACGAAATTTTTGTAGCTCATTCAGATATTTCCCTTTAGATTTTTTGGGTAACAGATTGAATGTTACATCATTGGTTTCTTTCATAACGTCTTCTGGCACAATTTCAATATTATCTTGTTCCATTTTAGTGTCACAATTTATATTTGTAAAAATATCAGGACAAAACAATTTTGATATTTTTGACAGTTGCGGATGTTTATATTCACATAATTATTAATAGTTACACATTCACCGCCTATGCTATTTTAAACTTTATACATGATTTTGAGTGAGTAAAAAGTCTTGGGAATTCAGTCATTATTTATGTTTTAATCTCTTTCCTACTTTACAGTTTCGGCTGTACCTCAGCCATCTCCAGAAGCGAAAAGAATTGTAGTGTGTGTAACTAAAAATGTACATTTATGTGTAATATCTAACGTAATAAAATAGCGGAAAAAATTTTTCTTCCATTTATCAAATGCCACAACCGATATCTGTGGAAGACGTTGACTAATTTTTCTCTTTATTTTATTACGTTTGATATCACACATAAATGTACATTTTTAATATTACATACTATAATTCTTTTTGCTTCTGAAGATGGCTGAGGTACAGCCGAAATTGTAAAGTAGGAAAGAAATTAAAACATAAGTATTGACTGAATTCCCAAGACTTGTTACTCATTCAAACTCACTCATCCAGTCAGCTTCATCAATTTTATCTTTTATACATAATCTTTGTTCAAGAAGTGTAATAGATTTTAATGTTCTAAAGAATGTTTCAATAAAAGGATTGAACAAAACGCTATACAGCACTCGTGAAGAAACGAATTCGCTCACTTGTGTGCCTTTGCACACTCGGCTGGCGCCTCGTGCACAAAACTGCCACCCTCGTGAGCAAAAGTCATAGTCTCTTCACTTGTATTGTGATATACTATTAATTTACGCTTGAATAAATCTAATAAAACATTCTTTATTTCTGCGAGTAAACTATTGTATAGAGCAGGTGTCATATGAAAATGATCCCTTATATTTGATTGTTTTGAAATTTGGAATTTGTAGATTATTTGAGCTGAAGTTTAAAAATTAATTTTGGATGTAGGTAGTATGAAGTTTTTGTTGAAAAAACTTTGTGTATCAAAGTTGAAAATGCCATTTTCATCTTACTTGTTATATGCAAAAAATTGGCTTCATTATTAAATTCAGAGATGTGATCAAATTTACGTAAATTATAAGTGAATTTCAAGCAAGTGTTTTCAAAAAGAATTATGCGATTTGATTGATATCAGCTACAAATAAATTAGGAATATAGGCCCAAGAGTTGTAATTTAAGAGCGATATTAGTGAATTTACTAGATACAACTCTACTTCCCAAGATAAAAGATATTTGTAACGGTATAATATTATAATAGGCCAGGCAACATAGGGTTTGTAGGCTAAATAATTATTGGAAGACTGGAAACGGGTTCAATCTTTTCATTTGCATGTAAAAAGAGTTTATTGGAATTTGCACAAATTTTCTGTTTGTGCTGTATGAAGGATATCCCAAAAACTTGGAAATTTTCTCAATTTTCCACTAATAACTCCTAGACGATGCTTTTCTAGGAAAATGTTATACGTATTCAAATTGAAGTATACAAGATTCTGCGTCGAATGATGACCTTATATTTGAAATTACGTGATTTTTCTTAGGTAGATATACAAGTTCAAAGAACAACAATTTTTTCCCATTTTTTACTTATTTATACAAGGTAAAAGTTGTATATTCACATACCGAGAAATTTGATGCCTGAATCCATTTTGAATATTTTTGGCTTGATGTCAGTACGTATATATGTATGCATGTATGTGCGTTAGTAGCTCGCAAATCTCAAAGCGTATAATGTTGAAATTTTGTATTTCAAACTGATCTAGGACCTAGTTGTGCATTTCGCATTATGGTTGCACTTTACTTGAAACTTTTTTTGACTTTTTTGCATAAATCTAAAATGGTTAGTTGTAGGATATTGAAATTCCGTATTTGAAATTGCTCTATCATCTTAATGTTTATCTTATATTTTCGTACTAATCGGCTGAGCCGAGAGTGGACCCATAACCTAGCTGTTACTTCTCTAGACATCAATACCTCAAGTTTGTTTGAAAATTTGTCAAGGATATTTTTCACTTCAGGAACATCAATATTGGCTGGAACATTATCACTCATTATGTCACTCATATGTTTGGAAAAAACTGACTGTTCCTCTGCTATATCCAGCATGGACAAGACAACATTGCTCAATGCAAAATGTGTGCCCGCAGAGCTCTGGAGTAGGCATGCCATGTCATCATCCTGTTGGTTGATAAAGGTGCGTAAAACTCGCTAAGTAATTCCTGTGGCCCACTGCCATCCATTATGTAACCGATAGCTCCCATAAAGGACATGAGCAGATGAAAACCGCCGAGCCTGATGATTACTGAACTGATCTGAATCAGGACCAGATGAAGCACAATATCTCGTGTCTTGATATAAAAAGATTGATCAAAAGATACGAGACAATTGTCTTGTTCAAATAATTTGCATCTATTTGCAGCATAAAGCAGTGCTGAATATTGTATCATAGTTGGATGACGGAGCATTGATGAACGGTAGGCACATTATGTCTGATCTGAATAAGCTCGATTCTTTGTTAACTTCTTCATGAATCCATTCCAACCTGGAATGTTCCTATGTCTCTACCATTAGCCGTACGTCCATATAAAATCAGTGGCCAAAGGCTTTATTTTGGAATCAGGAAATTTTTGTCAAGATTGAGTTATATGAATTTTACAGATGCCTGCATTGGCTATCTTTCAAAAAACAACGTTCCAAATTCTCCCAGGGTTCAGGCACAGGGGACTTTTTCGATTATCTCCATGATGCTACCCTCAAATTTCGAAGACTCCGGTGTAGTGCATTGTATGCCTCCCATTGCGTGGAATGTATTGATCCCATCTAAAGTGTCAATGTTAATCAGCAATAGTTGATCTTACAAACAACCCAAGTGATTCTGGATGACCATGATTCTGTCTCTTAGGGGATTGACTATATTGTCCAAATATATAATTCATTGCATATAATACATCTCACATTCAAAATACGACTTTTTTTAATGAGAGGAGATTGTCATTTTTTGAACTTGTATATTGTACTCATTCGACGCTGAATTTTGAATTCCTCAATTTATAGAACAATAACATTTTCCTATAAATGTATTGTTCAGGTGTTATCAGCAAAAAATTGAAGAAAGCACTTGTACTTTATTCCAATTGAACATTACAATAAAATAATATTCATCTATTTATACGTTCAGCGGCCACCGATCTCAGAGTGTAGATCTCATGTATTCTGAAAATTAAATGTAACATAAGCAAACTACTGGCTTAGTGAGGAATCTCATCCACACACACGTTATACAATCAATATCATCAACACAAAATCACACTCTCTAGTATACTCATGAAGAGAGAATGCACAAAGTGCGAAAATACGAAAACAGCATCAGGGAGCACCGACCAGTTGACTTGCTCAATCCTAGATGGGAACGCCGAGCTGTCAACCAGCTCAAACCTGCCGAAGCGTCAAAGCTACGTCTGGGCTGGACGTAGCTTTGACGCTTCGACTTGCTCAGCCCCGAGTGCTTAAGATAACGTCAGTCCCGGAGGCTCGTCCATGTGAGAATCAAAAGTAACTCAGTCACGTCTGCCTCAAATTACTCTAGCTGCGGCCACCTCGGTGGCTTTACAAAGGACTTATGAGGCTTAGAAAAGCCAAGCTGAAACCCTCCGCACACACCGAATAGTGGACCCAGAGAAATAATTGCACAAGGCTAGCAATCGTGTACAAACTTATGTCGCTCTGCTGGCTTGCGCTCCCCACTTAGAGCTACGACCACACAACAACACAAAAGAGATTGCAGGAACATAGTCTCAATAACTCAGGATTTATGTAGACATAAATAAAGACATACAAATATTTCCACTCACGCTCACTTTCAGAACGCGCTCTCAACTTCACAATGATTCAACTCACCCTCAACTCTTCTAAAATGTACACCATATACCACAGAACTTATCTCGCGTGAATGATAACACAAACACACAAACTAAGGTAACAAATGATTGTCGAGCTGCTTAGATAACTTACGTGTTGTGTAACTCCCTGACATATGATTATTGATCTTACGTAAAATCAGAGAAAAATATGCGTATTAATGGAAAACTTTATTTCAATCACGGTCTTATACACAAGGCTTGACACTAGCATCTCAGTACCATTGGTGCTGGATGACTCTTATTGAAGCAGTATTTAGTTATTATTTGCTCCGAGAGAGGTATTACGACCAAGAAGATTATGCGAAAGATAACGATAAAAAGTGTGTATCAAACAGGGTATTGAAGAAAGACAGAAACTATAATATTGAAAATATTATTAAGCCTAACCTAACTAACCTTATCGTGCTTCATATTGAATAATCAATTGTGAATCAATAAATAATTGGAAGTACAACTCATTGAAGATATGCCTGATTGTTGCCTTGTACCATGATTTAAAACAGCGAAAATACCTTAGACTAAAGCGTTTAGTTTTCAAAGTCTCCATTAATAAAGAATCACTAAAATGTAATATATTGTAGTTCATAATTATAGATTTACTTACACTTATAATTCAATGAAAATTTAGGAGAATATTCATATATTCCTCGTTCAAATTTCCAATCAAAATGCTTTGTTTTGTTTAAATTCTGTATTTTCATTCATATTTTTTGACGTTTGACGTTTGAACCTTATCTATTTTTACTTATTTGTACTAAGTACAAGGAAGTATTGTGAAACCGACAAAATTCACCTATCGAGATTTTCATGAGAATATCCGTTTTGAGCATCCCTGAATCCATTTTGTTTATTTTTGGCTTGAAGTCAGTACATAAATGTTCGTGCGTGCGTGCGTAACTCGCAATTCTCAAAACTAGTTGGACGTATAATGTTGAAGTTTTGTATTTAAGACTGGTATAGGGTCTAGTTGTGCACCTCGCATTATGGTTCCAAGCGTCTGTTCCGGAAGTGCACTTTACTGAAACTTTTTTCGAATTTTTCTAATAAATCCAGAATGATCAACCGTAGGATGTTGGAATTGAGTATTTGAACTTTATGTTATATCAGAACGGTTATCTGCTATTTCTGTAAGAATCGGCCAGACCACAAGTGCACTTTACTTGAAACTTTTTTTGAATTTTTTGCATGAATATAGAATGATCCGCCATAGCATATTGAAATTCCGTATAAAGAACTTCTATGACATCTTATTGTACATATTGCATTATGATTGCGATCGGCTTAACCGAATTTGCACTTTACTTGAAACTTTTTTCTAATTTTCCGCATGTATTCAGAATGATCAGCCATAGGATACTGGAATTTAGCATTTGAAATTGCTGTAGCAACTTAATGATCATCTTCTATTTTCGTAACAATCGGCTGAGCTGGAAGTGCACTTTATATGACAGACTTTTTGAATTTTTCGCATAAATTCTAATCAAGTAGTCGTAGAATATTTAAATTTTGTGTAAGGCACTTTTATAATATCTAGTTGTACACTTTGCATTATGATTGCTATCAACTAAGCCAGAAGAGCAGTTTATTCGAAACATTTTTTGAATTCTCAGCATAAATCCAAAACGATTGAACGTAGATTGTAAGAATTCAGTATTTAGGATGATTATACCATCTAGATGCTTATATGCTATTTTTATTGAGACCCACCAAGCCGGAAGTGCACTTTATTTGACAGTCTTTTGGAATTTTTCGCATAAATTCGAAACGATCAGGTGTAGAATATTGAAATTTGGTATCTTAGTCTGCTGTAGCATCTGAATGATTGCCTACTATTTTCATAACAATAGACTGAGTCGGAAGTGCACTTCAGTAGGAATTTATTTTTTAATTTTGCGCACAAAATCAGATCTATTGGTAGTCGTAGAATTTTAGAAATCAGTATTAAGGAATGTTGTAGTATAAGAATAATGGCATACTGTTTCCATAGCAACCGACTCGGATAAAAGCGCATTTCACTTGACAGATTTTTAAAATCTCTTGGGTAAATCCAAAACGATTAACTGTGGAACAATGAGATTTTGTGTTTGATTATACATATTCAATGATATATACGATCGCACACAGAATCACATCGTATTATATATATATATATATATATATATATATATATATATATATATATATATATATATATATATATATATATATATATATATATATATATATATATATATCCAATGATGTACGAGTAAGTCACGTGATGTTCACGTCAGATTTTTACTTACTTGTACTAGGTACAAGAAAGTATTATAAAAACGACAAAATTCACCCATCGAGATTTTGATGGGAATATCCGTTTTGAGCATCCCTGAATCCATTTTGACTATTTTTGACTTGAATTCGGTACGTATATTCGTGCGTGCGTGCGTAGCTCGCAAATTTCAAAACTGGTTGAACGAGTAATGTTGAAAATTTGTATCCAAGACTGGTATAGGGTCTTGTGCACCTCGCATTATGGTTCCAATCGTCTGTACCGGAAGTGCACTTTACTTGAAACTTTTTTCGAATTTTTCTGATAAATCGAGAATGATTCACCGTAGGATGTTGAAATTCAGTATTTGAACTTGATGTTATATCAGAACGGTTATCTGCTATTTTAGTATGAATCGGCCAAACCAGAAGTACACTTTACTTAAAACTTTTTTTAAATTTATCCCATAAATCTAGAATTATCAGCCATAGCATATTGAAATTCAGTGTTTGAACTTGCTGTAACATCAAAATAGTTATCTACTATTGTTGTATCACTCGGCTGAGCCGGAAGTGCAGTTTATATGTATAACAGACATTCAGAATTTACCGTATTAAGCAATCAGTTTTATTGAAATGATAAGGTAGGCTATGATAATCTGTTGTCAATTTTTTGATTTTGTTTGACATTGTACATGTCAAAATATCATTAAAATTATATTAATTATAATCTGAAGTGACAGAAAACTTTATTGAATAAATTTGTGTATATATCAAATGATGTACAAGTAAGTCACGTGATGTTCACGTCAGAGTTTTTTGTTGATGCTGAACATTAGCTAATATTTTCAACAATTTTTATTCATTGAGAAGCTTTTTTTCAGGGAGACAATTGAACAAACTTTTTACTGGAAACAAATGAGTATACATTCATGTCAGTCACTGACAGCTGCCATTCAATTTCATTTGAATGAATGAAGATAAGTAAATTGGTGAAGTTCAATAATGGAATGAAAAGAAACAATCAAATATAATCATGTCACATGAAAGGTATATAGATTCTTTGAATGAAGGTCCAATTGTACCTGCAGAAGGAAATTTATGTGGAGGTTCGTATCTTTCCCGATATTATTTATCTCTAAAACTTATATCCTGTAAGAATTGAATGTATCTATAGAGCTTGAAGAGTACTAAACAAATAGAGTTATAAAATTACACTGAAGTGCGAGAAATCGTGTTACTTGCATGTCGCATAGTATAGATACTGAGAAAAGGACTATTGAAATAGTGAAAAGTGAGAAATTTGATGGGATCGAATATAAAATTAGTTCCATATTAGCATTTAGAATTTCGCTTAATAATTGACCAGAGCTAGATATGAAAAAGTGTACTGGTAGAACAGTCTCAAGTTTTTCTCGAAAGGTTGCGATGACGTCATAGAAATAAAAGCCCATTTTGCAGAAGTCGCATTGATGGCAAAGAGGGTGGGTAGAGGATTAATTGTGTAAATTTTCCCTCCCAAAAAAAATGATCGAACATAGTTCTGCAAATCGGTATAATGGTCATTATTGAATGTACAAATTGAAAAAAAATGTTTCCAGAAGTGTATGTAGAGATCTTATCATACTTTATGAAACGACAAAGCGGTTAACTGAAAGTAGAATTTGGACTAAACACATAGTTCTGAAAATCTGTTTAGTGCAAGCTTACGGTATAATTGAGCTAGTTATAAATTTGCAAAATCCTAAGGCGAGGCAAATTGTCAAATCAGTATACTTATCACTGTACACACGCATCCCGTTTATTATTTCTATAACAAATGTTGTAGCCTTTTTACTACTAATAAACGATCAAATATAGGTATGAATTTTTTTTTTCCGTAATGATACAATTCAACTACTGACCAATTTGCAGAAGTCATAAATAAGACTAATTAGCAAAACAGCGAGTTCTTATCGCAGCACACGCGTATTTCGTCTATTCTCTCTACACCCTGTATCGCTCTCTTGTTATATTATTAAAAATGGGAAAATTATATGAAATTTTAAGTAATTAGTTGGAAGTTATTGATGTCCATTCAAGGAATGTAATTTAATGATGATAAATAAATTAAACAATGCTCAAATTGAAAATATTTACAATGTAAAATTTAGCTTCTTCTGATAATTCATTCTGGGTGTCGTCGTTGGTATCATTCTGCTTATCACACGTAAAAGTGATATAATTTCCACATGACAGATGACTTCTAACTGCGATAAATCCGATGCAGACCCAGATGCAATCAGTGTCAGTTGCGAGTGCACTTCTAAACCATCCATCGGCATTGGTTCATCTAATTATGTATAGACATCAATAAATGTCTAATTAAAATATAGTAAATCAACTAGTACTGTACTACGTATTATTGATATGAGCCCGTGAGACAGGAAATAATTTTTTCGTTGATTACCGCTTACTTGAAACTTTGTGAGTGGCTTCATTGTGATGAGTCCGACAGCTTGCATTTGGTAAAATTCTTGATTTGATGGCGTTTTTCAGCGAGGGCTAACTAAACAAGACAATTTCATGAAGCCTTGAAAAAAATTACCGTCATATTAATCTTTACACTAATCAAAGTGATTTCTTGATCATAAAATGAAAAAAATATTGTCCGACATGAATATTAGGGTTCGAGTTGAGTCCAAGAAGCTGCACTTGTCACAAGTACGTTGGTATGAAAACTCATTACCGCTAGTCTGAGGTTTTTAGGACGTGTTAAGCTAAAATTTTTTGTAGAATTTGGTCATTTTGTCCGACAAATTTTTCGCAGTCCGACACTGAATACGTGTCAGGATTATAAGAGCTCCGTCAAGAAAGTAATTGAGATAGGCTTAGAATGAGACAAAGACTGTGCAACCGGCCTAAGTTTCTTGGAAGTAGTGTTGTCATCCTAATGCTTGAAGTCATTTATTAAAATTATTTGGCGATGAGTATCTCAGCAGGAATTCCGCAAGAGAATTGAAGAAATTTTTAGGGTCATACTTACCCGGGTAAGTGGGTGCGGATGGCCGAGCGTGTTTGTTCACCTATACATGCTGTGACGTCACTCGACCAAGAGATCGCAGGTTCGAATCCAATTACCGACAATGTGTGATTTGTCGTAAGAATAAAAAAAAAATGCTGCTACTTGCATCATCACACTCGGGTGCTACAGGTTGCCAACCTATACACCTTAAAGTATGTAGCAATGGCACGAAATTCTGATCGGCAGTACGGCGGCGGCGGTGTTATACCGGGGGTCGGTGATACCGATTAGAAAGGCCCAGGCCCTTACAAGGGCTGTTGCGCCAGTGATGATGATGATGATGACTTACCCGGGTAATAATCGATAATACATTTTTCACTTGAATTTCTCGTGAAAAGATATAAATAATAACAAGGAGAAAAGAAATTTTGTAGAAACATTGCAATGTTTGTGAACATAAACGGTCACATTATTGACAGAGACAGTATATTATCACAAATATGAGGTGTCCGTGTCTTGAGTTATTAGTTCACACCATGATCTTATACACAGGTTTTGACACTCGTCAGTAATGGGGGGTATCTCTTATTGAAGCAGTTTACTAGTTATTAAAACTAACACATACGGCGTAACGATCGAGAAGATAATTGTGCGAGAGAAACAAAGAATGTGCATTGGAAAGAGAATAAACAGCGAATCTGAACGTCAAATGTCAAAAAATATAAATACATACATACATAATCCGATCGTCTTGTATCATGAGGTGTCGAGGTTAATCCTTTTCTTTGAGCCTACGGTCTTGTATGAAGGCTTTCCATTTTTTCTGTCCCTGCTTAACTGTTTGGCTGAGCTACATGTCATTCCCGCATTTTCCAAAATTTGCCCTGTGCTGTCATCCCACGTTTTTCTAGGTCTGTCCACTCTATTTCTTCCATACGCTCTGGTTTCCCACACTATTTTAACTTGTTTTTCTTCAGTCATTCTTATCATATGTCCGAACCAAATTAGTTTCCGATTTTCTATGGTTGTTTCTGCTGAGCTAACCCCTAATTCTTCTCTTAATACTGCATTCCTTATTTTATCCATTCTTTAAACTCCGTGTATTGTTCTTAGAACTTGGAAATTTTATTTCAGCTGCTTGTATTCGGTTCTTTCGCCCTTGTGTTAGTATCCAGTTCTCTCCTCCGTATAAATAGTACTGGTAGATACATTGTCTAGTATACCGTTAGTTTAACATTTTTTGATATTTCTCTGTGATCTATAAATCTCCGTTGAAGAGCATAGTATAGTTTGTTAGCGGCCTGTATTCTTTTATTTGGCCCGTCCTCTACATTTCCTTTATTGTTAATTGTGCTGCCCAAGTATTTGTATGTATTGACTTGTTCTATAGCCGTGTTATTTGCTTTGAGACTTTTATTTTTTCGCTATTACTTATTACCATAGTTTTAGATTTCTCTGTATTAAGCAGCTGATTTTGTTCTGTAAGTATTTCTACCCACACGTTCAGGTTTTTCTGTAGATTTCCCTCTGAGTTGGCGAACATTATTACGTCGTCTGCAAACGCGCATGCTTCTGTGGATACTGGCTGGGGATTTCTGTACCCAATGATAAATTTATCCATTCTTTTGTGGCAAGTTTTGATGACATTATCCATCACACATAAAAATAGTAGTGGGCTTAGAATGCTTTCTTGTCGTACTCCTGATGCTGTGGTAAAATTTTCTGACATTCTGTTACACGTTCTGATATTATTATTTGTTTATTTGTCAATATTTTGTATAGCCTCTATTGATTTTTCCTCGACTTGCAGCCACTCTCAAGTGTTCTCATATTTTATTCCTGTCTACCATGTCAAAAGCTTTCTTCATGTCTATTAAGCAAACATACACGTCTTCGTTTTTAATAAGCTTTTTTTCCACTATTTGCTGTACTGTGAATAGATGATCCTGTACACGATGGTTAGGCCTGAATCCGCTTTGAACACTTGACAGGCGCTCTTCTATTTTCCTGTAAAAATATTCCTTGAATAGTACCAAGTTTTTAAAACTCATTCAGAAATTGCTGAATAGCTTGAATAAATGGAATATTCTGTTATTTTTGAGATTGCATATTTCTGAGGTTCATTGTTTGAACTATATATTTCTGTGCAAGTGACAACCAGATCAGTTTTTATTCATTTTGATCCTACTCCACCACAGCTAGATGAATGGAATTAGGAAATGCTATAGACGGGATACGGATACATATTATATAAAAAAATGGTGAACGTGTTCGGCCCAGATTTTCCGTAATGAACGCTGAAAAAATACTGTTGTCATTTTTCGATAGTTCAGATCATCGTATATATATCTTATTGCACTTGGTGAATGAACTTTGTACAAACATCATTCATACCCAGTGGCGGATTGTATGTTTAGTATAATTGAGAACTAAAGTACCGTGTCAGATCCTTGATTATTTTTACATCAAAAAACATTATTTTAAGCAAAAAAAATCTCAATCATGTACCACTTTTAAAGTAAGGTAAGGTATACTTAGATGATATGAATAAAGCAAAACTTTTCGCACGCAAACCACTTACCGCCCGGAAATACAAACACAAAATAATACTCATCCCACATTCATAACAAAAAATAGTATCTGCAACTCGTGCGGTGTTGGCAATTGCCCACTTGAGCAAATTAGCGCGCTCTCGTGTGCAATCGACAACTTATCGCACTTGTTACACAATATACTATTATTGCATTCACAGTTTAAAAACAATACAATAAATTCAATTTGATAATTTGCTACATCAATCATGATCAGACCATCGATATTATATCAAGACTGAATTGTGTGAGCAGATCTCATAACAATTAGGTACAAGGAGAAAAAATTATAGTAATTATCAGTGAAGAAAGTATGTAAAAAAAGTTTGGAAGATCCATGCATGCCTCAAGCGCTCGCTTCACGCCACACATTGCAAAAAAAATCATCAAATAAAAAATAATACAAAATCAATCTTATTTCTAAGTTCAATGACAAAAAAATTTAGTGTTTTTGTTTAAATTTTCTCGCGAACTGTAATTTTACTTGCTGGAATGCTTCGTGAGACAGCTCTGACAGTTCTCTCAGGTCTAAATGAACAAGAACGCCTCGACTATGAGAAGCTTACGTCTGAGTTAAAGCTGCGCTTCGGAGAGGAACATATGAAGGAACTACTACATGGACAGCTTCGAAACCGCACACAACTGCATGAAGAAGATCTAACCACATTCGCATATGCTGTGCAGAGTCAGTCAAGGGAAGCTCTTGCAAATTGTCCTGGCTCAACACAGGAATACGTAGCAGTAAAACAGTTTATGGACAGCATCAGCGACGACGAAATTGAGCGAGTTGTTAGCGAATCCGCGGACGGTGAGAGGCGTTAACAAAGGCCTTGGAAATTGAGGCGGCCACGAAGGAGTCAAGACTGGCGAAAAGAGTGAGGTGGCTTGAGCACGATGAGGAGGAGCCCGAGGTGAAAAAGATCACAACTTATACAGGGAGTCGTCAACATGAGCGATCTTCTTCTTGATTCATATCGACTTCACCTGGACAGAGAAGAAGAATGAGATGTTGGCAGTGTGGCAAGGAGGACCATCTTCGAACAGATTGTCGTGCCAAGCGAACCATCGATTGTGACATAAACACGTCGTCGGAAAACTAAATTTAGCCAGTCTTAACGGGGGGGGGGGGGGGGGGGGGGCAGAGGCTGGCTGTATCTTCCATCCAATTGGCTGTGTCTTGGATCTGAATGGCGATGTCCTGCAAATTGGTAATGAAGAAGAAGTACCTTTTCATTGTCGAAAAATGAAAATGGAAGTGATGGATGTTGTTGCTCCAAAGAATCTCCCGGTACCTTCTCGATCGGAAAAGGTGGTTTCACTCAAGCTAGACAACATTCCAAGAGGTGCGATGTATGTCTTTAAACCTGACAGGATATTGAGCTGGAATAAATCCGTCACAGTTCCATCCAAAGATTAACTGACAATTTTTCTTGTTTTTAATCTCGTCAAACAAAACGTTTAATGCTTGTTTAAACCTCTATCAATTCATTGCATGAATTTTTAAATCGCTACATGTTTTATTAGACACCTGGTACACCTATCCTACTTGACGCCTGACTGACCAGAGCTTATGAATCTACACACTCATGGGAATCGATTGTAAAAAAAACAGTCTTTGTCATCATCGTTTGTTTTTTTTTTTTTTTTGTCAGGGGATCTTGGATTGTAGGGGAGAAGCAATGTCACAAATGTGTTTCAATTTATTACTTAACACTAATGTTTGTTTGAGCTCGTTGTATGGTCAGTGATTTATTGTTATTATGATCGTACTTAGCATTCACCAACAATCTAGAAAATGTCAAATTGTCAGATATGTGAATACTAATCCATTGTTGCTAAATGTTCGGTTGTTGGAAATTTGAATGCTAACTCATTGTTGCTCAACTCTCAGATATCTGGATGCTAGCTGATTGTTGGAAGAGAGTATATAAATTCCGTGGGTTGGTGAGAGAATATTCATTCAATAAAATCATTCGTGAGTGTTTTAATAGTTGTGCGAGTTTGTAGAATAAATATTTCTACTTCAACCGCAATAATTACTGGTTTGCAATAAAATTTGTGACAATATGTGCATTCTACGTTGAACGGAATCAATCACCAACAATACTGTCATCACTGTTTACATCAGAATCATTAATGATCCTCTAACATTCATAATAAAATCATTTACAGTATAACTGAATCGTAAATGATTAATTTCTATGTCGATCATGTGTTGAATACTATTTGCTCAGTTCGTTTCATTGATATAGTTCATTCCATTCCTACAGATTTCTACGACATTATCACTTATTGACGGCGAACCATTGTTTTCTCTAACATTTTTTTTAATTGTTCCCGAATTGAGTACAATAATACGGTGGTAATTTCACACTATGCCTCAATTTTTTAGACATAGTATCGCATATGAACGTTTCTCTACAAATTTTGTTTGCGCTACTTCCAGAAGTTCACTTTCACTACAAGTTTCTTTGAAGAATATATCGTTGTGGTATAGATATTTTGAAATGTATGCTCTAGCACTAAATTGAATTTGAATTTTTTTCAATTGCCTGGAGTGATAGCAGATGTTACCCATAATGACTACAGTGTTATCTGCAATATTTTGTAATAATTTATATCAGAACCACTTTTCATAGATTTCAGACGATATATTATCGTATATAATACCACAAGAGATTGTAATTTTATCAATAAATTTTTCTTTAAAATTTATTTCATTCACAATCATTAAAGTTTTATGGCAATTCCTAACTTTTTGGATGTTGGGAAGTATGTAATTTAAAACTGCAATGACTATCTCACGGGTCGGAAGCGACACTTCCATCTCTTGAGTGGGAAATATTTATACAGGGTTGCCTAGCATCAGTCATAAATCTTTGTTGAAATAAAATAATCCCTGCTGTCAAAAATAACAAAAATATTATATAATGATTCAAATAAAACAGTTAATATTGAAAATAAGCGGAATTATGTTGCAATTTTGTGTAAATTATGAGCAAAATCGCTATGAACTTACATCCGTAGCACTTTCGTTCGATTCGAGGCAAGTATATAGCTCCATTTCACTGTTATAATTAATTGATATCTGGACTTATCACAATTTCAATGGAGACACGTATAAATAACTTGATCCATAAATCATAAATCCAACAAATGTCAAATTAGTTAAATTTTTCAGAACATTCTTGTTTTCATAGACTACTACATCAATTTATTTTGTTGAAAAAAGAACGAGTTCGGATGAATTATTTCTCAGAAAACTAGGGATGATTGTGAATAAAATAGTATACTTACTTCGGTAAAGATTTCATATCAGCCTCAAGCTATATCTGATCCTCGAGGCTTCGCCTCTCGGTCATATAATAAGCTCTCGGCTGTAATGAAATACTTTCCACCTTAGATGTAATATATTATTACGTAGCAATATCGTGGGAGTCAACTGTCCTATTAAATCATGGAAGCGTAGCTCGGGAGTTTAATCTCAGCAGATAACTCGAAGAATGTTGCTTAAAGGTGAAAAATGTTTGAAAGAAAAATTTATGATAAAATTGAAGTCGCGAGTGGTATTTATGGGAAATATTTCTCGAATGAAATTGTTATTGGAAATACTTATTGAATGATGTCGGATACAACTACTAACTTTTCCAATGCAAAATGCACTATATTGTCTCCATATACTTTTTTGACATTTTCTTGTCTTTTTAGACTTCTTGTTTCCAATTTTATCACTTTCCGCGGAAAATTCATTTTCAAAATTAAATTTTGACATGTCCAAGTGTTTGTTCATATTAAAACTGTGTATTGTTCCTCCATGGCAAAGGCAATTTATCGCGATCAAATAGTTTCGTGAATTTACAGCGGTAAATTCCCGTTGACAAGCGATTTGCTAGTATAATTGTCACAGTAACTATGCAAAATTTATCAGTATAATTGACATGAGTGAAATAATCATGACTATTCCATTCGTAGTATTTATAACAATGTTAACAATGCTAAATCGCCATAGAAACGGTGCATATCAGTGAGTATTTGGACGTGTAGAAATACCATCGGGTATTACACTAGTGGTCAGAGTGAGTATTTTACTCAAAGATGTGGATACCTCCAATTTGTGCTTTCTTCGTATTTAATGGAATATTTTTCTGAATATCTTCATCAATTTTATCTTCTGATCTATCACCAAACCTTCCTGAACTAGATTCCATATCAAGACGCAATATATTTCTCTATTATTCGTCAAAGAAAATGCCAGAAATTCTAATTTTTCAGTTTGACAGAAGTTTGTTTACTGGTTCCTATGAAAAGTACGTGAGTTGTTACTAGATTCATAGAAAACTAATTTGAAAAAATGGTTTGACTCCTGGAATAGTCCTCCATATACCATTTGTAGTTGAAGTATTATAGACTATTTTTGTGGTGCAATCACTCATGTTTATTGTACTTGTGAATACCACTCGTGCTGCACACTCGTGGTATTCAAACGCAAGCACAATAAACATTCGTGATAGCACCACAAAAATAATCGATAATACTTCAACTACTTATGGTATAATAAATGATTATTTTTACCATCCAAATTTCGACCAATAGAATTGCACCATCCAACGTACAACCTACACGGTTTTCAAGTGGAAGTTTTTTGAAAATTTTGTCTGTTGGTTATATATTCAAAACAAAGAACATTCAGCCGCGTTGATTCAGCATCTGTCAAACTGACAGACAGATTGAATGTAAAAATGAGCAGATTCGGAGTCGAGTCTCTGGAATTTATTGATGAATTTGGATGGGAAAAATAATCTTCCGAATACCACTCGAACTTCGAAATTCATCTGATATTTCTCTCAAGGTTCCCTGCAAACAAATCAACTTGTCAAGTTTTCCAGAAAAATCACTCGCGCTACGCGCTCATGATTTTCTAACCTGGAAAACTTGACACGTTCATTTGTTTGCATAGGTTGTACCACGTGACGTCGAATGGTGCAATTCTATTGGTCGAAATTTGGATGGTAAAAATAATCTATAAAAATTCAAATAATATTATTGAAGATTTATATATATTATGTCAATTATGTATGAATGTACCACGTATCACTTCACAAAATTATATGTTGAAGTCATCGATACGTCGGATGTGCAATATTTTCAATGAATGTAAATGTGACGTTGCTATGAGCATTAGGAGTTTCCTACGAAAATATACCAGAAATTGATCGAAAATTGCAATCTTGTATAATGACTGCTTGTACGTCACTTGCATGAAAACTTTCGCATAATTTCTGACCTTCAAGAAATAATTTTGTCGCAAAATATACCTAAATCGATGAACCCACAGTGATTAATAATCACCATTATCATAGAAAATTCGTTCATTTGATAACTTTTCTGCAAATATTCACATAAAGAATAATTTGAGATTGCACGCTAACTATTTCGGCAATTTGCCACTAGAATGGCATTATTGTCGCATGAAATGAAACTGGGTTGGCGTATTGTACTATGTTTTCTACAAATAGGGAAAGCTGCCTACCAAATGGCTATAACAATGGAATAATATAGATTTTTTTTGCATTCTTGAGTATTCATTCTCTTTAAAAGCAACAGTATACAATGACAAAGATCTTATTTAGTGTTCCTTACAAAATTTCTTATACGGGATACACTGACAATAACGACATTTAATCACAATATCCAGAATTAATTTGAAAAAATTATATCACTAATGAAACGCCGACACATAGATTTCAATGAGCTATATTTATATCAATGCCATATCAATAAGTAACGCTTAGAAAAAGTGGCTGACATTTGAAATTATACAGAAGCGTAATTTTTTTACTACATCTTAAATAACTGTCAATTAAGAACTCAGCGACGTCTTAATAACTGAAATAGCTTTGCTTTTGCCAGCTTCTTTCAAGATCTCTTTACAATTTTTAACTTCGGTTACACAATCAAATCCAGAGCGGCTTTACCTATGGTGCAGAATTTGCAGAGCATACGGGCACTTCTTAAACTGATCATAATTAAAAACTATACTAGATAGACATTGTCGCAAAGTGGATTGACAAAATCGTTATAAGTATTGAACATAAAATCAAAATTTGAAGTCAGTGACATTATTAAAGATTTTACCAATGCAAAATGCGAAGGCTCGACCTCCAAACTATTATTCTCAATCGATAAACTGTACTTACTGACCTTAATAGTCAAATAACTATTCACTCGTGTTCCAATAGCTTCCCGACTTCATTTAAAATTGCACCATTTGGACCCGAATTTCCGTTTGAAAATTCTACAAGACCTAAGATATCAAAGAAACTTCAATTACCGGATCGATTTTTAACAAGTCAACTGATCTCAGCTGAATGAAACAAACCTTTATATTGAAATTTATGTATACTTTCATTTGGAATACACTTGTCTGAAGTAAAAGAAGAAAGTATATTCTCACCAGATATTAGCGAATGAGTACAGATGCATCTTATCTCTTTTGTTAATTTATATTTATATAGAACGTGTATTCAAAACAACTAAATGAACCTGTAATTCATATGGTAGATCGATAATTTCAGTGTGAATGAGGCATAGAGTATTGATTCGTAGAAATTGATCAGCTACAGATAAAGACTCTAAGATTCCTAATAAAACTAATATTTGTTCTAGGTTTCCCAGCAAGATATGTTCTAGCTCTTCTAGGATTCATGGCAATGGCTATAAATACTGGTTTGAGAGTAAATATTAATGTACTCATGATAAGTATGATTAATCATACAGTTGTTGATAGTGACAAGCCTCCATCATCAATAGTTAAAGGTGCATGTGCTGACCTGCTTGAATCAATCAGGATTTGCGAGGTGAATATATCTCATCTTATTCCTGCTTTAAAGTCGAATTTATGAATCTGCACTTCTAAGCGATACCTAAATACTGGGTTGCACAAAAGGTGAATGCTAGATTAATTATTGTCGTTATAGTAACCAGGTCCATGAATTTATTTAATCAAGGAATTCATTTTGCTTTACTGTAATAGACTGTAGTGATACAGATTTTTGAAGGTAAACAAAAATTAATCAAATATTTCTAATACATATGTACATGTACTTCCATGGAATATTGAGAAATGATGCAAATTTGTTCAACATTTGAGTTCTTCATATTTATGACAAGTTACAGAATTAACCCTTCGGAAGGATTGTGCGAGAAGAATATAGAGCTGTTTAGTTATTAGAAAAAAATCTATTCAATAAGCTACCCTATTGTTAGGAATTGTATTGACATTCAATGACAGCTATTAGTCAGTAGTTCTATTCAAGAGCATATATTGAAGGAAATAAAGGTAAAGAAGGAGTATATCCTAATGCAAATACAAAAAAAGCATTTTGCAGAATAAATAGAACATGCGATACAGTAAGTTAGATGAATTATACGGAAATTTGTTTTGAATTTTTCCCTCAAGTAAAATCTACAGCCTGATTATCACGCCATGAAAATACTCCTCTCCAGGAAATCATCTCTGTCAATTTAAATCCGCATATGGATGTAGTCCATCGTTCCATTGATATCTGCTGACACTATGATATTACAGAATCCATCATATCAATTTAACATGCAATACTACTCGCTTTTAGTTTTTCGATCCAAAATAATGTCCATCTATGAGCCTCTACATAGTATTGCATAATTTAGAAACGACTTTTGCGTGTTGACCGTATTCGTATACTCTTGCCTTAGGTGTGTATACTCGTATTTTTTGTATCGAACTAATGCAAATACAGCTATAAAAGTGGATTAGATGGTCACTGGAAAGAGGACACCCCTATCGCTAATATTCACAGATTTTATAGAGGACAGAAACTTAATGGACTCAACCACTCAACCTGCAAATATCGAGGAGTATGACTATAATTCTCTTGTAACTTATGACTCCAAGAAAAAACTTGCGTTTTTCAGTGTTGGATATATACAAAAGGCTCAATAACTCGAAGTTCCCATTCTTGAACAGAAATCAGTTATATCTTCACTGAATTATAATATAAGATCAGTGATTTTATGAAGTTAAGTCTCCATCTTATCATCCCTGCTCACGCTGTTGACCGATGCCATCTAGTTACTTTTCTGAACCACAGTCTTCTTGCGGATCCCGACCTAGTCCAGTAATTATCAAATTTTCATCTTACCGTTACCGTCAATAAGTAGTCTCGCACCAACTTAAAAGGAACTGGAATATCCATCAAAGCGGATCTGCATCTACTTCTATTTCATAAATCACTGAATTTGTCATTCATTCTAAATTTTTACGCTCAAAATAATCCGTGCTGCATGATCTTATTTCCATATCTATTCAAATCAATCTCATCATTACTTTGCTACTTTGCAACTTTGCAAATTCTCTATTTGTTTTGCTAAAGGTTTATAACTTTTTCTTTCCCATCTTCTTCTTTTTACTTAAAGAAATGCAAATTTATTACCAAAATGTAGGATAGTCCTGTCGGCATGTCGAAATAGGGAGGAACTTGAGAAATATTGCGAACTTGATGAAACTTTAGTATGTTGTGTGTTATTTCCATGTTTTCCGACCTGAATTTCGCAAGGCAATTTCAGGGAGAGGAAAAGGTATTAAAATTTCGACACTTTTTTTCAGTTTTTACTCTCCCTCCTTTCTATTTTTACGCCTTAGATACTCATGTTCAATTTCGTAGATCATTAAATTTCCGATAAGTTTAACGTGTAAAACTTGTTAGCAAATTTCTAAAAGTCTAAAAAGGCGTCAAAAATAGTAGCAGTTCCATTCTGACGCAGTAATCAATCAACAATCCATCATCTAATCTGCCTACCTACGCAACCATATTTGGAGGCACGGTAGTGCCCTCGTCAAGGCGAGCCAAGCGAAGCGCAAGAGCACTACCTAGTACCTATCTTTTCTCGAAGAGCTTCGTCGTTTTTTTGAGCCTCCATAACTTGGGTTTGGATTATACCAAATAAACAACGTTCGAATAAGATATCAATAGTAGATTTATGAAACATATGAAAACCTCACCTGAACTGAGAAGGAGCTCTTCTACTTTAGATTCTATTGATATCTGAAAAATTGAAGAATCATCTTGATGATCAAGTCGCATTTTTGACAGATCATGAATGTCTGTTTCATCAGAGATTTCGCAAACTATTATCTCCCACAATCACTGAGTTTGAAATCAAGTAGTTTGGGCAAACCTACAAAGCAGCAGCTTTCATTTAGTATCCGTTTCAAGTTGACTATTTGAAAGGTACATAATTTGTGCACGTACAAACTCTATATACCTTTTAATCCTTATCGTTTAGTTATTGACTGACGGGAGGTCATGTGCTGTACCTTAAAATAATAATTTGATCTTTATCAAAGCTATATAAAAAAAAATAGAAGTAGTGGATAATGCTGACTGTTAGATGATATGAAGAAAACGAAATGTGGGAGTTCAGTCAAGAGTTTTATTTTAATCTACTCTACAGTTTCGGTCCCACCTGGACCATCTTCAGGAGTGCTACATTGTACAAAAGTGTGAACATGAGGGACAAAATGACGAAGTGAAATTAACAGTGTACTTACAATAAAATTAAAGTGTGTATGTGTTGACATCTGTGTGTAATAATAAGTTAATTAAAAGTCGGAGTAATAAAAATGAGGAAAACAACCATGTTTTCGGTCACAAATTTGAATATTTTATTTTTAAAGGAAGGGTGTTTGATTGATTAAATGATTGATTAGTAGTTGCTGTGTCAAAATGGAACTAGATGCCCTAATACTATTACAAATATTGGAGGATGAAATATATATAGCGAAAACCACTATTTATTGACGTTCTTTTGGATTTTAAAGAATTTATCACCTTTTTTTAGTGCTGTTTCTTGAGCTAGAGAGGAAGAGTAAGACGCTACTGAATGATATTAGTCATGAGACTTAGTGGCCCGTAGTCAGGACGTGGTTTTAAACCCGGTTCCAAGTCTGGCTTATGCGTAACCATGACAACATGTCGAAACAGTGTTATTACTTGATCGATTTTTAAACGTCGTCATGGTTATATATAAGATAGACTCCGGTCTGGGTTTAAAACCGTGCTCTGACTACGGGCCAGTGGGTCCACAAACAAGTTTTACGGTCCAAACTTATCGGAAATTAGTTTTTCTACGAAATTGAACTGGATGATCTAAGGCATAGGAATGGAGAAGGAAAAGTTACAGGACAAAAACTTGAAGAAGTCACAGAATTCATAGTTTTTTCCTCTCCCTGAAAATTGCTTTGCGAAAAACATTGAAATAATACTGTCACAAATATGAAATATTTGTTGTAGTTAGGTCACATAATTATTTATTTCAATTCGCTGTGACTGTGATCCTAATTAGTATTGACAAGGTCCATGTTCAATTGTCGGACATGATTTACAGGCTATGGTCACTAGATATTCGGTAGTTGCTGAGCAATAACTGTTAGACAATTGAATGTTGGCCCATTGTCGGCTTAGGTATATAAGAGCGTGAGCTAGGAGAGGCATTCATTCATTCAGTGATCGAGTACGAGTGACTATGAGCGAAATTGCAATCATACGAATTCATAAAGTAAATATTGGCACTGTAACCTGTGTGAATGAAATATTCATAATGAGATTTGTGACAAATTGGTGTCAGAAGTGGGATCCTCAGAAATTGTGTGAGATACGGACGACGGAGAGTGGATTAGGTTGCAGTGTAGCGAAGTGTTCAAAATTGTATTAGGACTGTTGTGAATGCCGAAGACAAAAAGCATGGCCACCAACGAGAAGCAGGATCAGTTGAAGATGATGATGGAATTCATGAAGACATCAGCAGCTGAACAGAAGCCGATTTCTGCGGAACAGATGGCATCTATGGAGAAGAGAATAACAGAATCTTCAGCCAAGCAAATGCAGTCCATGGAGCATAATGAGCTCATGTAACAGTTACCCCTGAAGTTAATAAAATTGAGGTATTTCTGCAAAAGGTATGAACATGGCGGTAGCTCAAGAGATGCAAACAGTTAAATAGACAGTAGCTGAGTCTGTGAAAGAGAGATGAAGGCAGTGAAAGAAGAAATGGCTACAGAGTTGAGGAAGATTTCGGAGCAGAATGAAATGGTAACAGGAAAAATTCAAGAGGTTGAAGAGAAATTTGATGGAAAACTTACTGACGTGAATCGTCGAGTTGAGCAAGTTGAACACGATTTAGAAGCAAAATTGGACTTTATTGTCGCCGAGAAGGTGCAGAGCCTCAGTCCTAATACGGATAGCGTACTCCTACAAATAGAAAATGTATCCACATCTACACCACGGGAAGGTATTGCTAATTTCACCTTGAAACCGACGCCGTTTGATGGCAAGACATCTTGGGATGAGTATTTTGCTCAATTTGAGCTGATTTTAAAAAATAAAGGCTGGAATATGGAGCAAAGAGCTATTGTACTGGCTGGAATGCTCCAAGATACAGCATTAGCGGTACTCTCGAGAAGATCCAACTACATTCGCATATGCTGTGCAGAATCTGGCCAAATAAACTTCTGCAAATTGTCCTGGCTCAACACAGGAATATGTAGCAGTCTGACAATTTATGGACGGCATCAGCGACGACGAGATTGGGCAAGTTGGTCGATTAGCAAATCCGAAGACGGTGAAAAGAGTGTGGTGGCTTGAGCACAATAAGGAAGAGCCTGGGGTGAGAAGGACCACGACTCATACAGGGAGTCGCGAACGAGATCGATCTTCTTCTCAATTTGTACCGACCTCACCTGGACTGAGAAGAAGAATAAGATGTTGGCAGTGCAGCAAGGAGGTCTATATCTAAATAGATTGCCTTATCAAGCGTACAGTTGATTTTGGCACGAATACGTTACCTGGGCGTCAGGGATCATTTAAATTTTGAAGAATGAGGTGCTGGCAGTGTGGTCAGGAAGGACATCTTTGAGCAGATTGTCGTGCGAGGCACAGCGTTGATTGTGGTGCGAATATATCGTCAGCAAAATCCAAGTTTACCAGACTAGAAAAGCAGAAGCTGACGGGATCCCCCATCAAGAGTTCCAAGCTTATTGATCTCCAAGTGCAGAGAATTCGAGCCAGTCCAACCGTGGAAGGATTCGTGGAGAATGTACCATGTAAAATGGTGCTAGATACTGGAACACCTGTCACCATTGTGCACCCGAGAGTTTCCGCAAAAATAAAACAAATTCCAGGTGATCGCGCTCAGAACCAGTCCTGCTGGTTGATAAGAAAGAAAAGATACCTCTCTGTTGTCGATAGATTAGAACGGAAGTGACTGATGTTGATGCTTCAAGGAACCTCAGCTCCGGTGAGATAACTTCAATTGGAGAGCAGAATAACTTCAATGATAAATTTGGAAATCTGGCTAGAATTAGAGAATTCAAGCAAGATGGATCCGTATTATCGATGCACGAAGTGCAGCAGGCTCAACTGAATGATTCTGTACTGAAGCCGATCATGAAGTGGGTAGAGACTGGTCAGAAGCCTGGTTTTCAGGAAACGTCGACTATGGATCCAATCACCAAGGCTTATTTGGCACAATAGAACTCTCTGAGAGTCAGAAACGACTTACTATACAGAATATGGGAGAATTCCGATGAGAAGGAAACAAGAGGGAGATTAATAGTGCCGAGGAGTTTGAAAGATCAAATTTTGGAACAACTGCATGATGGTAATAGCGGTGGACATTTCGGCATCAAGAAGACACTCAATAAAGAAGATGTAAAAAATTTTGCAAGACTTGTGAACACCGTAACTCGAGGAAGGAGCCCGCCACTCCTTGGAAATTGCTTTGCGAAATTCTGGTTGGAAAACATGGAAATAATACTGTCACAAATATGAAATATTTGTAGTACTTAGGTCACATAATTATTTATTTGAATTCGCTGTAACTGTAGTCCAAGTTAGTATTGACAAGGTCGATGTTCAATTGTCGGACATGATTTACAGGCTATGGTCACTAGATATTCGGTGGTTGCTAGGCAACAACTGTTGGATAATTGAATGTTGGCTCATTGTCGGCTTAGGTATATAAGAGCTGGGAAAGGCAATCATTCATTCAGTGATTGAGTACGAGTAACTGTGAGCGAAATTGTAATCATACAAATTTATAAAGTGAATATTGGCACTGTAACCTGTGTCAATGAATTATTCATAATGGAGTTTATGACAATACTATTTGGTGATCATGAACAACATACCAAAATTTCATTGGAGTAGGAGGCCTGAATACGAAATTATAACAGTTATTCAATAATAAGTACATCTATTTCGGACCTTAATGTTATAGTCATAACTGAGACTTGGCTCAAATGTACTGTGCTTGATTCTGAATTAGTGACTGATAACTTCACTGTCAATAGAAAAGATAGAGATCTCATCAATCTCAACAAAACTCGTGGTGGTGGTGTTTTATGTACTATTAATTTTAAATATCACTCCAGTTTAGTTAGAATGGACCTTGCTCTGCAATTTAATTGTATCGCAATCTGTGTAAAAGCTCAGTTAACAACTATTATTATTAAAATCGCATACTTATAACCGCATACTGCCCTCCCCCCTCCCGTTTCCTTACCACAACAGGAATTTTTGTCTGCCTGGAATCCTGCGATTTTCTGCACAATAACAATTTCCTACTTCTTGGAGATTTTAATATCAGTGCTCTGTATGATTTTTACACGCATGGTCATGATAGCAGTCTCTCTTTAATATTTGACAATTTTTGTAATAATTTTGCGGCATATCAGTACAGTTTCATCACAGATACCAGTAATAGAATACTTGATATTGTTGTGTCCAATTCGTCTTGCCCTGTTTACCGTGCTAATGACGTTATTGTGTGAGAAGTTTGCTACCACCCTCCATTAGAAATTTCATATATTGTAAACGTGAACTCTAGAGCACCTAATTCTTCATTTAACCCTTCAGCCGTGTGGTGGGGTATGTCATACCCCATAGATGCTACTCATGTTCGTCTCTTCATTATTTGATGTATTACTGTCTCAAAGAGGTTTGCGTTACAGAATATTCTAGTGGTAGGTTTGTCATTATATTTTCTGCTGTTATCGAGTTATAGCGTTTCAAAGTTGTTCGGGGTATCACATACCCCACCACACAGTTAGTGTTACAAATTAATGTGGTAAAAGTTCAGATTATAGTTAAGCAAATATACCTCTAGGAAGACCGTCTAATCATTAAAGTACTTCGAAAAGATGTAAAATTTGTACTAGAACGAAAGAACGTAAGACATTTTGGCCCGTAGTCAGGACGCAGTTTTAAATCCGGTTCTAAGTCTGGCTTATGCATAACCATGACAACATGTCAAAACAGTGTTACATCGTCATGGTTATATATAAAATAGACACAGGCCTGGGTTTAAAACCGCGTTCTGACTACGGACCTTTATGTGTGCAACAAATGTAATAAGGCTGTTTGTTTAGAACATGCCATTTTTTCATGCTCAAATTGATGTAGAATTGAGAGTTCATAGCTTTTCTGTGTTACAATATTTTTGTATCAAAGTTAAGTGTTTATTCCATAAAGTATAAGTTAGTTTCCATCTAACATTCAAGTTGTGAGATGAGGATGAATGAAATATATTTTTTAAAAACGGTCAATTATGAATATTGACAATTTTCTCTACCATTTATTGTTTCTACTCCTCAAGAAGATTATATATATATATATATATATATATATATATATATATATATATATATATATATATATATATATATATATATATATATATATTTTGTTGTGTTCAATATATACCAAGTTAAGAGAATCATCAGAAGAATCTAATATAAAACTGTAAATTTGTATATTTATCTTGTTTTTATTGCTGGGGTATGTCATACCCCACCACACAGTTCTTGCAACTTTTTTCCACCACACGGTTGAAGGGTTAATAATTGCACATCCTTTAATTTCCGCCGTGCAAATTTTGAACTTATTTATGATCTATTCTCTGGCACTGTTTTGAACTTTTTTAAGGATTTTAAAGATGCGGACAAGGCAATATCCTTAATTTGTGTGTTTTAAAAATAAGTATGAAAGAATCTTTATACCCACACTGGTTCTCAAGTGAAATTCTCAAGAATTTGAAAAGAAAAGTTATCATCACCAGCTTTTCAAACAGACTGGGCTATCTGAGCATCATAATGAATTTAAATCCCTTAGGTCAAGAATAAAAAGATATGTGCATCACTCTTACAATAACTATATATGAAATAGAAATAGAAAAAAAATGAAATAGAGAAATAGAGAATAGAGAAAAAACACAATCCTTAGCATCTATTTCATATATTATCACAAAAAAGAAAAAAATGCGGAATCCAGGCTATATGAATAAAAATGATGATACTATCATTAACGATACTCAAAGTATTATTGATACCTTCGCTAACTATATTTCGAGTATTTATAATAACGTCGACAATACAATTTTTTTGAGTGATAAGAGCACTCGTAGTCCGTGAGACAGGATTTAAGTTTTTCGTTGATTACCGC
This sequence comes from Dromius quadrimaculatus, assembly GCA_963989225.1. Classification (NCBI taxonomy): domain Eukaryota; kingdom Metazoa; phylum Arthropoda; class Insecta; order Coleoptera; family Carabidae; genus Dromius; species Dromius quadrimaculatus. The sequence continues at coordinate 37,552,717 of OZ022325.1, read as the reverse complement.
TCACTCGAAACTTTGTGAGTGGCTTCATCGCGATGAGTCCGACAACTTTTACATTTGAAAATTCTAGATTTGGGGGCGTTTTCCAGCGAGGGCTAATTAAGCCATGAAGCCTTGAAAAAATATCGATCTTTAAATTAATCTAAAAATGTTTTGATAATAACATGAGATAAAAAATATTGTCCGACATAAATATTGGGGCTAGCGGTGAGTATGATGGTACTTATGACAAGTGCAACTTGTCGGACTCACCGCTAGCCCCAATATTCATGTTAGACAATAATTTTTTTCATTTTATCATCAAAAAATCTTTCGATTAGTGTAAAGATCAATATGACGGTAATATTTTTTCAAGATTTTCTGGAATTGACGTGTTTAATTAGCCCTCGCTGAAAAACGCCCCCAAATCTAGAGTTTTGCCAAATGTAAAAGTTGTCGGACTCATCACAATGAAGCCACTCACAAAGTTTCAATTGAGTGATAATCAACGAAAAATTTATGCCCTGTCTCACGGACTATTATTAAATACTTGACAAGATCAGACATAACTCATTGACTCTTGAAAATTTTATATTTTTCAGGATAATATTTTGTCTCAAGTAAGTCAAATGTGAGAATGATTCAAGCACTCCTTGAAAACGAAGATAGATAATAACTTATTGATAAATAATATAAAGGATTCGACAAAGATCACTTCAGTACACATTAAGAAGTTATAAGTTTGGTTGATCACGGCAATAGAATATTCAATAGATATGTTAATATTCCTCTGTTCTTAGTTAAATCAGCAAACAATCACTATGGATTTGATTAAATCAAATAAGTCAACGATATTTTTCAGTGATTATAATAATGGAGCAATCAATGATACATTATAAAGTATAAACCATCAACTTCCGTTACAAGATCTTCTGTTTTTTTACTAAGAGAATTATCATAATTATTGTTATATTAAAGATAAGGATCTGCTTTCACACATAAAATTGTATGAATGATTGTCGAATATGTATTAGTGAGGGTCTTTAGGTCCAACTCTATGACCGATTCCTTTTTTTCCGGATGAATTTGTTCCATAACTCAATCTGTGGTTAAGCTTTCATTCTGTTATAAACAATACCATTATCAATATTCCGTTCATTAATCTTCATGAAACTGGATATTTGCAGCGACTGTGTCTAAAATTATTCCAATATGCTCCACGTTCTCTTTTAGTTTTCTTTTATTTATTTATACATTTCAGAGTGAATATGAATTTTTTTTTTTGTCTATTTTATTTTATTGTTCTGACCAATCGTTTACTCATTTTGACCAAATATAATCAACAAATAATATGATAATCCTAATGAATAATATCTGTCAAATGTCATTGCATATGATTTTTGAACCGAGCCGTATGACACAATGAGTTTCTGTAATGTCGTTTCGGACTATTTAACATTCGTTCTCTGAGCTTAGTTGATGTCGACTTCATTACGTGTAGGACAAACATGGCGTACAGCCTACGTTGAGTTTGTAATACTAACCGCCGATCTAGAGCCACGAGGATCCGAGCTAATAAAAAGGTAATAGTTTCATGCAGCAAGTATAAACTTGAGCATTATGACAAGGCTAAGGCTACATATTTCAAGACAAGAATTGTTGAGTTACAAAAAATGTTTTTCGAATTTTATAATGCTAGTTTGCACATGTGTTTTACACCACACAAAATTTCTTCTACGATTCTCAATATAAATTCCTAAGCTTAATTCAGGTTACAAAAGCATTTATATGAATTGACGGTAGATCTGGGATGCCTGAATGCTCAGTTTACGGATTGTTTATGATGTGTTAACCACCTAGTTCAGAGGTGAAGAGAAAGCAAATTTCCAAATTAGGTTATGTTATTGACTGTGAATAACGAGCAATATGGTTCAAATTGCTGAAATTTATGGAAGAATAGTGATGATTTTATCTCTTCCTATGGTTCGGTCCAGCCTAATCTGATATAATTCTGAATGGAATTGGATTAGATACAAGAATATGATCAGGAGTCCTATGGGACTCAATTATTGTGTTTCTAGTGAGAATCATTTATAGTATGAAGATATTTTCTACCATTATGTCGATAATTTTTATATGCTAGTATTGGGATTCTTCTTAATGCAAATCTTAGTACATAAAATCAGCTGTGGTCACACAGTACTTCCTCGATCATGAGCTTCATGACCAGTTTCATCGCTGTTTCATGAATTTAGAGTGTCGCATAAATTGATTGCCTATTCCAAAGTGACAGCTGTCATTGTCAAAGAAACGGCTGTCACTGTTATGATGACAGATGTTGGTTATATTTTAGGCTTCACATAAATCAAGTATTTTTGAAAATGTGAAATCTTTTTCCAGATTTTCGGGGTCTTGAATTCATTAGAACATACAGTTTCGACATTTGTTCGCCAAAAATGTAATTAGAGATGGTAACGTAAATTTAGCTGATTATTTTTTATTCTATATTTCTACTGAGCTTATCTTCCCGAGAACTTTGAATTGATACAAAATTAGACATCATACAAATAACTTATAAAATAAACAATCGTTGAAATATCCTTTTTGATACTTCTACTAGAGTTATTCCCGCAGGAGCCTTAATTTGATACCAAACACGATACAACATTTTACTTATTTTGAAAATACAATTGAGGAACTTCTGCGTTTGATGCTCAAATATGAGAACTAATGATGATTCGAATCTCACATTATTATTCTCATACATTTTTGCCTCAGAAAGAATAACGAATTTTGAATGAATCGTTAATAATTTTGGAAAATTTTCCAGGTAAATGTTGTGACAAACTATTCAAAGATCAATTTCAGTTATTTCATATTTATAAATACTACTATTTTCAAAGAAAAAAAAAATATCAAAAGACGGAGAAATACCATTTATGAAGGTTTAGTGCCATTAGTTGTAAAAGCTCATTCATGAATCTAGATCTAGCTATTGAATAAAAAACTTAAATATAAAATTACAGTCAAAAATTCGTACGCGCTCTCAAGTTATCGTGCTTTAAGACAGACATTTTATAAATTATGCTTTCTGAGTTCACTTGGGTCTGAAACGTGAAGATTCATCAACAACCTATAAATCAAGGAATCGATGAACTCGAACAATTCATTTCAATACTACAGTCAAATATTACGGATCTTATATCTAAATTTGAAAGTGAAAAAAAAAAACTCCTTTGGAAAAATCTGTGGAGTTAAAAGACATAATTTGCCGTATTCTGTAGTGTTGCCACGAGACTCGAGACCAGTCTCGGTCTCGTTTCGTCTCACTTCAAAAAGTCGAGACGAGACCATAGAATGGGTCTCGAGCTGAAAGTCGAGACCGAGACGAGACTAGAGTCAAGTCTCGGCGAGAGTCTCGCGAGACTCTTGACGAGACTTATATTATAATCACTTTAAATTAATTTTTAAGTCAAATCCAATAAAATACTGTGGGACCGCAGCAGATTTCATATGATGAGATTGTGCAACAGGACGAATCCCAATACTAGCACAACACATTCAATTTCCCAAAAAGTGAATACATAATGAAAGAAAATATTATAATACTTTAATTGATTTTCACTGGAAATGCGTTACATGAATCGACTCTTATAAGATTCGTAGTTATATCCCTGTATCTCATCTAATTTCATTCAAAATTATATCAGACTTTTGATAGGAAGAGAAAATCAATTCTATTCATTCATAAATTCTTAGTAATTTGAACCATATAGCTCGTTATTCACAGTCAATAACATAACCTTATTTAAAAATTAGGGTTTTCTTCATCCACCTCTGAATTTGGTCGTTTACACATCGCAAACAATGCGTAAACTGAGCATGTAGGCCTCTCAGACCTATTATCAATTCATATGAACGCTTTAGTAACCTGAATTTAGTTTATGAATTCATATTGTGAATCGTAGAAGAAATATCATGTGGCTTGAAAAAACACATGTGCAAACTAGCATTATTCAATTCGGAATAGTATATTCTGCAACAAGTTTGGAATGAAGCATATTCAGCATGAGTGCCAAAAGTTTGTAGCACGAGCCATAAATGAGTGTGACGAATTCACGAGTGCTGAATAGCCATTTCAGACATGTTTCAGACCGTACTTTCTCTACGACCATATATTTGGCAATTTACAGGGAAACAGAAAATTACGAACTCTGAAACATAGACACAACCAAAACTCCTGAAGTTATTATTCAATTTAAGTTGATTTGATATTATTATAATTGATGAATAGATGCAGCTCGATAAAATATCAAATATAAAATACAATATAAGTCAACAATGACATAACCTCAATATTATTTGGAATCTGTATTACCGACATGTCACTGTGACAGATGCTTATTCTTATTTGAAAATTAAATTTTCATCATTTTAAACTGAATTATAATAAGATAGCATTTTTCTGTATTTTATAAATATCATAAACGTGTAATACTTGTGTTGGAATAAATATTCTAACACAGTATGGTAGAATTGAATCATTCCGTAATTAAAATCAATATTAGAATGTTGATATTCTATAGGGATTTCCAGCTAAGCGCTACGCAGTCTGGTGGCAAATTCTAGAAGTTCTATAAAAGACATTCGTTAAACGTCATTTATACTACTTCATTTTTCTCGACTGAATTTGTTAAAAATTTCAGCTCAATCATTTCAATATTTCATCTAAATAATTATGTCAAATGCATATTGTTGTGTACCTGGCTGCAATTCTTGGAAAAAGCGGGATCCAAGCCTAAGCTTTTTTCTATTTCCGAAACAAGAAAGTAAGGTTAAAGTTAAAAATAAATTTGATAATTTTGAATTTGTAAGTAGAAGAAAAGTATGGACTAACTCTTTCAAAATTGGGAAAAGAGTGAGTCCTTTCATGAAAGTATGCTCTTTGCATTTTGACGATGGAAGTTTTCTTAAAGTGACAGGTAAGAGCACATCTCTTTCTGATTTTTCCTCATACTTTGGACTAATTAATGTTATAATTTACACAGGAGAAAGGAAAAGTACCCGAAAATTTTTGAAGAAAAATGCAGTTCCGACAAAAAATTTACCAATGGCATTTGAACATCAAGATCCTGGACCATCTATCAGAGAGCAATGCTTGACCATCAGAAATCGCGTTAAAGATTTATCTGAAAATCCTGTGGAGAGTGTATGTGACGATGATATCTCAGAGGACAACAATTTTATAGCAGTCGAAGACATTCAAGCTGCAAACACATTACTTTTACTTGTAAATAGTGACAAAAAAACTTCTCCAAAATTTTGTGACTTTCAAGTGCAAGTCAACACACCAGAAAAACTAACTTTGTGCAGTTTCATTAATGATGACAAATCTCTAAGTAATTTAACAGGTTTAAATAGCCATAATATATTAAATTCTATATTGAGTGCCATAGATTTAGCGTTTTCGGAGCAACGTGTCCACAGACTGACTATAAAAGAAAGAGTAATTCTCACTCTTACGAAAATGAAGTGGAATCTCAGCTATTCAATTTTGGCAATATTTTTTGGAATCAGTGTTACTTCATGTAAAACTTATATTATTGATATGCTCCATATATTGAGTTCGGTCTTGAAAAGTGCAATTGTCTTTTCCAATATGGAAGAAATACAGAGGAACATGCCGATTTGCTTTGAGAAATTTATGGACACTCAAATAGTTTTGGATTGTACTGAAATCAACATACAAACTCCTAAATGTTTATGCTGTAGAATAAGATTCTACTCACATTATAAAGGCACATACACCATTAAGTTTATGACAGGAGTTTCACCTGCTGGCCTTATAACTTTTATTAGTCGTCCCTATGGTGGAAGAGCATCAGACAAACTTATTTTTGAACAGAGCAACTTAATTCATAAATTGGAAATTAATAGTGCTATTATGGTTGATAAAGGATTCCTTGTAGACAACATATGCACTTTACATAAAATTAAAATATATCGACCTCCATTTTTGCGAGGTCAGAAGCAATTAAGTGCAACTGATGCTGAATTTAATGCAAAAATTGCATCTGCAAGAGTGCACATTGAGCGCACGAATCAGAGAATTAAAATATTCAAAATTTTAGGAGGGAAATTGCAGTGGGGCTTAGTTTCCCATGTAGATAAAATTTTCGTGATAGCATGTGCAATCACAAATTTATCTTCACCAATATTAGCAAGTGACAAATTTGTAGAATAATATTTCTGACAGAATTGGAAGATTATACCAGAATTTATGTCGTTATTTTTTGATGATTTTGTAATCCATTATACCATGAAAAAAATATTTTGTAAATTGTCTTACTTATTTATTTTGTAAGGTAATACTTGTAAGCTCAAACATAAAAGATTTTGACAAAAATTACAGAACATTACTCAAATACAGCCTTTTAATTAATATTTCTTTATTTTATTTTATCATTACACACTTCACGTAACATATTCTTAAAATATTTTTTTTTTGTTTGAAAAACTAATTTTCTTGAATACTCGTAATCAAACGGAATATCAATAATCAACATACTTTCATCATAAGAACAATATAAAGCAAAATAACACGATCTTAAATTTAATAGTGCCATCCCTAATTGAACTTGAGCAAAGTATTTATGTTTCTTCTTGAGAGCATATATTCCATCTTCAAGTATCAAGTATGAAAGAGATTTTGTTACTGTGCCTATACTTGCAGTAGCTCCTACAAAAAAATGTATGTATATTCATTTCTATAAGGGTCCTAATTACTACAATCGCTAACACAGATTCATCTAATACATTAATAAGTGTGATATTTTGATAACGAATTCAACTGTAGTTATTAATTAACAAATTGATCAATTATTCCAATATGGGCTCTCAATGTAGTTACCAGCATAAGGGCATTTTATCTCTAACAAAGCGAACGGTTCATCATTTTTATCGTAGATGATCCCGTCAGATGAAAATCCTAGCCACGGATTCGATGGAGATACTACTAAACCAAATTCTGAAACTTTGAAACCAGTCTTCTCTACAAATAATTTTCTTGCATTGGGTTCTTGTTGAATGCCGTGTCTTATAAACTTATTATTGAATGGCTCCGGAAAGAAGTATTTACTACATTTGAGTGACCAATTCTCAAGTCTGTAGGTGAATATTTCATAAATTCTTGAACCCGTTATTCTGAATTTTCTTTCCAAGTTCCACTGAATTCGAGATTATTTTGTGTTTAATAAAATACTATCTACATCAGAAACTAGATATTTATAGTAGAATGATGAGCAATTCAGGCATACAAATGTAGTTTCTAATGAATATAGCTCCATCATAACTACTGATTGACTGGCGTTATTCAAAACCACTGTGTTTTCAATCATTATTCCACTAAATTCTTGAAACCTTTTTGTGGTCATATCTGTTATACGCCCAATACTAAAAGAAAGAAACACATCTAAATAATTTGGCTTCTGTATTATTTACAAAAAATTCACCGATGTAAAGATAAAGCGGAATTTGGGAGTTTTTTAATGAACATTTCGGTAATCTGCTTCTGTTTTTCTTCATCTATATTTATCAATGGGTGTTCCTTAAATTTTGCTTCTAAGCATGGCATTTCATCTAAAGGAACTGCTTTATACTTTTCTTTGGTTTCTGCCTTCTGCCTTGACCATACACATTGAATATCTGTTTGAGATATTACATCCAATTTATTTATAGGAATTCTGCGAAAAAAAAAACAAACAGAGAGCAAACAACACACAACAATAAGCACAATATCATAATGAACTAAAATCACATTGGCATGATCACGCCTAAAATTAAATGGTAACTCAAACACCTGGTACAATGTAATAAAATTGCAGAAATATGCTTGCATCTTCCTCCTTTACCAGCCTTACAAGAACAAACCATCGATTCCACATGACATGAATTATTTGATATCTTTAGAATTCCTTCAATTTTGTGTGGCGGTGACTGCAACGCAGAAGTTTGCAAACATAAACCATACAACTTTATAATTGAATCCGAGTTGTCACGTAAAATGTTACAAAGAATTATATGTCCAGCATTAAGAACTTCTTCGCCTTCGTAAACTACTCTAGAATTTCCATTTCCCTTAATGTATCGGAAATATTCTATTAAAGAAAATCTCAGATCCTTCGTCATTCCTCCGCTATTATTCATTGGATTATCTATCTGAAACATAAATATATTATAAAAGTGAGGAATCTAATTCAAAACAATAATAATCTGTAACATTATAATTTCTATTGATACTTACTACTTTTAAAAACAGCAAATTCTTCGTGAATCACTTTTATTTTCAATAGTGCACCATGCAATAACCTGGCGCAATGTCTCTTTTCGTGTTTCGAATTTTACTCACAGTGGCGCTGATAGCATAACTTTAAATCCCTATAATGGTCGTAAAAAATATTTGTTGAATAAAACTATTACCTTTTTATTATCTCGAATTCTCGTGGCTCCAGAAGTCCTGTTCTAATTCATAGAGACAGCTTGGAGACAGATCGCAGTCTCTATATCAATGTTGTCATATTATAGTTACATTTATAGGTACTTGAATATTGTATGTTAATGCAAACAATATGATCGACAAGTTTATGCTAACAATTAGTTAAGAACGATGTTTCAAATTAGATTCAACTCATGTTTAATCATCTTCCTGATTTATTATTAATTATGATTGTATAGTTTTTTCCTATTATTACTATTTTATGACATACGAGCTAAGGAAACTGACTTGACTCTGTCTCTTACTTTTAGAAGACTGTTTTCAACAAAGATGACATTGAATCACTTCTCTAATTGTCCGATAGGTGGTACATGTGTCAAGAGTCTATGAAATGACGTAAAAAGATAATCTTCACAAATTAGAACTGAGCCCCAGAGCGACTGTCGGTATTGTAAATTCGACGTAGGCTGTACGCAAGCGCATTGTACGTTGATCATATGATCATAACTTCCAAAGTTGCTCAGCAAGGTGGGGATAATTGTGTAATGCGCAAATTTTAAGAGACTTTATTTGTAGCGTAGTGTTTTTGTGGTTCTTGACGATTGTGAAATGTCTGAAACGTCTGGGGTTTATGAGCAAGCTATGGAACATAACTTTGTGCACCAAACATACAAATACATTTTTTGGGTAGAATCCATAGCAAATAATAATCAAATGAAACAAATTGATTTCCGCATGTAAGAGAATATAATTTTGAAAAATCATGGCGAGACTCTCGTTGAGACTCAAGACCGAGACAAGACTGACCTACTCGAGATCAGGGCGAGATCGAGACGATACTGAGCTAGGCGAGACCAGCTCGAGACCGAGACGAGACTCACTGAAGTCTCGTCTCGTCTCGTCTCGTGGCAACACTAGTATTCTGTAACACAATCATCCACTTATTTTCGATCAATAAGATTTTTGACAAATAGGAACAATTGTAACAAGCGAATATCCGGAATTTTTATCATTGCTACCTACGTTCATTGGCTGAAATAGATAATGATCGACAAAAATTTATCGATTGAGTTACAGAATAGCCCCAAATATCTGGAAGCAATGATCGTAAAGAGCGTGAATGGAATATTTCAATTATGAGCCTCGAAGAAAGCGCATCTATAGCTGCTGACAGAGAAAAATTAGATAAGATTCTCCCCATTATATTGCCGCATTTGTCCCACTGTAGTTTTGAATTTTTCAGGCTAGGCAGAAGGCTTGATAACAAACCTCGTCTGCTCAAACTAATATTCAATATCGTCATTTATACCAAAGTTATAATTAAGAACTTCAATAAGATGGAAGTACTGCCTGCACATTCGTCTATTTCAATCACAAATGATAAAACACCCAAATAGCAGGAATATCTTTTTCTTCCACAAGAAGAATTAGAGCGGTTGAATTCTGATGATACAAACAACTTCACTGTGAAGTACATCAAGGGCACTCCACCATTAGATAGCAATTTTGGAAAGACGGGCAAGAACTGAGGTGGGGGCGTTATGATGGCGGCAAAAACCTTTCTGGATTCAATTAATATGAAATTTATTTGCAGTGCTGACAGTGTAGAATGGCTATACGGTGGGTGCGTGTTGACATTGCCTTCTATAACGCACGTTTTTCCGGGCTTGTTAATATGTAACATCATTGATTTTTGTAAGTATAAATGAATGAAATTTTTTTGAAAAGTCAGTAAATTTTGAAAGCTATCGAAATTGAAGAGCTGATAAATTAACTACTATTGTTCTAAAGAAGAAGGTATCAGAAATATTTTGAAGCATGTTATGCATGATATTTTGTATATGTTAAGGTTAGGTTATACGTCAAAAATTGAGAGAGTACCAAAAGCATATTCAAAATTGATCTAAAAATTTCTGAAACTACAAAAGTGAGTACTATAGAATACTGAATGATGATATAGTTTATTGGAAGAGTTTTGACAATTTTAAGCTATAATATGATCATAGTTATTTTATTTCATCCTCAGACAATGCAGAACAGAAAGCTTCTGGTAATAGCAAAGCATGTCAGAAATGTGAAAGAATGATATTTTTTTTTTTGCATAAGTCATTTAATAACATGCAAGGTGATAAAACAACAGTTACTCTGGCTCCTTATGAAACATCGTTGTACGCAAGTTGAATTGCATTAGGTATTTTTAAATTCTGTATTTAGGACTGAAATTTTATTTGTAGATAAATGCTTGATGAATAGGTATTAGGACCGTTTAACACGGTGCATCGAATTCTGCATTTAGTTTTGCATTTTGATTCTCTATTTTGAAGCAAAAAAAGGCAACATGTTATGTCATACATGAAATCAGAGTGCACTGCAAAAAATTTTGTGTATCACAAGATTAATTTTGCTTTGCATCAAAATGGAGAGTCAAGATGCAGAGCAGAATATATTATTTGATGCAATGTGTCAAACTAGAGCACTAAAAACATAGGTATTATCATGGTATTATCATCCGCCATTTTGTGTCCTGTCAATAAAAGAAAGCATATGTAAACCAATGTAAACATTACAGAAAATGCGTTGTTTGACGAGTATAAAATGTTATAATAAGTTGAAAAACTAAAGAAAATAGTATCGGAGTGACTCATTAATGTTCCGAATGATCTATCATCATTATTAGCGACAATTGTGGCTGTGAGATTCACAGACGAATTATAAGTATTTCATATAAAAGTAGGTATATTCAGTCAAATTTTCATTTAAAGCTATGATCAGATTAAAATTTTGATTGAAGTTATCTCAGCTCATTTTGATATATATTTTTATCTAAATTTTTAGACACGATCATAGAATCTAACCTCAATTTCAAGCAATAATTGATCAATATATTTATGTATTATACATAGGTAGCTATTATATAAAATATATATTATATATTTACATATATACATATATAGATAATATATTATAAGTATCAATAATATATAATCAATCATTTTTTTGATAAGTCAAATATTATGAACGCACAATTTTTTATCAAGACATGCGATATAAAAAATTGCCAATAGTCAGTAAATAGTAGACTTCCAAAGATTACAAAGGTTGAAGATAAACAATAGAGTTTTACATATTCAGAGATCCCGAAATGCAATAAATTTGTCAGATTGTTTTCAAAAATTGTATTACAGAATATAAATTAAAATTTTATAATGATATTCTGAATATTTAATTTTACTCTAATTATATATGATTGAAAACCGAATAATTTGATTCAACATTTGAAAACTGAAAATTCTTAACTGAAGCATGTGATTTGATTACAAATAACACATAATGCTAATAAAAAAATCGTCTGATAGACTCCGATATTCATTTTATCGCGATTTTTACCTAAAGTTTAAACTATTTCGACTTAATCATCGCGTTTCCTGCACTGTTCACAATTCACATATGCTAAGGCGCTTTCTGAGGATACAAAATATGATGATAATACTCATGTATTTAGTGCATTTAGCCCTTGAAGTTGGGCTATGAATTACTCAATTTTCGATTTCCATTTCAATTCGCGGTTGGGAGAGGGAAAAATTTACATTCACTGATGTTTCTACTTGTATTTTCGCAATTAACGACACAACAACTATGATGGTCCATTTTTTATAATACTGTACACGCAATATCAGCCCATAATAATGCTTATTCTGTCCACTACTCACGTAGTTTGCACCTTGCGTATAAGCGACATGCTCCTGTATCTAATTTCAGTCTACATACCTCTCGATGCACCAGTTTCCACATATGAACATTTTTTCAAGCTATTCTAGATCTACCATCTATGTTTTCATCGAAAATTTGAATTGTGGGTGATATTAAGATATGCAATCCGATTAAATATTATATTGATAACAACCTTTGTGATGCAAAAGTGGAGCAGTTCATAATTTTTTGGGTATCCTTAATGCTGAGCCAAATAATATTGTACGGGTGGGGCAGAAAAACCTATCCGATTTCAAAACGATATAAAATTAAAACCAGTCAACTTGTCAAAAAAAATTTTTTTTTAACATATCGCAAATTTTATGCCATTTTTAAATTTAAGTTTTGAAAAGCACATCACTCAAATGTCGTCCTTGGGAGCGGATACACTGATTTAGGCGCTCGCGGTAGCTTTCCATGACTTTCACCGTCATTTCCACAGGAATTTCTTCAATTGCCCGAGCAATTTCCCTTTGTAAAGCAAGAAGGGTCCTTGGTCGATGCTGGTAAACCTTTGATTTGAGGTAACCCCAAAGGAAGAAGTCACATGGAGTGAGATCCGGTGAGCGCGGCGGCCAGCCAAGATCACCTCTCAGGGAAATGAGGCGACCGGGAAACAGTTCCCTGAGAATGTCCATTGATCGTCGCGATGTGTGGGCGGTTGCACCATCCTGTTGAAACCACACATTTTCCACGCCATTTTCTTCCATTTTGGGTCTAAGAAAATTTTCCAGCATGAAACAATAGCGCTCGCTGTTGACCGTTACGGTTTGCCCATTTTCTTCAAAAAAGTAAGGCCCCCAGACGCCTAGGCGGGAAAGAGCACACCACACAGTCACTTTTGGGCTATGGAGGGATTCCTGATGGATTTCTCGAGGATTTTCGTCACTCCAATATCGAAAATTCTGCCTGTTAACGGCACCACAAAGGTGAAAATGGGCTTCGTCCGTGAAGAGCACAACATCGTCGTCTGGGAGTTCTCGGAGATCGCGACACAGGTTCGTACGGGTTTCAAAATCCCTTTCACTTAATTCCTGTGCAACAACCAATTTGTAGGGATGCATTTTGAGGTCCCGGTGCAAAATGCGCCGAATACTGCGGTTGGAAATCGCCAAAGCGAGCGAATGTTTTCGCGCCGAACGACGCGGGGAACGTTCAATCGCGGCTCTCACATTGGCCACGTTTTCAGGTCCTGTTGCTGTCCTGAGACGTCCAGGCGACTTCTTTTTCAATGCTGAACCCGTCTGTCTAAAATTTGACACCCACACTTTAATCGTAGCGTGATGTGGAACAGGATCATGACGCCCGAGTCCGAAATGAATTCGAAAAGCACGTTGTGTAGCAATTATCGAACCGTCGCATTCGATAAACCGCTCAATAACAAAAGCACGATGTTCACCAGACCAAGGCATGTTGACTACTGACAAATGGCATAAAACCGGCTTTCTAACGGTTTTCACCCCACTACTCTACCTGCCCCCTCTTCTGAGAAAAAGGGATTTGAAATCGGATAGGTTTTTCTGCCCCACCCTGTATTGAATACCTATGGGCACCATTGTTGTCTCTAATTTAAATAGTAAAGTTTCCAATAGTATTGAATTAATGATATCTGAAGACAAACATCATTCCTCTTTGATTATTGCATTCTGTATACAGACAAATTATTATATCAAATTATGCAATGAGCCTGATACTATGAGTTCAGAAGAGTTACCTGTGGAATACCATACCGTCTACTTTCCAGTGGACAATGTGAGTGGATAAATGAATGCCATGATGTTGATTTAGCTGTCAAAAAGTATTATGATATATTGTACAACTATCGAGCTAAGTTGACGAATAATATTATTTCAGATAACAATCCTTGCGATTTTTGGACTTTCGTCAACAACAAGCGTATGATTGATGGTGTACCTCCATCAATGTTTATGAATGATGTAGAACACGTAATGTAGCTCTCAGATTGCTGAAGGCTTTGCAATTTTTTCCAAAGTGTCCATATTATAAATAATAATCATTCCGCAAACTATTTTAAGCCAACCTGTGAGCATATTAGTATGGATGTAGAATTGATAAATGAGATTGTAAATGCAATAAAAGCTCAGAAGAACACAAAGTCCGTTCCAATATTCACTGCTAAGGCCACTTTGTTACCGGTTCAATTGATCGTTAAAGCTGCGAACTTTTCCAGAATAGTTGAAAATAATGAGATAAGGCCAATATTGAAGTCCAGAGAGAGAGACCAATTTAAAAATTATCGGCCGATATCCTTTTTGAATTCCTTGGCTAAAATCTTCGAATATATTATATTCAAGTCAATTCAATGTCAGACTAGCCACTTAATCAGTCCCTTTTAGCACGGTTTTGTCCCTGATAAATCTACTGCTACAAATCTTATGGCATTTATCCAGTATCTTTTCGACACTAGTGAATAGAGAACAAGTCGACTGTATTCATACAGATTTTGCTAAAGCGTCTGTCACAAAATTTTATTCATAAAATTAGAACGAATTGGTTCCGCAGACAATTTCTTGAACTTGATTTGTTCTTATCTTTGTGTTAGAGAACAATATATTTTTATTGATGGCTTCCGCTCTCCTGAGTATACTGCTAAGTCTGGAGTTCCTCAAGGCTCAGTTTCAGGCCCTCTGCTATTAACATTATTCTTCAATGACATGGTTGAACGTGTATCCTTTTCCAGATGTTTATTGTTTGCCAATGACCTCAATTTATTTTCGAAGATATCTTATTATGAAGATTGCCTTGCTTCACAGAGAGACCTAGTTTTCAAATGACTTGAACACATGTAGTTCTGAGGACCGAAATCCTCATGGTAATTAATAATAACAAGATTTGGTTCTGGGTGTCGATAACTGTCGCCATTTGTAATTTGATTTTTTTTTTTGTATTTTCATATGACCAAAAATAGGGGTTTAGGTTTTTTGTTCTTCAAATTGTTATCATTATTACCATGAGGATTTCGGTCCTCAGAACTACATGTGTACAAGTCATTCAAAAACTAAATTCTTTTCACTTCTGAAGATGACCTAGGTGGGATCGAAACTGTAGAGGAAGAGAAATTAAAATTTTTGACTGAATTTCCTTATCTCAATTATCATCATTCAACTAACCAGTCAGCTTTATCTGACACATTAATGGAGTAATTATGTTCAGGACTCTGGAATAGCGGTTGAAAAAATGATTGTCTCAATCGGAAACTTAGTCATCTGTCAACATCTTATTACTGCAGTTCGTGCATATTTACCTA
The DNA here is from genome assembly GCA_963989225.1 of Dromius quadrimaculatus. NCBI lineage: Eukaryota > Metazoa > Arthropoda > Insecta > Coleoptera > Carabidae > Dromius > Dromius quadrimaculatus. The sequence goes on along the minus strand of OZ022325.1, from coordinate 37,537,229 downwards.
CTTGGAAAAAGCTCCAAAAGATTGTTTCCGGGAAAAGTTTATTGATTATGACTTGAAAATTGATTTTAAGTAATAATGATACAAGTCTCGTCGAGAGTCCCGCCAAGATTTTTGTCAAGACTCGACTCTGATCTCGTCCTGCTATCGACTTTCAGTTCGAGACCCATTCTATGGTCTTGTCCCGACTTTTTGAAGCGAGAAGAGGCGAGACCGAGACTGGTCTTGAGTCTCGTGGTAACACTAATCTTTTAATACAAGAGAACTAGATTATGTTTTTCCGCCAAAAGTGTGCAATCCTGTATATGAAAACTCCGTCTGCAAACATAACACTTGAAACTTAAGTAGATAACTGCAATCTTAATCACACTTTATTGCATGCTGTGCGAACATTTATTCCTGTACAATTATTCTCAAGACCTGCTGGATCATAAAACTATTCACATTGGATCCGTAAACTCTATATTCAGGTAATGTTTTAAGCTTAAGTTGTATATGTCAGACTATACAAGGAATCAATGAGTGATATCACTTTATATCAGTGGAAAGAATAGCCACAGTGCGTGTAAATACGAGTAACTTCTTGCTTCATGAGACACTCATATATTATCAAAAATGATTCCAGTTATGACTCATTTTTGCGCTGCCAACTTGGCAAAGTTTACACTGATTAGATTCAACAGATCGAACAAAGCAAACTTCATTCATGGTCTAATGAAAGAACTTATTTGCAGAATGGAGAATTTACATGGTCCCCTGCAATCCAAGGTTTAATACTAAGTTCATATTACTGGACGTATATGATTGGACAAATTCCTGGTGGTACATGTGCAGAAAAATATAGCGCAAAATGGGTCATATTGATAGCTGTTGCTGTCAATATCATCGCTACATTTCTGACACCCGTATCTGCTGAACTACACTATACAGCATTGGTAAGAATGATTCTTTAATGCTCCGTTTCATGAACTCGGGTGAACTCTATTTGGATTGAATGGATTATTTCGAAGTAAAAATATCATACGTCCTATTTTCAATGTGATCTTTGGTGAATCAAATTTATCTTTTCAATCCAAGCATAGAAGCCCTTCTCAGGAATTATTATGACATACTTAGAGAATTCTGGAAAATATATAGATTATTAACTTTGTATATAATTTCATTTTGGCGAGTCTACAAAACTTTCGACGCTGTTTCATAATGCAATGACCACATTCATATTTTACACGAAACTTGAAGATATTTTCATGAAAAAGAAAAATGAAACAATACATGGAAGATAAAAATAATCCTGCAGAACGAATCTACAATTCAAAACATGACAATGAGATGAGGTTAGATATTGCAATAACCACGTACCTAATTGTTGCACAATTGCTCGATAATTATGTAGTTACAAAACCAAGTGATTATAATGGTCTACTGATTTGTTTCAGACCAACAACTTAAACATATTATTTTTACGGGGTAAAGTAGAATATGTAAGTATTGTGAAGCCGCCAAAATTCACATTTTGAGATTTTGATGGAAATATCCGATTTGAGCATCCCTGAATCTATTTTGACTATTTTCGGCTTGATGTCGGTACGAATGTATGTATGTATGTGCGTGCATTTGTATATAACTCGCAAATCACGAGGCCCATCAAACATATGGTGTTTAAATTTTGTATTTGAACTGGTCTAGGATATTACTGTGCACCTATCATTATGGTTGCAATCGTCCATACCGTAAGTGCACTCTACTTGATATAATTTTGTTCTATTTTTAACGTAGAATGTTAGAAATCAGTATTTAAGATGATTGTATCATCTTAATATTCATATTCTATTTTCATTGAGATCGATTAAACGAGGAGTGCACTTAATCTGACAGTATTTTCAAAATTTGCGCATAAATTCAGAAATTTCAGCCATAGAATCCTGGAAATTAGTACCTATTTGGAAGTTTTGTGGCATAAGAATGATAATCTTCTGTTTCCATAGCAATCGACTAGACCGAAAGCACACTTCACTTGAAAGATTTTTAGAGTTTCTCAGATAAATCCAAAGTGATTATCCGTGGAAAGAGGGGATTTTGGATTTGATTATTGTATATGCGAAAGATATTTCTAATGATTCACAAGTAGGTCACGTGATGTCTACTTCAAATTTTTTGTCATAAAATATCTTCAAGCTCCGCATTATAAAAAATCGTTAAATAAAATAAAACTTTATTCAAAGTATGTGCTACTCATTTTTAGAAAGGAATTCTGTACTGTAGAGTAGACTATAATTGGTCCATATCTAAATTTTTCTTGATTTATATCGAGTTCAGTAAACTCATGATCATAATACTTGGAATTAGGTACTTTTCCGAAATTCATGTTTCAAAAAAGCTATTCCTTAGTTATCAATCTCGCTTTTTTCAGTAAGACTCCCCGGATATGATTTGAGATACTTACTTGAACTCTCATTTCTTCAAGTTTTAACAGAGTTTTCCCAAGTTCAAAATACGAATAATCTCTACGACGCCACTGCAAAATCTATCTTTCTCATGGAAAAGACAGTATTTATATCACAAAAATACGATGACTCAATTTATGGGACAATACTAAAGCGTCCTCCACAATACTCGCGAAGTTAATCGAAGTTGGGCGAGAAGAATAGTGTAGAGAGTTTTTTCGTTTCACTTTGTGTAACCTCGCTTTATCTTGGATGACTTCCGTTCGCTATCGGTTTTCGGCGTCCGGGTCAAAGGATTTCGCGAAATGTCTTAAAGTTACACTACTCGGCTTACTTCTGTTTGCGGATAGACGTCGTATCTACGGCGCATTCGTGGATGTGCACACATTATTTTAGGTACATCCTGTGAGCGTTACCTAGTCACAGGTACAAGCTCTTTTCTTCCTGGAAGCCCTACAATCAGAGCCTGTTATTTGGAGCCCAACTGACAGAAAACATAAAAACAAGAAGAAAGTCAATAATTCTGGCGGCTCACATCGACTGGGCTTCTTGCGAGGTTGCACGAGTGTGTGGTCACGTACTTCCGGCGATTCCCAGCTCGGCGCACTTACAGGTTGTTTCTGATGATGACTCTCCAAATCGGCACATTCGAGTACACAGGCACCTGTAGCGATTTTCAACTCGGCACACCTAGAGGTAATCTCTGATGATAATGAGATGGCTCAGGTATCTAAACAAAAGAAGAACTGGACACTCTAATGTTTTTAAATGAAATGCATTGAATTATCTTTACAGCCGTGCGTAAAATAGGTACCTACGATCCAGTAGTGTATTACCACGTTGGCTGATTATCTTGCGAATTGACATCTTTGATGTTGTTGGGTGGTCGAATTGATAGGTCGATAATAGAAAATTACCAAACAAAACATTTTCATTCTGCAAGGACCTGTGTCCGGTTGATCATTAGGCTTACCACCGACCCTTAATTGATGTCCCATCGAGAAATTGAGTGTGCCGATTTGAGGTGTGCCACGTACTTCAGACTGCGATCAATTCCGACGAGCACTCCGTCGAGTTAGCTTTGCGAGTAGTGTAGAAGGCGTTTTGAAATTGATGCAATGTAAGTGAATCTAGGAGCGATGAATGTCCTTAAAATATAATAATTATAATATATAATAATATAGTATTTATTTGCCTAAAGAGAATCTTCATACAAATGGATTGGTTTTAATTTCTGGTCTACATATTTCATTTTGTTTATTTCGTTAGGTAAGTATTATTCATTCATTAAATATAAATGTTCTGAGTTTGAGCGCGTTAATGCAGTAATACAGAGTGATCAAAAATGATTGTCCGTGCCGCTTTGTTCTGATTTTTTCTTTGCCGCCTGCTTGAGATGGTGACCTTCAAGTGACAGATGATAGTTCCTCTGAAAACACTATTCTAACCTAATAATTTGGTAGAATTATAATAAATTCTCAATAATCAGTCAATAATACAGCTATTCACTTACTTTTTTGTTTATTGAATCAGATTATGGATGAATCCGTCATAAAATATGCAAAATATACGCCATTGTGTTCTTAAAATGTCGGTAGCGTAGTTTTTAAAATGAATAAATTTATACTAACTTTATTCCATGAAGAAAGTTTTGATCATAATGCGAAATTTTGCCTGTCACCTGTCAGACAATTACTATTGATCACTCTGTATTATATGTCCGATGCTTTCTGAATAGTAATTTCAGTGAATAGGATTCTTGTGTAATCTTCCGGGTTGCTCGGGTGAACATATTTTGAAACAGGTCCCCTCAGGTTATTATACATTGGGCCCTTGAAAAGGAAATGATGCAGGTCGTTATCTTCTTACATGTTGCAGACATTGCAGAGTTCGTTCTTGCAGAATTTATGTATAACTCCGTACTGGAATATTGACACCGATCTGAAATTAGATGAGCATAGCTTGCTAGTTAGCTTGAGTGTATTGAAGGGGATATTAAGGGACAGGTAATTGGAAGTGGTATTGTACATATAGTAATTCCGGTTATACGTAGAGTTTATTAATCTGCCTGTATCTTCTTTGTAAACTAGTTGAGCATGTGCGATTATTATGTTGTCAATTTCACTTTTTAGTTCAATACAGTTTTTTGTTTCCCATAGCCACTCAAAATTTACTTCTCTCATCATGTGGTGAATAATCGTTACCCAGTTACAATTATTTTGTTTTTCTTGAGGTCTGGATGGGGATGAATTCTCAGCGAGTTGTATAAGTTTGTTGTAGGCTATTCTTACGTATCTATGGTCAGGTAACAAAAGTATTTTAAGCCACCATTGGAGTATATTTCTGAATATTAATGTTTCTAATTTATATTGACCCGTTTCACGTCTTATTAAATAGTTAGGAGTTGTTTTTGTCCAACTCATAATGTTTTTGAAATACTGTACACTTCCTTTTTTTGTATTTTCTTTTTGCTGAGGTCTCCAAATTTCAGATCCATATAAAAGGGTAGGTACAACTATTGTGTCATATAGTTTAACTTTTGTATTACAAGATGTTATTTTGGCGCTGGATAGAATGTTTCTTATTGTGCCTGTTGCTCTGTTGGCTTTACTTATGAAGTTTTTGGTATTCTCGTTAAATGAGCCTGATGAGGTAAAAGTTACACCTAAGTAGACATATTTTGATGTGAATTTTATCTCTTGATTTTGACATGTGAATTTTAATTTATGTTTGGGTGGTCTGCCCTTATGGAAGTGAAGGATTCTAGTTTTTTCTGCATAAATTTTCAGATGTAGTTTATCACAATATTCAGCTAATGCTGTCAGTTTTCTTCGAATGTCTATTTGGGAGTTTGCAAAAATCACTAGGTCATCCGCATACTGGAGGCTAAGAATGTCTGTTGGTTAATGTAGTGACCTTCTAAATTTTGTTTCCTTAAATATAGTTCTATATTAGAAATAAATAGTGCGAATAGTAAAAGGATTGTGGACTCACCCTGCAAAACACCTTTCGTTATTGCAATTTTCTCTAATATTTCATTGTTTATTGAAACATGTAGGCTAGCATCCTTATAGATACTGTGTAACGTCCTGGTTATTTTTCCGCTGATGCCACAGTTGTAGATTTTGTTCCAATGGAGAAAGTGCGGGATAGAGTCGAAAGCTTTTTGGAAATCAACAAAAATTGCAAAGACACCTTTATTGTTTAGCGCAAAGGATGTTTGAATTATGATGTTGAGGATAAATATATTGTCACTAGATGATCTTTTTTTCTAAGCCCAGATTGTGATTCTGGTAAAATGTTATTGCTCTCAACCCATATTTGCATTCTATTATTTAGGATAGTCGTAAAAAGTCTTGTTATTGTGTTTATTAGATCTATTCCTCTGTAATTGTTCATGTTCATCAAGTCACCTTTCTCATGAATCAATGTTAATTCAACGGTTTTTAATTTATCTGGAATATTTTCTTCGATGAAAAAAGAGTTTAATAAGTTTTTAAGACACTCAATACAGTCAGCAGAAAGATTTTTCAGTTGCTCATTTATCACCCCATCTAAACCTGGACTTTTGTTGTTCTTTGTTTGCTTTAATGTCAACATAAACTCACGAGTTGTAATTTCTATGTCTAAGAAAGGATGTTGCGCATCGAAGAGTTGTTGCTCTGGAATGATGAACCATTGTTGGAAGTATTTGGACCATTCTTCTATACATATTGGATGTTTTGCAGCAGCGTCATAGATTTAATTGTTTTCCAGAATTCTGTTTGATTTCTTGTGTTTTCTAATTTATGTTGAATTTTCGACGTACTTATATAATTTTTTCTGATCTTCTACATAGTGTTTATAAATTTTATTTGCTTGAATATATTATTTCAAATATTCTTGTGCAAGGTTGTGAGCTCTAAGTTTTTTTCTCAAATCATTCTTGAGCTTCGCGCAGTTTTTGTTGTACCACTTATTCACTTGACTGCTTTCTGATATGTAGATTGTCTTTGTGAGTTCTAGATTTTTGAAAACTGTTTCTATTATGCAGGGGCCACACTTATGTCTAATGCCGTTAAGTAAGGCGTTATGTGACAATTGACATATTGTCATTGACAATGTGTTCATTATTGAATAACGCCCTAATTAATGACATTATACGTAAGTGTGGCCCCAGCATTATAGAAATAATTTGCATATGATGTTCATCCGTGCTAACTGAGATGGACGTTGTTTTCCAAAGGTCTTGTGATTCTTCTCTGTACTGTAAAATTTTTGTTTCATCCCATTGTGTTCGTATTATTTTAATTCTTGCTTCATATAAATTGTTTGCTTTATTATCTATTATATTTTTTATTTCTATGGAGCATGGCAAATGTTCAGACATCAGCATATCATCCAGTACTTTGAAATCTAGAACAATCTGTGCAGCTTTAAGGTTGATACACGCTTGATCAATGGTACTACGACCGTTTTTACTCATATATGTAAATTCTGCCGGCGTATCGCTAAGTAACCTCCCGTTTAGTACCGTGAAATTTTCTGTTCCTAGGACTTCAAGACATTTTATGCCCTTGGAGTTCAGAATGTGTTCATTGTTCGTTCTTGTTGCAGTCAAATGATTGTTAGTGAAACTGACTTCATCAATTTGGTTTTGTTTTCCGATTCTTGCGTTGTAGTCGCCTGATAGTATTATTGGAAGATTTGGATACAGATTTGTAATATTTTGCAGATTTTCGTGGAATGAACCAATTAGCATTTTGTAATCATACGAGTGAGAGAAGTACGATATTCCTAGTATAAAGTTTGAATTCCAGTGTCGTATTCCAAAAAAATCCAATGACGTTCTTTATCGATGATTTTTATTCTTTCTACCGGGTATTTGGAAAATATAATCATACCTCCAATTGCTCTACCTGAGTTTTTTTCTTTCATTGCTATTTGTTCGTGTATACAGTATTGATTCAAAAAATCTAACGTGAACATCACGTGACTCACTTGTACATAATTGGATATATATATATATATATATATATATATATATATATATATATATATATATATATATATATATATATATATATATATAATTTTTTCCTGTTTGATTATATATATATATATATATATATATATAGATAAAAATTGCAAAAATTGCAGTTTAACGGTGTAACGGTTGTGATTGGGCACAATTTCAATAAATTTTGAAACTTGTAGTGGTAGTAATTTAATTCAAATTCCAATATTTCGTGTACAGTTTTGACACTTCTTCAGGGAAAGCTACAAAATGGCGCTTATTAATATCACAAAGTCAATTTGGAAAAAATATACAATTTTTTACTTACAATTGGTATACTGATATTAGGCATAACAACGTTTTTGAAACAGAAAGAATCTTCATGAATTTCTGACAAGCAAATGTGTAGACCAAGACATAGTCCAAGATTAAAATATTATTTTAAGAAAGTTTAAGAGTAAAAATTTTTCAGATGTTCGATCACATTTTTACTTGATTGCACTGGCAAACAGAATACCACAGCCCAGCTGCGAACGACATATCGACATGCGCGTGAGGCATTCACGAGACTAGAACCAGCGGGAAGTTTGAATTTATTAATATTATTTTTTAGATTGTAAAAGCCACGAGTAAATTGTGCTCAGGTTTTGTGTATCTGTTTTAGCATTAATTGCTGTGTCAGAATACTTCTTGATATAGTACATTTCTAAAAAAAGCCGTTTGTTATAATTACTTTCGCGGCCAAGAATAACTGTGTTATCGTAGTCTACAAGATGTTTAGTTTTTTTGACATGGGTTGCAAGAGCGCATTTTTTCAAATTCGATTTCTCGTCGCTTCTGTGTTGTGTTATTCTATTTCTCAGTTTCTGTGAGGTCTGTCCTATGTATACCTTAGCACAACCACCGCAAGGAATTTTGTAAATTATATTTGATAGTTGAAAAATATCCAGTTTGTCTTTAAGTTTTGAAAAGACAGAATTAACAGTTTTCAGATTTCTTTTAGCAAAAATTAGATGTTCTTCGTCGCTAAAAATGCTTGTCAGTCTATTTGTAAGTTCGCTAATGTTAGGAATTGAAATATATACTTTTTTTTGAACTACACTGTTGTTTTCATTTACGTTAATATTGTTATGTTCATCGTTAGTCTCGATGGGAGTTCGTGAACTAAAAAGTAGTGTTCGTAATAATTTTATTGGATATGAGTTTTGTACCAGTACCTTTTCCAACCTTTTCAATGCTTGTAGCCGTAGAGTAGGGTGACATATTTTTTCTATTCTATTTTTCATTCCCAGGACTAGATTGATTTTTACTTTCGTTGTGTGATAAGAGAAGTAATGAATGTATCTACCAGAGTTCGATGGCTTTTGATACCAGTCCAAAATAATTGTTTGGTTTGGTGTTCTGATAACTTTCGTATCCAGAAAGGGCACGCTGTTATTTTGCTCTGTTTCGATGATAAATTGTATATTTTCGTTGTAAGCGTTGAATACATTTAGAATCTCCACTTGTTTGTCACTGGGGATTGCTGTGATTAAGTCATCCACATATTTTTTGATGAAAGGTAGCTCAAATGAAAGGCTGGAAATGCACTGATCCAACACCCAGTCCATAACTAATCGTGCTAGAGCAGGGCTCACGATACTACCCATCGGGCTACCGAAAATTTGTCTATAATATTGTTTGTTATAGCAGAAGGTATTATTATTGAAAATGAATTGAATAATATGTAAAAACTCCTCTCTTGGTATGAGAGTATGTTGCGAGATGACATCCCACTTTTCATTTAATACTTGTATTACTAATTCTAGTGGAATGTTTGTAAACAGGCTTACTACATCTAGACTGACAAGCATGTAGCCTTCAGGAAGTTGGAAGTTTTGTATGAAGTCTGAAAACTGAAAACTATCCTTGACGAAATATATATTGTCATCGTCACTCGAAAGAGATAAAATTCTAGCCACTAAACCACATAAAGAAGAAGTTGGTGAGCCAACGGATGAAATGATTGGCCTAAGTGCCAGTTCAGGTTTATGAATTTTAGGTAGGCCGTAAAATTGAGCAGAGACACAATTATAAGTTGTTAATATTTTTGCTTGATCATCCGGTATATATTTATCAGTTTTTAATTTCTTTATGATATTGTTACTTTTTGTTTGAATAGTATTTGACGGATCAGTTTTAATTTTTATATAATACTTCTCATCATCAAGAGCAGACAGACATAAATCATCATAATGTGTTTTGTTCATTGCTACAGTAACATTCCCTTTGTCAGATCTGAGAATACAGATTTCATTGTTATTTTTTAAAAATTCTTTGCTTCTATCAAATAATTCGTGACATAAATTATGTTTGATATTATCTTTGTTAATATAATTAGTTATTACATTAGTGGCCTTCGCTCTCAAGATGTTGTGATCTGAATTACAACCCTTGATAGCGGATTCCACATCAGCTATAATTTCTTCAGGTTTAATGTCAGCTTTAGATGGTTCGATACTAAATTTTGGTCCTAGAGACAGTAATTTCTCTACGTCTTCCGGAATGTTTGTATTTGACAAATTTTTGAACCATTTTTCTTGTGTTTTCAATATATATATATATATATATATATATATATATATATATATATATATATATATATATATATATATATATATATATATATATATATATATATATATATATATATATATATATATATATATATATATATATATATATATATATATATATATATATATATATATATATATATATATATATATATATATAATCAAACAGGAAAAAATTATTTTACTAGAATCTTCGTTGTCTAGTGATGACGAAGATTTTATTAAAGAAATAAGAATGCGACCAGAGGTTAAAGACTTTATTGAAGAAGTTATTGATCAATTTAATGATGGGAGTAGAATAAATGTAGATAAACGTGGATATTTTTCTCGGAGAATTTACGGGTGTCGATGAAAACATGTGAAGAACTGACAAATTCATATAAATCTTTCTCAAGGAATCAGGCACATGGTGGAAAAAAGATGGTTTCATTCAAAAAACAAATTTACGGGTGTCGATGAAAACATGTGAAGAACTGACAAATTCATATAAATCTTTCTCAAGGAATCAGGCACATGGTGGAAAAAAGATGGTTTCATTCAAAAAACAAATTCTGGCTTTTTATGGTATATAAGAATATTGAAGATGACTTATCAATACTATAATAGTGGCCTGATATTATCGCATAGTATCTTCTAATTTTCTTTTATATAGCCATTTTTATTTTCTACATCCTAGATTATTCTATTAAATAACATTTCTTTTGCATTCTGATCATTACTACTACTACATCCCGTCATTTTTGCTTGTACTGAATTTTGTACTGTGTTCGATTGCACTCAGTGCATATCCTGACGACCTTGAGAGTATCAAGCAGCAAAAGGGCCGAGCATGACGTCACACTATAAAACTCAGTGCAGTTCTAGTGCATATTAATCGAAAACGCTATGAATTTCAACATCCTACAGTTGATCGTTCAGGATTTATTAGAAAAATTCGAAAAAAGTTTCAAGTAAAATGCACTTCCGGTACGGACGATTCAAACCATAATGCGAGGTGCACAACAAGACCCTGTACCAGTCTTAAATACAAAATTTCAACATTATACATTCAACCAGTTTTGAGATTCACGAGTTACGCCACACGAACGCACGCACGCACGAACATACGTACCGACATCAAGCCAAAAATAGTCAAAATGGATTCAGGGATGCTCAAAACGGATATTTCCATCAAAATCTTAATAGGTGAATTTTGTCGGTCTCATAATACTTCCTTGTACTTTGTTCAAGTAAGTAAAATAGGGGAATTTTCGGTAGTTCATAGTTTGCCCAGGTTTCTACAAAACATATAATATCGTGATCCACAAGAGTATTAGTATCGTTTTTATTTAGATTATACAAATTCTTGAGTCCTTGAATGTCCTTATATCCAGTGGGTCATTGCTGTTGATAGACCCCAGTTTTTCCAAACATTCGCCTGCAGGCCCATAAGGCTCTTATGGCTTTATTTGTTACTTTCTCCACGTGTGGTTTAAATGTTAGTCTTTTATCCAAGATAACACCCGGATATTTGACTTCTTCTCCCAACGGGATTTCTTTGTTGTACAGATATAACTGTTTCAGTCCGGTTAGAATCCGTTTTCTTGTGAATGGTATGACTGTGGTCTTTGTAGGATTAACTGACAATTCCTCCTTGTCACACCATTTTTCAATAAAATTTAAGGCTCCCTGCATCATTTCCGATACGGTTTCCCGAAATTTCCCTGTTATTAGTATAGTCACATCGTCCGCGTAGCCGATGGTTGTGTAACCTGCTTCGTTCAGTTCTTGTAGGAGTTCGTCCACCACTAGGCACCACAGGAGTGGAGAAAGAACTCCTCCCTCTGGACATCCCCGTGAGACCTGCACCCCCACAGTCTGAGTAGTGAAAGAGGCGTAGATTTCTCTTTGTTTCAGCATGTTAGAGATCCACTTACATTCTGTTGGATGTATCCCTCTCTTAACTGCTGCTTTGTCTGTGGACTTGAAGGAAGTGTTATCAAACGGTCCCTTCACATCTATAAATGCTCCAAGAGCAGCTTCTTTTTGTTTGATACTGTTTTCAGCTCGGCGAACCACCTCACAGATGCCATTTCGCACAATTTTCCTGCTTGATAGGCATATTGGTGTATATGGAGCGGTGAATCGCTTAATACTGTATCCCGAATATGCCTCTCGGTTAGTCTCTCCAGTAATTTGAGGAGGAATGATGTCAGGCTAATTGGCCTGAAAATTTTCGCCTCGGCGTATGTCTCTCTCCCTGGTTTAGGTTTGTAGACTACTTTGACTTGTCTCCACATACTTGGTATATATGTCAGGGCCAAACTGGCCCTGAGCATGTCACATAGAATGGGTGCCAATTGTTCTATTCCCTGCTGTAACATAGCTGGTATAATTCCATCCTTTCCTGGAGATTGAAATGGTTTCAATTTATTTACTGCCCATTTAATTTTTGTTTGGTTGACCACTTGATTGGCAAGTGTCCAGCCATCCTTTGTAGCCTTTAAATAAGTATCTACCAAGTTTTGCTGATCTGACTCATTTTGTTCCAGAATAACTGATTCAGGAAAGTGAGTTTGGAGCAAAAGCTCCATTGTCTCTCTCTCCTCTGTAGGTCTCTTGAGAGTGCTCAGACTGCCCTCTTTGCCTTTCATCAAAGCTCTTTGGAGTCTAGCACTCTCCGGTGTCTGTTCCAGTTCCTGACAGTACTTCCTCCAAGAGTCTCTTTTAGCTTGCCTTATGGCTTTGTTATACTCGGTTAGTTTGGTTCTGTAATCTTCCCAATCTCCGGCTCATTTTGCTCTCTTGAACAGCTTCCTCGTTTCAGCTCTAAGATAGGAAAGTCCCTCATGCCACCAGGGCACATTCCTAGAGGTCTTTTTCTCCCTTTCTTGGCAGCTGGTTTCAAAAGCTGCTTTTATAGCTAATCGAAAGTTATTCTCCATTAGCTCAAGTTCAGCTGGATTTGTTGCCCTGCGGGGGCAACTTTCCGGCTCAATTTCTAATTGTTCCCTGAATCGATCCCAGTCAGTCTTTTTTGGATCTCTGTATTTCACAGATAATTCTTTGTCTGATTCTATGTCGAATCGTATATACTTATGGTCAGAGAGTGATGGCTCGTCTGATACATACCAGATTTTCACTGTGCTACACGCGTGCACAGAGCCTATAGTGATATCGATCACTTCCCTTCTTATTTTATCAATGAAGGTCGGTTCATTGCCCTTATTAACTACCTCTAGATTATCAGTGAATAAATAGTCTAGAAGAGACTCACCTTGTTTGTTGTTTCCGGAACTGCCCCAAACAGGATGGTGACAGTTGACGTCGCACCCAACAAGGGTATAACAGCCCTTGCGCCGGCTTTTTTCTACCAGTTTGTGGAGGCCCGCTGGTGGTGGTTTTCCTGGTTGGTCGTAGGGTAGGTATGCAGATCCAAGTAAGAACTCCCTCGCGCTCCCTGCCCTTGACACAACCACTTTGATGGCTACTAGATCTCTGCAACATAAGTACCATAGTTGTATCGCATTCAAATCTTGTTTGATAAGTATACAGGCTCTGGGTATAGGTTCTGAAGTATTAAAAATGATCCTTTTCCCACTTTCCTTCAGGCCTTTAATTTTGCCTTTGTATGTCCAAGGTTCTTGGACTAAGGCCACGTCAATGTCGTGTTGCATCATGAAAGCACTAAGGGCAAATGATGCTGCCCTACAGTGCTGTAAGTTAATTTGTACTATACGTGAGAAGGCTTACCTAATTAGTACTGGTGGAAGGTGGAGGGTCCTCCGACGTCCCCTCTACCTCCATTTTGTCGCTGAATTCGGTTATCTCCCTCTTCTTGTTAACCAAAGCCTTGAATTGAACCCTTGTGAAGTTTATGTATGGTCTATGACCATACGTACTCATGGAGTCCCAGGAATTTTAGTCCATTAGGACAACGAGTTGTCGTCCCTTGGGGTCCTCCTTCCTGTCTACTACCCTTCAGTTCTTGGTCTCTAGGCCCTTTTTCTGGAGGTGAAGTCTACTAAGTACTTTGTCCGGTTCCATTGCTGGCCCCGGCACCCATACCATTGCCCGTACCAGCTTGGGAAGGTTCTTAGCCTCAATGAATTGAAGCTTTGTTCCTTCCATTGGTGTCTCCTTCTGAAACAACCCACTGAGCCAGTTTTTGTGGCCTGGTTGCAGTAGGTGATGCGCAGAGTCCTGTCCCGATACCTTGGATGGATCTCCTCGGTTGTAACCGTGTCAATCTTTTCCAAGATCCGGCCTTTTTTCCCCTGCTTCTTCCTCGTCCAGGAACTTTCCAAGCTCTAGATGCCCAATGGCCATCTTGAACTCCTCCATCGCATCCTTGAAGAAGAGTGCCTTTGGAGCGGCTCCTTTGACCTTCTTGAGTGGTCTGTCTTTAGGGGTACTACCATCCGACCGGTGTCGCTTAGACGTCCCAATCATGGTAGACTCCTTCTCTTTTCTGAGGGTTACCTTCAGTGGTTTCTCAGCCATCCGCTCTTTCTTCATTCTCCGGCGGGCAGCCCCGGAGAGTTTTCGCCTATCAGGCGGAGGTCCTCCAGTACCTGATCCGCCGGAATTTCCCGCTGGAGCCCCTGACGTCTCCTTGGAGCCCTCGGTGCTGTTGGTTTTTGTTTCTTCGGTTTCCATATTTGGTCCCACGAGGAGCTAGGAAATGGTTCGTCAGCCTTGACAGAGCCCCGCATGCCAAAGTAAGATCTGGATACAACCGAGTGCGACCCGGTGCTCGGAGGTGGGACCAGTCGAGACTGATCCTCTATTCAGCCATGCATCCTGTGGGCCTGGTCACCCCACCGCAGGATTTAGGATTTTTATTGAAGTTATCTCCTCTTGGACCGGGCAGTGAAGCCAAGTCCCCCCGCTCCCTAACTGCCCGCGAGACATGACCACCGTCAGCATAAAGGTGCATGGTTTAACGGATAGGTGCACCAACCCGATGTCACCTAACCGGCGCCGTTACCTCGCTGCAAACCCTCAGCCACGACACGACAACTTCGGTCGAGGGATTTTTGATCAAGGTGGACTCCTTTAGATCCGCCGTGTTCTGTTGAAACAGGGGCACCTCGTGAAGGATGTGGCTCTTCACCACAAGTAGGTGCTGTTGCCACTCACGGACGGTCTCGACGGAGAACCCGTCCTGTAGGTCGTCGGTTGCAGTCGGGAAACGTTTATCTCTTCCCGCTTCAGACTTCCTACTTACCCCCATATATATGGCTTACTTTATATTGGAGTGGAATTATCAGTGAAAAATACTTGGCTTTCAACTCCACTGTTAAATCATATAACCTCATTGCTATACTGAAATTAGTATTTCTCAAGACTATACCCTCCAAAATGAGGAATCTAAAAGAAGAAGTGTTAAAAATTGATGTGTTTATTGATGTTATTCCAAATTTAGTTGAATTGTGGATTTGAGTTTCCATAAATTTCCTAAAAAGGGGAAAAGGAAAGTGTCTGTGCTGAATAAGTTTGGGAACTACGAACTAGTTGATAAATGAGCTGTGAGGATTCGGAAAATTAGTACAGGAAAACTGAAGCTAAAATGTACAATACAAAAATGTCATAAATATTTTCCTATAATATTATTTTCTCGAAAGCTATGAGTTTTATAACCTCACGCAGTCTTTCAATTACAACTTAAAATCATTTATAAATAAGAAGATTCTGAAAGAAGAAACTACATGATATGAAAGAAAAAAGTCAATACTTTCCCGCACAATTGCAGTTGAATTGAATCATTCAATGAAATATCAATATTTCTTTGCTGAATATCAACGTATTTACATTGTGAACAGATTCCAAACTTGTCGCAAGCCACTTTTGAGCTACCATTTTGTAAGCATAGTGTTGCTACCAACGGTAATTTTAGTTGCCAATTACAGGAGAAGTATTGTATTTAGTATGTTTTGACAGCTCGAGATTCAAATAAATCCTCACGTTCAAGACCCTATTGAGACCAGAAAACACAATTTCAAGAAAAGTCGGTCTGTTTGTCTGAAAGCACGATAACTTGAGAACACGTACGAATTTTCGGGGGAAATTTTGTATTCCAGTTTTCTAGTAAGAAACTGGGTTTAAGTTCATTATTGTATTTCTCCCAACCAGTGGTACTCAAACTTTACTGATGAATCAAAATGTGAAATAAGAATAATTACCACGCATATTTAGACATCACATGCAAACATGTATGTGTATAATATGAAATTGATGCACCTGCGGAAATAATTCTAGACGAAGTATCAAAAGTGATATTGAAACGATTGGTAATTACTTTTTACAAATTATCCGAATGACATCAGGAGTTATAATACACAGCCTCACAGGTTCTAGCACAGAAACAGCAAAAATTTTGTTTTGTTTTCGCATAGGGGTGCACAATGTTTTCTGTTTTCATCTGCGATTATGAGTGTGAATCTTTTTGTGTGCCTCTGTTTGTATCATGGGCGTAGAATGTCAAGGTGTGCGTGTAAGATTGTATTGAAATGTGTGAGAATTCAGTGGGACACTGAATTCTCACACATTTCTAAGGTAAGGTAAGACACTGTGAGCAGAAATTCATAAATCGTGGTCATCATAGTCCAAGATCCCGGACCCGCTAGACGTTACTTATTTTCTGAGGAACAAAATTCTTGGACTAGAGTAGTGTTAGTCGGTACTTTGATCATACGCATATTTGCTAGTTTATGCCGACGGCCAATTCATAGATACGAGGTGGTATAGGTACGTTAAGACATTACTCACTTTTCTTAGAGTCTGAGGGCTGCTTTTCATGTATGTCCTAGAAAAAATTGTTGAAAATTGATAATCAACATTGTCAGACACTTCGCATAGGCAGAAATTCCTGATGAACGCTCAAAAGTTGGCAAGAAAATTACGTAATTTTACTTATAGTCTGAGTCCTAATTTTTATATATGATACTCAGGAAGCAATTTCAATACCTTTTGTGAACTATCAGACCAAGGAAGAGTTGGATGCCTCGCTTACAATCAAGCCTACAAATAGTGACCTCGCGCTTTTACTCACAGCGATATTTTAATTGTGTCTGGAGGATGTTCAGCCCTACAATTAATCTGGCTGTCAATAAAAAGTATTGGAATTGTTCCCTGAGTATTATATATAAAAATTAACACTCAGACTATTAGCAGGATTACGTTATTCTTTGCGAGCTCTAAGGAGTCTAATAGAAATGACCACTGATGGAAAGTGTCTAGCAGTGTTGATTATCAACTTTCAACAATATTCTTTGAATCATACATAAAAATCAGCACTCAAGAATTTGAGATAAGTGAATAATGTCTTAACATACCTCTAACACCTCGTATTTGTAAATTGGCCGTCGGCACAAACTAGCAAGTATGCGTGTGATCAAAGTACATACTAACACTACTCTATTCCTCACATTTTGTTTCTCAGAAAATAAGTAACGTCTCGCGGCCCTGGGATCTTGCTCTATCAAGAGCGTATGTATAATTGGAGTAGCAAAGACAAGAATGCTGCCAAAGAATAGAACTTTTATGAGTTGAACTGATTGCAGGTGATCAGATTTGAGTTATCAGCGCACACAATAAATCTCAAAGCTCATTAATAGTGAATATGTATGTGTGTGCCTTATGAAATTATTGAAATAGGAAAAACTTTCAAAATCAATATATCCTTTGAAATATTTATAAGGAAGGAATAGCGAACAAGTAATATTTTAGTATGAAAACAGTAATAATTGATACTATTTTCTATTAAATATACTTTTGATACAACATAATAATTGTAGTAAGCTTACATACTCTTATTCTTATACAAACAATCCTGAGCCCTAGAGAGAAATTATTCCTGAATTCAACAATATTCAGTCTCCAATTATGAAATTCCCTCAAGCTAACGTATCGGTGGATCTGTTGACTAAAAATCTTCTGTCATCATTAGCTGACAATGCACATTAATTCTGCGTCCGGATGTAGATTACATAATTATTCGACCTGAACAAGAGCACTTATCATCGGCGATGAAGACATTGTGCACGTCTATGAGAAACAAAATTGCTGCTGTTGCTGTGCTAGAACCTGTAAATTCTAACTACTTATGTCTAGTATGCTATCAGTTTGAATCTCTTGAAGAGATAAGCTCAGTAAAAATAAAAAGTAGATAATCAGTTATCATCTCAAAACTACACTCCCGGCGATTGAATGGCAAAACTGTATGTTCCAATGAATTAAAGACCCCAAAAATCTGGAAAAGGACTCTTCATTTTTAAGAATGAGTATTTGCTTTATGAATAGACTAGAATATAACTGCCACCTGTCACTTTAAGAATAGCAGCTGTCGCTTTGACAATGATAGCTATTACTTTGACAATAACAGCTGTCACTTTGAGAATAACAGCTGTCACTTTGACCATGACAGCTGTCACTTTGAAATATGCAAATAATTGATGCGACACTCTTTTATAAAATATTCATAAAACTGGGCATGAAATTTATAGTTGGAGAAATAGTGTGTGTCCACCGCAGATTTTTAGAGTTCACAATAACAAAGTTGCATTTTTCAATCTTATGTTTGCAATACAAAATCAAATACATTCCAGGACTTCCCCAATTTCACAATTATCTTCACTGTAATAAGCAGGATGACCAAAAACACTCTAGATATTACGGAAAATGATGGATTATAGTAGATTGTTTGACAAGAAGAGAAAAGTAAGAGTTTACTAGCGAGTGTAAATGTTTCCAACGAGCTAGTGATTTAAATTCAAACGAAAAAAGTAATTACGCTTTTCTTACGTGTTGAACATGATATTTTTTTGTACACTTGATGGAAAAACTTGAGTGGAAGACGCCAAGAATAAAAATAATTATCTATAGAAATACTAATCAAGGTTGTGTTCTTGCAAAAACGTAGTAACGTTTTGACAACGGCCAAGCTAAAGCATAGCAACAAATAAACAATATCCGAAATTCATTTGTCAGAAGAGTCAGAAATTCTGGATGCAGCTAAAGAAGCGACTTTACATTTATTTCCGGCGGAGTCGAGATAATGTTTGGTTTCTTATATGTATGCTTAACGTGTGGTTTTTTCTCAATTAGGTTGAAGCTGTCATTTGGTCGTGTCATAGTCCGTTTTTTACTTACTTGTACAAAGTAATAAGTAAGTGTTGTGAAACCGACAAAATTCACTTATCGAGATTTTGATGGAAATATCCGTTTTGGGCATCCCTGAATCCATTTTGACTATTTTTAGCTTGATGTCGGTACGTGCGTTCGTGCGTGCGTGCGTAACTCGCAAATCTCAAAACTGGTTAAACGTATAATGTTGAAATTTTGTATTTAAGACTGGTAAAGAGTCTAGTTGTGCACCTCGCATTTGGGTTCCAATCGTCTGTACCGGAAGTGCACTTTAATTGAACTTTTTTCGAACTTCTTTAATAAATCAAGAATGATTAACCATAGGATGTTGAAATTCAGTATTTGAACTTGATGTATCAGAATGGTTATCTGCTATTCTTGTAAAAATCGGCCAGGCCAGAAGTGCACTATACTTTAAACATTTTTTGAATTTTTTGCATAAATATAGAATGATCCGCCATAGCATATTGAAATTTCGTATAAAGAGCTGCTATAACATCTTATTGTATATCTTGCATTGTGATTGTGATCGGCTAAACCGGAAGTGCACTTTACTTGAAACTTTTTCTAATTTTCCGCATAAATCCAGTATGATCAGCCGTGAGATACTGGAACTCAGCATTTAAAATTGCGGTAGCATCTCAATGGTCATCTTCTATTCTTGTAACAATCGGCTGAGCCGGAGGTGCACTTTATATGACAGACTTTTTGAATTTTCCACATAAATTCTAAACAATCAGTCGTAGAATACTTAGATTTTGTATTAGGCTCTTTTATAGTATCTAGTTGTACACCCTGCATTATGATATCGACTGAACCGGAAGAGCACTTTATTCGCATAAATCCAATAAGATTGAACGTAGATTGTTAGAATGAAGTATTTCGGACGATTATACCGTCTAGATGTTCATATTCTATTTTTATTGAGATCCACCGAGTCGGAAGTGCACTTTACTTGACAGTCTTCTGGATTTTTCTCATAAATTCGAAACGATCAGGTGTAGAATATTGAAATTTGGTATTTCAGTCTGCTGTAGCATCTGAATGATTGCCTATCATTTTCATAACAATAGACTGAACCGGAAGTGCCCTTCAGTAGGAATTTATTTCAGATCTGCTGGTAATCGTAGAATTTTGGAAATCAGTATTGAGGAATGTTGTTGTATTAGAATAATGGCCTACTGTTTCCATAGCAACCGACTTGACTGAAAGTGCATTTTACTTGACAGATTCTTAGAATCTCTTGGGTAAATCCAAAACGATTAACTGTGGAACAATGAGATTTTGTGTTTGATCATATATATCCAATAATATATATGATCAAACACAAAATCACATCGTATTCTATATATGTATTATCATCATCATCACTGGCGCAACAGTCCTTGTAAGGGCCTGGGCCTTTCTAATCGGTATCACCAAGCCGCGGTATAACACCGCCGTACTGCCGATCAGAATTTCATGCCATTGCTACATATTTTAAGGTGTATAGATTGGCAACCTGTAGCACCCAAGTGCTATATATATATATCCAATGATGTACAATTAAGTCACGTGATGTTCAGATTTTTGTTTGTTAACTGGTGAACTGGCACTCCTATTTTTTTCATTGTCTATTTGTTACCATGCTTTTGCTTGGCCGTTGTCAAAACCGTTACTATGCTTTTGCAAGAACACACCCTTGATTAGTATTTCTGTAGAAAATTATGTCTTTTTTAGGCGTCTTTCACACAAGTTTTTCCATCAAGTATACAAAAAAAATTGCTTCGATACGCTCTCCGTTCACTCTCGATTCGATGAAATATTATTACAGGATAAACAATAAACCTATTCACACTGCCGTCATCGGTCAGGTCTTGGTCCCATAACACTACGATACCGATATATCTCAAATATTATTTTATCGAAGCGAGACTGGAGCGTGATTGGACATGGCCTGATGATGTGAATATATTTTCGATCGTCCCTCACTGCGGTATTGCTCTGTTGTACTTGAATCATCAAAAAGTGAACATCAATTTTATTATGACCAGCGAAAAATTATGAACGACTGAAAAAGATAATTATGTACTTCTATATTATACAGTTCTCTATATTGTCATTATTGATTCATAAATGCCTATTGATTCAGTTAAAAGTAATCCGAGAATACACGATTCAGAATTATTATTATATAGTAATAATCAGTTTAATAAGAAATCCTAGCTCTTCAATTGAAAAGTTATATGCCATTATTTATAATTTTCATATATAATACCACAAAAGCTTCGAAATTATCGGATATTTCTCGATAGGTTGGTTGCAAACAAATGAACGTGTCAAGTGAAACTTGACAAGTTCATTTGTTTGCAGGGAACCTTGAGAGAAATATCAGATTAATTTCGGAGCTCGAGTGGTATACGGAAGATTATTTTTCCCATCCAAATTCATCAATAGATTCCAGAGACTCGACTCCGAATCTGCTCATTTTTACATTCAATCTGTCTGTCAGTTTGATAGATGCTGAATCAACGCGACTAAATGTTCTTTGTTTTGTATATATAACCAACAGATAAAATTTTCAAAAAAATTGGTGCAATTCTATTGGTCGAAATTTGGATGTTAAAAATAATCACTATTATTTTATGCAATTTTCACATGCGTCCAGCCTGTGGTGTTGATGGGAATGGAATAAACCGCGACCGATGTTGTGGACACAGGGAGATTTTATCGAACCGAGAACATATCGAGGACGATACTCTAGTAAACGCTCACTTTTCTCTTCTACTATTTTATGTTGATCAACTGTCACAAATTCTAATATGGTTTTATGATAAAGCAGATTACAATAAACCAATTCACTTTTTTGTTCTTCTAGACGCTGGCTGATATATCCTTCTCTAATAATCGCGAATATCAAAACCAATCAGAATGACATCAATCAGCCAGCGGACCAATCGTATAATAAGCTAACATTTAAATATCTGACAATCAAACATTCTCTACATTCTTGGCGAATGCTAATTTGGATCATAGTTACAATCGAATATTGAATCAATAATAAACCTTAGTAAACATTAGTGTGTACTAATAGCTTCAGATATTCTATATTTGTGACAATAATCATAGGGATATTTCTTTTTATACTCAAAATTTTCTGCATGAAATCTATGGGATAGTTATTGTTCAGATCTATTGTTTCTACTGTGTTAAGTACAATGCTGTGATAATAGAGTGGTTAGTAATATTTTAAGATGAATCTAAATAGGATCTCCTTGATTTTTGGGGAATGATATGAGTTATGTGATTTTATGATATCTGTACCTGTAGATTTTCTGTATGTCATGAATTCTATGTTGTGTTGTGAGTGTGATAGTGTGAAATCTAAGAAATCGATTGAACTATTGTGTTCTCGGCCCAGAGTTAATTCAATTTTTGAAATATTATTGATGTCAGTATGGGAAGTATACAATTCGATTTTGTCATGTCTTCCAGAAACAGAAGATATCATCCACGTATACGTATCGACTTGTGGCGTGGGTATGCCGCTCCATCCATTTTTCATAGTGTTCCGCGATATATTCATCGGGCTATCAATTATTCTACGAATTTTTCCGACTCTAATATTGGAGTGTACACCAATTGTCTTTAGGATTACTAAGAGTAGCTGAAAAAATATATTCGTAGATTGTCGGTACTTCAATACCCGTTTATTGAAGGGTATGTTATTAAGTTTATGTATTAGCAGTTTATGTATTAGCAGTTTATGTATTAGCAGTTGTACTTATGCTAATCGCTTCCGGAACATTCTGCAACATATGGGCCAGCGATATCTGTTGAACTGGATTTATAAGCTTACGTCACACGACGCTTTTCTCGCTACTGGAATTCTTGCTTGCTTACGCTGATAGGTTCCTAGCTGGTTGCGCCGCTGGACATTGTGATAAGTGCTATGCGATATTGGCTTCACACGATGCTAGGTTGGATTAGCAGATCTTTTCGATACGCGTATGGCGCCAGAAATTATTGTTATTATTCAGAATGAAATGTGGCTGCTAAATTTTAAATTAAACGAACAGATGTCAATTCACCAGAAATTAAATGCATCCATGCCCGGTTTTATAAAGGGCAGAGTAATTTACTTCTAGAGTAAGTAAAATTTACTCTGTTAAAGGACGGTTGATTTTTTGACAGCAATGATTCTGTTGTCATAAAGAAATTTAAACCGATTAGAATTTGTCAAGTAGAATAAATTTATTTTGAGAGTAAATTTACTTGGTCTTTTATAAAACCGGCCATTAGAATCACTTTTCTTGAAATAAACAAAGAGTAAATGTGACATCTTCTTCAAATTAAATGTCAACGTCACATTTTATACTCACGTGACTAGGTGCCAGCTTTCTATTGGTCACCGTTTGAATCCATCAGACAAACAAGCATGAAAAATAGCACACGTTCTATCACGGAAACCATGTACAAAAACCAGCAGGGACTGTCATTTTCTATCATAGAAACAAGCCCGGTAGTCAGCACAACTCAAAGCACGAAAACCATCGATGAAACAAGCGTCGTCTGAGGCGGGCTTTACTGTGGCTACTAAACCATTTCTTGATGATGAATAGTTAAAACGGGATAACTTAGTGGATCAGAGTTACACACAATCCTCATCCTATGAGGAGCATCTGCATGATACATTCTTTCCTACTCATTTAAAAAAATGGTTGCATTTGTGTGAATAAGCTAGAGGTTGACTTGGTTAGGGTTATGGATAGTTATAAGCTAGACTAGTTGTTAGGATGAAGATTAGGCCAAGGGTCAGGTTGGGTTAGATTAGATTTGAATTGGAATTACATTAGTGATGTCCATCTTCAAGAACGATATCTCGGTGATGAGTTCATGTTAGAAGCTATATTTCACATAATAATAATGAATTTGAATTCAGCATATACAGGTAACCCACTTTTACTAATGTTCTAATTTCTAAAGACTTTTACCAGTAACAAACAATAAAAATATCAGCAATTCATAGCATGGTACACTGTCTTATCAACATACCTCTCAATGAAGAGAACTATAAGAAAGAAGTTGATATCATCAGAAATATAGTACATGATATAATGGCTACAACACTAATAAAGCGGACAAACTTATTTTTAACAAGAATAAGAGACACTTATTAGGATCATTCTACATGCCCTGTGGTCATGATAGTATCAGTTCTAATTTTTCTGTAGAAATGTTTCTGTTTTGTGATAAATTCAATATTTTATCTTCTCTTTTCCAGATATTAATTCGCTTATGTCAAGGTTTAACTGGCGCATCCCTAATCCCAGCTTTTCATGTTCTTTTGTCTCGATGGGCTCCTCCCGCGGAACGAGGATTTATCTCAAGTCTGAGTTATGCGGGCTTGGCTTTCGGAAATGTTATTGCTTTATTTTTTGCTGGTTTCTATGCTAAAACTTTTGGTTGGGAGCTAATATTCTATATTATGGCAGCTGGATGTGTACCATGGTGTATTTTATGGATATGGCTAGTTCAAGATCATCCTACTCAACAGCGGTGAGAATTATAATATTAAATGAAATCAAATTCAAAACAGAGAAAATCAGCCTCCATTGATAAACATTAAATATTTGATGAATAGGAAAACTTACTGACGAATTCTTAATCAAAATAGAGTACTTTTGTTGATAAGATAATATGCGCGAATGAGCCATTCCGGTAATACAAGGACAAGTAGTGAAAATGGATCTTCACGGTCGCAAAAAGGCCATTGATTCATCTTTTTTGTTATAATCACTTGAAATAGTAATCTGTAAAGATGATTTTTTCTTTGTCGAATCTGTTGTTCCCGACCAAAGCGTCAGCCAAAGTTGCAATTCAGATAAGACCAAGAAAACAACTTTAGATACCGTTTTCAGGCAATCATCACAAAAAAAGTTAAAATCATAAAGTTTTTTATTATTAATGCGCATGTTTTACTGGTCAGTAAATGGCTCCTTACCTTTTGCTTGCATCAAGTATAATTATTTGCATGCGACAAGTTACTTTTACAATTTTATTCAAAATTATAACTATTGGTAAGTTTCTTCTAAATTTATTTTTGGATATTTGTTACGAATTATGTACGTTTTTTCAGTATCCCTAATGAAGTGACAAATTTGTTACGAAATATTGTATCTTGAATAAAAATAACATCTAATGACCAGTTGCACCGCTGTCCCTTGGATTTTAAGTGTCGCTTGATTGAACAATATCGTATCAAGACTCAAAAGTTAAATGTGACATAAGCATTGCTGTCATTATCCCGATTCGATGTTTTTTGTTTAAGTGAAATTTAAGCTGGAGCGGTGCAACTGGCCATAAATGAAACTTTTCTGCTGAAGTGTTTATTCCCTACAACCATAGTAATTTCCGTTAAATACTATTTTATCTGTATTAAAATTTGCGGCTATGTTGACCTATCGATCACCTCGCTAATGCATTTGTGAAGCCAAATTGGCACATTCTCTTGAGAGATGATTCCTCTGCGTCTCTTCAGTTAATAAAAATGGTACAGTTTTTGACTGAACGATTGCAGGTGTTCTTGAAGACCAAGAACAACTTACAGTATACTATCAATTTCACATTTCTGTCAATAATCTAACTTATTCTAGCAAAACATAGAGAATTTTCGCTAGAATAGATTTTCCTTGATTGATTGTTAATACATTTTGTCACGAATGTGAAGTATCCAAGATATTTTTCCACACTCATATTCATTTGAATTAGTTATCAATTCAGTTATGAATTCAAGTTAGCATGTGAATGCTAGCTCCTTGTTGTTCAGTTATCAAACATTCAAATGTTGACTTATTGTTGGAGTAGAGTATATGAAGCGCGTGAGCTAGCGGAAGGAGAATCTTTCAATAAGAGTATCTGTGAGCGATTTTGTGATTGTGCAAGTTGATAAAATCAATATTTGTACTGAAAATAATTCAATCACAATGAAATCTGTGACTAATAAGAAAATAATATTTTGTCACCATGAGTCCATGAGACACATATTTCTTTTGATATCCCTATTCATTTTTGAGTGATTTATATATAGCCCATCGGTCACTAGATAATAACAGAAAACTGATTTTTTCTCGTGAATAATTATTCCCCATCTGTCGCAAATCGAGAAGAAAATATCTTAGGTAAAAAAAATTGATATTATTATTACCCAACCAGCAGCGTACGTGAATATATTTTTTTGCCGATTGACAGTTTACAGTCTATAAAGTGTCACTTTTACTGCCTATGCAGTAAAAGTGTCGTTTCCACAGCAACCACCCAACATACGCATCACAATTTGGCAACTGATCAACAAATGTATAGCAACATAATTTGATGGCGATGACATTATATCAAAAATCGTCGTTTTCTACATACTTTGATGGTTGCGAGCTGATCTCCAAGGCGTGTTATTTTAAGTATTGTTTGTCTATTTCGATATTAGATTAATTCGTTCATCGACTACTTACTTTTATTTCGTTCAAATTTAATTTCACATCATTTAACCATTAATTTTGAGTAATATTGAACTTTTAGTCATTTAGCTTGAGATCATTGTTACCTACCTGTTTTTTTCAGACCTTTAGCTGCCACATAACCAGTATGGGTGTGGCCTGTGATAAGTACTGTGCTACTTAAGTCCATTCAATGCTGCAGGTCGCTATGCGGTCACGCAGTCCTGTGGACCCCGTCCAACCAAACACCCTCCCTTTATTGCAAGTACTTTTGTTGTTGTGTGCCCTGCGGGCGGAGAGAATTATTTTAGCGCTCCGGGTATGCTCGGAGCCTGATTTTACGACGCCTCACTTCACTCACTGTCTTCCTAAGATTAGAGCAGTGACTTACGTAAGCCATAGGCGGTAACTCCATTTTTGATTGGTAAATTGGTTCTGAACGTTACACACATTACATTGCTCTCTTCTTGAACGTGTTTCGTTCCAAAACACACCTCCATCTCTATGTCGCAATCGGTACTCGTCGCTCTTGGTGCAATCAGTAGTTTGGTAGAAGTAGCAGTCGACAGTTTTTGTTCTTATCGGGCCTGATGGGTGGAAACAGCAAACCAATATTTGAATACCGCTGATTTGAAATATAACCCTTATCATAGTAATCCAGCCAGGCTGCAGCCTAATTTCGGTATTGCCAGCCCCAAGATGTCGTTCTGCATTAGATAACCTCGCAGGTCTAGCAGCGCTTCTCAAATGGAACGATAGGCTGGTTTGTGGTGAGATTAATCTTTCATCACCAGGTGGTTAATATAACGTTTTCGTATTGTGGTATTGTCCCTCAAGCAGATAGCCTCCCTACTGTGAGCTTTTAATGCTCTGGCCTGCCAAATTTCTTCATGAAAACTGCTTCTATCCCTCGGGACATCTTCAAATCTTCTGATACGCAATGGGCCAAGGAGTAGTCGGCCGAGACTCTAAATAGATCCTGCTGCACTTCAGTAGTTAGACCGAATCAAGCCCGTCGTTCACTAGAAAAAGTCCTTATAAACTCTTCGAACGAATCTTTCTGCACATGGATCTTGCGAACACATCATTGCTGTCTCCATTATTTTCTCCTGCAAATGGTGCTAACCAATTGAAATGCACCACACTTGGTTTGCCCTTGGGGTTGCGTCTGATCTCATAGATTATGTCGTCAGTTCTTTTGATGACTTCGTAAGGTCCTTTCCAAGAGGTTTGTAATTTTGTAGACAAACCACGTCGCCGCCCTGGATTATAAAGCCACATATCTCCAAGCGTAGTAAAGAGAGGAAGTGATTGAGGATCTCTGCCTTTCAGTTTCTATTTAAAGTGGTATCTAAGTGAAGTTCTTAAGTTATTTTATGTGCGGGATAAAATGATATAAGTATTTGTTTTTCTCGTCAAGTGTTTATTTGTGATACTTCAGTTAAAGCATATTTTGATCAATATATTTATTTTTTATTCTCAAATATCGTTTCTTTTCTACAAAAATACAATTTTTTTAACCAAGCAAGTGTGGACAGTCAAGTCGCTGAGTAAAGACAGCGTGCGCTGCGCTTACTTTGTTTAAATCCAGTGGATGTCAAATGTTTCTAAGATGGGGAAGAAAAAATCAAAAGATGATGATAAATGCTGTTTCAAATGTCAAGCAAAGTTTGATGGTGATAAGATCCTTGCAAAAATTGGTATCATATAAAATGTGTTAATATAAAGGATAAAGATTTCGCCACTATAAGTTCATACAAAGGTCTGAAATGGTATTGCAATAATTGTCTTATGTTAGCAAATTATTATTTGACGAAAGATGAAGTTAAAAATTTAATCGATAATGCTCGTCTTGAGTATATAAATGAGATAGATAATTTGAAGAAAATGATTGAGAAGATTGCAGTTGGAGATATTTCTAAAAATGTTTCTTCGGAAAAATCATATGCAGATATTATTAAAAAAAATAACCCTGTAGTTGTAATAAAGCCAAAAATAGGACAAGAATGCATAGAAACAAGGAAAGAACTGAAAAAAAATATTAACCCTTCTGAAATATCTGTTGGAGTAACTTCAGTAAAGAATGTGAAAAATGGTGGTATAATAGTACAATGTCTAAGGGAAAATGATGTGAAGAAATTAGAGAATGAAGCTACAAGAAAACTAGGAGATAAATACGATGTTAAGGTATCAAGCTTGAAAAATCTATTGGTAAAAATTGTAGGTCTATCCGAAGATATTGAAGAAGAATAGATACTCTTAAATTTGGAACAACAAAATGTGACGATAACAGCTGACTCCAAAATACAAATTAAAAATAAATGGAAACACAATAACAAAATTAATATTGTGGCTGAAGTAGATTCATCAACATTCGCTAAAGTTATGTCAGAGAGTAAAGTAAATATCAGCTGGGACAGATGTAAGGTCTACGAGGAATTCAACATTATCAGGTGCTATAAATGTATGGGATTTGGACATAAATCAAATAACTGCAAAAATGAAATAACATGCAGCCAATGTGGTGAAAATCACAAATATGTTGATTGTAAATCCGTAGCGGAGAAGTGTATTAACTGCTGTAAAACTAACACGAAACTAAAATTGATACTGGATACTAACCACGGTGCACTTGATCGTAATTGCGAGGTTCTCCTTAAAATTACTGAAAAACAAAAAAATAAATTTCAATACTCTTAGCAACTACAGCAGACAAGAAAATACGAAAATATTATCTGCATAAATTCAAGAAGTTATTTAGCTAATAGAACGGAAATAGATAATTTTATATTGAATGAAAGACCATTTATTGTTTGTCTAACGGAAACAAGGATTACAGAAGCTGTTGAAGAGTCTGAACTCAAAATAGGTGACTATGTGTTGGTACGTTGTAATTCTTCATCTAGACATACAGGTGGAGTGTTAATGCTCTTGAGATCAGATATAAAATTTAAAGTGCTACATAAAATTTGTGAACATAATAATTGGTGGCTTTTAACAATTAGTTTTGCGTGTGACAAAGTTAATTATTTTTTATCAGCTGTTTATCGATCACCCAGTAGCAGTCCAATAACTTTTATATCGTTCCTTAACGAATGGTTAGAAAATTACGAGGCAATAAGTCAGACTCATTTAATGGTTGGAGACTTCAATGTGAACTGGTTAGACAACACGAACTATTATTGTGTGAGTATGAGAAATGCTGTGGAAATAAGTGGATATAAACAAATCATTGATAGGCCAACTCGTATTGCTGGAACATCCCGAACACTTATAGATTATGTATTAATAAATGATTATAAGATTCAATGTGAAGTTAGATATACACCTGTTATTACAGATCATGCTATAATTAATTAACGTTACCTTATTCGTCAAACATGGCCAATAAGGACACTAAAATTTTTAAAAATATTAATAATTCACTGCTTACAAACAAACTTATAGCATGTGACTGGAAATTTAATACCTGTAATATTGATGAATATTTTGGTAATTTCAGTAATAATATATTAAATAGTATCGAACAGAGCACTGAAATTAAAACTTTCAGTACGAAAAGAAATAAACAGTGGTTTGATAGTAATATTAAAAAGGCTATACATGAAAGAGATATAGCTTATCAAAGATTTATATTTACCAACAAAGAGAGCGATTGGATTGAATTTAAGAAACTAAGAAATAATGTCACTACGGTAACAAGAAGTGAAAAACAAGTATTTTCCACTAAAAATATCGACAATTGTAGAAATAATTCTAAATTAATGTGGAAAACGTTGAAGGAATTATTATCTACTGATAAATCTCATGATATTGAGACCATTATGTTCAACAACGAGAAGTTTAATAGTACTGAAGATATTGCGAATATATTCAATAGTTATTTCATTGACAGTATTAATGAAGTTAGAGATTCCATTCCTGTTGTTCTTAATGATCTCAATACAGTAAGAAAAATTGAGAGTACCAAATTCACAGAGTTTTCAACAATTTCTATAAATGAACTGAAAAATATAATTTTCAATCAACAGAACAAATTTAGTGATGATGGTAAAATTTTGTGAAGATTAATTGGTTATCCCCTTCTTCAATTCATAAATATGTCTTTAGAGTCAGGTATTGTGCCTAATCAACTGAAAAATAGTACAATCTCCCCTATTGCTAAAGTTACTGGGACTCATAAAATTGAAGAATTCAGACTCATAAATATGTTACCGTTTTGCGAAAAAATTTTGGAGCTCATTGTACACAAACAAGTAACTACATTTTTCAGTACAAATAAAGTTTCAATATCAGAAAAATCTGGATTTCGTAAAGATCATTCCTGTGAGACAGCATTGAATTGTATAATTAATAAGTGGAAATTGATTTTGGATAAAAATGAAACAATCTGTGCAATCTTTTTAGATCTGAAAAGAGCGTCTGAAACTGTTGACAGAGACATTCTAATACAAAAACTAGATTTGTGCGGAATCAAAGATAATGCTTTAGGGTGGTTTCAAGATTATTTAAGTAATAGAACTCAATATGTAAAAATTCAAAACGTGTATTCTAAGAGATTAAGCATTGATATGGGGGTGCCTCAAGGGAGTGTTTTAGGACCACTGTTATTTCTTGTATACATTAATGACTTTTCAAACGCTATTTCAGTAGGAAAAATTCATTTATTTGCGGATGATACCCTTATTTACTTGAATGGTGATGATTTGAACAGGATTACTGACTTAATGAATTCAGAATTGGTAAAGGTGAATGAATGGCTGATTAGTAACAAATTAAAACTAAATAGTGACAAAACAAAAGTTATGTTTTTATCATCATCATCTAGAATATGTGCATCATTATGTAGCAACAATAAAATATTTGTAGACAAAAAAGAAATAGAAGTAGAGATCTATGGTCGAAAAGATCTTTGACCCGGCCAGAATATCCAGGGTGTCATCAATCCTGAATAAAGGGCAACTAACTTTCTTTGTAACGTTATTCAGCTGGCGACAGTCAATACAATAATCGTGTAGACACGTCTTTCTTCTTTACAAGTACCACCGGAGAGTTACATGGACTGTTCAAGGATTCAATAATACCGTCCTGCTCCATGTCTCGGATGATAGCTTTAGCGTCCTCTCTCTTTGCAATCAAGAGTCTTCGTGGTGCATGTTGAACTGGTCGTGCACTGTCAGTATCAATCTTGTGATGAACAATATTTATTCTTCCTTTCCGCCACTCACTGGTTCTAAACACCTCTTGGAATCGTCGTACCAGATTTTCTGCTTATGCGCGTTGCCGATTATTTCATTGTTGACCTTTGGTTAGTAATGAGCTAGATAATTATTCGGAAAATTTGTCACAGTTAGATTTTATCTTCACATCTTGTTTGGTGGTTGTAATTGTAGACACTCTTGCGAGGCCTCCTAAGATAGTACCAGCTTTCAGTTCCACTGAATAATAATTTACGTTTATTAATCTCACTGGTACCATTTTTCCTGAGCTTGTGAGGGCTTTAGCGACCAAAATACCCTGCTAAACATTGTTGTTTGGTTCCAACATTGCTACACTTCCTTCTCGAGTCTCACTTATAACTATAGTTGGTACAATTTCTTCGCATCTTTCAGGAATCTTAATGTCCTCTGCCAGCATTAAACAAGCTGAATAGTCTTCTTGATGATGTAGGAAGATCTCTTCATTATTAATTTTGATCACGCCGGTCTTCATATCAAGATTGAAACCGTATCTTCTTATTATATCCACCCCAAGGATACAATCCTCTTCTACATCAGCCACCAAGATACGGTGTTCAATTAACTCTAGAAGTACGACTTTATTGACAGTTTACAGTCTATGAAGTTTCACTTTCACTGCCTAGGCAGTGAAAGTGTCATTTTCACAGCAACCGCCCAGAACACGCATCACAACTTGGCATCCAATCAACAAATGCATAGCAACATAATTTGATGGCGATGACATTTTTCAAAAATATTGAAACTTATCACAAAATGATTCAAATTTAAACAATCAGCAAAATGATCATGTGTTCGGCACGTCAAAGGATGAAGATTTACTGTCTTGCCTAGATTCACAGACTCGGCTACGCCTCATCTCTGTAACTCTAGCCGCGTCAGTTAATCTTATTTTTGCCTAGTTGAACAAATAACTATTTGACCTATTTCAGTTTTTAGACATATGATCAAAGATATACAAGATTTCACAGAAATAAGTACATTAATTCCAACCTGTAATAGAATTCGTTAAGCATAACAATTTCTCTGAATCACTTTCTTCTGCAAATCCTCTCTATATCAGAAATAAATCAAGGTTTTGTCAAAAATTTCATAGTGCACCTATGGTTCAAAGTGAATGTTTCTCATTTGTTGGAAGAATAACAGCTATCGATTGAAATAAGTATTTTGTAACTTTGAACCATCGTAGTCTTGTCAATCACTCATTTGAAACTTAAAGAATATTTGTACAATCACACATTTTATTAAGAATAATTTATTATCACAGGTTACAGTGCCAATATTTATTTTATATACTCGTATGTTCACAATATCGCGCACAGTTACTCGTACTGAGTCACTGACTGACTGACTGCCTCTCCTAGCTTACGCTCTTATATACCTAAGCCGACAATGGGCCAACATTCAATTTGCCTGTCAACCACCGAACATCTAGTGACCATAGCCTGTCAATCATGTCCAACAATTGAACATCGACCTTGTCAATAATAACTAAGATTACAGTTACAGCGAATCCAAATAAATAATTATGTGACCTAATTACTACAAATATTTCATATGTGTGACACTGCTCCTCCTTCATGGTTCGTCGTCCTCGGCGAACTCAGAATCTTGTCCTTGGTACGACCACAACCTGTTTCCATGAACGACTTTTGATTTGCTGTTTCTGCCCATCCGAATCCGGAACACATCGTCGTTCAAACACTCTATGACCTCTTCTGGTCCCTCCCAGTCTCTCTGTAATTTAGGACACTTTCCTCTTCTTCTTCTGGGGTTGTAGAACCACACCAACTCCGCCTTGTTGGAACCGGGGACCGCTGGCTCGCAGATCATATCAAGCCTTCATTCTGTCGCTGGCAGCTTGTATGTTTTGCCGTGCAGTAGTATGTTCATGGCAATCCTCTCAAACGAAGAGCCCACGTTGTACTGCTGCTTTTTAGCGCGCTGCCGAGGGGCGAGCTTCTTCCCCGAGTTACAGCGTTCACAAGTCTTGCAATATTTTTCTATATCTTGTTGGTAGCCAACCTAGTAGAAACGTTCACAGACTATATCAAATGTCTTCTTGATGCCGAAATGTCCACCGCTATTACCATCATGCAGTTGTTCCGAAATTTGATCTTTCAAACACCTCGGCACTATCAATTTTCCTCTTGTTTCCTTTCCATCGGAATTCCTCCATATTCTGTATAGTGAGTCGTTTCTGACTCTCAGAGAATTCCATTGTGTCAAATAGGCCTGGGTGATTGGATCCATGGCTGACGTTTCCTCGAAACCAGGCTTCTGGTCAGTCTTTATCCACTACATGATCATCTTCGGAACAGAATCATCCAGTTGAGCCTGTTGCACTTTGTGTATCAATACTACGGATCTATCTTGCTTGAATTCTGTAATTTCATTCAGATTTCCAAATTTATAACTGAAGTTATTCTGCTCTCTAATTGAAATCATCTCACCGGAGCTGAGGTTTCTTGAAGCATCAACATCAGTCACTTTTGTTCTAATCTGTCGACAACAGAGAGGTATCTCTCCTTCCTTGTCAGCCCGCAGGACAATACCCTTCAAATCTAGGACACACCAAAGTCTCGCAGGAACTCGATACCCAAAATGCATTCATCCATGATGGCGGCAATGACCACTTGGGGTTTCTTCTTAATTCCGCCAATCGTGAATTCAAGCTTCTCTACGTCAAATACTGGTATTCTTTTCCCGTTGGCTGTCTTTAACAAAATTGACTGGTTCTTGGTGCGATCACCTGGAATTTGTCTTATCTTTGCATAAACCTCTGGATGTACAATGGTGACATTCGTCCCGGTATCCAGCAGCATCCTACATGGTACATTCCCCATGAAACCTTTTACAGCTGGACTACTTTCTATTTTGAGTACATGGAGATTGATGACCTTGGGGCTCTCGATGGGAGATATAGCCAGCCTCTGCCCCCCAAGACGAGCTAAATTTAGTTTTCCGACGACGTGTTCATGCCACAATCGACGGTTCGCTTGGCACGACAATCTGCGCGAAGATTGCTTCTTCTGGGCTGTTGCTTTTGGCGTATAATAAAATGAATGATTGATTTCTTTGTGATTGTGACTTGTGTTTGCAACACTCTTTATATGTATATAGTGGCTATGTAATCATAATCGTCTTCATTGTCCGTATCGGCATCGGTATCGTCGACATTTTTTTATAAATATTGGTATCGGTATCGTATTGGCAAAAGTGCGTATCGATGTATCCCTAATTTTAAACTTACAAGAAAACCTCCTTGAATATCACACTACAAGACAGATCAACTTGCATTTTTCTGGAAAGCTTGTCTCACAATTTTTATAAAAACACGTCATATTGTTTTGAAGACCAGGAAAACTATTGTATTATGCTGCATCTTGGAGGAAGGATTGAATAATACCGTGGTCGATTTCCACACAGAAATATGTATAAATGGCAGATATATTGCGAGTTGAAGCCAAAATTTGACAAAATTCGCAATATAAAAAAAGTGTTGTTTTCTCCATTTTTGTATATGTTTCACCCACATTACTTGGAGTTACTTTTCACGACAAATGCTCTCAAACATACTCCATCCCAACTTGGGTTATGAGATAAGGATAGGTGTGATCTATACGCCTATAGTACTAATGTAACGATTTCATTTACCACCAACATTTCTAATACGTTCATTTTCTAAGAAGAATCTGAAGTAGCCCTGGTGACAGAGCTACTTCATCAATTCCAATGCCCCATTTTTTGAGGGGCCTTTATAAGCTGGCGCAAAATCGTTTTTGTCCTCTTTGGTCAACAGATATTCACATGTCTATTCGCAATTTGTACTTACTCACTTGTACAAAGTACAAGGAAGTATTGTGAAACCGAAAAAATGCACATATCGAGATTTTAGTGGATATATCTGTTTTGAGCATCCCTGAATACATTTTGACTATTATTGGCTTGATGTCGGTACGTATGTTCATGCGTTCGTGTGTGCGTTCGTGCGTGCGTAACTCGCAAATCTCAAAACTAGTTGAACGTATAATGTTAAAATTTTGTATTTAAGACAGGTATAGGGTTTAGTTGTGCACCTCGCATTATGGTCCCAAGGGTCTGTACCGGAAGTGCACTTTACTTGATACTTTTATTCGAATTTTTCCAATAAATCCAGAATGATCAACCGTAGAATGTTGAAATTCAGTATTTGAACTTGATGTTGTATCAGAATGGTTATCTGCTAGTTTTGTAAGAATCGGCCAGACCAGAATTGCACTTTACCTGAAACTTTTTTTGAATTTTTAGCATAAATATAGAATGATTCGCCATAGCATACTGAAATTTCATATAAAGAACTTCTATAGCATCTTATTGTACATCTTGCGTTATGATTGCGATCGGCTGAGCCGGAAGTGCACTTTACTTGAAACTTTTTCTGAATTTTCCCCATAAATTCAGAATGATAAGCCATAGGATACTGGAATTCAGCATTTGAAATTGCTGTAGCATCTTAATGGTCATCTTCTATTTTGTAGCAATCGGCTGAGCTGGAAGTGCATTTTATATAGAAATAAAAAGTTTTCTCGCAGAACTGGAAAATTGCATTCTACTGAATGCTTTTCCTTCATGAAAATCATAATCTCGATTTTTTATGATTCTTTCCTAGTTTCTCCCATTTGATCTATTATTTCATCATTAATATTATATTTCACGTGTACGCCAATTTTCGTACATATATGGCCATGATAATAGCAATTACTATGTCAGAATAGAATGAAAATAGTGTATGTTTTTTCTGTATCTTTCTCACTGTATATGTTTGTATGCAAAGAAATGGTTAAGTGTTAGACCAGCTTTCAAGCTGAACTTTGCCAAATTGGAATAAATTATTATTATTATTATTGTTATTATTATTATATGACAGACTTTCCAAATTTTGCGCATGAATTCTAAACAATCAGTCGTAGAATATTAAAATTTTGTATTAGGCACTTTAATAATATCTAATTTTACACCTTGCATTATGATAAGGGCTGGAAAAAATATCAATATATCGATATTTCTATCGGACTTCGATATTCATTTTTTTCTGTATCGCTATATCGATATTCCGATAATTATCGACATTCATCGAAATTTATAAATAATTATCGATATCAATCGATACATATTAATAATTATCGATTTTTATCGATATTCATCGATAATTATCAATAAATTTCGATAAATTTCGATAAATATCGATATAAATCGATATTTTTTGATAGCTATCAATAATTATGGATATTTAGCGATAGTTATCGCTAATAATTTTTCATATATATTGGGAGTAGTCATCAGTATTCAACAATACTTGACAAAGAATTTTTTCAATAGAGTTCACAAAAAATATTGCTATTCCTCTCAACACATAATTGCATAAAAAATTGTGAAAATTTCGCGAATAAATAATAATAATTGGAGAAACCTATTTTGCACAGAAAGTTTTTCCCAATCCCGGGAGTAAAAGACGAACTGAATCCCTCATTTCAGACACTTAAGTTTGGGTTTAGCCCCAGAGGAATCTAAGATGATAAAAATATCCACGGGACCAAAGTACAATAAACAAATTCTTCCATAGCCAGTAAATAATCGAAGAACTAAAGTGTCGAATTGAATTGTTTGTATTAGAATTCAAATCTTCATCATTGATAATAATTTATATCAACCTTAATATTAGCATTATTGCAATTTATACAATTTTACAAATGCATCGTATTGTTGTTCGTGAATTTTCTAGATTTTCAGGGTAGTAAATTCCTCTTGCCATTACTGCGGCCTTATCAATAATCATCATCAAATTTTGCACTTGTCTTTTTGGAAGCAAGCTTATTTATTCGACTGCTGTAGCCAGCCTTGTTACCATGGTGAATTTATGCAACATTTTTGTATCAAGTCTGTTGCTGTCAAAATTGGAAGATTTATTGATAATTATCGATATTTATCGATTATCGATATTTATCGATAAATCGACATGTCGATATATCGGAAATTATCGATAATATTTCCGTATCGAATATCGATATTTGAAACTGAATATCGCGCAGTCCTAATTATGATTGCTATCGAGTAAGCCGGAAAAGCACTTTATTCGAAACATCTTTTGAATTTCCCGCATAAATCCAAAACGATTGAACGTAGGTTGTTAGAATTCAGTATTTGGGACGATTATACCGTCTCTAGATGCTCATATTCTTTTTTTATTGAGATCCATCGAGCCAGGAGTGCACTCCACTTGACAGTCCTTTGGAATTTTCCGCATAAATTCGAAACAATCAGGTGTAGAATATTGAAATTTGGTATTTTAGTCTGCTGTAGCATCTGAATGATTGCCTACTATTTTCATAACAATAGACTGAACCGGAAGTGCACTTTATTTCTGTAGTCGTAGAATTTTGGAAATCAGTATTTAAGAATATTGTAGTATAAGAATAATGGCCTACTGATTCTTGAAATCTCTTGGGTAAATCCAAAACGATCAACTGTGGAACGATGAGATTTTGTGTTTGATTATATATATCCAATGATATATATATGATCAAATACAAAATCACATCGTATTATATATATATATATATATATATATATATATATATATATATATATATATATATATATATATATATATATATATATATATATATATATATATATATATATATATAAATATAAATTTTCGCGTAGCCTACAACCATGATAATATTTTGACATGTACAATGTCAAACAAAATCAAAAAGACTGTTTAATTATTCAGATTTTCAATGATAACAAGAACTTCTATTTGTTGATATAATCATAATGTAATTTTTGAAGTACTGATTTGATTGATAGTGAAGAAAAATAATTTTGGATTGATGATTGCTTGTTTTTGTGTCGTAATCAATCAAAAAAATTGTTCGATTTGGTTGGTTCGTTTTGTGTGCTAATTGGATCATTGTTGGATCCTTTGTTAATGTCATCGTGAAATTATTACTGATCAATTGTTCTGTTATCGTAATCATCCAAACTGTACTTGATTTGATCTTGTTCCACTCAACTTCTTTTCTCTGACACACACATGACATATTTTAGAACTGCTCTTGACACAACTATAAACACAAGATCTGACGTGAACATCACGTGACTTACTTGTACATCATTTGATATATACATAAATTTATTCAATAAAGTTTTCGGTCACTTCAGATTATAATTATTATAATTTCAATAATATTTTGAGATGTATTTACAATGTCAAACAAAATCAAAAAATTGACAACAGACTATCATTACCTACCTTATCATTTCAATTGAACTGATTGTTTTACTCGGCAAATTCTGACTGTCTGTTATACATATGAACTGCACTTGCGGCTCAGCCGATTGATACAAAAATAGTAGATAACTATTTTGATGCTACAACAAGTTCAAACACTAAATTCCAATATGCTGATTATTCTAAATATACGCAAGAAATTGAAAAAAAGTTTCAAGTAAAGTGCACTTCTGGCTTGGCCGATTCATACAAAAATAGCAGATAACTATTCTGATACAACATCAAGTTCAAATAATAAATTTCAATATCCTACGGTTCATCATTCTGGATTTAATGGAAAAATTCGGAAAAAGTGTCAAGTAAAGTGCACTTGCGGTACATAGTCCAGTCGGCATGTCGAAAAATAGGGGTAAATTAGGAAAAAATGCGAACTTGATGAAACTTTGGTATATTTTTTCTGATCACCTAATAGTGTTATATGTATATTTTCCGACCAAAATTTCGCGAAGCAATTTTCAGGGGGAGGAGAAAACCACGAAATTTTGGCACTTTTTTCAGTTTAAGCCCTGTAACTTTTTCCAATTCATTCCTACGCCTAAGATTGTCAAGTCCAATTTCGTAGAACATCAAATTCTCGTTAAGTTTGATCCAAAAAACTTGTTTGTAGATTCACTAAATTCCAAGATATAGCACTTCAAAAAAGTGGAAAATTTCTTAAAATCTAAAAAATCTTTAAAAATGGGGGTTTTCACTGGATATCTTTTATTTATCAAATTTTTTCATGGTACCTACTTTCATTCAGACGCAGAAATCAATCAAAAACCCACCCCTTACCCTGCCTACCGATGCCACAATATCTGGAGTCATGGTAGTGCCCCTACCAAGACCAGTCAAATGAAGTGCAAGAGCACTACATACTTTTCTCGAAGAACTTCGTCATTTTTTTGAACCATCATTACTTGTATTTGTATTATACCTACCAGATAAACAAAATCCTAGGGATATAATGTCAATAATGGACTTATCGAACATATGAAGTTTCAATTGCATAGTTCTTATACCTAAAATCTAATTGACATCTGAAAAAACCCCGGTTACGTCACTTGACTCGGTCACTGATGATTATCAAATTTCTTGAGTTACTTCCTGAAGTCCTAGAATACTGAAATTTGGTATGTAAGCTAGTATTAGTACACAAACAACAACAAAATTCTAAAATTTGAAACTTCTCCTCCCAACCGCTTAAACTAGGGGATGGAAATTTGTATGAGACTTCCACAAATTTTGATGCTAGAGGTCTGAATATTGATATAGGGACTCCTTGTTATGAATCATAGTAAAATAAAAACTTACTAAAAGAAGTGGAATCCCACCAAAAACATTTTCATGTAAAATGTTGCCAGGACGAAGCCATATGGCTCGCATTGTCAAAGAGTCATCAGATCCCATGTAGAGCCAAGCTTCTAACTCTACACGCTCTAATTCTATGAGCCATAACCTCACAATTCTACACCTCAGTCAAAATATGCGACTTCGATACATTCACATGGGCATAAGGTGAGAAATTTATTCACTATTCATTAGTTTTCTGTTATACAATAGTCCCAAAAGTACCTTCTGAATGAGTGGTGGCTAGACAGGTAGATGGAAAAGGAGGCTTGTAGAATTAGAGCGTGTAGGGTCAGAGACTTGGCTCTCAATCTGATAACTTTTTGACAGTGCGAGCCATATGGTCTCGTCTTGACAACATTTTACTTGAAAGTATTTTTGGTGGGATTTCACTTCTTTTAGTAAGTTTTTGTTCTACTATTATTTATAACAAGTAGTCCCTATATCAATTTTCAGACCTCTAGCATAAAAATTTGCGGAAGTCTCGTACAA
The DNA here is from genome assembly GCA_963989225.1 of Dromius quadrimaculatus. Lineage (NCBI taxonomy): Eukaryota > Metazoa > Arthropoda > Insecta > Coleoptera > Carabidae > Dromius > Dromius quadrimaculatus. The sequence continues at coordinate 37,496,182 of OZ022325.1, read as the reverse complement.
ATTTCTTTCCCCTAGTTTAAGGGATTGGGGGGTGAAAGTTCCAATGTTCAGAATTTTGTTGTTGTTTGTGTACCAATATACTAGCTTACATACCAAATTTCAGCATTCTAGGACTTCAGAAAGTAACCTAAGAATTCTGATGGTCATCAGTGAGCGAGTCAGTGACGAAATCGGGGTTTTTTTAGATATCAATAAAATTTAAAGTATAAGAACTATGCAATTGAAACTTCGTGGCTGGTACCACGAGCTCTATTTTTGGCGATACTAGGAGCATTGTGTCAAGTTGTGTTTTGACGCAATAAAATTTTTCCAAATACTTTAGAAAATAATCTTCAGATACAAATTACGGAAAACACATATTTCTACAAAATTTATTTGAATATACATCGCTAGTATAGCCTGAAACAGAGCTTGTGGTACCAGCCAATATGTTTAATAAGTCCACTATTGACATCATATCACGAGAATTTTGTTTATCTGGTATAATCCAAACCCAAGCAATGAGGGTTCAAAAAAACGACGAAGCTCTTCGAGAATGGCAGGTAGTGCTGTTGCGCTTTGCTTGGCTTGTCTTGACGAGGACACTACCGTGCCTCCAAATACGGTGGCATAGGTAGGCACGGTAAGGGGTGGGTTGTTGACTGATTTCCACGTCAGAATGAAACTAGGTACCATAATACCATGAATAATGTTGAAAAATAAAAGATATTTAGCCAAAATCGCCATTTTTTATGTTTTTTAGATTTTCGAGAATTTTTCACTTTTTTGAAGTGCTGTATCTTGAAACTTAGTGGGTCTACAAACAAATTTCACGCATCAAACTTATCGGAAATTTGATGTTCTACAAAGTTGAACTTGATGATCTAAGGCGTAGGAATGGAGGAGAAAAAGTTACAGGGCAAAAACTGAAAAAAGTGCCAGAATTTCGTGGTTTTTCCTCCCCCTGAAAATTGCTTCGCGAAATTTTGGTCGGAAAACATGGAAATAACACTATTGAGTTATCAAAAACAACATACCAAAGTTTCATTAGGTTCGCATTTTTTCCGACCCCAAAGTACATGTCGACTGGACTAACAGACGATTGGAACCATAATGCGAGACTCTATACCGGTCTTAAACAAAATTTGAGCGTTATACGTTTAATCAGTTTTGTGATTTGCGAGTTCCGAACGCACGAACATACATACCGACATCTAGCAGAAAATAATCAAAATGGATTCAGAGATGCACAAAACGGTTATTTCCATCAAAATGACGATAGGTGAATTTTGTCGGTTTCATAACACTTCCTTGTACTTAGTACAAGTAAGTAATTGAACAAATTTCAAGTTGCCTAGAAGATATTTTCTTGATCCGTTTTTTTGCAAATATCATAGATTGCACAGTAGTGAAATAATCACAAAACCTCAGCCTGACTCAAGATTTTAGAGTCACCAATTGATAAAATGCTATTTTTTTGTTGTTTCAACTTGCATGAAATACATTACCTGAATTCGTCGTCAGCTCTTGGACTATTACACCAAGAGACGACTACAAATTCAATCTCGTATATATATTTATTTACTAATTGATATGCAAAATCAAGGGATTTACTGGATAATCATAATCATTTAACAAAAACACTTCACTTATTTAGATTAAAATATTAAATTCGAGCAAAAAAAAATATACTGAGAATTGAACTAGACGCGTGAATATATGCTGACCAAAGAGGACGAAAACGACTTTGTGCCAGCTTATAAAGGCTCATTGAAGAATGTGGCTGTGGAAGAGGCGTAGTAGCTCTGTGGCCAGGGCTGGCTTCAAAAGTTTTTTAGAAAATAAATGATTCAAAAAAAGTGGCGGTCAATAAAACCGCAACAGTAAGTTTAATTTTCCCACCTGATATATTTTTCTAATATTCAATATCTGAAGCTCAATCATATTTTTCAGATACATTAGTGAAACGGAGCGCGAATATATAATAACTCGACTAGGCTGGCGATATAGGCATCCTTACAAAGTACCTTGGAAATCTGTCTCCACGTCAGGACCATTCTGGGCTATATTAGTGGCTCATGTCTTGAATAATTGGACTTATTATCTATTTTTGATAGATTTCCCCATATTCATAACACAAGTATTGAAATATTCTCTCAGAGATGCTGCTATAATGATATCTGTTCCATTTTTATTGCACTGGTTATTTAGTATTTGTTTGGGAATAGCAATGGACTGGTTTAGATTCAAAAGAAATCTCAGTACAACAGCAGCACGGAAGATTTCTACCAGTATAAGTAAGTAAGGTACAAAAATCAATATTTTCAAGAAAAAGATGTGAATTTTATCAGGATTGCTTATGTCTCAGCCTTCAATATTTGTCCAAACAAATATTGAAGTTTAAAGTCCTGAGATGATCTACTTGTATTAAACTCTGGAATAACCGTACTAATTTCTATAAAAAAGTTATAAAAATACTGAAAATAGATAAACCGAGCACATATTTTTGATCTATTATATATGGAGAAATTATTTATATTTTCCAATCGTGCTTTTGTTACTTCCATATTCTGGACATAAGTTGCGAATTCAAAACTTGTATTCTGGAGCCACAGTTGATCACCTTTGTTCTATAATTCTATTAGAGAATGCATAAAACAAGCCATTCAAAGCATTATTCCAAAGTGTTATCTAATTAGGATCATTTTGCAATTCAATGCATTTATTCATGGATGCTCAAGACACATTATGCTTGAACTACGAAACCACACCTGCCATTTATAAGTGGAACTTGACTTAAAAGGATGGTATTGGCTTAACGAGCTTTTTACAATGTGTTGAATAATTGAGAGTAGCCTGAAACGACACTTAGGCTAAACTATTCGCTTCTGCTATAGATTTGTTCAGTGATAACGCACTTACTTGGTTCCGAGCTTGCAAACACAGTTTCTTCAAGTGAGATGGCCTAGTGGACGCTCTCAAGACCACATTTTTTCCCTGCGACTACTAGTTTGATTTGTGGACGGAGATACGTAGTTGCACTCAAGGAGAAAATGAGAGTGCGTCTGTATTTATTGCAAATATGGAATATTTATTTAATCGCCTGAATGATCAGCCCTCTGAGATCGAGCTAGTGACGCATATTGTAAGGAATTTACTGCTTTACCTCCAAAAAGGGATTAGTCTTATGCGTCTCACAACAGTAAGTGAATTGGACACTACTTACCGACAGCTGGAAGAAATCCACTTACGCACAAAACGATTTCAGCCTTTTCCTACCGCTCAGAGACCATTGGAGCCTGAGCTCACTTATCGTCGTAAGCGCTCTGATAGCCGGAACGTCGCACTGAATTCCCTGGAAACAGTTAAGAGTTGTGACTAATCGGAGCACGTATCGGAAAACTGTACGCAACCATTACGAAGACATTGCTTTCTCTGTAGCTATTTGGACGGAACAACGCGTACTTGTCCTAAATGTACGCGATCGGAAAACGGTCGTAAAAGACGCTAAATAAACGCGCTATGTCTTCCCGCTCACCTGAGGCGGTCACTTACGTTTTGGAAATACTAAAATCTGATACTGAACAACTTACGCGCAATAAAATTATACCAAGCAATTTTTTCGAACATATAGTAGGAGAGCTAGTGAACCATCTGACTAACCCGTTTCCCACAAGACTGGAAAAATTTTAAATGATGTTTTATGATCGGTCAGTTAAAAAAGTACCGTTCTGGCAGGCATCTCGCGGTTGCATCATCATCCCTTAATTTTTTTTAAAATATCAACCATTATTATTTTCTATTCTTGGGCTACAAGGCTACTATTTTAATATGATGTAATCTTATCATATATTTACGCTCATCACTGATTCATTGACTCCGTAACGCTTGAAGATAGATATATACATAAACGTCAGTTACAGCAATAAAATATTGTAATAGCATACAGCTCAGAGATAGAGCGTTGGACAATGATTGGAAAAATACGGAGTTCGAATCGCGAGTGCAATCAAAATTTTTATATTTTTTCTTCTTTATACAGATAACAATTTCATCAACATTACTTACCTCAAGCATCATCATCCACATTTAAGGTATTCGATGTTGTTATTATGTGCTAAACATATCTTCCAAACATATATTTACGCTCATCACTGATTCACTGACTTCGTAACGCTCTAAGATAGATATATACATATTAATCAGTTACAGCAATAAAATATTGTAGTAGTGTATAGCTCAGAGGTAGAGCGTTAGTATATATGTCGAAACTACCTTACATCGAAGACTATACAGAACACACATCAGAAAAATTCTACATCACTCAAATAAAACACAATAAACTCACACAAGAAATTACACAAATCAGAGAGCACAATGCTCCTTCCTCCATTAAATATCAGCTACCCTATCAAACAATCCCATTATTTTTTAGTCGCGTGCCATGACCTGTAGCACAACCATACTAACACACTCATAACTTATGTACATGAATTGTAAAAAAATCATAAGTGCACTGTGAATAATTATCATACTGTCACTCATTAGATTAAGATAAGTTAGGTATGACAATTATTGGAAACGGGTTTTTTGTAAATTTTTATCCTGTTTATATTATTTATAGAATAGGTGGAGGATCCAGTGATTTTATTAGTGAAAAGGATATCAGAAGGCCTTTAGGACCCAGAATTTTTTTTTCATAGATAACAAATAAATTTTGAGAATTCTTGGACCTTTACCTATTACTGAACTGAAAAACAAGTACTTGGTTGTTGTCATGGATTATTTCGCCAAATGACCGAAAGTAAATACCAGTAAGAAATCAGGAAGCTGAAACAGTTGCGGAAGCCCTATTTTAGAACGTGATCTCAAGATTCGGGGTGCCGTTGGAGTAGACAGAAATATTGAGTCTGAAGTTTTAAAATGCGTAATGAGGATTTTGGACATTAGCAAGACAAGAACTACAGCGTCACATCCGCAGGTTGATGGCATGGTAGAACGTTTCAACAAAACAATTCTGGATTATCTGTCAAAATTTGTCAAAGAGCACCAAGGTGATTGGGATAAGAAGATCCACCTATGCCTACTAGCGGACAGGTCGGCATTCAATTAATCCACTCAATACACTTCAGCCAAGTTGATGATGGGTCAAGAGCTGCGGTTACCAGTTGATCTGGTTGTTGGACATCCACTCGAAGACCACGGGCTACAGTTGCTGGAATGGGTCGGTCAAGACAATTTGTGGAGCGTTAATGAGTCTGCACGGAAGAGCATACAAGTTGCCAGTGACAGAATAAAGGCCCAATATGTCCTGCGAGCAAACGGCCCCAGGTTCCAGCAAGGCAATAGGGTGTGGTTCTACAACCCCAGGAGAAGAAGAGGAAAGTGTCCCAAATTGCAGAGAAACTGTAAAGGACCATACAAGGTCATAAAATGTTAAAGCGATGTTGTAATCCGGATACGAATGGGCAGAAACGACAAAGCAGAAGTCGTTCATGAAAACAGGTTGTGGCCATACCAAGGACGTGATTCTGGGTTCGCTGAAGACGACGAACCATGAGAGGGTAGCAGTGTCACAAATGTGAAATATTTTAAGTATTAGTTTACATAATTATTCATTTGGGTTCACCATAACTGTAGTCCTAGTTAGTATTGACCAAGTCGATGTTCAATTGTCAGACAAGATTGACTGCCTACGGTTACTAGATGTTCGGTGGTTGCCAGGCATCAACTGTTAGACAAATGAATGCTAGCCCATTGTTGGATTAGGTATATAAGATCGTGAGCTAGAAAAGATATGGATTCAGTAAGAGTAACTGTAAACGATATGGGGATCATACGAGTATATAAAATAAATATTGGCACTGTAATCCCTGCAAATGAATTATTCTCAATAAAATTTGTGGCAATTGTTTTGGAGTTCGTATTTTAATTGATGAGAACACTATTCTCAGTAATGATGTAAAATGGAGTAGTCGGAATTAGGACAAAAAGTTGAAAAACAATTAAATGCCAACTGATATTTCGGTTTATTTTAAACCATCTTCATACGAAACACTACAAACAGGAAAATACAATATATACAATTCTATACAATTTGAATTCCAAAAAAATAGTAACAAAAACCAAAAAAATAGAATTTCTCAAAAAAAATACATACCGTTGTAACATTTATAAATCACAAAAACAGTCTAAAACATATCGCAAGTTACAATATGTACCATCTTAAATTATACATTGGAAAGTACAGAGTGATCAATAATGATTGTCTGACAGATGACAGGCAAAAGTTCGCATTATGATCAAAACTATCTTCATGGAATAAAGTTAGTATAAATTTATTCATTTTGAAAACTACGTTACCGACATTTCAAGAACAAAATGATTCAATAAACAATAAAGTAAGTAAATAGCTGAATTATTGACTGATTATTGAGAATTTATTATTAATCTACCAAATTATTAGGTTAGAATTGTGTTTTCAGAGGAACTGTCATCTGTCACTTGAAGGGCACTATCTCAAGCAGGCGGCAATGAAAAAATCAGAACAAAGCGGCACGGACAATCATTTTTGATCACTCTGTATAAGGTTACAATACAGCAATCTATAACTGACAACACTTGCTGAGTGACTGAAGATATCAGGATCAATCACTAACTAATTAAACGAACAATGTAACCACCATTGAAACACAAACAGAAATTGGCGATGTAAAAAACATCAGGTAACCAAAGTACAGATAGCAGCAACAAACAAAATTTAAATTTTATTTAGAATGTTGGAGTAAACATTACTTAAATTATCCATGTTAGTTCTAAAATTAATGCTGTTAGAATCTTTGTAGATGTAGATCATTTCAAGAAATAAGCGTTTCTTCAAGTTCTGTTCTGTATCTAATATTTTTACGTTTTTAAAATCAAAGTCATGTCCTAGACTGAAATGATGAGTGGCCAAAGCAGTTTTCTTAGTGTTTTTTGTTTACTTTTACAATCGTAAATGTGGTTCTTAATTCTACAACTTAAATATTGCTTACTTGGCCCAATGTACGTCTTAGGTTACTGTGAACAGTTAATTTTATACACTGTGTTAGATTGAAATTCTGAAGGTGTTTTTTCTTTAAGTTTTGTAAAAATAGAACCCACCTCAATAGTGTTGTAGAATGCTATTCTGACTGATTCAGATTCTAGAATTTGTCTAAGTTTGTGCGAAAGTTTGGGAGAATATGGTAACCTAAAATAATTGACACTGACAGCCCCAGTAGGTGCCTCATTCAAGTTTACCATTCTGGGCTTACTCTCAGAAAACAATATTTTGTTAATGAAATATCTGGGGGAAATCATTTAAAATTAAATTCGTTTTAAGTTTGTGTAAATTTTCATCAATGAAAGTGGGATGACAGATATTTTCAATTCTATACTCAATTCCTTCAATTAGACTTATTTTTTGTTTGAGGCAATGACCTGATTGAAAATTTAGTATTGTACCCGAAGAAGATGGTTTGGAATACCAATTTGTTGAAACCTAACCTGGATTTTGTCTCATCAGCAGAACGTCCAAGAAAGGAAGACATCCATCATTTTCCACTTCCAACGTAAATTGAATATGCTGATTGTATTTATTGAAATGTTCCAAAATGTTATCAATGTAATCAAATGGAATAGCCTTCTCTAGTCATCTACGTTAAGATTTAAAAACGGTATAACAAAAGGTAGATCTTTCACAATGTCTTTAAGCAAGCTGTTCATTAATAAATTTGCAAAAACTGGCGATGCAGGGTTGTCCATGGCAGTGCCAAACAATTGTTGATAAAACATGCCATCAATCACAAAGTAACTGCTATCAAATCGAAATTCAATTATTTTTATTAACATATTTGAAGTGTAATCAGTATATTCTGATATTTATTCCTAATTATGTTCTATTTCACTTAATACTAAATCTTCAGGTATATTGGTGAACAAAGAGGTTACATCAAGTGAAATCAAAACATAATTTACTGGTGAAACAATATCGTTTATAAATTCAACGGAATGGAACGAATTTTATAATATTGTATTCAAAAACGGGGAGTAACTTATTGAGTATATTCGTTATAAATTTAGCTAAGTGGTATCATGGGGAATTAATACTAGAAACCACTGGTCTTAAATGCGTTGGAGGTGGTCTATCAGTTTTGGATAGTCCATAAATTTTAGGTGGTAAAGCAATATGTATTTTAAGAGAGTTGCACGTTTTATCATCCATCATGTTGCCCTCTGACATGATTTAACTAATTTGTTAATAAATTTTTGAAATTTATTTGTAGGGTCCTTATTTGAAATTTTGTACATAAGGGAGTCACTCAGTAAGTCTTTCATTTTACTATAATAATCTTCTTTATACATAATTACTGTAGATTTACTTTTATCAGAATTAGTTACTATTATATCAGAATTTTGTCTCAATAACTTTTTGGTCTCATTAAATGCTCTATTAATATTATTAAAGTTTCTACTGTTGTCTATTCTTTGCATATGATTAGTTATAATGTTTGTTGTTTGTGTTCAAAGTTCATTTTTAACATTGTCTGTAACAGTATGACTACTAATGCAAAATTCAATATCTGTACGTTTTTTAGCGAGAAATTCAAATTACCAGCATCAATTGCGAATTTAGAGCCAAACGCAAGTAGTTTTTTACAATTATCAGGTACAACTATATTAGTCAAATTAGTGATACAATTTTCACAATTGCTGTTAGTTATTTGGTTTTAACTGGTCAAGTTCCAATTGCAACTGGTTTGATGGCACATTTTATCAACAATTGTTTGGCACTGCCATGGACAACCCTGCATCGCCAATTTTTGCAAATTTAGTAATGAACAACTTGCTTAAAGACATTGTGAAAGATCTACCTCTTGTTATACCGTTTTTAAATCTTTACGTAGATGTCATAGTGATGGCTATTCCATCGAATTACATGGATAACATTTTAGAACATTTCAATAAATACAATCAGCACATTCAATTTACGTTGGAAGTGGAAAATGATGGATGTCTTCCTTTTTTGGACGTTCTGCTAATGAGGCAAAATCCAGGTCAGGCTTTAACAAATTGGTACTCTGAATCATCTTCTTTGGGTAGAATACTTAATTTTCAATCAGGTCACTGCCTCAAACAAAAAATAAGTCTCATTAAAGGAATTAAGTATAGAATTGAAAATATCTGTCATCCCACTTTCATTGATTAAAATTCACACAAACTTTTTTTTTTTATTATTTTTTTTTTTTATTATCACAATTGTTGCTTTATTAGTAATCAGTTCGTACGAACTATAAACTAATCTGGTGATATCGCATTTGACATGAAGAGTTTCAGCCCATTGGCGGCACTCATTAACCCTTAATTAAGTTCTTAATTAAATTTAGCTAGCCTAATCAAATTGATAGATCGAGTGCATGACGTCTTTTGAGTCTATAAGTCGTTTCACTGTTGTGAAGAAGATTCACGGCGAGTGTGTTGGGGTGGTGCTCTAGTCTTTGTTGGTATTTGGTGCTGAATCGCCTAATTTCCTCACTTACAGTTTGTATCTTGAAATCATGATGTAGTGTGTCGTTGGTAACATACCACGGGGCATTTGCAATCATTCGCAGTGTGGTTGACTGAAACCGTTGCAGTACTGCTATGGAAGATTTACTGGCTGTGCCCCATAACTCGATCCCATACGTCCAAATAGGCTTGAGAATGACTTTATATAATAGCAATTTATTTTCTATTGTCAGTTTAGATTTTCTGCCTAAGAGCCACCACATTTGCTTTCTTTTGAGGCCAAGCTGTTTTCTCTTGGTCGTTGTATGATTGTGCCAGTTTAGTCTTCGGTCGAGAGTCATTCCGAGGTATTTCGCTCTATCGGCTTGGGGTAGTTCTACTCCATTGAAATTGACGGCTGGGCATGTTTGTCTGTTTAGTGTAAAAGTTACATGGGCGGATTTGGTTGGATTTATCTGTATTCTCCATTTTTCGCCCCAGTTTTGAATTATGTTGAGGTTTTCTTGTAGATGTATTGATGCGGTTTCTGGATCATGATCAACAGCTAAAATTGCAGTATCATCTGCAAATGCAAATCATTGGGCCCATTACGCTACCCTGTGGAACGCCGGATTTGACTGAGTACAGTTTGGAGTGCTCAGTTTGAAATTTAACCAGAAAGAATCTGTCCGATAGGTAGGATTTCAAGATGTTATAAATTTTTGTTGGCATTACTTTTTAAGGTTTATAAAGTAGGCCGTCGTGCCAGACTTTATCAAATGCCTGGCTAACATCAATAAATGCAGCCGAGCAGTATTCTTTTTTCTCCAAGCAATTTCTAATAACATTTGTGACTCTGTGGACCTGTTCTATCGTAGCATGGTGGTTCCTGAAGCCAAACTGGTGATCTGGGATGATGTTGTTCTCAATCAAAATAGGTTTAATTTCTTTCAGTAACATTTTCTCGAATAGTTTTGAGATAACTGGCAGTAGACTTATTGGTCTAAACGAAGCCGGCTCTTTTGGGTCTTTACCTGGCTTTGGGATAAGTACTATCTCAGCAACTTTCCATTGAACAGGAAAATATTCGATTCTCAGAATGGCGTTAAAGATTGCTGTGAGCATCATTAGTCCCTTTTTTGGCAATTCTTTCAATATACGAACTGTTATTAATTCAAAACCTGGGGCTTTTTTTTCATTAAGTTCGTTTTGTATGCATGAATGGATTTCTTTTGGAGTGAATGCTTTGGTTGGTTCTGATATTTGGCTCGGCTCCTTTAGATAGTTTAAGATGACTTCATCATTAACATCATCATTTGGTGGGAATGGTTGAAATACATTTTGTAGGTGATCTGCAAATGCTTCTGCTTTTTCTTTCGGACTGCGGGCCCAACTTCCGTCTGGCTTTCTAATTGGTGGAATCAACGTTTTAGGTCTTTTGAGTCGCTTGGTGGCCTTCCATAGTGAGTAATCAGTAGCTGCTGTGGGAGTGAGGTCTTTCACATATTCTTCAAATTGGGAATTTTTTAATTCCTGAAGCGCATGTTTCAACTCTCTATTCGCCGTATTGAGTCTGGTTTTGTCAGCGGGTTGGCGAGATTTTTGCCATATTCTTCTCCTTCTTCTCTTTATTGCTATCAGCTCGTTGATTTGCATTGGCAAAATTTGAAATTGTTTTTCTTGTAGCCTTGTTTTTGGAGTTGCTGACCAAGCTGCTTCCTGTATTAGTTTAGCGAAGATTTCTGTCGCGCTCTCTATTTCTTCCGTTGATTTTAATGAGATGTTCAAGCTTATTTTTCGCTCTATTATCTTTCTAAATTCATCCCAGTTGGTTTTGTGGTTGTGAAGTGTCGGTGGTTTTTGAATGATGAATGCTGTGGAGCTGACCAAGGTGATAATAGGGGAGTGGTCTGAGTTTAAGTCTAGGCTGGATGATACTGTGATATGATTGTCTGGTATTCCTTTTGCAACTATAAAGTCCATCAGATCAGGTATTTTATTCCTATCGGTTGGCCAGTAGGTGGGCTCGCCTGTAGAGAAATATTTGAAATTGTTTTGATTTATTACTTTGTTGAGTTTACTTCCTTTTGGGTTTATTAACCTTGATCCCCAATTTGAATGTTTCGCGTTATAATCTCCTCCAGCAAGAAATCTTTGTCCCAATGTTCGGAAGTAATCTTCGTATTCATTTTCGGTGATGTTATATTTCGGTGGACAGTATATTGCTGCTACTGTCAAGGGTCCATTCCAAGTTGTTACTGTGATGGCGGTCGATTGTATTTTGTTGGTTTGATATTGTGGCATTTTAAAATGCGGAAGGCTATTTCTTACTATAACTGCTGTGCCTCCATGAGCTGTTCCATCTGGGTGTTTTGTGTCGTATATCGAGTAATAAGGGATCCTTAGGTAATTTTTATCCGTGAAATGCGTTTCCGAAATGAGCATTATGTCAATTTTGTTGATATTTATGAATGTATTTACTTCTTGACTATGACTAGCCAAGCCGTTGGCGTTCCATGCTGCAATTTTAAGGGTGTGCTCCATTAAAGATTTTGTTAATGACTGTTGTTAACAAGTTCATTAGTGTAGTCATTTGCTCCGATTGTTGCTTCATGAAAGCTCTCATTTCTGTGATCATTAGTTTCATAGTCTCATTCAAATCGTTTGGAGTTCTGATTTCTGTTAGTTGATTAATTTCGCGATTTCGTACTGCGTCCGAGTGTAAGAGTCTGGATTGGTGCGCCTGTAATATGGGTAAATGAGTTAGGGTGGGGGATGATTCGTCTTGTTCTTCTTCATTTGCTTGAGTTACTTCTAAGTTCAAACTTTTGTTACGTAGAGAGGGAAATTTTCGCTGGCGTATATCTTTGTATACTTGGCATCCTTTGTAATTAGCTGGATGATTCTCTCGGCATAACGCGCATATTGGAGGATCCTCTTTCTTTTTTTTGCATTCATGTATTCCTGTGTAAGTTTCACCACACTTAATACATCTGTAGGGTCGGAAGCAATAGGTTTTAGAATGCCTATATCTCTGGCAACGTTTGCATTGAACGATTTCTCTTTTGACGTGGGGTGGTTCAAATTGAATAACTGCATTGCCAATTGTCTTGATCTCGTAGATGTTTTTGTTGTTATTTGCTGGTTCTATGTCGATGTAGAACAATGATAGTGGTTGTTTAGTAACACGGTGTCTTATATTATGGATGTTTCTAACCTTGTGCCCTTTCGTTTCTAGTTCTTCTTTAAGCTCTTCGAGATTGGCTGTGTGATGTAGGTTGCGGAGGACCACTCTGTAAGCTCTGTCCTCTTTCAATTGGTATGTATGATGGTCAATGTTATTCGACTTCAAACCTTTGACAATCTTTCTGTATGTTTCTCCGCTATCGGCCAAAATTTTCATGTTACCATTTATAAGTTTGTATATGAACTTATCATCAGTGGTCGTGATTGACTTTATTATTTGAGTCATTGCCGAAATATCACTTATAGCAGGGACGAATATTGGTGGCGGTTTCCGTTCTACTGTTAGTTCTTGTATCGCAACGCGTTGACTTTTAATAGAAGGATGTTGTTTTTGGGCATGATTACTGTTTTCAAGTTCCATCTCGTCGGTAGAGGTGTTTGCGAGTGGGTAATAGCGATTAGAGGTTTCAATTTCGAATGTTGATTTATTTGATCTCTGAATCTGACGATTGGTTGAATATGGATTGTTATTGGCCGTGTTTTGGCTTTTTCTTCTTATTATTGGTTGGTACTCTCTTTGTGGAGTGCTGTATCCATTGGAAGGAGCTTCTGGGCTACTGTGAATTGATGTGGCTGTAGATGTACTTGGTGGACTTGTTTCTTGAATCACGTTGGGTGAGAAAATTGCTTGAGCATATATGTGGTTCTGCGGATCTTTGTGCGTGATTGAGTATGTATGTTGTTGAGGCCCATCAATTCGAGTTGTTTGTTGGATAGATTGCTGGTTGATTGATTTAATTGATTGTTCCGTTGTTAGTTGCGATAATTTTATTGTTGCGACTCGATTGTCGGAATAGTATTGGTTTGATCCATTGTGAGTCCGAGTGTGGGTGCCACACCCGGACTTTATACTTTTTAGTTCTCTGCTCCGATTCTCAAGTTTGCACTTCGTTATTTATCTGTTTTTTTTTTAACACTAGTTGATTATAATAGTGTTTGTTGATTACACCACACTATTTGATTAGTAAATTCGGTTATATAATTGACTGATTTATACACTGTCTGCTAACAAACGACACGTCCGATCGCTTCGGCTGTCAGCAAGCAACTGTACACAAACTTAAGGCGGATTCATGCAGCCATTTACATTTACATTTAATTTTAATTTAATTTCATTTAAAAGATAAATGTGTGTAACTGAATGGAACCATGCATGCACCATTCTAATTCACATTTTCATTTATCTATCATTTTCATTTAATTTATAAGATGACCAACTTTTATCTTTTTAAATTAAATGAGAATGCGAAATACACTGCGCATGTGCAGTGAAGAGTGTTCAAGGTTGTAGCTGTCAAACGTCGCATCTTTTAAAATTTCATCGTATTGTTATTGTTCAAAATTAACAGATACAGAAAAATATGAACTTTGACGAACACACACCTTCAACTATTTGACGTTTCAGAAATACAGCAATATTCTAGATGACAAAATATCAATATGCGCATGCGTTCATTCCTCATTTAATTTATATTCAAGCTTCTGCATGAATGCCACATTTAAAAATAGATAAATGAAAATTAAATGAAGATGGAAATTAAATGTAAACGTAAATGTAAATGGCTGCATGAATCCGCCTTTAAAACGAATTTGATTTTAAATGATTACCCCAGAAGTTTCATTAACAAAATATTGTTTTCTGAGAGTAAGCCCAGAATTGTAAACTTGAATGAGGCACCTACTGGGGCTGTCAGTGTCAATTATTTTAGGTTACCATTTATTCCCAAACTTTCGCACAATCTTATAGAGCAAAAGCCCACGACGGCCAGACCTTCGTTATTTTACAAAAGTTGGAAGTTTGCCCATGCATGTCCCCTACATAGGTAAGAACGACCAGCGACTATAGAGTTTGAGTCGTGGTTACTTCGGCAGGTAACAGGTAGTAAAGGTGTATAAAATAGCACCTTAAATTCGTTAGAGTATAAAGCTCAATTTTTTTATATTTTCTCCAGGATAACTTTAGAAATCTCGTCATCCATTGCCGGACACTTATGACAGTTGCTACCCCCTGCCAGACACCCCTAAACTGTAATAAATTATAATTATACTTTCGTTATAGTATAAAAGCTGAATTTTATACATGTTACTTGGGGACCTATAAAAAGATGTTATCCCAATAGCCGGACAGTTTTAATGGTGTTTACATCTTGCCAGACACATTGAAAGTCCGCTGTAGATGCGAGCGCGAGTGCTTAGTCGATTGCGATTTTCAAAAATATCCAATGAAAAAATAATTTCATTACGTTAAAATAATTTCTTAACGTGCACAGCCATCTTATATAAAGTAAAATTTTTTATTTTAATATTGAAATATATATATAGGCTACTAGACAATTGGCCGTATTCTGTAACACAATCATTAACTTATCATCGACCGATAAGATTTTTGTCAAATGGAAACAATTGTAACAAGAAACAATATTCAGAATTTTTGTCAGTGCTACCTACGTTCATTGGCTGAAATAGATAATTATCCATAAAAATTTATCGATTGAGTTACAGAATAGCCTCAAATATTAGGAATTAAAAAAAATAATCTAAAACTTGAAAAATTCCAATCGTAACGTTGGCAACTCTGAAGTCAAATTAAATAAATTAATTTTATTGTCCTAAATTTTTCCTATATTGTAAACCGTATTCATAATCGTAGAAGACAGTTTATTGACAAAATGACAATTAGTTCGATTAATTAGGTAGGCTCCTAAGTAGTGTTAGTCTAGGGCTCCACAAATTGGCAGTTCACATCCGAAAAATTTTAAAATCCCAGACAATAGACACTCTCACATCCATCAAAAAAGAAAAATTTCAATCTAAACAAACTATCCGTTCCGTAGCATATTTCAAAATGATCGCCCTAAACCCTCAACAGTAACCGTAACCGCCAAACTAATGCGGTTATTTTGGTTACAGAAAGTAACCAAGAATTTTGACAGCCGCATTCCGTGAACCTAACCGGTTGTCGAAAAAGTAACCGCGATTACCGTGGTTCAATTTTGGAATATTCTATAAGCCGCAGATGATGCGCAGTAAAAGATCGCAGTCGACTAGGCGCCCTATCTCACTCACACTCGCTTGAACAGTTGTTACCTCGCGCTCGCACTTACAGCGGACTTTTAATGTGTCTGGCAAGATGTAAAAACCATCAAAACTCTCCGGCTATTGGGATAACATCTTTTTATAGGCCCCCAAGTAACATATATAAAATTCAGCTTTTATACTATAACGAAAGTATAATTATAATTTATTACAGTTTAAGGGTGTCTGGCAGGGGGTAGCAACTGTCATAAGTGTCCGGCAATGGATGACGAGGTTTCTAAAGTTATCCTGGAGAAAATATAAAAAAATTGAGCTTTATACTCTAACGAATTTAAGGTGCTATTTTGTACACCTTTACTACCTGTTACCTGCCGAAGTAACCATGACCCAAACTCTATAATCGCTGGTCGCTCTTACCTATGTAGAGGACATGCATGGGCAAACTTTCAGCTTTTATAAAATAACGAAGGTCTGGCCGTCGTGGGCTCTTGGGCTATTAGACAAATTCTAGAATCCGAATCAGTCAGAATAGCATTTTACAACACTATTAAGGTGGGTTCTATTCTTACAAAACTTAAAGAAAAAATACCTTCAGAATTTCAGTCTAACACAGTGTATAAAATTAACTGTTCACAGTGTCCTAAAACGTACATTGGGTAAAGTGAGCAATATTCATGTTGTAGAGTTAAGAACCATATTTACGATTGTAAAAGCAAAAAAAAAACACTGAGAAAACTGCCTTGGCCACTCATCATTTCAGTCTAGAACATGACTTTGATTTTAACAACGTAAAAATATTAGATATAGAACAGAACTTGAAGAAACGCTTATTTCTTGAAATGATCCACATTTACAAAGATCCTAACAGCAATAATTCTAGAACTAACATAGATGATTTAAGTAATGTTCACTCTAACATTCTAAATGAAATTCAAATTTTGTTTGCTGCTGCCATCTGTACTTTGGTTACCTAATGTTTATTACATCGCCAATTTCTGTTTGTGTTTCAATGGTGGTTACATTGTTCGTTTAATTAGTTAGTGATTCATCCTGATATCTTCAGTCACTCAGCAAGTGTTGTCGATTATAGATTGCTGTATTGTAACCTTATACTTTCCAATGTATAGTTCAAGATGGTACATATGTTTCCGACTGTTTTTGTGATTTATAAATGGTACAACAGTATGTATTTTTTAAAAAAATTCTATTTTTTGGTTTCTCTTATTATTCTTCTGAAATTCGGATTTTATAGAATTGTATCTATAGTATTTTCCTGTTTGTAGTGTTGTCTCTGAAGATGGTTTAAAATAAACCGAAACTTTATTTGGCATTTGATTGTTTTTCAACTTTTTGTCCTAATTCCGACTACTCCATTTTACATCATAATTACAAGGACACGATTTCCTCTTCTTCATTCTCAGTAATATTTGATGGAAGCAAAATAGACAGTGCAGGGTGATGGGAATCTTCAATGAAAATGGGATTCAAAGCCCGTGAGGTATCACGCAATGTGTTCAAAATAACAATATCGAAAACTCTTCTTAGAGAATTAAAATTGATTGCAAATTGCAACCGTAACTTGAGGTGATTATTCAGATGTTACAATTCATTGAAATAGTCTTAAATACTAAATTGCATCCTTCTACGGTCAATAATCTCGAATTTGTGCAAAAATTAAAGAAGATTGTCAAATAAAGTTTATTTCTGGCTCAGTAGATTACCATGAGAATATGAAGTCATGCTACAATTATTTCTTCAAATACTAAATTTTAATTTATGCGGAAATTTTCAGGAGACTGTTATATAAAGTGCACTTCAGGTTCAGCCGATCGGTATAAAAATAGAAGATAACCAATTCAGATGCTACGGAAATTTCAAATACTGAATTTCAACATCCTACGGCTGATTATTCTGGATTTATGCGGAAAATTCAAAACAAGCTTCAAATAAAATGCACTTCCGGTACAGACTATTGCAACCATAATACAAGGTGCACAACTAAATCCTAGGCCAGTATTAAATACACAATTTCAACATTATATTTTTTTTTCCATGCCTTCAAGAGGTTTGATAAGTATGTATATTCGAAGTTCAATAATGCTGAAATCAAAGCTGGACCGTGTGATCAGCATAATGAAAATTAATTTCAAATTTGTATGAAAAAGCATGATCTGATCCAATTTTGTCACTTTTGTCATGCTTACGAAATGAAATTTAGGAAAAAATATTTTTATCTAATTCCGTTTCGAAAAGTCAAACTTTACATCAATTTCTGACGTTATGCAACGTCCCATTTTTCATAACTGCAATGCAACAGTTGCGTAAAGTAGCATAAAGTAGTTACGTAATGACTTTACGTAACTGGCCATGTTTCAGACCTAATCAATTATACTTATCTGCGTACAATTAAACGGATATTTCCATCAAAATCTCGATAGGTGAATTTTGTTGGTTTCACAATACTTTCTTATACTTAGTACAAGTGAGTAAAAATGGACGGTCAATATTTATATAATCTAGAATATATATAGTATTGTAGAAAAATGTGGAAAAATGAGAAACAATTCCTACTGATAAGATTCAATTATTCTTAATAATACAAACTGTTGGTTCTCAAATATATTCCAATAATAAATGAAGTATTCTAAATACAGAAAATGATTTTCAATCATAAATAAGTCAGGTGATAGCAGGATGTATGAAAATCGTGATGATTAAAAGTATTATTTATACAGAATTTGAAATCAAAAATAATCCATTATTCATTAAAATTCGAAAAATGTATAGATAATTATTTATTAATTTGACAAAGGACGTTTCGGGTGTCAATTTATTCGAGTAAATCAAGACTTCCCACAAAATGCGTATTTGTTCCTTTGCTGAAAATAATAGGAATTTTTGTATTTATCTGAAGTAAATCCATGATTTTTATTCCAAAAAATCGCATGACAAATTATTACAAAAAATCATTTGATTTAAAATAAATACAACTTGATCAATAATAAATAAACTGAAAATTTTAAGTGATTGTCTAGAGTTGCTCCATTTTAATACATGCCTACCATCTTCCATCTCTCTCTTTGTTTGGCGATAAGAATCTGTGCCGTGTACAAGCGCTTCGTTTCAACTCCTATATATATTATACTTCGTGATCAGGAGCAAGAAACAGTAGATCATGCGAAAATCATGGATTTTCTAAATTTAATCCGGCAACGCTTAGCGACTGCCTTTAAGCTCTGTTGATTGTCGTCGTGAAAGAAAGATGCACAGAAAATTGTAATCGTTTAAATGTGAAAGACAAATCAGTGGGAAGAATTGGAATGCGCAGGATCAGCAAACACTCTCCTTTATATTTACCGGTAATTATTGTTGCTACAATCACATCCGGCATCAGTTTTTTTAAGCAAGTCTGGTACCATTGCACAGTCTTGATATGTTCAGGTTTCGAAGAAGCAGCATTGGTGAGCCAATTTTCAACGTTAATTTGTGCGGTGGGAATCCATGTGGTTGTAACGAGTCAAGAAATTCGTCTGAATAATCAACAGCTTTTCAATCGAATCTTATTATTGATATGATTGAAGTCATCATTTTTTTTGGAGCTAAAATAGTACGCTCACGAAGTCAATTGTAATTCCTAAAGTTATTGGCAATGCTTGGGAAATCTTCTTCCAAAGATCTTCAGTTGAAGACTGAAGTTGACAAAAGTTTGGTTAGAACGATATCTCCAGTGTTGCATGATCAACCAGAAGTTTGCCATCGCCTATATCTAAAAGTTGCGTGGCAAATGTTTGTGAAGAATCATCTCTGAGTGAATGCACACGCATATTAATCGACAATATAATTTTCTTCGCGTGTTTCCAGAGCGCCGAATTCTTCAGACATGCTATGTTGACCGCATGTCTGAAGAACTCGTGTGCTGGTGTTATTCTTGGAATGACGGACAAAGTTTGTCGAAAATCATCGGCAAGCAGTATCATAGTTCCGCCCATTGGACATTGATCATTTCGGAGATCTCGCAGAGTATGATCAATGAAATATCTCAAGTCTATTCTTATGGGTCATGGTACATTCATCTCAAATAATGAGTTGACATGTTTTCAATACAGTTGCCATATCCGATGTTTTCCAAATGTTGCAAACAGGATGTGCATCTAGATTTAAATTCAATGTCAGCTTGAAAGCAGAATGCGCCGTACGTCCTCCATTGAGTAAAGTTGCTGCAATCCCCGATTATGTCACAGCCAGAGCATTCTCATGGTTCATTCAAATTTACACGAAAATCAAATCAAGTAAAAATGTTTTCATGTGCCTCCTGGTGCATCGATGAAAAAGGTTCACTATTTCCTCCTCGTACATGCTCCATAATTGAGTCGTACGCAAGTCGTTGATCGTTTTTTAAGAGCCTTTTCTGTGAAATAGTACGTCTCTATTGATAAAATTGTTCCTGACACGTTCAGGGAAATAGCTCCAGCTGATTGAAGATTTTGTTGGTTATTGACCTACACATATCTTCAAGTGATATCAGTGCTTCATTGAAATTATCTTTCGAATATTGCACATCCCGACTGGGATAGTTTCCATGTGCTCAAAGAAGTATACCTTTGCTCATACTCTCTTTATATTTTTCCCACAAATCTTTTGAATGAGAAAGCATCGATTGACAAAATTCTAGCAAACAGAGTTTGTATTTGGTGAGCATGACATATTTCAGATGCTTCTGCCAATGTGTTGTCTCAATGTTGATCATTTTCAAGCATAACAAGTTTGAAACCTGTATGTCTGACACTTTTGATTATCGATGGTTTTGATTGCTTGAAACGATGTTGGTCCTTTAATTATGTGAAGTAGCATTCGTAAATAGTAGCATTCACAAAAATCCGGATGAGTAGTATATACTTGTTCCAATTTTTCAGTAGCAAATATGACAGCTATCTAAAAATATCTTGCGTCTCGTTTTCTTCTGCAAAATTTCTTCGTTGACTGATTACAAGTATAATACACTGCGGGACTTCATGATACAGTAATGCTTTTGCAAATTCGTCAGCTGCACACAATTGGAAAAAAGCTATCAAAGTTGTGTTTGGTAGATCTGCAGCTCTCTGGGGAGCGTTCTCTTCCGTGAAGTAGACTCATTGACCGTTCTTCGAGTGAACACTAAGATGCATAACAGAAGCAAAGTTTTCGTGAATGTCGAAACCAAAAATTTGCAATACAGCTTCATTACTGTTATTATAATGTCCCTTTTGGAATTGTTCAATTTCATTGACGGGTGCATTGGGAATTATGAGTCCAAAAACTGTCATATCGCTGCCTTTATTCACGTATTTACATAGTAATTTGAATTTTGCTAATGAATGCTAACCCCAGAAAACACAAAGTAACCTGGAGACATCCAGGAGGAACAACAGAAAACCAAATAGATCATATGTCAGATAGAGAAATCAGCAAAAAACCACTCGATACAAGATCATTCCGAGGAGCAAATACGGACACAGATCATTACCTAGTGGTAACAAAAATAAAACACCTCACCGCAAAAAAATACTACATAGCTCAAGAAAAAAAAGAGAATTGGAATACAGGCCTACTAGAAGACACAGAAATACAAAAGATATTCGAAGAACGATTAACAGAAAAACTACAAAAACAAATTACTGAGCCAATCAGTATCGAAGAGAAATAAAAAAACAAGTAACACAAACAAGTAACGAAATCTTGGGGAAACAACAATCCAAAGCACCTAATAAGGAATGGTTCGACCAGGACTGCGATATAGCAAGGAGAAACACGAACGCGGCGAGATTGAGATGGCTAAACACAAAAACAGAACAGTCAAAAAATGAATATCCAGCAGCAAGAAACAGAGCAAACGCAATCTATAAAAATAGGAAAAATGAATGGATCAACCAAAAACTAGAAGAAATAGAAAGAAACAAACTAAGCCAGAACCTAAAACAGTTCTACAGTCAGATTAAAGTAAGAACTAATAAACCAAGAGCTATCTTGAGAGGAATAAAAAACGCTAATGGCAAAATCGAATACGATCCTAAAAAAATTGGGGAAATATGGCTAGATTACTATGAAAAAATATTGAAAACAGACAAAAATGACACGTACAACCACCCGATAGGTAGTAAAAATAAGGCACATCCCAGAGAATACTTACAAACAGAAAGAAAACAAAACGGTACAAATAATATAGAACCTCCATCTGAAAAGGACACAAAAATAGAAATAAAAAGACTCAAAAACAAAAAGGCAGCGGGTGAAGACAAAATTGTAGCAGAAATGAATAATAAAACATGAAGGAAATGAACTTCACCGCCAAATTTATTCTTTAATAACAGATATTTGGACTCAGCGAGTAATTCCTGAAGAGTGGAACACAGGAATTATTATCCCTATCTTTAAAAAAGAGGACAAAGAAGAGTGCAACCCACTATAGACTTATAACGTTATTGAACGTCACTTATAAAATTTTTGCAAACCTAGTAAATGCGAAACTCAGAAACCAAGCCGAAAGAATAATAGGCGACTATCAAAATGGATTCAGACCAAGAGGATCGACAGTTAACGCAATACATATAGCCGAACAACTAAGTCAAAAATCCCGTGAATTCAATAAAGACCTGCACATTGCCTTCATAGACTTTAAGGGCGCTTTTGATTCAGTAAACAGAATCAAAATGTCAAAAATATTAGAAGAGCTAGAAGTACCCAAAGAACTAAGAGAATTAGTAGATATAAGCCTTAAAAATACACATGCAAAAGTAAGAATCCAGAAAATTGCAACCAGGAAATTTGAAATAAAGAGGGGAGTAAAACAAAGAGATCCACTTCCACCTACACTATTCAATTTAGTCCTAAAATGGATTGTACGTCACGCAAAACTCGGAAACAAGAATATTATGACAAACCAAGTGCAACTAATAGCGTACGCTGATGATGTTATGATAGCAGCAAACACAAAGAAACTATTAATAAAGTCTATAGAGGAACTAGATAACGCAGCAAAGAATACAGGACTCGAAATGAATGAAAACAAAACAAAGTATATGAGTCTTACAAAAGATGGAAACACAAGCACATATTTAACAACAAATACTTACAAATTTGAATCTGTATCCACATTCAACTACCTAGGAGCATCAATAGGGAAAAACGATGAAGAGAGAATAGCAGAGTGAATTCAAAAGGGAAATCAAGCCTATGGGAAAACCAGAGCCCTACTAAAAAGCTCAAAATTAAGCAAGAGAACAAAAATACATATCTACAAGACACTAATAAGACCAGCAATAAAAAAGAAGAAGAATATCTGAAAAAATTCGAGAGAAAAGTAATGAAAACAATACTTGGATCCAATATAACGATAGAGGGAGAAAGATGACTGAAAACAAACGCAGAAATAGAAGAAACTCTGGAAGGAGAGAATATAGTTAGAAACATAGAAGCGTTAAGACTGGGATGGTATGGCCATATAATGAGAAAAACACCCACAGAATTAATTGAAAAAATAACCGTCTGGATACCACTAGGAGTAAGAAACAGAAGAAGACACCGAAAAAGATGGCTGGAAAAAATAGAAGAGGACATGAAAGCAATGAATATAAAAAAATGGAGAACAAAATGTAAAAATCTAAAAAAATGGAAAGAAATAACAACCAACGCAAAAAAAACATGGAAATCTATAATCAAAAGAGAAGTAATCCACCTCAAAAACGGATTCTGACGCTTAAGCGTCTCGCAATAATTCTATGAATTGGAACGCGATGATTATGATGATCTCAATTCTATTTTATAATTACATGTAGCTCATGTTATGCATACACAAAAGTTTTATTTGATTTTTGTAATTATTATATATCAGGGGGTGGCCAAGCTCCTTGATAGTCCGAGCCATTTATCAAAATTTGAAATTTTTCGCGAGGCGCAATTAAAAACGTACTCAAAAGTATACAGAAAAGGTTTTAAAATTTTTTTTTCCGTCTACAAATTCAAAACCGGTCGGGAGTTGATCGATAATTACGCCACTGTTTTCACTTGGACGGAGATGAAATTTGTTGTTGCACTTAGTCTTTCATATTTGTTGTCAGTAATTCAAAAGACCGATAAAAGAAATTGGGAAACACATACGGAACGAAAATTTAAAAAAATATAATAACACAAAAATGAAGAGGGAACTCGGGTGCATTTATCGATAGCCACAAATAATCCTTCAAAGAGCCGCATGTGGCTCGCGAGCCGCAGATTGGCTTCCCCTGTTATATATCAAACTGCGATAATATAATTTTAAATCCTAATAAATTGATTGTAGATTTCAACAAAGAACTTGTTTGCCAGGAGTAATTGGTGCTATAGATTGCACGCATATAAAAATTCTAAAACCCATCATAGCAGGACATAATCACAAAGCAGAAAAAAATTACTATGCTAAAAATGTTTAAATAATAAGCAATTCATAGAATGGAATGATGATCGAATAGATATATAAGATACAAGTGTAAAAAGTTATTTTTCAATGTACGAGCGGCTTGATTGAAAATACGACCCACTAGAGTGTTTCGGAAAGCTCCGTAAGTGCATTGGACTTTTTACACGTGTGTCTCACAATGTTTCATCTTCGATCGTCCCAAATTTCGTAAAACAGCTACTTATATTATGAATATTTCTTCTTTTGTAAATATCTCTTTGACGGATATTATTGATAACTAAGAAGACGATTTTATGAATTGAACTGTTTTCGTTTGAGTTGACATACATAAATGTTCTTAGAAATTTGAATTAAAATATCAAGTTTAAAATGTTCAGAAGTGGTTTTAGTGTTGTAGATCAGTTTCAATAATAGATATTTTCTGAATTTTCAAAATACTGATAATAATTGGAGCTGATGGACTCTTTCATTGAAATCGTGCATTAGAAGTGTGCAATAAAATTCTTATTGCACAATTTTGTATAAAAGCCAGTTTTCACATTAAAAACTACATAAAAAACGGTAATTTTGTATACGATCGTAGATAGAATATATAATATAATAACATAGCTTCTATTGGTAGATCTGCGACTAGATCTTGAAAAATTTTGAACATAAATGCTTAACACGCGAGTAGCAATCACGATAACCATAATTATTGAAGACCATCTAGTATACGTCAGCGTTTTCAAAATCAGTATAATAATAAATATCAGGGTTGTTGGCTACTTGGAAATTTAGGTTATTCTCTGGAACCATGGCTTCTGACACCAATTTTAAATGCTCTATCAGGTACTTCTGAAGACCGATTTAACCATGTTCACTCACGAGCAAGAGCTTACATAGAGAGATTGAATGATGTACTAAAAAGCTGTTTTCCGATGTCTCAGTGATGATAGAAAACTTCGGTACTCACCAAGAATGTCTGGAGCTATTAGCTGTGCAGTTTTACATAATATGAGGATCTTCCTAAAATAAGAAAATCCTGAAATCTGCAATATCAGAATTTATTTAATCATGCTAATAATATTAGAAATACAGTAGTTAGACTCGGTCTTTCCATCTCCGAATAACTTTTTTCCCTGGATAATCACTATGGTAACAATTATTGCAACAGTTGTTGCTGTGGATATTACCCACCGAATAAAGTTATTCATAGGTGGAAAAACTGAGCCTTAGAAATATGAATCGATTCAAATGCATGTTTTTTTTCGAATTGTTCTAAAATATTTGTCATGATATCATTATGTTGTTTGAAACAATCAACTATGGCGCTTACAGAATCAGAAATTTTATCTAATTAAGAATCTTTTATTTCTAATCTAGAATTTAAAAGGATCTGATTGCTTGAAGTATCTTCATCCGTTATTTTTTTCTCATTCGATCGTATTCTTAACTGCGGATGAGGATGAGGCAAACAAGGTATATTGTTTGATTGGGGAACTAGAGGCAGAGCATTGAGTTCGAGTTTTAAAAAAGGATTGAAATCAGGTTCATTTGGAGTGATTGATCATCAAGTGCATTAAAATCAATAAGAGACAAGAGGCGTTCCTCTGAAGGTGTTAGTGCACTTGAAGTACACGGACCACCACCAGTTTTCTTCCGATCATCTTCCAATTACTCCAAGTCTACGGATAGGATTTTTTTCAGGAATTTTGGTAGAGGATGGTCACGGAATATAATTGAACATACAGCCATCCACTGTTTTACATTTTTCTCTAGGCCAAGTTCAGCATTCAGAGTCTCAGACACTGTATTCCATAATGCTGTGGTTGTATACTTGGCATTTATGCAGTTAATATTATTGTATGGCAAATCCCGATGTTCCATACAAGTCAGCATTTTTTTCTAATTGAATTTGTGTTGTACGACCACATCTTTTAACTGCATTTTTAAAATTGCTTTTACCTACGACGGTGCGCTAATAGGTGATTCGCTCACTAATTATGAGATCTATAATGACACGCATTTTTGTAAGAGAAATAATAAGAATAGGAATTCTATCAAATTTTAGGTTCTATTTATTATGAATAACTATTAATACACACACATCAATTTATGTCTTATAAAAATTTACGACAAGATCAGGGACAAGATTTTCACAATTAGATGTTTTACTAATTCGAGTTAGCTCATTTATAACTGGAGTTGAATTGTAAGAGCTAATAAAATCAAGTAATATCTTTTTCGAAAGATTATCGGCCAGAAGGTTAACATTGAAATCACCCAGCACGGATAAATTTGAATAGTTACTACTTGAAACTATTTTTTACAGGCAAATATTCAGTTGTCTTAAAAATTCATTTAGATGAGAAGATGGAGCCCGATAGATAACTAACACATAATTGATAGTATTACCGTGTTTGAATTTTATTGCACAACATTAAAACAGTAATTCGATGTTGAACTCTTTCACGAAATCCACTTGTCCAAAAAAAATATTATTATGACAAAGTATCATAGCACCACCATGACCGTGGTTTTGACTGCAAAAATTACTCGCAAAACTGAAATCTTTTAATTTATGTGCTCGGGTTTCGTTTTCGTGAAACCAATGTTCAGAAAGACATAAAATATCGCAGGGCTGTGAACGCAAGAACATTCTAACTTTTCGATCTTGTTTCGCATGCACTGTATATTCTGGTGTACAATTTTAACTGTCCTGCAGAGATTATTGGCCGGTGATAACTGCAATTGTGTGAAGTCTTGTTTTTATGAGATTCTTACAGGAGTTTTCTCTGAAAAATTATCCCGTTCATTTTCTTGCGACTTTTTGAATGTTCTAAAATTGAATCTGGGCCAAAATCTAGGCGCTTAAAACTAATCTTTCAGGTCAAAATCAGCACCAATTTTGAAACTTTTCATATTAGATTTTTCATTCAACTTTAATTCATCGATAATGAAGTCACATGACTGCTTACCCGTTCTTTCAGACAAGTACGCATCAATTGCTAATTCACTTACATTAAGACTGACTCGGGACACAAATAGCCAGAACTGAACTTTCAAAATTAGTACGTTCAGTGTTATTTTTGGAATTTGGACTTCCAGTAGAGTGCGTTTAAAACGAACAGTCGATTAAGCTGCGCGAATGGGCGGGGCATATTTTTGTGTACTACAGTTGTTACAAAATTTGATCTACCACTTGCAACATGGAGTTCCACTTGTTTAAAACATTAAATATATGCTCGTTCACTTATTAAAAGCAGTTTAGAAAATACATTTTGCAAATATCAGCATAGTAAGTACAACGTTTGAAAAAATTACCAGGTTTTATTGAGGAGGATGAAAATTAAATACAAGTAAATACTTCTCCTGTCATATTTTTATCAATTTAAATACATAATTCATTTTCGTCATCACTATAGAAAAATCATCCGTCGTCAGCTAAATTGATAATTAATTTGTCTACTAAATCGTCCATAGTGTATTCTTCGCTTACAAATTTGTTTTATTTTCTTTGAAATTCTTATAAACATTCCAAATCACTTCTTTCGTTTGTTTTTTGAGACTTTTCTTCGATGGTGTAGCGCACACTTTCTCATTTGAAAATATCAAAAGTAACGACTACCAGAAATGGAATACTGATTACTATAAGATAATTATCAACAGAAACTAGCTGTGCGCGATGTGAACATAAGGGATGCAAGCACCAGAATGAGGAATATCCTGGCTGATGTCTTCAAGATAGAGAGTAGAGAAGTTTTCCTTGTTTTTCATTTATGTTCCTCTCTTTAGGACGAAAATTGCTCTTTCGCACAACCGACTATTCGTTTCAAACACACTCTATCAAAAGTTCCATCAGGTTTTCTTTTCCTATATGTTATTATTTTGAAGTCCGACTCTGTATTTTTGTTCGACAAAAACTTCACTTGATCGTCCGCATCAGGAACCAATATTGGCTGTTTAATTAGTAGCTGGTTGGATGCGGTCAAGGTTTTATTTAGACTCAAGTCGACTTCTTATTAAGTACGGTTATCAATCTCAGGACGTGGTGACCACCTTATCAGTGGATTTTTGACAGCAACAGTATTTGTGTTCACTTTTATCAACTGAGCGCTCTCAGACTTTGTGTTACTGCTTTTTTGTAGCAATTTTACTTAGTTTGAGACAATTGTCAGATTTTTTGAAAGTTCAGTGATTTTATTCAATAACTGGGAAAGTAACCTTTCCTGTTTCTTGTACATTCCTCTAATTTCAATAATCAAGTTACCTTCCATCATAAAGTATTGTTTCACATGATTGATATACCCATTTGATATTTGATCTATTACTGGTGATAATAGTAAGATCTCTTTTACCAATTTTAACACATGTAGAATGAAACTTGGCATTACATATTCCTGCACATTTTATGATTGATTCTTCAGATTTGCACAGTATTTTACATATATTGCACTTATCATGCACTTCACAACAACCAGCAGGCGCCATTTTTTATTATTTTTGAAAGAAACAAAATATGAAAATTTTAACTTCACGCGAACGCAATTTGAACTTTGTACGTGTCGTTCCATAGTCCAACGCTCTACCTCTGCATTAATAATTTGTTGCTGTTACTGACTTATATCTATATATCTATCTAAGAGCGTTACGGGGTCAGTGAGTCAGTGATGAACGTAAATATATGTTAAGATCTTTGGGCATGAATGAAATTATTAATTGGATATTTTGATCTTGAAAAGAATTCAAACTCATAAGGTATGCACTTTAATCTGACAGTTCTAACAGATAGATTTAAGGTTATATATAAAAATTCACGTACTTACAAAATTAAGGCACAGTTGCATTAAGCATTGTTAACTTTAATCACATTGTTAGATATTTGATCACGTGTTTTTGACCATACCTTCTGATAT
Source organism: Dromius quadrimaculatus (assembly GCA_963989225.1). NCBI lineage: Eukaryota > Metazoa > Arthropoda > Insecta > Coleoptera > Carabidae > Dromius > Dromius quadrimaculatus. The sequence continues at coordinate 37,467,085 of OZ022325.1, read as the reverse complement.
TCAAATACAAACTGGGATATTTTTATGTATAATTCTATGTTACACGTAAATTGAAACTGTTATACGAATGTTACAAACAAGTTCATCATTCTTACAATCAATTATTTTGGATTGAACGTCATTGGAATATTAAGTTAGCAGCATGCTTGCTGATTACATGTTAACAATACTTCATGCAACTGGACCGAAGTATATTCATACAAGTTGCATAATAGTTATTTATGTATCAAGTACCGGAAGTGCATATTTTCAGTATAAGCATCGATAATTGCAGCTCAAGACAACGCCGAGGTCTGCAATCATGCGAGTGCTAAAAACGCACTTTCAGTAAAGATGCATACAATACTTCTTTTTAAATTGTGTTACTTAATAAAACTCATATATTATGCAGTTTTTAAATGACATAATTTAAATGAAAATCAATCTATCGTTTCTAAGTAGACGACAATTCAAAATGTTTATTGACAACAGAAGAAATAAAAATTTTGCCACACGATTTATATAATAGTGTAAAAATTGTTATGAAACTAAGAAAAATTATTGATAAAATTATGGACGAAAACAGTGATGACGATGAGAGTTATTTTGAAGATCCGGGTCCTCCACCTGAAATTGCACAGGCTTCTAATGCAGTATCTTTAAATTTACTGCCTTCAACATCGCAAGAGAGGTAGTACAAATATGAATATGAAAATTACAGATTGGTGCATACAAGGAGAGATGGAGAAAAAATTATATATTTTTGAATTGGGTTACTTTTTATAACTGGTACTAAATAGTGACTATTTTTCAGTAGTAGTACCAAAAAGATTGATTTTCTGTTGATGTCTTGGTTACCATAATGTTGACATTTTGTTTCAATTTTTAAAAAAGCATTGTTACTCTAATCACATTGTCAAATATTTGATCACGTGCTTCTAACCTGATTTTTTTGACATCTGAATAGAAGTTATAATATTCTCATATATAATTTTACAACAAATACAATTTGAAATCGTCATTTGAACCTTAGAAACAAGTGAATTATTCACGCGAACTATTTTTTACCAAATAAACGTCATTATAGTAATTAAGGTATCAAGGGTGTTAAAAGGACAATAATTCCTGAGGTCAGCAGTATACTTTCCGAGGACCTCTGGCCCAAGGTGTGTACGTTGATCGTAAGCATTATTGTCTGTTCAACTCCCGTGGTGCTCTCTATGTTTGGTGACCAACTTTTGTTCCATTTCAATCAAAATCTTTTGCAATGTATGTCCTGTCATTGTGATTTCTGTCAGAGAAATTACTCTAGTTACTTGCTGTAACAAGGAAAAATAATGCCCTCGGGTATTATTTGTTACGTAATAACTCTGGAATCAGTATTATCATAATAACAATAGAAAACTAGTCGGACATTAGAAAATAAAGTCTACGACACCAGCCTGTTAATTATTTCCATGTTACTAACCGTTAAAAAAATATGTTACAACTATTTTTTTATAATTCATATATAAATTTTCTTGTATGAATGTGTTGAAATCTCCGAAAAATATTATTTAAAAACTCGAAGTAAAACGTAACGGTCGATCTCTCAGATACGATAACTTTCCGGTAGGTGCTAATGGCAAGTACTGAAAGCAAACTGTAGTAGCAAGTTATAGAATTCCAATATGTTTTTGTTACCGAAAACTCAACGGTAGATCCTGATAACACTCCCGTTAAGAGATACAGAACTCCACCCAATATCCGTTTTCTCCATGCGAAAATAGTCTTAATATGAAAGTCCGTCGTGCATCGGTGTGTTCAAGCAACACGCTGCTTGATTTGATCTCGTCTGAATACAGCTATATCTCGCCGTGTAATCACAGCGGTTACTTCAGAGGCCATTGGAGCATTGAAGCATCTTTCATGTTCATTCAACGACGATTTTTCTACCCTGATAATGACTAAGTCATCAGCTCTCACATCTTCCAATACGGATTCAAAGCCCCGAAGTAAACAGTTGTGCTCATGGAATAATGTTTGTAATTCATCAATAATCTTTCGATCTGTTGCTATACTGAATGTGGATCGTCGATCAGTCTCTTACTCACATTATCTATGAAATGAATTTGCAAGAACTGTAGCTCTTGATCGTGTTCTGGAGGAAGTGAAGTAATCTGATCATATACTGGTCCTTGCACTATAAATGTAGACCAGAAATTACCATATCTCAAAATATTCATTTGGAGCAAATGATGTCATTTGAAAGCATGAGCTGTATTTCCGAATATGCTCTAGAAAGTGTTCCGACTTCTAGATAGCTCCAGCTACGTGAGTTAAAAGTGGTTCTAGTGGCTCAGTCATCAGAGCAACACATGCCAGGCGTTTCTTTTTGAAAACTGAAAACGAGACAATGTAAGTACAATGTAGCCATTGGACCAATGACAACATCACTATGCATTCTGTTATCGCAGTCTTCATCGTGATCAAATACCGCTTTCTTGAGATCGATTCTAGTTCTTGATCGAGTCTGCCATGAGCATTCAGTTTCACGTTGTGTGTTCCGGCTCTTTGAGTATTGCAGCAGCTCTTGAAGTAGACTCTGCAACTCTTTCATCATGCTGTTGGAAAGTTTCGGCTACCCTTGAAATAGAAGTCGAATTCACAGCTTTTCAAGTCCCGCCTCTCGCTCTTCAGATGTTTCAGCAGCTCTTGAAATAACAGCTCGCTTTCGCAGGTTTACAAGTAGGGTCTATCGCTCTTCAGATCATGCAGTAGCTCTTGAAATAGAAGCTCGTATTCGCAAGATTTCAAGTCGTGTCTCTCGCTCATAAAATTTTTTAGCAGCTCTTGAAGTAAAAACTCACATTTGCAGATTTTTAAGTCGTGCTTCTCGCTCTTCAAATGTCTTAGCAGCTTTAGTGGCTGAGAGTTGCATCGCATTTCTGGTTGATCTTTCAATGTCAAATTTTTTGCGTGTTATTTCAAACAATCTCCAGTATTTATAGTCTATTAACTGATGATATGAAGAGAGTGTAATTGTATATGATAAGTGTCATTTGTCTTATGAACAAAAGAATAATAGTTATTCATATCAACATCCAGCAGTCTTGATGGTAATGGTATTCCGATGGTATTCTATTCTAAACCTCTTACCAACAACTAATCACAGTCATAATCACTATTTGCTATTATTTTGGCAAAGAACACTATATTTCTTTTTATACCTCAAATATATTAATGACAACGCGTCATAAACTACTGAAATATTTAGTTCATGTAAGTGAACTAAGCTGGAAGGTCTATTTGAACAGTATAAGAAAATTTTAAAAGTGTGAAACATTTTTGTGTTCTTGGATTCATTTTTAAGTATTCCTGACAATTTTTGAACATGAAATATGCGAGTAATATCTACTTTCACTTATTGAAGTGAAACATCACAAGTACTTATAGACTTGTGAGAATGACTTCATAAATGTAACTCATGTCTGGTTCCTGCATATATGTCACTTCATAGCTTGATTATCATGAAGTCATTACTGCATACTGGTCTAGCTGTGCATCTCGCATTATGGTTGCAATCGTCCGTACCGAAGGTGCACTTCACTTGAATATCCGTACAATATTAGAATTTAGTATTTGTATTTGCTGTAGCATTTAAATGGTCATCTTGTATTTTTCTGCTAATTGGCTGAACTGGAAGTGCTCTATATAAAACAGACTTTTCGAATTTTTCGTATAAATCCAAAACAATTTGTCGTAGAATATTGAAATTTTGAGCTGAGAGCTTCTATAACATCTAGTTGTGCACTTCGCAAAACGATAGAACGTAGAATGTTGGAACTCAGTATTTGAGACGATAGTACCGTCCAGATGCTCATATCTTATTTTCATTGAGATCGACTGAGCCGGAAGTGCATTTTATTCGACAGTCTTCTGGAATCTTTCGCATAAATTCGAAACGATTGGTTGTGGAGTATTGAAATTCAGTATTTCAGTCTGCTGTAGCATCTGAATAATTGCTTACTATTCTCATAGCAATCGACTGAACCGAAAGTGCACTTCGGTTGTAATTTTTTTATTTTATTTTGAGCATAAATTCAGAACCGTTAGTCGTTGAATTTTGGAAATGAAGGAATGTTGTATCATAAGAATAATGACCTACTGTCTTCATAGCAACCAATTAGGTTGAAAGCGCACTTTCATTGACAGGTTTTTAAAAATTTTTGGATAAATTCAAAAAGATTAGCCCTGGAACGATGGAATCTTGTAGTTGATCATTATATGCCAGAATATATCCAATGATATAAAAGTCATGTAATGTCCACGTCAGTTTTTTTATTTCGCAATCGATATGATCTTTGCTGAGATGCAAATGGAAGTAATGTTAGTCGTGCTTATTGATATTGTCAGGAACTTTCACGCAAACCAAGAAAAACTGTTCGAACAACGAAAAATTATTTGATACATCTGGCACGCCATCTAGTGTACATATGTCAATGTCACTATGGTAGAACCTTTCACGCAAGCACCTGCTAGTACTATGTAAAAGTACTTTCTTGCAAGTGCCAGCACCAACTGTAGAAAGTACTAACCCAATTTCTCAAACGGTATTAGAGTTAATTAAACGTTATATATATATATATATATATATATATATATATATATATATATATATATATATATATATATATATATATATATATATATATATATATATATGTATATATAGTAACAAATGTGAAGTATCTAAAGTTATTAGGTCACACTAATGTGCATTTATTCAATAATTTATTGTAATTATGATCCTAGTTAACATTCACCAACAATCTAGATGATGTTTTATTGTCTGATATGAGAATGCTAGATCATTGTTGCTAGATGTTCGGTTGTCGGATATTTTAATGAAAGCTCATGTTGCTTAAGTGTCAGACATTTGAATGCTAGTTAATTGTTAGAGGGAAGTGGATAAAGTGCATGAACTAGCGGGAGAATAATAATTCAATAAAAAGGGACTGTGAGCGACTTTATTATTGTGAACAAATTGTAAAGTGAAAAACCGTACTGTAATCTGTAATATTATTCAATCACAAATTTTGCAGGTTCTGTTGTTCCAGCAATATGTATTTTTATAAACACAATGATCGGTTGTCAACGCATAATGATTGTTATTCTTCTAACCATTGGTTTGATGAGTATGGGTGCCGGACTCAGTGGATTTTTTTGCAATCACATTGATATTGCGCACTATTATGCCGGTGAGCTCATTTTTGTTGAAATACGAATAATATTCCCATTTTTATCTATTTGTAGGAACATTGATGGCCCTAACCAATACTGTAGCAACTATACCAGCCATTATTGTACCAAATGTAGTTGGATACTTAATATATACATATGTAAGTAACTTATACAAATGAAGATGGCCTTGGATTCACATATTTTTCAACCGCATACTTCTTGAACTGTGAGCTGCAGCTTATCAATACCATGCACTCCATTAGATTTCCAATGTATCCAAAGTAAATAGCTATATATCTGCAAATTACAAAATATAGAATTTTTTTGAACAACTCACGGTTTACGAGTGAGTGAACATCGCAAGTGAAACTGTCTGCATAAAACGATATCATAATATTTCTGGACTCATTCAACGAATCTACAGTTCACTCACAGATTAATATAGTAAATGAAGTTGATGATTAAGGCTTTGACGTAAATTATGCACGATCTACATACAAAGTTTTTTTTTCTTCAAATTTTGTGTGAAACTTATTTCTTACACGAAAGCGATCAATAAAGTATCGTAATCTCAGGTGTACTCCCATCACTTGTATTTTCTGTTATATTGTTCAATCATATATTGAATGAGTAATCCATTTTTCACTAGTGTAATTCATAGAATGGAAATTATACTGTATAGCATTGTGCTCTACCTATTTGATATTATACGTATTCAATTATTTTTACTCCAATATTTTCTCTCATAATTTTATAACAGGACAAATCATCTTATGATCTTCTGAATTAATAGATACCTGCAAACACTAGAGTCTATAAGAATTCAATATAACTGCTTAGTTCTCAAATCTACAAGTAGATTTTCTGTAAACGACTATGAATTCTTCAAATCTTCGTCCCTCTTTTCCGAATAAGAATATGCTCAGTCGCTATATTTTTTGTTCTTTACTAGAGTCCTGAATTTTTAACCAGTCTTTCAACTGCTGGTTTGGAAACTCAAGAAATTAACATTTCCTCAAAATTTTTGATTCTTCAGACTTATTTCAATCGAATAATTTCTTTGGATTCTTCATTCGCTGCTAAAGTCTCTGCTTCAATTATTGGAAGTACAGTTCTCTCCTGTATTTGGCCAAACCCCAATTTTGCATCTTCTGCGATTATTATAAGGGAACTGATCCATCAGTTTTTGTACACCTTTATAGTTCGCATCATGTAACAATCTGAATCAGCTATATCTTTTTTACGAGAGATGATTCCGTAATCTTATGCTCCGACGAAATTGCTAAAATGATTTTTCCGCCAACTGTCAAAAAACATGATATTTTTGTATTGTTATGGATACGCAAAGTTCGTGATTTTTCCACCAGCAAAAAAATCAAACATATTTTTGCTCACCTAATCTAATATAAATAATTCAGCTTAGTAATGCTACAAGGATAGAGACAAACAGGTATTTAACAAAAAAAAAATATGAATTTGTACACAAAACTACTTATTCTTGTATATAAAAATTAATTGTTGACAGTTATATTTTCATCGAACAACAATTGCGCATACTTTTGGTGACAATACCAAGGTGACTGCGAATTAATTATAGTTTGTACTTTTTTCCTACATTTCACTGAATAAAACAATAACAATTGTTGATCTATTATTTTTTGACATTAAGCGAAAAAATATTGTTTGTATTTCGTGTGCGAAGTGATTGTATTTTGTTGCGCTTTCGAATGAATTTGTTACCTAACCTTACGGTCTCGGTTGAAATTGACATTCTCACGCTCAACAAAAAAACAATCACTTCGCACACTTAATACAAAAATAACTATTTTCAGCAATAATATAAGAAACAGACATCTTATAGTCCAGGAGTCCGCGGTCAGAAATATGCGAAATCTGACCACTTGTGAAATGTAATTGGAATATTTATTAACAAAAAGTATGAAGCAATGGCTCTAGCCCGAAACACATATAAGAAATATGACCAGCTATGAAATTTCGATAGTATGTAATTTATGGATAAACATTAACGAAAAACGATATCCTACACCTGGATGACGGGGCAAAATGGTTCTTACACTCTGATAATCATGTAAAAATTTCAGTGCGTTTGCAAAATCTGATTACTAGAAAATCGAACGTTTTCCAGAAGCTTATAGTGTAAGAAGATAAGTAAACACAAACATAATTTCTTACGGCTGCATCGTGGGGCAAAGTACTTCTTACAAGCGTTTGAAAGTTGCCACGACGCACTTTTTTACCGTATCAACGCTCGCTCATCGGTTTTTGTAGATAGTATGAGTAAATAGTACAATCGTAAGCAATTTAAAACGCATACTTCGATCCCATTATTATTTCAGGTGTTATCTTATCTTTAATTAACATAAGAAGAGCGAATTAAACATTATCTTCAATTTTCAATTTGAGTCAGTACTATATAAAAAATCTGACGTAAACATCACGTGACTTACTTGTATATAATTTGATATATACACAAATTTATTCAATAAAGTTCTCTTTCGCTCCAGATTATAATTAATATAATTTTAATAATATTTTGACATATAAAATGTCAAACAAAATCAAAAAATTGACCACAGATTATCATTGCCCACCTTTTCATTTCAATTGAACTGATTGTTTTATACGGCAAATTCTGAATGTCTGTTATACTTATAAACTGCACTTCCGGCTCAGCCGATTGATACAAAAATAGTAGATAACTATTTTGATGTTACAACAAGTTCAAACACCAAATTTCAATTGTCGTCGTTAAAATAAATGATAGACAGAATTGGTTTTAATATTTATATTGTTTTTAACTGTTATAATACTTAAAAACTGGTAACTCGATAATCTTACAACACAAAGCTTAATATTACGTATGTTATACTTCTTGTGGATTTGAATATTGAATATTGAATGCCCTCATATTCCCATCACCATCCATATATCACCTTCTTCCTCAATGAGCCCCCTTTGCTTCAAGATGACGTCATGGCCAATAATGGGAATATTGCACGTCTCAGCGTCTTCCTGTTCATACTATACTCTTATATGGGCACGTGTAAACAATTAACGCGTGAAGACGATTAAAGTAAACCCCAGCATCTTCTTGCTGGTACTGCACTTCTTATTTGGGCGCGTGTAGACAATTAGCGCGTGAAGGCGATCAAAGTACTCCTCCACAATCGGCCCTTCCTGATAATTGAGCCGTCCTCGACTCGACCAGCTCACCTGACATTTATTGAATCTAAAACATCGGTATAACAAACAAAATATTAGTTTATAATCCAATATTCATTTTTCTGGAATCGGTTGATTTTGTTCCCAATTTTTGTTCCATATTTGGAGTGATCAGTTCCATAAGAACACAAAACGTAGAGCAAAACAACCAGATGGCGCCTAGGAATGGTACATGGGTGGAATTTTGATACTTTTATGGGTATTCGAGCTGCCAGCTTGGCCAGATGCCACCTTTAACGAAGAATGCAGCTCCATATCTTAATCCGTGGTCACCTGACTCCAACTGAGTGTCCAGCCTCCGCCAGTGAATCCCTTCTCCACGTACTCATGACGAGTGAATACGCAGGAATACTACTGACTTGACTTAGTCCAGTCTCCGCTAGTGAATCCCCTTAACACATACCCGTGACCAGCGGATACGCGCAGATACTACTGACTTGACCTAGTCCAGCCTCCGCCAGTGAATCCCCTTAACACATACCCGTGACCAGCGGATACGCGCAGATATACTCGGACAAGCCTAACCTGTCGCTTGAGAATTTATCTTCTGGAGATAGAAATAGCCTGACCTAACTGTATCTATCTCTCTCTTACTAATGCTATGAAAGAAACAGTTGTTGCATGACGTTTGTCTTTCCAAGCTAAGACATACTCTATTGCTGATGTCCTCTTTAATTTCTACCTACCGCCTTGTACCAGTAAGAAACGTATGTCTGCGTGAAAATATTTTGTTCATTCGCTTCCATGAGCGCACTTAGTAATTTTGTTTGGCTAATCAATAAGGTTTGAGCCACGCGAAGATTGAATATAGCTGAATTAAACGCTTCTTTCTTTTCACTTGTTGATTTAAGACATTATGTACATTTCGTATGTAAAACAAACATTATCGGAGTACAAATTTTTTTCTTAAAAATTATTCATATTTGATATACTGTTTTATCGTGGATTTTTGATATAATTAATTCAACCACGACAAATCATAAATCCATTCTATAAAATGTTCTGACTTTGATAAACAATACATAGATAAACGAAAAGAAATTTATAAACGCTTTCAAGAACACAACATATACCATGTTAAATGCAAAGAATCTATTCAAGTCTGCGTTACCATAAAATTTTCAAGAAACAGGACTCAAATTTTAGATTAATAATCCTAATCTTCAACAAGATTATAATATGTGAGGAAAATAATTTGAATGCTTTAGAGGTAATCCAAATGGAAATCGAGAAGTTGTAATAGATCAAAGCGACGTATCACCTTTAATTATAAATTTAGAGGATTTCAGTGATGATACCGATGACTCCGATAGTTTGTTGCTGATGATTGTAACAGTAATGATATGTTGTCAATAACATTATAAATTATTAATTACGATAACAAATATCTTTTAAGACAATTCTTGGTTTTATCTTTTGATTTTTATTCTATTTTATTATTATTCTTATTATATATATATATATATATATATATATATATATATATATATATATATATATATATATATATATATATATATATATATATATATATATATATATATATATATATATATATATATATATATATATATATATATATATATATATGTACATATTCAATAAATGAAGTATTCTCTAATAAATTTAAAACATTTGAGAATAAAATGCGTACGCCGCTGACGACGTCAGTTTCCTATCTTAGCCGATCTTGAATCATACGATTATCGAACTTACCCGATGGGACTCATTTGACTTGTCCGAGTATACTACTGACTTGGCCTAGTCCAGCCTCCGCCAGTGAATCCCCTTAACACATACCTGTGACTAGCAGATACGCGCGGATTTCACCCGACTTGGCCATGGCCCTCATTTGACATTACGTCTATGGCCATTATTCAAACAAACATCCAAAAGAGTCTTCGGGACTCATCATGAAAGTCATCGAAACTCATCATAAGAGTCTTCGAAACTCATCAAATGAACTTGACATTTTCCAAGAAATACCCATTTATGTAACTTTGAACAGCCGTCACATTAGGGAAAATGAGGACTCTATATATTTTTCATGGAGTCTCCGTGATCTCAGCATTTTTTTTTTACAAATCCAATTGGTATTATTATTCAACGTTTTTCAAGTGAACTGGTTAACTTGACCCAAAATACCAACTGTCAATCACATTTAGTACCATTCACTACCCAAGTAGATATGATACTGACTATTTATTAGATCTGTAACTAAATGACAAGAATTAATCTCACCTCATTTATTATTCCAATGCGTCAAATGTTATCCATTTACGCATACTGTCTACTGCCACTACAGTTTTACGACCTCGAGTCTTGTGAAGCTCTCTCAAGTCCTCGACTTCATAACGGTCATTTGGTAGTGCAGCAGTAACCTTGAATGAACCTTTGGCTTTCGCAGTCAACTTTTTACTTTGGCCAGTAGCTACAGGCTGCGCCGACACCAAAACGATATCCCCTGTGGAATACTGTGGAGGTTTGAACCTTTTACTATCAAATCTAGTCTTTTATTTTTGCTGTTCTTCATCAGTGGCACGTTTTGCTTCTCTTCTCAACTCTTTCAGATCAACATGATCTAATTTGTTTTGTATTGCCGAAAGCAACACGGCATCTGCTGAACTACGAGGTTTATAACCATATAACAATTGTGCAGGTGTTTTCTGAGTAGTGCGATTCACAGTACTATTTATAGCACTTTGAACTCTTTTGACATAGTCATCCCATCTGTCCTCAGGTGCACTTGCACTTGTGGCAGCTAGAGAGCTGAGGAGTGTAGAGTTAAGTCTTTCGACTTGTCCATTTGCCCTTGGTGTGGCAATTGCATCAAGTATATGCTTAATACCATACTCCTTACAGAAATTGTTAAAGCGCTGTGAAGTAAAACTTGTACCCCTATCGCTAATGATCCGAGTAGGCACACCAAACAGTCCGAAAACCTGTTCAAGGGCTTTTAAAAACCATTTGGTTTTAGTATTCTTCACTGGCTCCAGTATACAAAATTTTGTGAAACCGTCCACCATGGTCAATATGTAACTATTTTTATGTTTACTTTTTATAAATGGACCCACATGGTCTATGTGTAAAGTGTGAAACGGTATAGCAATCTTCTCAATAGGGTGTAACAAACCAGGCTTACGTCCCGATGCGGTTTTATAATAAAGACAATTTAAACAAGACTTATTATATTTTTCAATAAATTTGTTCATGCTTTTAAACCAATAATTCTCTTTAATTTTCTCACGAGTTTTCTGCACTGAAAAATGACCTTGATCATCATGATACATTTTTACTATATTGAAGCGAGAAGCACGGGGTACCACTCATTTATTTCCGGTTTCTGTTCTACGGAATACTACCCCTCCCCTCAGGTCGTAACTCTCAAAAATATGCTTGGTCTGTGGTTGTCTGTCTCCTGACTCTAGTATTTTTCTAATGATTTCAATGTCAGGGTCTTGTATTTGTGCGACCTTGACCCATTCACTATCAGTAACGTCAACAAACATACAAGAAATTGGGTTACGACTTAAATAGTCAACATGTGTCGCTTTGCTCCCTGCTCTATAAACAATGTCGAAATCATAGTCTTGCATAGCCGCCCACCATCTAGCAACGCGATGATTGATATCTTTTTTTATCGCGGTTGCTCTAACGGCAGTACAATCTGTTACTACAGTAAATTTTATCCCGATAAGATAAACACGGTACTTTTTCAAAGCTTCGGCTACTGCAAGCGTCTCCAAATCGTATGAGTGATATTTCTTTTCGGTTTCCGTGGTTTGGCGACTGTAATATGAGACTACATGTTCAAGATTATTTTTCTTTTGTATTAAGATTGCCCCGAGACCAACTGAACTTGCATCAGTATGCACTTCAGTTTTTAATTGTGGATCAAAAATACTAAGTACAGGTCTCTCCGTCAAAATTCGTTCCAAATTATTTACTGTTTTTGTCTGTTCAGGACCCCATTCTCATTCACTTCCTTTTCGTAATAACTTAGTGAGCGGTATAACTAACTTTGCAAAATTTTTCACAAATTTTCTGAAATAATTGGCAAGTCCGAGGAAAGATCTCAACTCTTTTAGATTTTTTGGCTCTAAAGCTTTTATAACAGCATCGATTTTATGAGTGCCTGGTCTTACGCCATTTACAGAAATTTCTCTACCCAAATAATCAATTGTAGTTTGTAAAAACTTTCATTTAGCTAAATTTAATGTGAACCCATGTGTTCTTAATGCTTCTAATACTAATTTTAAATTATGAAAAGCCTCTTCAATGGTCGCTGCCAGTATAAGTATATCATCAACGTATACGAGAGCAACAGTAAAACGTAATTCTCCCAGCGCGCGATTTATCGCTCTTTGAAAAATTGCAGGAGAATTTTTAAGACCAAAAGGTACTCTTAAAAATTCATAATGGCCATCAGGTGTAACAAAAGCTGTGATTTCTGTAGAATTTTGATCAACGGGTATCTGATAAAATCCGGATTTAAGATCTAATGAAATGAAAATTTTCTTACCGACCATTCTATCTATTTGATCATCCATATGCGGTACAGGATGTGGGTCTAATCTCATTTTTTTATTGATCAAACGATAGTCCACACACATACGTGTCTCACCATTCTTCTTTTTTACTAAAATGATAGGACTCGCGTATGCGGAGCTACTTTCACGAACTATGTCGTTTTGAATCAGTTCTGCAATTATTTCTTTTACTTTATTACGCTCTTCAAAAGATAAACGTCGAGGTCTTTGATTAATTGGTATATCGTCAATTAACTTGATTTTCATAGTTGTGCTATTTACAACTCTTAACTCACTAATATTCAAAGCTATAGCTGACCGATATTCATTTGAAAGTGAAACTAACTTATTTATCATATCTGGGTCATATATTCCGGGACATAGAACATCTTCCTTGTTAATAGGTCGTCCAGCTGATTCACCTATCTCTACCATGTTTATTCCTAAATTATCATTATTATTTGTTATAATATTTTCTAGTTTTAATCCCGACGCGGTAATTATTGCTTTAACTCCAGATATTGACAAAATGTTACGACCTATCAGTATTGTTTGCGATAATTGATCATCCGGTACTACATAAACATCTATCGCGAATGTTATACCGTCGATCTGGAGACTAACATTTGTTCTTGCAATTACTATTGCATTATTGAACGCCGATAACACCTCATGTGTTTGAATCAATTTTAAATTGAGGCCTCGAGCCTCAGTGTATCTGATAATTGAACAGTCGCTCCCCAAATCAACGATACATCTACTCGCGATACCGTTTATAATACATCTTTTGAATGGCTTTTGAACTACCAGATTATTCACTTCGCAAACATCTAGTCAAAGTTTATTAGAGGGACGCTTAGATTTATCCTTGATCCAACAATTGTTTTCTGTATGACCAGTTTTACGACAATGATTACATACATGTTTATTAATTTCACGAAATTTTGTGTTAACATTGCTATCTTTTCTCGTGATGATATTCGACGACTGAACGAGCTGAGGACAATTAAACTTTTGATGTCCTTGTTTTCTACAATAATAACATGTGTTTAAATTGACTCTTTTTCTATCATCACGCGTCCTAATTCTCCCGGGGGCAGCATCACTTGAGGTTTGTTTACTATCGTTATTTTTACATGGGTAAACAGCTAGGGAACATTTAAGTGCTATCATTGTTTTGCATTGAGCTAATAAGATATTAGGACGTAAGCGTTCGTCATGTATGCCTTGAACTATGAAATCAACAATTTTATCCTCTGATAATTCGATATTCAGTTTGTTTAATAATTTTACTTTTTCCAAGCAATATGTTTGGAGATTTTGACCTGGAGAGCTTTCATACAGAACTGCTTCTTTTAGAGAAATACCAAAACTAGATTCTTCGGGAAAATATTCTACAATATCACAAGAAAATACTGGCCAAGATATCTGTGATTTACGCAACCCCTCATACCACATCTTCGCGTTACCGCGAAGCTTGCTCACCGCTATGAGAAGTTTTGTTTGCTCATTCACATCATACATAATTGCGCACTCATTTACTCTATCTATCCAGTTAGATGCTGACAAATTCCCCTTCAAAGGATCAAATTCAGGAAAGAATTTCTCGGTCATGAAATTATTACTGGATTTCTTTGTATTTAGTTCTTGAATAGTTATTAGTGCATTCGTAAATTTAGTAAAATCTGACCTTGATACTGGAGTTCCACTTCGTGAAGAATTATTTGTGCCAATATTTCTCACCGAACTGCAACTTGAGTGGTTCCGTGATCTTTTGGAATTGCGTTTCTTTGTGTCATGTACACCCTGGGAAGACTCTCTGTACCTCTTGCTGGACTTCTCTGTGTGTCTATCTCTTCGTTCACATGATCTTCTTCGACCCATTGTGAATATCGATTAGCACTTTATAGTTAGGTGTTTGATTAAGTAATTAATTATTACGTGACACAGTCCACTTTCAAAAATTGTGGGAGTGATTTGTGGTATATCCCACTTCTGATAATACGTCGTCGTTAAAATAAATGATAGACAGAATTGGTTTTAATATTTATATTGTTTTTAACTGTTATAATACTTAAAAACTGGTAACTCGATAATCTTACAACACAAAGCTTAATATTACGTATGTTATACTTCTTGTGGATTTGAATATTGAATATTGAATGCCCTCATATTCCCATCACCATCCATATATCACCTTCTTCCTCAATGAGCCCCCTTTGCTTCAAGATGACGTCATGGCCAATAATGGGAATATTGCACGTCTCAGCGTCTTCCTGTTCATACTATACTCTTATATGGGCACGTGTAAACAATTAACGCGTGAAGACGATTAAAGTAAACCCCAGCATCTTCTTGCTGGTACTGCACTTCTTATTTGGGCGCGTGTAGACAATTAGCGCGTGAAGGCGATCAAAGTACTTCTCCACACAATATGCTATGGCTAATCATACTAAATTTATGCAAAAAATTCAAAAAAATTTCAAGTAAAGTGCACTTCTGGCTTAGCTGATACATACAAAACTAGCAGATAACCATTCTGATACAACATCAAGTTCAAATACTGAATTTCAACATCCTACGGTTGATCATTCTGGATTTATTAGAAAAATTTGGAAAAAGTTTCAAGTAAAGTGCACTTCCGGTACAGACGATTGAAACCATAATGCGAGGTGCACAACTAGATCGTCAAATACAAAATTTCAACATTACATGTTCAACCAGTTTTGAGATTTGCACGAACGCACGAATATACGTACCGACATCAAGTCAAAAATAGTCAAAATTGATTCAGGGATGCTCAAAACGGATATTTCCATCAAAATCTCGATAGGTGAATTTTGTCGGTTTCACAATACTTTCTTGTACTTAGTACAAGGGTGCCACGCTTGCTCCGATGCAAGAAATTTGGTGCGATGCGGGGTACTAGACTTACCACGAGACTTGTTTTTCAAGATAGGTTCGGTGCTATTTTTCGCACTTGCTGCGCCACTGACTGCTGTCCACAGCCAATCAAAGCAGACGACGAAATCACGTGATTACATCACTGAGTTGTATGTCGCATTAGAATGCTGTGTCTCATTAGTATATTGTGTTTTGTGGTGTTTTAAGATACAAATAAGTAAAAATTATGGCTAGTGGACATTAGGTAATGTTTACGTACCCAAGCTCAGGGTGTATACCTAAAAATTAAATGAAAATTCCCTGACTTCCAGGTTTTCCAGGTTATTTTCAATAAAATTCCAGACAGTAAAAAACAAAAGTTTGATACAAGCTTACATATAATCACAGATTAATGTTGCAATTCTGTGTGAACCCTATAAATCTGTGAATTGAAAACAAAATCGCAACGAACTTGATATTATGAACGAATTTACATTAATCGATAAAAGTAAATGTACTTTAATAAATTTTTTTTTTCATGAATTTAGAGATCTGGAAGACTTATAGATTTGCACAGATGGCCCTAGTATCTTAAAGAGTGAAAATATACTTTTATGAGTAATAATGCATAAATACCCTATGATGTATTTTTTGCAGACAAATATCAGAGACTCCCTGACGATTCCATGACATTTCCAGTTTATCTAAATTCCCTGACATTTCCAGGTCTTTCACGTTTGGTACACACCCTACTAGCTCGTCAAACAAAATGTTGAAAACTCTGCGGCCTTGATTCCTTCTCAAAAATCACTCTCTTGACCAAAGTTTTTTCTTCTTTTTTTTCTGTCTCGTAATTCGCAAGCTATAACTGCAGCAAATGCTCCTGCTCTCCTCCGACGATTAGTTTCGGCAACATCCATACTTGTAATGTGAAAATCTACCAAGTCTACGTTCTAGTGTTAGAATGAGTGGCGCAGCTTGCATCGTGTCATGCGAAAATAAGTGTCACACTAAGTGTACCTCAAAGTGGCCCAGTGCGCAAGAAAACTTGCTGCAAATTAAGTGAACAAAATTGCATGGAAAATTGCCTCGTGTGCGGCGGGCTTAAGTCTTGAAAAATATGAGCGTCTAAGCTAAAATTAATCTTTCCTTAACGTATAACAGTAGCAAACTGTAAATACAATTCCCTCACTACTTAGAGATTTTTGTGCCGATAAATGCATTTGGAGACTGAGATGACACTCGATTGTTCTTTTGCTGTGCACAAAAAATAGTAGTAACAAATTCAATAAATATTATCAAACTTACTGCTGAGAAGTAGTTGTTGCACTATTACTTGAATCCAAGGATGCTGACGTATGTGAAACAACGTATTTAGTATTGAGAGCGGTGAAGGTTTGATTACAGTAGGAATGGTAACATTTATTTCCAGTCGAATTTGTCAGCACATAAACTGTATGAAACTTGAGCTCATGGGCCTTGCGAACAATCAGTATGTTTAGACACTTTTTAAACTTTTCGCTTGTAAATGGAATCACAGTACCATTTTTACTTACTTGTACAAAGTAATAGAGCAAGATCCCAGGCCCGCCAGACGTTACTTATTTTCTGAGAAACAAAATGTGTGGAATAGAGTAGTGCTAGTATGTACTTTGATCATACGCATATTCGCTAGTTTGTGCCGACGGCCAATTTACAGATACGAGGTGCTAGAAGTACGGTAAAACATTAGTAACTTTCCTTAAACTCTGAGTACTGATTTTTATGTATGTTCTAGAGAATATTGTTAAAAATCGATAATCAACACTGCCAGACACTGCCCATCGGCTGTAATTTTTGCTAGACCCTTTGAAGCTCGCAAAAAAATAACTTCATCTTACTTATAGTCTGAGTCGTAATTTTTATACATGATACTCAGGGAACAATTTGAATACTTTTTGTAGAGAGCCAGACTAATCGTAGAGGCCAAACATCCTCCCGACAAAATTAAAATATCGCTGTGAGTATGAGTGTGAGCGTGATAATTAGATGGTTTTATAACGCAATTTCATTGAATTCATGTTGCTAATGGTGTAATGGAAGTTTTCAATAATAATTAGGTAATATGTGAACGCTTTATTATAGAGATAATTCCAATACGATGAAATACAAATACAATAAAACTCCTGATGAAAATTTTTAACATTCGGTTGTTGACTTAAAGACGAAAGTACAAGTTTAAAAGAAGATTTAGAAACAAAATTACAAGAAAATTCTACAAGCTTGGAAGAAGATTTAGAAACAAAATTAAATGAAAAATTTGGAAAATTGGTAGAAAATTCTAGAAACCTGAGAGAAGAACTGCATGGAAAATGGAGGAAAATACAAGGAAAGTTGAACAGCAACTGAAAGAATTCAGAGAAAATTCAAAGGTATGGGAAAAAGTATTTGAAGATAATTGTAGAATGTTAAAAGAAGAATTGGATGAAAAAATCAAGATTTTTGAAGAAAAATATAAATTTGGTGTTCCATCTCCAGAGAAAACTTCAAAACCTGAGATAATTGAATTATCTTCACCAAACTCTGACTCCACAACAAAAATATGTGTCAAACCTCGAACCTTTGATGGTCAAACATCTTGGATTAATTACCATAGACAATTTGAAGCCGCTGCTAAGGCTAATAGCTGAAATGATACTGAAGAAGTTTCAGCGCTAATGGTTGCTCTCCGAGGAAATGCAGTAAATATTTTACAGGCTATTCCACCGGAGGAAGACAATATCTATAAGAAATTGGTCAAGCGACTGGAGCTGCGATACGGCCATGCACACTTGAAGGAAGTATATCACACACAGCTCAAGAACTGATACCAACGTCCAAGCGAGAGGCGAAGCTGATGTGGCACGCCCAGACACAAAGACAGAACCTAACTGTGACAAACTTTCGAAAGAATTAACGACCTCATTACTACTCAAGGGTCAACAATTAAATGATCAGCAACAAGCAGAAGCTGAAGATCTGATACGCCGATTCCAAGAGGTGTTTGAAACCAGTGAGGGGCGAAAAGGAAGAACGAATATTATCCATCACAAAATTGATACCGGCGACGCACGACCAATTCGACAAGTACCGCGACAACTTCCGAAGCTAACATTCAAGACATGGAGCAAGACGGCATCATTGAACCCTCGAACTGTCCATGGGCCTCTCCGGTAGTACTTGTAAAGAAGAAAGATGGGTCTACACGATTTTGTGTCAACTATCGCCAGCTGAATAACGTCACCAAGGACAGTTATCCTCTACCCAGGATTGATGACACCTTGGATACCCTGACAGGGTCAAAGATCTTCTCGACCCTAGATCTCAAGAGTGCATATTGGCGAGTAGCGATTGACGAGAACGACCGACAAAAAACTGCATTTACCATCGGCAGTGGATTGTGGCAATTTACAGTCATGCCATTTGGCCTATGTAATGCTCCTGCTACCTTCGAGCGACTTATGGAGATCCTACTCAAAGATTTATTGCAGAAAACTTGCCTGGTATATCTGGACGATATAATTGTGATGGAAAAATCATTTTAAGGCCATTTAAAGAATCTGGAGCAGGTATTTGAACACTTAAAGAAAGCTGGTTTGAAACTCACTCCAAAGAAATGCCACTTATTCCAAAAATGGGTGAACTATTTGATATATGTGGTCTCCGAAGAAGGCGTAGCAGTTGATGTAGAGAGGATTAAGACAATTCAAGAATGGCCGGTACCTGCGGATAAACATCAGCTGCGTAGTTTTCTCAAGCTTTGTATCTATTACAGATTTGTCTATGGATTCGCCAATATTTCCAAACCACTAACCAGACTGACGGAAAATAATCTCAGATGCATGAAGACGGTCAGCTCGCCTTCAAGCGACTAGAATTTCTCCTAGTCCAAGCACCGATCCTGAGTTACTTGAAGACGGGCGGACGTTTTATTTTGGACACAGATGCCAGTGACGTCGGTATTGGGGGAGACCTGTCCCAATTGCAGGAGGGTCGAGAAAGAGTCATCGGATACTTCAGTAAGGTTTTGTCGAAGCCAGAAAGAAACTACTGTGTCACAAGACGGGAATTGCTAGAAGTAGTGAAGTCCATCGAGCATTTCTACAAATATTTGTATGGCAGGAAGCTACTGTTGAGAACTGTCCATGCTGGTATATGCTGAACACACACACACAGTAGACTAAAAAAAAAGCGGAATTAGATGCTCATAGATATTTCGCTTACTATCAAGCGTACAAATAATGACCACGCGCTCATACTCACATTGTCTGGAGGATGTTTGGCCCCTACGATTGGTCTGGCTCTTTACAAAAAGTATTCAAATTGTTTCCTGAGTATCATATATAAAAACTAGGACTTAGACTATAAATAAGATAAAGTTATTTTTTTGCGAGCTTTAAAGGGTCTAGCAAAAATTACCGCCGATGGGTAGTGTCTGGCAGTGTTGGTTATTGATTCTTAACAATATTCTCTAGAACATACATAAAAATCAGTACTCAGAATTTAAGAAAAGTTACTAATGTTTTAATGTACCTCTAACACCTCATATCTATAAATTGGCCGTCGGCACAAACTAGCGAATATGCGTATGATCCAAGTACATACTAGCACTACTCTATTCCACACATTTTGTTTCTCAGAAAATAAGTAACGTCTGGCGGGCCTGGGACCTTGGACTATAACAAGTATTGTGAGACCGACAAAATTCACCTATCGAGATTTTGATGGAAATATCCGTTTTGAGCATCCCTGAATCCATTTTGACTATTTTTGGTTTGATGTCGGAATGTATGTTCGTGCGTACGTGCGTGCGTGCGTTCGTACGTGCGTGCGTTCGTGCGTAACTCGCAAATCTCAGAACTGGTTGAACGTATAATGTTAAAACTTTGTATTTAAGACTGGTATAGAGTCTAGTTGTGCACCTCGCATTATGGTTTCAATCGTCTGTACCGAAAGTGCACTTTACTTGATACTTTTTTCGAGTTTTTCTAATAAATCCAGAATGATCAACCGTAGGATGTTTAAATTCAGTATTTGAACTTGATGTTGTATCGGAATGGTTATCTGCTATTTTTGTAAGAATCGGTCAGGCCAGAAGTGCACTTTTCTTGAAACTTTTGGTGAATTTTCACATGAATATGGAATGATCCGCCATAACATATTGAAATTTCGTATAAAGAACTTCTATAACATCTTATTGTACATCTTGCATTATGATTGCGATCGGCTAAACCGAAAGAGCACTTTACTCAAGACTTTTTTTGAATTTTCCACATAAATCCAGAATTATTAGCCGTAGGATACTGAAATTTAGCATTTGAAATTGCTGTAGCATCTAAATGGTCATCTTTTATTTTTGTAACAATCGGCTGAGCCGAAAGTGCACTTTATATGACAGACTTTTGGAATTTTCCGCATCAATCCTGAACAATCAGTCGTAAAATATTTAAATTTTGTATTAGGCACTTTTATAATATCTAGTTGTACACCCTGCATTATGATTGCTATCGACTAAACCGGAAGAGCATTTTATTCGAAATTTTTTTAAATTATAATAAGTCCAAAACGATTGAACGTAGATTGTTGGAATTCAGTATTTAGGACGATTATACCGTTTAGATGCTCATATCCTATTTTTATTAAGATCTATTAAGCCAGAAGTGCACTTTACTTGACAATCTTCTGGAATTGCTCGCATGAATTCGAAACGATCAGGTGTAGAATATTGAAATTTGGTATTTCAGTCTGCTGTAGCATCTGAATGATTGCCTACTATTTTCATAACAATGGACTGAACCGGAAGTGCCCTTCAGTAGGAATTTATTTTTTAATTTTGCGCATAAATTCAGATATGTTGATAGTCGTAGAATTTTGGAAATCAGTATTAAGGAATGATGTAGTATGAGAATAATGGCCTACTGTTTCCATAGCAACCGACTTGGCTGAAAGCGCGTTTTACTTGACAGATTCTTAGAATCTCTTGGACAAATTCAAAACGACTTACTGTGGAACAATGAGATTTTGTGTTTGATTATATATATCCAATGATATATATATATATATATATATATATATATATATATATATATATATATATATATATATATATATATATATATATATATATATATATATATGGGCAGTTGCCCCCCTAAATCTAGTGCCTACGACCACATACGCTCATGTCACATGCGCTCAAATACTCAATTAAATTTTTATCAAAAATAGTTTCTGTACTAAAATATTTTCCCATTTCTGTATTTTTTTGCTTTAAATATTTTTGTGTTTCTATATTTTCTTCCTACCTGAGTTGCTACTCTTACCCACCATCAACCTTTTAATCTATTTCTTTTAAGGCTATTCTTTATAATGCTTATTTACACTAGCTCTGGATTTTTTATCGGGTCAACGTATCATCGCAATTTTGAATCTTTTTTCACCTTCCTCATATCAGAATCCTCTTAATTTTTGTTATATTATAGTATTTCAAAAGTTTTTAAGCTAAATAATGCTTAAATTTGATGTAAATTATTATTAATCGATATTTTCTTACGGGGTAATACGGTAATGAGACATTTTTCTCACTCCAATTTCTCCACTGAATGAATTTTACACTCTATATTTTTTCCACTGTATATTTTTTCTACTATATATTCTTTCTACCAAATTGATTTCTATTACATTTTTACCCCTGACTCATTTACAAGCTTTGATTACAATATCGTAGCTCTACGTCGAGCCTGGTCAGAGCGGACAAAGCCCGCCCGTTAGTTAGAAATAAAAACTACTATTTTAGTGCCCCTGATACAATGTGCATATTGTATTACATTAAATCGCATATGGAACACGCCATTACTTAAGATTCAAAGCCGAGCTTGGTCAGAACGGCCGAAGCCCGCGCGTTAGCTGGGTGCAAAGCACCGCAGGCTGAAAACTTTCGGAGTTTCGATATTAGAATTGACAGTTTGACAAATGACAGTTCAATATTGATTTTTAAAAGAATTAAATTAATGGAACAAAGTTATGGAGATTATTTCACTCATGTCAATTATATTGACAAATTTTGCATAGTTACAATGACAATTATAAAAATAAATTCCTTGCCAAAGGGAATTTACCGAGGTAAATTCCCGTCACCTCGGTAAATTCCCGTTACCTCGGTAAATTCCCGTTGGCAAGCGATTTATTGCGATAAATTGCTTTTGTCATAGAGAAACAATACACAGTTCTAATATAAACAAACAATCAGTCTTCGGAAATGTCAAAATTTAATCGTTTTGAAAATGCATTTTTCGCCGAAAGTAATGAAATTGAAAACAAAAAGTCTAAAAATACAAGAGACTATGGAGACAATTTAGTGCATTTTTCAATAAAAAAGGTTAGTAGTTGCAACTAACATTATTTAATAGGTACTTATAGTAGCAATTTCATTCGAGAAATATTCTCCACGAATACCAGTCGCGACTTTAATTTTATCATAAATTTTTCTTTCAAACATTGATTACCTTCAAGCAACATCCTTCGAGTCATCTGCTCAGATGAAATCCCTCGAGCTACGCTCTCGTGATTTAATCGGACAGATGACTCTCACGATGTTGCTGGTAATCAATGTTTTCAAGAAAAATTTATTGATAAAATTACAGTCCCTTGTGATATTATATACGAAAAGAATTAGTAGAAAAAAAATACAGTCGAAAAAATGGAATGAAGAAAAGTGTCATATATTCATTAAATCATTTATCAAGTTTCACTTTTTTGAAGGTGATTGCTGACGATTCACATTGTGCGACGGGTTTAAAAAGGTCAAATTATACTGTGACCTGTATAGTAATTAGACCACAATAAAATTTGTGACAAGATTCTACCCATAAGAATTTTTTTTTAAATTGAGACCACATAAGATCGTTGATACAATATCTAAAAACATTTACGACTGAATAGTATTTGCTCATACTATCTAGGGGAACCGATGAGCGAGCGTTGATGCAGTGAAAAAGTGCGTCGTGGCGACCGTGATCGGCACTTCCGGACGCTTGTAAGAAGTACTTAGCTCCACGATGCATGTAAGAAATGATTTTTCTGTTTATCTACCTTATAAGCTTCTAGAAAAACATAATTATCAGAGTGTAAGAACCATTTATTCCCGTCGTGCAGTTGTAAGAAATCGTTTTTCGTTAATGCTAATCCATAAACCACATACTGTCAAAATTTCATAGATGGTCTTTTCCCGGATTTGAACCGGAATTCTTACATGTTTATAACAATATCGTGCAAAAACGTCGCTGAGCGTGACTTTCAGACTAGAGCCAATGTTTCATACTTTTTCACCTCAATAGTAATGCTAGGTTTTCGAATGATTCTTCATTCGTATATAGCACCCTAACCTCCTATCACTATGAAAAGATGAACCTCTCTTATTTCTATCTCTGATTTAAAATTTTCCAATAATGGAGTGGATACAGGTTCTAAAGCAGTGAGATGGAATTTTTCTTTTATTTCTGTCATGTTAGCTCCTGGACAGCTTTTGATGCTATCATTGCTATCACCTACAGCGGACGTCTGCTTACATCATTGAGTGTAAGGAAATTTTATTTTCTCTTTAATAGTTTAAAACGAATAAATACATGTGATGGCTCACGCACGAGATAGTGTTCCTCCACTTTGAGGCTTGATTTAAAAAATCATCTAATTTAAATAAATTTTGTTCCCATTCTAAAGAATTCAATTAGTTATTCAAAAAATTCATCATGGCAGCGTATATCTTAGAAAATTGCGCAGTTTAGGCATATATTGGACTGGATAATGAAATGTACAGCTCCATCTCCATAAGTAGAAAGATGAATTTCACGTCAAATTCAAGCTCCATTTCATTATTTCAACATCTTTTTGGACGGTCGGTGATTTCGTCAGACCGGGCAAGCTCATCTCAAAAGGTAGTACAGAGCGTAGCCCACCAATTAATGTATTTCCCACCAGTTAACGAGAAGAGTGAGCTTTGACTGATAGTTGACAGTCAGAAAAATGGCATTTGCCGAGCGTAGGCTAAAAAATGGATGCACTGGGAGAAAAATTATTTTGTTTCAATTACATTTGATCGTATTATTTAGAAATAGATTATGGTTACACATACATTCAAACCTATAAGATTCATATTTATTTATTTACAACACCACCCAACAGGATGCTAAGCATTCCAATTATAGAGGGTTAGACAAACAAAAATACATATGAATCAGCATGGACGATATCGATAATGACAAAAATAATAATAATAATACAAAACAGAAAGAATAATAATCACACTCAAAGATATCTAATTGAATATTGGATTCACACTGACCATATATGAAGCACAATCTTCTTATTCGACCTCTGAGTTAATAATTGGACATAATAATGCCCGTATTGAAAGTACTCATTGTTTTGTTCGATCTACATGGTGCACGTGGTACAGTGAAATTAATATTAGCTGAACTGGAGCTGTCATTTATATAATTGTGTATTATTTTATAAAGATACATGCAGGAAACAAAAATATACGCCTTTTCTCTAAAGAAATCATGTTATATTCCAATAGAATATACGAATAAGAAACTGGATTAAACGAATTATCAAGTTTTCTGGAGCAATAACGAACAAATAATTTTCTTT
Organism: Dromius quadrimaculatus; assembly: GCA_963989225.1. NCBI lineage: Eukaryota > Metazoa > Arthropoda > Insecta > Coleoptera > Carabidae > Dromius > Dromius quadrimaculatus. Next base: position 37,441,559 of record OZ022325.1, on the reverse strand, counting down.
GTACTCGTTCAACTTGCTCACCATATTTAGCGTATATCGGATTCCATACAACAAGACAGTATTCGGGTCTGGATCTAATAAACGAATAGAATAAAGACTTGAGAGTATTAATGTTTGAGAAAGCCCTTAAATTTCTTATAATGAAACCCATGGTTTTGATTGAAATGTTATGTATGAAGTCAACATGATGAGTGAAATGCAATTCAGGGTCAAATATGACTCCCAAATCTTTATTCTTATCGACTCTTGCAGTACGTAAATATTGACAATAATGAGGAATTAGATCATACTTGAAGATTGTCTATGTCAAACTGAAGGTTTTCAAAATCAAAATGTGAATTGATTGGTTTGAATATTTTCAAGTAATCAGCGTATAGCAATAATTCAGAGGAATTCACAACAGTACAGATGTCATTAATAAATAGGTTGAAAAAGAGTGGTCCAAGATTAGATCCCTGTGGAATACCAGAGGAGGGAGAGAAATATTCTGACGTGTAATTATTGCAATTCACAAACTGCTGAAGATTTGGGAAAAATTCAAATTGATGTTCAAGCTTATAGAGTAGGATATCATGATTAACAGTATCAAAGGCCTTTGAAAAATCTGTATAGATAACATCGATCTGCGAGTGTTTTTTCAGTGACGTAGCAACAAATTCAGTGAAGTTTGTTAAATTCGTAGAAGTTGATTTTCCACTCCTGAAACCATGTTTTCTATCTGATATAGAATTACTGACATTTCTATAAATGTATATATACAGTATCATCTCAAAACATTTAGCTATATTAGATACGATGGAGATTTGTCTGTAGTCAGCTATATTATGTACATTACCCGATTTGAAGATAGGACAAATTTGAGAGCATTTTAACATATGAGGAAACATATTAGTGTAAAGAGAAAAATTGAACAATATATGCAACGGTTTGTTAAATATATGGCGACATCCTTTAATAATATAAGCGGGTAGATTATCAGGAACGGGAGACTTTGAGGTTATCAATAGCGATGTTAATGTCTTCTTCAGAGATATGGCTTACGTAACATTGATTTTGATTCACTGAATTAGCATCAATTTTTGAGAAATCCGTACAGGAATTTGTTGAGTACACACTCTTAAAGAAATCAGCAAAAGCTTGAGCAAGATCAGATGTATCATTATATTGAATATTGTTAAGAAACATATTTCCCGGAATTCGTGTAGAATTTTTCTTATTATTGATAAAAGACCAGAAATTCCCTGGTTCAGCAACAATGTTTTGTTCAGCTTTGGATACAAACTGATTGTACGAAGATTCAATATCCTTCTTTATCTTACTCCTCAAATATTTACATTCATTATAGTAGAATGCGTCTCTATGTAATTCATGGAGCTTATGGAACTTGGCTTTCAATTTGATATCTTTGATAATTTTTTTGTGAACCAGGGAGGATATTTCGATTTCTTTCTACAAGTTTTTGGAACAGATTGCTCAAAAACACTATTCAATAACTTGCAAATCGGCTTTCGATAGTCTTTGTCTTTTTGTATTTTTGATTTTCAGATCATATGAATTAGACTAAGAGCTGGCAACGTATTTACTTCAGTTATTTCAGCAGTCATAAGAACTGAGTAGACAGATACTTCTTGATACACAAGACAAGGAAATGGGAAGACACTAGGGAGTATAGTGACCACTAAGCAAGGGTGAAAAATCAGTTGGACCTTATATATTTCAGCAGTTCTGATCGTTATGGATTTTTGGAATATTAAATTCGAAAGGATTCTATACACATAAAAATTATTGCCAGACCAAATTCTCGGGACCTACATAATTTTTGTTAGACCACCATGATGTTGCATGAAAAAAAGTTGCATTTTGGTTATTTTAGCAGAGCTAAATTTTTTTATATATCCAATTTAAGAAGATTTCATATACATAAAAAATAATTCCAGACCAAAGTCTCGAGACCCGATGGCTGAAAGATCATTATGAAGTTGCATAAAACAAATTTCATTGTGATTATTTCAGCAGAACTGAACTTTTAGTATAATTGAGAATACATCTGAAGGATGAAGCCAAGCCAAAGTTGTGTTACATTTCATTTTCACCATATTCATCTTCATCACCTGAAATCATTTAATGTCAATCATCTCTCCTAATTGTTTATTTGTTTCTTACCTGTTGACCCTAATTCATCGCCTTTCGATCAGCTGTGGCCTTCATCTGTCAGATTCGTTTTGTTCATGCACCATGTCCCTCTAGCGCACGGTACAAGACATAGTAGGTAACCTAACTCGCTCCGAAAATGCGTCCACTGAGATGGTTATAGTTCGCGCTGTCGCCGCTAGAGACGCCTACATCAGTAAGGCCTGTTTTACAACAGTGTTTAATGTATAATTACACTAAACTTACAAAATTTTACGAAATCATTTATATATTGTAGTTAACCGTATATGTAATGTTTACAGCATATATTTTACTTTAATTAAAAATTGATATACTTGTTAAATTAGTGTTGCATTGAGTAATATTTAATATTTAATTATTACCTATGCAAGAAACTCAATTGGATAAATTCCGAGATCACATGCGATTAACAATAATTGAGAAATATTTGAACAATACATTAACAATGTGTTTAATCTTCAAGAATACATATAGATGATGTTTTCAATTACAAGAAAATTGTTCGAACTTTCAATAAAGAAAACATGAAAACATAAGTTAAACAAAAATTAGATTCAGTTCAAAATATTATATTTCTATATTATACATAATGTTTCACAACGTAATAGTTTTTTCTGTATTAAGGGCACTTATATTCATTTTTAACAAGTACACGTTATTTTAAATTATCTTATACTTAATTCATTAACATTGTCAAAATTTAGATTTCATTTGAATGACTTGATACAAATTTATTTTGTGAGTAAATTTGAATGAGAATTAAATTCATTTATGAAACTGGACCTAGTTTAATAGTTATTTATACAAGTGAATTAAACCACTGTTTATTTGCGAGAAGAAAGTTCAAAATCACGAGCGCGTCCAGCGCGAGTGCTTTAATTCTTTGAGCAAATAAAGAAGTTCAATTCACGTGTTTGTATACATAATTTTATTCAATTGCTTTGTCCAAAATTTCTATCATGTCAAGTGGAGCTCTAAAAATATTATATTTTATCTTACAACTCTCATATCCAGAATTACAATTCGGGACAAAACATTTTCCAGGCATTTTAATTGAATGTTCATTTGTCACACGGCTATCACTTTATTAAATTATTATTTATTTACTATAATCTGACTGTATTCAACGACACAAACACTAAAATCAAACGCTTTTCAATTGGCAACTAGGCCCTACATATCCGCCATCTTGAAACATTTCCTCTCACCTCTCACGTCCACATGCTTGACGCAGTTAGCGGACACATTTATAGTAGACCGGCAATGAGAGTTGTGGGGGCCTGCTCTAGCGTAAACTATTGTTACCAGTATTATTGTGTCTCGTCTGCAACCCTCTTAGCGTCTCTGTGTTCTTGGTGGATGAGAATTGGAGTTTTAAATGCGTCTTCTTTTCTTATTAAACTTGAAAACAGACTTAACTTTGTGAAGGTCTTTCTAACGGCCACTTTTAAATTAGTTAGTGAAGAGTTCATATCAAATAGTGTTCGGGAGTTTATTAAGAAATTTCAGTGCCAAATTGATTACCGGGCCGAAATTTTTCTCACTTTTTGTGGATTTAAACTCTCAACGTTTTTTTTGAACTTAGTCCAGCGGAGATTCTCCGGATTTATTTTGATAAATTTCTTCAAGCTAAAGGCCGATCAACACCTGAAGGTAGAAGAATTATTCAAGTTACAGTCATTTATTTTCTACGTTAAAACTTATTTGCTACATTAAAATCATTAAAATCACACTTTGAACATATCACAAATTAAAACTTAATTAAATTAAAATCATATTAATCAATCCCGCCATCGACGAAGCGCATTTCAGGCTCTAATTGGTATTCCTTTCAGGCTTTTTGTTTTGTACCCTTTTCGTTGAGTTTTTCGCCTACGTTGTATCATTCCCATTTGTTCCTGTACCATTTTCATCGTTCTCGTCATCTTGGAGCCATCGTTCAAATTCACCGACCATCTTCGTCCATCTCCGTGTCTGTGACGTCATCTTCGACATCTGTGTGCTTCTCGAGGAGCGACTTGTCGCCATCTTGCGATCTCGTCATCGTCCCGATTTCCCGCTCCGGCGCAAAGCTAAGCACCATTCATTTTGTTTATACTCCAATTTATTCAATATTTTATTCATTACGTTAAGGATTTTGTTTATTGCTTGATAATACTACTACATTTACCCTTCTGACCTTCTGTAATACCAATCAAACGGGTATTTAAGTTGCATGCGTATTCAGTTTTGCTTACGTTATGTTATTGCCACACACGGGTGGCAGACGCATTCTACGCCGAACCGTGCGACATTATAGCTTTAAGAGAGCAGTTAGGTAGTCTAGTTTTATGTCACGAGCGTACTACGAACACTGAGGGTACCCCTATCTGTCGCGTAGGTTACAGTACACGCTTAGTTCTTATAATACCGCTGTTTGGTCACCTGAACTCTAACCGCTGTCGTGAGCGCGATTCTCGCGGGGACTGTGCTTGCCATTCGCGCGGCCTACCTAATTCTTTGGCCTACGCTTACCAAAGTTTGATTGGCAATTCCGAGCCCACCATTATTGTAGCCCTTAAGAAGGTTGTGAATAAAATCACTCGACGCGAGATCACGCATTTTTCAATCAGCACCCCGATTATTTCCTTCCCCCTTCCGCTTAGGTTCGGCAATCAACCATCGACTGACCCGAGGAGCTTCCAGATCGCCTGGCGCCCAACAAATACGAAATCCTCCATCACTCAAAGTAGACCGCACGCCGTCTCCACCGAGCTAGCTAGGGTCAACCCGGATAGGGGTTGTAGGGAGGTAATAGTTGGATGCCAAGCACCTTGCCAGATCACAGTCAAGTTTTAGTGAGCGCGACTGGGATAACCGTATGCAGGCGTGCGAGTGCTACAGAGTGTCTATACGGATTGTTATTTATCATGGAATAGCTTTCACTATTCTCATAAATATTTAACTTCTCTCTTAAGCATTTTTCGACAATTTTTATTAATTTAAAGTTCAAAAAAGAGGTTCAATGTTGTTAATTTGGAAGATTGGAATTTTCATAAAAAGCTGATTATTAGAGAAAAATCGATCTTAAATTTTTTTCATCCTGTTTCATTATTATCATTTTTAGAGATATAACAACATATTCTTCGAATATCATCATCGACCTCAGCGTCATTTGTCATGGTATATTTTTTACTATTCATTTCTCCAAAGCTGAGTTTCTCCAAAAATCTCATGATATTTGCTCCTATCATAAGTTTTTGGAGGGTCGTCAATTTTAAGACATCAATATTCCCCGAGAAAAGTGAATGGATAAAAATTGACAATAAGTATGATTTTGTCTCGTTTGTGGACGATCAATTTCCACAATCGGAAATGATTCCATCTAACTGAAACAATTAGCTGATGATGATGGAGATAATAATGATGATGATAATGATAATATTACTACCGGCAAGAGCTTTTTAAATATAGTTGAGTGGATTTCTTTATAGTTGACCAAGTACTGAATAGTTTGCCATACAAGTCTAACAGAAAAAAGAAGCTTATTCTTTTATTGGATTGATCAACTGAATAAGTGCATCGTCGATTACTGATAGATTCACCCCTCTTCACACCTTTATTTATAATATATGATTTCAAAGTAGATATATTAATAAAACTTATAGATGGTATGAGCGGATATAGCAATGATGCTGATCTCGATGAACATGAAGAAAAAAATATGAATGAGAACGTTGAGGACGATGATAATAATTGAAAAATATGTTATTACTTTCCCAATAATCTTACAATAGTACAAAATAAGAATTTTTGAGATCGATTTTTCTCTAACAAATTTTTTTCCATGGAAATATCTTCCAAATCAACAACATTGAATTGCTTTTTTGAACTCAAAATGAAGAAATTATAATTATTGAAAAATACTTTTGAGAACACTCAGTTATTCATGAAAATAATTGAAGCTATTCCATAACAATTAATAAGATTATCCTACTCACACTCACTAAAACTCAAAGTTGTGATCCGGCAAAGTCTTGCTTTTGAAATAATCATACATCCTTTAGATGTTTCCACAATTATACCAAAAATTCAACTCTGCTGTAATAACCAAAATGAAACTCTTTTTACGAAATTTTGTAGCGGTCTGGCAACCACCAGATCACGAGAATTTGGTCTGGCAACATTTTCCATGTAAATAAAATCTTTCCAAATTCAATATATAGAAAACATAGAGCCGCTGGAATGACCAAAATTCATCTTTTTTTTCATGCAACTTCATGGTGGTCTAGCAACCATTATGTGTCGAGAATTGGGTCTAGCAATAATTTTTATGTGTATAAAATTCTTTCGAGTTCAATATATCAAAAATCCAGAGCTGCAGAAATATATAATCCTCAACTTTTTTTTCACCCCCTTTGATGCTTAGGGGTCACTGTATCCCCCAATGTCGGGGTGCCAAACATTTCATCACCTATCTTGTGTTTCAAGAAATATCTGCCTACTCATTCTTATGACTGCTGAAATAATCAAAGTAAATACGTTGCCAGCTCTCCTACTAAATCTTCCACTCTACACTTATGAAACTTATTGTATAACAAGTATTTTTCACTCATGAGAATACACTTTGATCAACATCAATCAAGAAATTGGAATATTCAGTCTAATTATATAAAATTATTGTTAATATGATGGTTCAGTGGTAACATTGCTGAAATATATAAACTAAACAACCTCCTTTACCATGGACAAATTTGCTGTATTCTACAAGTAGTAGGTATCTTAGCAACCTTGTTAACTTTTGTAAAATGAACGACATTGCTGAATGTTCAACATGAATTAGATACTCAATGTACAATTTACTTAAGTAGGTATTCACCTCGCACTATATTTGAAAATCAACATACTCTTCTTTTATATGTCTGATTCCGACAGATGTGATCTAGGTAGCAGAATATTTGTAAAAATTTCTGTAATTTCGCGTATACTTTAACGAACGGCTAGTTACGACTTGCTAAATCGGAATCTTCACTAATTCCGGCTTGGTATGAACCTAGAATTACAAAATTTGAAGCGACAAGTAACTTTAAAGGTCGATTCCCACTATACGACCGTCAACGTAATAGTCCGGGAGGCAGCGTTGCAAATGGAGAAGTCTTTTCAGGAAATCCTATTCATACTTCAAATGATTATTACCAAACAGTCATTTAATAATTTGAGCGTCAGCTGCATCAGTATAGGTGGAGCTATCTGTAGGAACATTCGGAACATGTAAAAAAATCCGCTGAGAAAAGTCATTTCATAAAGCTTCAAAATTTGAAGGGTTAATGTTTGAATAGCGAATGGTACAAAAATAACCGTCAGCTGCATTGAAATTAGTGGAAAACCCGTCAGCTATACTTATGAACCGGTAATAAAAAGTCAGGTTATACAGAGTTATTCGATAAATCATGAGATTTGTACAGCGTACTCATAACGTTATGAAAATGATGAAATAATAGTCAAGTGGGCTTCTAGTGCGGGTTGGACCGTCAGCTAGGGGATTATAGGTATTGTAACATTATTTATTTTAATTTAGGGAGCAAAAGTTACTAAACACTACTATTTATTGGATAAAATGGTTGACGCTGACTGGATTTGTGAATGATGTGAGTGATATATTTTTGGGATTTCAGTCAACTAATTTAATTCTATTTCTTTTCTGCCTTACAGTTTCGGCTGCACCTCAGCCATCCTCAAAAGCGCTACAATTTTATTTTATTACTAATTATACGTATGTGAATGTCAGAAATACTTACAAAGGAATTATTGTTTAAAAAAATTGGAGTTATACATTGGTTTAAAATGATATTAATATGAAAAAGCGGAAAAAAGAGAAATTTTCTCTTGTCATTTGCCACACCCGACATCTATGGAAGGCGTTGGCTAACTGCGTGTTGAAAATCGTGCGTGCACGCATTGTCAAAAAATTACATATTGGAACTGGTAGACGCTTGTCAATTGTGGTGTCAATCAATTAAAATTGTGCATCACGCAAGATGTCAAAAATATAAACAAAAATCAAAAAACGAACATAAGCCTAAATCTGAAGGATATTGTTGTAAGTCGTGCTAAGCGCTATAGTATCAATAATATTTTATTTGTCCTGTTTTATATACAACATCTCCAATGTAAGTCTTTCATTTAAGTTTACTTCATCATGTCATACATTTAATTTTGATGAAACTAGTATTATTCATGATGAAGTAAACTTATTTTCATGAATTATTAAAATAATAAATTAGATAACTAACACTATTTCTAATGAATGATTCTAATTTGAACTAAAAATTATCCCACTACACTACAACATAACTTCAATTATCTATGCCAATATTGATTTATTTCAAATAACACAATTTATTTCAACCACTAGCAGTCCATATTATAAGGTATCTGAGCCAAAATCAATAATCTCCTCGTTAAGTCAGTCACATATATACTGTGGGTCTCTCCCCACTACGTTTCTCCCGCAAACGTCCAGGCTCTTCTAGAAAACGCTAGAAGGTACCAGCAATTTTCTAGAGAACAAATATATTCGCTTCTATTTCTTGATGTAAGATATTTCCACAATAATTCTAAGCACCAGTAAAGCCGACATGACCAATTTATAGGCTTAAATTCGTTACACTGCCCCTTCCTTAGGACTGTTTCATCCCGAAACGGTTCTTCACGAATCCCTGAAGAGTCATGTCGGAATCTGCATTGGTCACCCTTGATACATTGGGATGTTTTGTAAAAGTAGCAGTCGATGGTTCGTCCATTATTCGTCTGCTGTTTAAAGTTGTAGCTACAGACGAGGATTTCTATTCCGGTAGAACGGAAGAGGGTTTCCAACATATTCCTTACTACCCTCCAATCCAATTTATCCAGTCCACAACCCAACTTTGGTACTGCCAGCTTCATCACGTCGTTGTCCAATAGTTGCTTCCGGAGGTCGAGCAGAGCATTCCACTCAGTGCAGTATGTCAGTTTCTGGTAGGAGCATGACATAGTCACCATCAGTGGCGGTTTCAGGGGGGGGGGGTAATTGGGTAATTACCCCCTCTAAGAATTTTTCGGTCGCTTATTTATTTTTTTCTTGAAAATTACCGATATTTCATACAAACACGTTAAGTTATGGTGAATCTAATCGGCGATCTATCTAAGACGGTGAATTTTTCCAAAACAGCTGGAGAGTCGTGGAAGGGACCGATACCCGAGACTCCTGTAATAAGTTTTCACTTTTTTCAAAATTACCCCCCCTAAGCCAGCTGGCTGGAACCGCCCCTGGTCACCATATAGTACAGGTACCGTTTGTGCTCCGTGTGGGTGTCCTTTAGGTGTAGTGTTTTCCTGACTGATGGATGTTGGTAGGCTAGTTTTTCTAATCTTCCATAATTCTTCTCGAAAACGGACGCTATTCCTTGGGACATCTTCAAGTCACTCGCCAGTGAGCCAGGGAATGGTTCAAAGGCACTGCGAACAGGTCTTGTTGTTCTTCTTTCGTCACGCCGTGCCGCACTTGCCGACCGTTGGAATAGTTGGTCATAAACTCTTCAAAGGTTGGTTCTTGCTCAACAATTCATCGAACCGTGGCTCCATGTCGGTCTTCATGGTTATCGCCGGCGAATAAGGCTAGCTGATTGAAGTGGACGACTCTCGGCTTTCCGTTTGGAGTTTTCCGTATCCGGTAGACGACGTCGTTAATTCTCTTCATCGCTTCATATGGACCTTCCCAGTTCCGCTGAAGTTTTGGTGACAACCCTCGGCGCTTCTGGGGATTATAAAACTGACTCTTCTTCTTCTGCTTCATTGGTTTTGATTGCCGTCTTAATCTTCGGTTTCTCACACAGCCTCTGCGGATGGCCCGATTCTCCACCGTTCCAGCAGCGAAGTTGTCTTTTCCCTGCAGTAATTTTGGACTCGATACGCCGCAACTTTTCTTCTAGGCGAGTCTCCAAATCTTCAATTTCATCATGTTTGTCGGCACTCATTTGTCTAGCTCTGGACTATCCATGCGATGCTTGTTTTGCTGCTTCATGCTCTAACGCATATGATAATGAATCAACTAAAGACTTCGGACGATATATCTGTAGTGCCTGCTGTATTCCGCTATCTCGAACCCCAAAAATGAATGCTTGAGTGGCTAAGCCATCCAAAACGCTATCGGAGGCGGTAGGGTGTACGAGGTGAACTGAACGAGCAATGTCAGCTTCAAATTCTTCTTCTGTATAGAGTTTCTTGCGATTTCTGGCATCGGTTTCTCAGTTGCATCTGATACACATTTGCATTATGATCAAAACTATCTTCATGGAATAAAGTTATTATAATTTTTTTTATTTTGATAACTACGTTATCGACATTTCAAGAACACAGTGGGGTATATTTTATGACGGATTTATCCATCTGATTTAGGAAACAAAAAAGTAAGTAAATAGCTGTATTATTGGATGAGTATTGAAAATGTATTATTATTCTACCAAATTATCAGGTTAGAATAGTGTTTTCAGAGGAACTGTCATCTGTCACTTGTAGCTCACTATCTCAAGCAGGCGTCAAAGAAAAATCAGAATCATTTTTGATCACTCTGTATAATATTCATTTTTCATACAAACTATATATTTTGATGTTGATTGTTTTGTGTTTATAGGCCTATTGCGTGTCCTCAGTGGCTCCGCTCTATCGGTTAAATTTTACATCTACGAGGTGTGCCGTCAAAAACGTCAAATTGTCAAACGTCATTTTTATATGTCATATTATTCGATAATCATTCAGTTAGAAGTTGTTGTGTTGTTGGATGTACTAATACTAAAGCAAACAGCCCAGAACTGATTTTTAAAGGTCTCCGGGAAGAGATTATGATGCGAAACAAAGAGAAATGTGCAATGGCAGTTGAACGAGTGTAATTTTATGCAATAATCTATAAAAATGTATTAGATATCACTCAATTCTCAGTACTTATCAACTATCTTAAACAGTAATTGAATATATAATTTTTAAAGAAACTCAATATATACTACTTGGATAAGTTTTTCAATTGTCTGAATAATCACACAAATTCGTCTTTACGTATATAACACATTATAAATTAACTGTAATTGATTACCTTTAGATGAGTCACATAAACAACAAAAAATAATAATGACTATGGTTGGTTTGCTTCTTTTAGAATATTTTTGTCTACAAATGTTGTCATAAATCAAATACAATATTATTATCAGTAATAGAGATGGTACGTCATGGATTTCAATTTGATTTTAAAGCAGATTGACTTATTTCAAAACATTGACAAGTGACATCACACCTCGAAGTTGTGATTTTTGAATAATATGCGGCGCTTTCGTTGAAATTTGAAGATACGCAACAGGCCTATAGAATTAAAAAAATATTTCAGTTATTTCTTTATTTTAAAGTTACCCTTCCCAAGCCAGTTGGCTGGAAACGTTCCTGGTTTGAGTGAAGTGTTGATATAATTATGCACATAAAATATATTGTGATAATTCAAGTCTGCTAATAGGTTTTTGCTGTATCCATTTGGCTGGCGTTGTGTAAGTATTTTATTATGAATATTTCTTGTCGCATTGTAGAAGGGATAGTGGAACAGCAGATGATCAAAGTAATCTCTTCCGTATCTGTTGCATATTGAGCATATTTCACTTTGATTGAAACTAAAAATAGTGCCATTATGAAGGACTATTGGAGTTCGCTAGGCGTAGTTGACTAATAGTCCGGTCAAAATAGACATTCACACTTGCAGAAATTTCCAAGAAGCTGAAAATTGACAGGAACGTTAGAGATACCATTTTAATAAAGCTGTGAAAAGTCCTTATCGATTCCGCGCGTGCAAAAAATTTTATGCGAAATCAAAGTGCTCAAATATTGAATCTCCAGCAGAAGATGATCCTTACATCAACAACGAAACAACTGATGTACCGCTGTTTAAACAATTTAAAGTAACTCAAGAAGATAGAGATGAAGAAGAATAATAATAGCAAGAGGATGAAGAGGCAGACTGTATTGAAGTCTAGGCTTTTTGGGGATATCACGCTAAAAACTACGCGCCAAGTACAGTACCTCATACATACCGTGGAAAAGTGTACATATTATGGAAAATATAACTTTAGAATGGCTTTTTCTCAGAAATGGTGAATCTTGGGAAAAAAAATATGGGAACTATTTTTGTAGAGAATTGAAACATCTGCAATTTTTGTGTGAGCTAAGAAAATCTGAAAAATCTATTTTTGCAAACTTTGGGCCCGCATGAAATTTTTTGCACACACGAGATCGATAGGAACTTTTTACAACTTCATTATAGTGGTATCCCTGATGTTCATGTCAATTTTCAGCTTCTTAGAAATTTATGCAAGAGTATTCGTATTTTCAGGGCTTACTTGACCGGACTATAATTAATTTCAGTATCTTGAACGGGATATTAAGTACTGTGAAAATATTATCATTAAGATAAAATGTGGGTTGGAAGAGGAATAAAGCATTCTTTTCATATCAGTGTTATATAGATGCTGGTTGTAGACATTAATTATATTTGGGGCTTTTGTTTTGATGACTAAGAGATTTGGGAAATCAGTTTTTTGTAGAACAATTCGCAAATTTCTAATTCAATTGCATTTTTTCTGTTTCGATTCTGGTATTGAATTGTCGTTATTTAGATGTTGTAGCTGGTCATATCATACTTTTACATATCTGTTGTCTGGCATCACGAGTTTCTTGTACCACCAGCTCAGAATACTTTTGACGACTAATACATAATTCTAGTTTGTTCTGATTTATTTCTTGTCATTTTACGTAATTCGGTGTGGATGTCGGCTAATTGAGTATACTTTTGAGGAAATTTGTTTGCCCTTTTTCAATTGGTTCGCTCTGATTTAAGGACCATATCTTGGCAGAATATCGAATTGTAGAGTCTCATTAGTGTGTACCAATTTTGTATGTTTGTTTTCGTTAGCATATATATAGGATATTATAGTGGGTGAGATCTTTTTTAATGCATACATAAAAAAAAAAAAATAAGTAAAATTTGAGATATACTCTCAATATAAATCATATTTTTTTTACAATTGATTTAACACAAATGTGTTTTGTGACAACATTGCACACTCGAAGCAAGCAATTTTGTAAATGTCGAAGATGTTGGGAGAATATTTCCTCCCATGCAGAATATAAAGCTTTGTATGTCATCTATACATAATCGACTCTACGGGCTTTTCTCATTTAGCAGCCTCGCTCGCGAAGTATTCCATGAATTGTGATTTATCCAGTAAATTCTTAGATTATCTACCTACTCTTCAAATAATGAACTACCATCACAGAATCAACCTTACAATATCATAAATTAATCGTTCCAAAAAAGTTCAAGAAATCAGTTCAGCTATGTTTTTATTTTTTTTTTTTCAGTAAAACAACCAATGTCCCTATACTCATTCTACTTTTAATTGAATATTGAATCAAATATTTTCTCATTTCAGTCAGCACCATCGGCATGGATGATAATATATTACCTGACAATAGCCATTCTCTTGATCGAATTTTTTGTTTATGTAATTTTTGCTAGTGGAGAGGAAGAAGAGTGGAATCAAATCACACAATAATATTTATAATTGAATACTTCAATAAATGCAATATATTGATCGAAGGGCACCTCTTATTCATACAAAATTGCAGGATTCTCTTACTTATAGGGTGTAATAGAAATGAGTACACTCCGACCAGTAATAGTCTAGTGTAATAATATTTCTCAATAACTTTTCCCTACAAACTTTTTGGATATCGAATTGAAATTCATTCAAGTTTTGTCATTAGGCTGAAGAATTCAGCTGTATTGTATTTGAGTTTCAATAATGCTTTTTCACAATTTATTATTTCTTGAACAAAGATTGCTAGGTAAATATCCCTAGATAGTACCGAGTTGCGTAGCATGCACCCGTGTGATCAAACTTGAGCATAAAATGATTGGAAAGGGTGCAGAAAACATCACTTTCTGGGTCAAATTTTCGAATCAAGTGATCATTGTTCTGCTTAAACGCAGAGTGTCGAATGGAACATTTTTCGCTGCAAAGATGGGACTAATAGCGGAAAAGGATCGTAAAATGAAGAAAATAGTAAAAAAGATGAAACTCTGCAGAGATCGATAAAGGTAAGTGATAAAATAGGATCCAATGAATCAAAGAAATTATAAATCCGAATTATAATAGTGTTGCTGTTGTCCGCGCATCGTTCATCCGACTGAGTTGAAACTTTGAACGGTTGTTGTTGGCGCTTGCGTGAAAGTTCCTGACATAGTAACATCAAAGTACGACTCGCACTGCGGGATTGATATTTCTCTCAATGATTATCTCAATAAGGCCTATTCGTACAATTTAAGATTATCTACAGATTATTGAACCAAGTTTATTTACTTTGGTTACAATCTCTGTGATAATTGTTACCATGGAGATCAAACCAAGTTAATGTAGACTGTAGATGAGCTTATACTTCGTTGGAAAATTGGAAAATCCTGGCAATTTTGATACCATAACGGAGCAATGGGGACATATTGAAAATGCAATAAAGAACGCAACCATAAAGACACTGCCAAAAAAGAAATCAAACAAAGAGAAGAGCTGGTACGATGAAGAGTGCAAGCAAGTGGTGGAAGATAGAAAGAAAGCAAGAGAAAAATTGTTAAAAAAACAACACAAATACAAACAGAAGAATATATAGTGAAAAAAGAAGAGAAGCAAAGCAACTTTGTCGACGTAAAAAAAGAGCAGCAAACGAAAACCGCCTGAGAATAATAGAAGAGAAATACATAAACAAAGAAATTAAGAATTTTTATCAAGATATAAAAAAAGCGAGAATCGGATATCAAGCAAACGCCTTATATTGTAGAAACAAAAATGGGGAGTTAATAGGAGATGGGAGAGAAAGACCTAGCAGATGGAAGGAATACTTTGAGGAATTATTAAACAAAGGAAACGAAGAAGAAACTCCGTTACAGGAAGCCCAAGCAAGCTTTGAAGAGAACCAATCGGAGCTTCAAGTGAAACCTCCAACAAGTGAAGAAGTGGAAAAAATAATAAGACAAATGAAAAACAATAAATGCCCAGGAGTGAATGGAATCAGGGCTGAAACAATTAAATACGCAGGGGAAAAACTACACACAGATATATTCAAACTAATTACAAGAATCTGGATAGAAGAAAGAATGCCAGTAAACTGGAACATAGCGATGATAAATCCAATTCACAAAAAAGGTGACAAAACTGAATGCGACAACTTCAGAGGGATAGCATTATTAGACACAACGTATAAGATATTAGCAACTCTCATAAAAGAGAAACTTAGCGCGTATGCAGAAGAAATCATTGGCGACTATCAGTGCGGTTTTAGGAGTAATAGATCTGTAACAGACCAAATATTTGTTATCAAACATTCACAAGCAAATTTCTATGAACATAAAAAATCACTGTACGTCGCCTTTATAGATTTCAAGCAGGCTTATGATTCTATCAACAGGGATAAATTATTTAACGCAATAAGAGAGCTTGAGGTGCCTAATAAAATAGTAAACATGATAAAAATGTCCCTCCAGAAAACCGAAAATGTAATAAGAGTTCAAAACATCACAACAGACGTATTTGAAGTTGTGAGGGGCTTAAGACAGGGGGATCCTCTATCAGCATTACTCTTCAATCTGGCGCTAGAATACATTATAAGAAAAAGCGGAATCTGTACAAATGGAAGCATATATAACAGGAACCATCAATGTGTAGCTTATGCTGACGATGTAGCAATACTCGCCAAAACTGAAAAAGAATTACAAAAAGTTATAAAGAAATTACATCAAGAAGCGAGTAAAATGGGCCTAAGAATTAACGAAGAGAAATCTAAATTTATGGAAATGGGCGAAAGCAGAGAAAAAACAGAAGATAATAAATACCTTGAAGTAGAAATCGAGCAAACAAAAGCTATAAAATTTGAAAAAGTTGAAAATTTTGTGTACCTAGGAGCTGCATTAACACAAATTCAAGATATCAACGAAGAAATGGATGCCAGAATTGTAAGAGGAAACAAAACAGCAGGAAGTCTGATCAGCGTACTCAGGGCAAAGCAAGTGTCTCGTAGAACAAAAGTGAGGATATACAAGACTGTCATACGACCAGCGGTGACCTATTCTTGTGAAACCTGGATAATAAATAAACGAGAACAAGAAAAAATCGAGAGATGGGAGAGAAAAATTTTGCGAAGAATATACGGAGGACGCAAAGTCGAGGAAAGATTGGAAAGGAGAAGCAATGAAGAATTAATGAGTCTGTTTGGTGAACCGAACATAACACAAGTTATAAAGGCACAAAGAATCCGATGGTTACGACACATTCAGAGATTACCGCAACAGAGAGTAACGAAAACTATGCTACGGGCAAGCCTGATAGGTCCAAAGAGAAGAGGCAGGCCAAGACGAAAATGGTTGAACGCAGTGGAAGAAGATCTAAAGGAATTAGGTGTAAAAAACTGGACTATAATAGCTAAAGACAGGAAGAAGTGGAATGGAATTGTGACTCAAGCCCTAGGCCTAAATGGCCTGTAGTGCTAATATATATAATGTAAACTGTAGATGAGCTTATACTTCGTTTGAGATTGACTGACAATAATAAAATAAAATTTTCGAGGGTAGTATTGGATTTTCTCAAGTATGCGGCAAATGAATCTACTAGAAAAATAAAACATATCTTCACTACAATATTTATAGAAAGCCGCACATTAGTCATCAGTTACTAGTATGGTGACCTTTTAGGGGTCGAATTAGGTAATTGATGGAAGAAAAATAATGGTCGTAGCGCTGTTCGTCGGAACGCAGTCGCAGGGTAATTGATTGAACTTTTAGGATTAAATTACGAGTTTGAACGATTTGTTACATAAAGATTTTTGTATTTTCCAGAAGTCGTTAAATAATAAGCTCGGCCTAGTGAACTTCGGATACCAGTTATTTGTATGATCAGAAATTTGAATTTGGTTATGCCATAACCGTGGGATGGGTCAAATATGTGGAATGTTATTACAAAATATTTTCTATGGAAGTTTGAGGTGCGAAGAACGTAATATTAAAGTATGATCACAGTATAGGCTAATTTGAAAGAAAAATTGAATTAAAACAAAATTCGATACAACTCAGCTGTACTGTAATGAGAACTTATGCGTTGTGTACCGCTATTTTTCAAGACAAAAAATGAAAAATATATTCTATGAGTGATTTTATACTAAATAATATTTTCATAATATCAGAACAGAGTGTTTCACCAAATGTCATTTTGTTTTTCAAATTGAGTTACTACTAGTGATTGTTTATTCGCTGTCAGCTGTCAAGTTTGACATTTTATTGTGAATATTCAATTACAGAATAAAAATAAATAAATGAATATTCTTTGTGAAAATCCACAATTTTTTACTTACCGCCTTTGCCCATGGGCGGTTAGTCAGCATGCCTATAGTAACCACAGCTTGCGATCTACGATTTAATGAGGGAGAAAGAGTTTATTATAGAGACTATAGAAATCCAAACAAGAAAAGTTGGGTAGAATGTGAGATACATGAAGTATTGGGAGATAAAATATATTTTTGTAAACTGACACATGAAAATATTATTTGGAGAAGGCATTTGAATTACGGGCGTTGCCGGTAGATGAGAGGTTCACATTAAATACCGAAAATCAAAAAAGCATTCCCAAAATTAATTTACCTGATGTAGATTTTAGTTTAAGGGATTTGCCTGAAGTTAAGCGAGGGCAAGTCATGTTAGAAAATAAGGATGCAAATTTAGAAAGTGTCGGTTAATTTTATTCCAGATTTGAATGTCAATTCAAGACCAAAGAGAATAATTAAACCAGCCGATAAATTAACTTTGTAGGTAGGGAGGTATTATAGTATATTATATAGATAATAGATGGGTTTGTAGTATATATATAATATAGAAAAAATTAAGTTGGTAACATTGTCTAGAGCAATGTGTGTGCCGCCAAGTTCTTGAAATGTGCCACCAAATTTTAAAAATGAAATAAAAGTCATTTTTACGACCAAATATAAACAAAACTATCAGAAATCATCAAGCTCAAATTTTGCATCAAATGTATTCTTATAATTATTTTAATCAATTACTCAACATGCATTCTACTATCTTTGTAATTCATATTATTTCATATTATTATTATTATTATCACAAACTATTTTACATTGCATTATAGGTAATAAAAACTCCTACTTATTTTATTGTTAGTGTGCCGCCAAATTTATAATTGTTGAAAGTGTACCGCAATAAAATTAAGGTTGAAAATCACTGGTCTAAAGTAACGGCTTGTATGCAGTTTTTGTTTCGTGAAAAATACAAGAGTGTTATTGAATATAAATGGTTATTCAATTTATCCTTATCCAACTATACATTATCGTTTTATAGAAATATAACTTTATCTAGTTCCTGTCATGTCTCTATAATAACCCAAGTAACAATGACTGACCGTCGACCAAAATGTAACGTCGCATTTTGGTCATATTGAAGTCATAATATGACCGTTATATTTAGACGTCATATGACGTTGAACTGACGTCACATGTCATGTCAAATTGTGGTCATAAATTGACGTCAAGAAATAACGTCATATAATGTTGAACAGAGGTTGATGTTGTGTTTCAGCGTAGGAAATCATACTTATTCGCTATATGATTCTTTAGCCATATTTTGTTAGTCAGTGTAGGTACTTCTCAAGTAACCATAACTGGAAATCAACGTTGTTTATTGGTTGCATGAACGTCATATCTAGGCGTCATTTTGTTACCTCAAATGTATATAGAATCGACGTTTTTAAATTCGCACATTATTCATGTAATTTAGTTTAAAATTACAATAGCATTCATATTATGTATTTTGAAAGTTATTAACAAATAGACTGAAAAGAAAAATGGAAAAAAAATGTTTGACCTATTTGAATGTTAATAAGTGATTTTTTTTTTTTTTTACATTCGAAAGAACCTTCGTATACTTTTGTTAAAAATATTATAATTTTTCTCGATTGATAAATAATAATCCAGAGGTTACAGAAATAGACTTTCGTCTACAAAATTATTGATTTTCATTGGGCAAAAATGTAGCTGATTTTCAATTTATTTGCTAGAAATTCTCAAGACTGAGTGTAACTAAGATTAAGAATAGTATATTACATCTGAGGTGGGAAGTATTTCATTACAGCCGAGAGCTTATTATATGACCGAGAGGCGAAGCCTCGAGGATCAGATATAGCTCGAGGCTGATATGAAATCCTCACCGAAGTATGTATACTATTTTATTCACAATCATCCCTAAGTTTCCGAGAAATAATTGATCCAATTTCGTTCTTTTTTCAACAAAGTAAATTGATGTAGTAGTCTATGAAAACAAGAACGTTTTGAAAAATTTAATTAATTTGACATTTGTAGGATTTAAGATATATGAATCAAGTTATTTATACGTGTATCCATTGAAATTGTGATAAATGCAGATATCAATAAATTATAACAGTGAAATGGAGATACACACTTGCCCCGAATCGAACGAAAATGCTGCGTATGTGAGTTCATAGCGATTTTGTTCATAATTTACAAATTTATTAATTTATAAGACATAGATTCACACAGAATTGCAACATAAATCCGCTTCTTTTCAATATTAATTGTTTTATTTGGATCATTAGATTATATGATCGGTATTTCTGACAGCACGGATTATTTTACTCCAACAAAGATTCATGACTAATGCTAGGCAACCCTGCATAAACATTTCCCTCCCAAGAGATGGAAGTATCGCTTCCGACCCGTGAGCTAGTCATTGCAGTTGGAAATTACGTATTTCCCAACCTCCAAAAGGTAAGGAATTGCCATATTACCATAATGATTGTGAATAAAGTTATATACGTCGGTTCAAAATTCATTTGAAGATGATAACTTCAACTCTCTTCTAGAAAATAAAGGAAAAAAGCCTGGAAAGATTTTCGTCTTGTCGTAAAAAGCTTCTTTGAAATAAGAGGAAACAAGTTTTTGGAAAGTCACCAATAATTCAGAAGAAACTTAAAAAATTATTAAATGTCAAACGTCAAATCCAGATATAAATACTTGAATTGTTAGGAAGTAACCATGGTAGTAGCCAAACTAACAGCTTCTGATTCGCCGAAATGATTCTAAAGGCTTACAGAATCATTCTAAACGGCATACGGAATCATTCTAAACGATTTTTTGGAATGTCATTCGTTCCAACATAATTTTTGGTTATGGAATATGCAAATTCCAAAACAGTGTTGGAGAAATAGACTCTCGTCTACAAAATTATTGATATTCATTCTCCAAATTTTTATTAACAAAAAAAAAATGATTGAAAAAATAAAAGAATTGAATGAAATTTTTTTTTTAATTGTTATGAACAAATGCATTACTTATGATTTTTTAATAATTTTCTTCTTTGAAAATTATGGCGCTCAGAATCAAACAGTCCACCAGCAGTGGGAAGAAACAGAAAGCGTTCACTAAACGTTAATTCATTTTTAATTTTACTATTTCCAATTTTATACTCTGCACTGAATTATGGACGGATATGGAGAGTGACATTGATTTTTTTCACAAGCTCTGCTTGTTTACCGTGAATAATACGGAAATAAGAGATCAAATTTTGATTATTTTTCTTTCTTGAAATTATGATTATTCACAAATTTTAGTACACTGAGTGGAACCCAAACAGAATATTTTAGATTTGAAGGATGGTTGTCGGAGAGCTGATGACGAATTTGGAGAATGTAAGGCAAGTTGAAACAACAAGAAAATAATATTTTATTAATTGGTAAATCTAGAATCTTGCGTCAGGCAGAGGGTTGGCGGTTATTTCGCTACTGTGCAACCCATGACATTTGCAAAAAAATGAATCAAAAAAATATGTTTTAGACAACTTGAAATTTATTTAATCTTAAACTTTAGCATCTATTTAACCCAGAAATTGAAGTCCCAGACTATTTTTTGGGTTTTAAAGTACAACCTGACCCTTCCGAATATATTTAATAATCATATCTCAAAAATATACTTCAGGCATTCTGAAATTTTTATAGCAAGTTCATTACATAATATTGAGAAGACGATCTGTCAGAAAGTAAAGACAATCTGTCAGATAGTGAATCTTCAGAGACCAGTGAAGAGTAGGAATGAAACGAAAATTCATCATATTGAAGAGTTTAATTAAGCAATAAAAAAATTAATATTTGAAAAATTTGTTTCATTAATTCATTATTCAGTAACGATATTTTCCATTGAACTGTTAATTGACGTCAAAAATTTACTTCGCTTATAAAAATTAAGATTAATTTAATAAAAGTTGAATAAAGAAAAAATCTGACATAAACATCACGTGACTTACTTGTACATCATTGGATATATTTTTTGCAAATTCAAAACTCCATCGTTCAACGGCTAAATGTATTGGATTTATCCAAAAAAATTCTAAAAATATGTCAAGTAAAGTGCGCTTTCAGCCCAGTCGGTTGCTTTGGAAACAGAAGATCATCATTCTTATGCTACAATATCCCTAAATACTGATTTCCAAGACTCTACGGCTGACAGATTTGAATTTATGCGCAAAATAAGAGAAAAAATTCAGCTAGGTGCGCTTCCGGTAGAGTCGATTGTTATGAGAATAGTAGGCGACCATTCAGATGCTACAGCAGACTAAAATACTAAATTTCAATACTGTACGGCTGATCATTTCGAATTTATGCGAGGAATTCTAAAAAGGCTATCAAGTAAAGTGCATTTCTGGCTTAATCGATCTCAATGAAAATAGGATATGAGCATTCAGATGGTAAAATCGTCTCAAATACTGAACTCCAACATTCTACGTTCTGAATTTATGCGAAAAATTTTAAAAAAAATCGAGCAAAGTGCTGCATCTTCGGTACAGACGATTGCAATCATAGTACGAGGTGCATAACTAGATGTTATAGAAGTGCCTAAAACGGAATTACAATATTCTACGACTGATTGTTTTGAATTTATGCAGAAAATTCGAAAAGTCTGTTATATAGAATGCACTCCCGGCTTAGCCGATTGGTACAAAAATAGAAGATGACTATTGAAATGCTACAGCAATTTCAAATACTTAGTTTAAGTATCCTACGACTAACCATTCTGGATTTATGCAGAAAATTCAAAAAAAGTTTCAAGTAAAGTTAAGATACAAAATTTTTCAATTGAAAAGTCTTCTTATCCAAAAGATTCTTATGATAAATTTTCATTGAAAAAATGATTCCCAATTCATTCTATATTTGTTGATTTTTCTGAAAAATTTCACCACTCTAAAATACTTTATTGTATAGGTAGAATCCGATCTATACGGCAAACTCGAGTCACATGGTCTCTTAGCAAACAATCACAGCTCGAGGAGCCATGCCCTTGTCAGCTTTCGGTAGCTCTTGATCACGCTTATGCAACTCCCTAACTCAACTGTGTTGCAAAAGTAAAACCATAAATGTAATATTGTTAGAGAAAGAAAGTAACTGAGAGATAGGTTGGCCCATGTTTGTATGGAGTTAAATGGCTAGGTTCGGTTTATTTAGTATTTTCATGTGAAAATATATTGTAAAATGGGAAGAAAATGTTTTGTGACAAATTGTGATACTGGGCAGTGGCGTAGTGAGGGGGGAGCAAGTGGATCTATCATGCCCCGGGCGCCATTCGAAGAGGGGTGCCAAATGGCCTCCAAGGCAAGATTTTCCGGAAAATTTTATTGGTTATTTAATCGATTTCTGGGCAATATTATTTTGAATTAATATCATTGTAACATGATTAATAGTTCTGTTCCATGATTTATCTGATAAAATATATTATGAATCATATTTGCAGTAAATCGATCAGATATCTCTATATTCAAAACGTTCTCTCTTTCTAATACTTTTATTTTTTCAACCGAAATGCACGCACTGCTCACACTTGTTATTTCAGAAAGATAACTAACAATAAGTACACCATAGTCTCTTATTATATTATATGCCCCTCGACCTTGAACTATTATTAATAATTCGGTGGCCGTGGCCGAGTCAAAATATAACTGTAGATGTGGATGAAAATGGTCAGATTTTCAGTCGAAGAATCTTATAATATTTACAAAGCCTATATTTCGACACAACACGACTGTGACTGTGTCTTACCCGCAGGGCTAGCAAATAACATTTTCATAATATGCTGTTTGTTTACACCATAAGTATCACCTATTCCTACGTCTCGCTGTGCCTTGCCGAGAGTGTACTGTCGGCATAGGTCATAATAAAGAGGATGTCTTTCTCTCTACGCAAAATTGATAGGATATTACTATAGATATTTCTGAAATGCATTAAGCCTAATATTGCATTTTTTTTAAATCAACTCGAAGATTCTGTTTTTATTGAACAGTGCATGAGTGGAATGATTATAACAGTGTTCAATGAAATAATTGAAGAAATTGACAATATTTAAATTTTATCACTATATTGTTCGCAGTTCACAATAAAGTGAGTTCTCCTTTTTTATGTTTCATCTATTGTTGTTGTGTTTTCCACAGTAACATCTTAATATAATGAAAATTTATTCTTTATTTAGACTATGTCAATGTCTGGAAAAAAACTTAGTGGTTCCCAGAATAGAAAAAGGAAACTTAAGCAAGAAAAAGAAGCTCAGAAATCCAGAATAACAATGGAATCATATTTAGTAAAAGAATCGCAAAAAGAAAAACCAGAACATAAGAAGGATGAGGAAGTGAAGTCAGAGTCAGAATCAGATTCATGTTGTACTCCTACTGCTGCTAAACTTTTATGCGATAATACATCACAACAAATACAAGACTTTGAAGATGATGAGTATGGGGGACCAAGTTCA
This sequence comes from Dromius quadrimaculatus, assembly GCA_963989225.1. Lineage (NCBI taxonomy): Eukaryota > Metazoa > Arthropoda > Insecta > Coleoptera > Carabidae > Dromius > Dromius quadrimaculatus. The sequence goes on along the minus strand of OZ022325.1, from coordinate 37,417,481 downwards.
TCTAAAGCTCCAAATCTAAGTCCATATGTAATAAGAAGTGCAGAAAATGACACAGAAACAGAAACAGAAACACTCACTGTAATCCCAGATGTTCTTGAGTTCAAAAATGTTGCTTATTTGAAATTCAGTAATAATCTTCCAATAATATCAAATCGACTTCGCACAGAAATGATTATTTGTGGATCCCGCATATTTCAGAATGCATGTAGTCTAAATGCAGTAGCAACATCAACTAACTATCGTCGTTTAATGCCAAAATCTTGGTTTTCTCGACGCGTCGATAATGAAGAAGAAGGAATTGAAATTAATCGATCTTGGTTATTATATTCACCAAAAAATAATGCAGCAAACTGCTTTTGCTGCTTACTGTTTGATAATTTAAATTCCGCTACACTATCATCTTTTGTAACTACATCTGGCGTCAATAAATGGAGCAAAAAAAAATAGATTAATTAGCCATGAAAGCAGTTCAAATCATCGAAATTTTTTTACAATGTGGAAAGAAACAGAAAGAAGAATAATTAATAAAACGGGAATCGATGCATCATTAGAAGCAAATATAGAGTCCGAGAAAGAACGATGGAGAAATATATTGCAACGAATATTAGCTTGCATGAAGTATCTGATTATACAAAATCTTCCTCTACGTGGTCATGTTGAAAATATAACACTTCAAGATAGTAAAAATGTCGGAAACCTATTATCTCTACTTAAATTAGTAGCCCAGTTTGATCCACTATTAGCAAATCATCTTCAAAATGTCATGGAAACGCCAAGAACTGTCTCATACCTATCACCACAAATTCAAAATGAATTTATTCATCTTCTGGCACCCACAGTTCGGAATCAACTAATAAGTGACATAAAAAAAATAGATATTATGGACTTTTATTTGATTCAACTCCTGATATCGCTCATCGAGAGCAAATGTCAGAAGTCTTAACCAACAGAAAAGTTTCTATCAAAAAATCTTTTTTGGGTTTCATTGAAATATATGCCAAAGATGCATCCTCGATTGAAAATTCAATTTTAGAAAAATTAAATTCTGATCAGAGTTTGTTAGCAAACTGTAGATCACAATGTTATGATAATGCTGCCGTAATGTCAGGTCACTCAACTGGCGTTCAACAAAGAATAATAGAAAAAAATAATAAAGCATTATTTGTAAATTGTGATAACCACTCCTTGAATTTAGTGGGAGTTACAGCAGCTAAACAAGATCCAGTCATTGTAACATGTTTTGGAATAATTGAAAACATATATCTGTTTTTCTCACGTTCAACATCACGATCGGAATTACCAAAAAATGCCTTAAAGAGAACTGTTAAGCGTGAATCTGAAACACGATGGAGCGCCAGAGCACAAGCGGTTAGTGTTATTGTCGATGGGCTGGAAGAGTTAGTAGAACTATTAAAAAAACTAGCAGAGGACAGTACTACTACAAGTGACACCAGAAGTGAAGCTACAATTTTATTGCAAAATATACTGAATTTTAATTTCATAACGTTAGTCCATTTCTGACATGAGGTCTTGAGGAGAATTGATCGAGTGCAGCTCAGGTTACAAGACCCTAAAATGAATTTTAGAGAAGCTTACCTTGATCTTCAATCATTAGCGTCTGAACTTGCAGAAATTCGAGACGAGATCTGCGAAATGGCAATAGAAAAAGCTAAGTCTCTGTGTGAAAAATGGGATATTAATATAACAATCCGTGTTAGAAGACGTCAAAAAATGCCCGGAGAATTGGCTAGTGATGTTGGTCTTTCCGCAGAAAGTGAAATTTCTCGCGCTTTATGAAAAGCGTTATTGATCGTCTGCAGCAAGAAATAAGTACAAGATTCACACGACTTAGTGATCTTAATTCCAAATTTGAACTTCTACTGGACGTTGGAAATTTATTGAACCAGGATAATGATGATAACGGTCTTGAAAATAATTGTAGAAATTTGAGTGAATTTTATAGTACAGATTTTAATGGAACAGAACTCTTTGTCGAAATCTGTGACTGCAAGATGTTACTTCACAGTAGAAAAGAAATTGAACTCAAAACTCCATTGGAGCTTCTTACCTTCATAATTTCGTATGGAGAGTTTGTTTTTCCAAACCTGAGACTCGCACTTCAAATACTCCTTACTGTTTCAGTATCAATTGCTAGCTGTGAACGTTCGTTCAGCAAATTGGAATTAATTCTCTTATATCTACGATCCACGATGGGGCAAGATCGCTTGAGTGACCTAGCATTCTTAAGTGTGGAACGAGAAAAATTTGAAATGATCGACTTTGATGAAGTAATTGATGAATTTGCTTCATCAAAGGCAAGAAAAATGTATTTATAGTCATAGTACTTACTTGAATTATAATGTTAAATTATCATTATTATTAATGGATATATCTACTTTACTTACCTATATTATATATTATATATAATTTTTTTGTTTCTTAGGAACTGTATATTTTTGAAACAATTGTATCAATATGTAAAATAAATATTCTTTCTAACTAATTCTAGATGTTGGCATGTACGACTTCTCCATTGTCAGACACATTTCTGAATCCAATCCTATCCCTATTAATCTCGACAAAAATAATATAATATTTTGTAAAAGCAAAAGCATAATTAGGTTTACTATATTCCTGGCGGTTGGAGGGAGGGGGCGCCAATAAAATATCATGCACCGGGCGCTGGTAATGTTCGCTACGCCACTGTATAGAAGCTCGCAGCAGGCGCGTAAAAGACTAGTTACGGCACTGGGGATCAGGTTGTACTTTGAAACCCTCACAATAGTCTGGGGTTTTTATTTTTGGGTTAATTGGATGCTAAAATTGAGGATGAGAAAAATGTCAAGTTGCCTAAAACATGTTTTTTTGATTAATTTTTTTGCAAATATCATAAGTTGCACAGAAGCAAAATAACCGCCAAACCTCTGCCTGATGCAAGGTTCTAGATTCACCAATTAATAAAATATTATTTTCTTGTTGTTTCAACTTGCCCAAAATACGTTCTCTAAATTCGACGTCAGCTCTTGGACTATGAGTCACTTGTAGGCTGATTTCAGCGAGGCAGGCAAGCACTTTCAGATTTTTCATGTTTTCTGTTTGACGAAGTTACGTAGGTATCATTTTTCTACTGTGACAAATTAAAGTAAGTTAATTATGTAGTAATATTCTGCAATTTTTTTAAGTAATACATTATTCATTTGCAGAATGCCATGTGATTGTATTTAATGAAAACTCGGAGATAGCAGTGGTTGCATCTCTTGGTCCAGAAATGAAATACTAGCAAGATGGCCCTATCAACAAAAGAATGTTCCGATAAAACATTGGAAAATAGTAAAAGAGCGATGGATGAATTCGATGTGTGTGAAGTAGAAATTATGAAATCATTCGGTTTTTAGTAAATTGAAAGAAATAGTCCACCCTTGCTTTGCAGTTAATTATATATTTTTTTAATGTTAAATATTTTCTCATATATAAAACTTCTTTCAATGTACAATTATAAGTGTTTTTTTTTTAATTCTGTTAAGTACATTTCTCGTTTTTTATTGATGTAAATATCTATTTTTGACTATAATAATTATTATATTTTTAGTCTTGTTGAATCCTATTCTGTATGTAAGTTTATATGTATAAATTATAAAATTTACATTTTATTCAATTTTTTTTTTCATTTATCAGTTTAATTCAATTTTGACGTTAAAATTGAGTAGTAAAGTGACGTTGTGGTATGTTATTATCAGTTATTATTTTAAATGTCATAAATTAACGTCATATAACATTGTTTAAAAACGTCACTTTTGACGTCATTAGAAAACTTCAATTCTATGTCAGCATAATCATAATGGTCTATTTGACGTCAGTAAGCTACTCGCTGAGACGTCTCGAGGACTGTCAATCGACCTGGGCCTCGATTCTCGAAGCTATGCGTTCGCATTCGCATACGTTTCCAAGCGTTTGGGGTCTAAACGTATACGTTTAAAAATTTCTATTCTCCATTGCTATTCGTTTGCAGCACTCGCACGATTGTCGCATACGTTTGGTTTCCTGAAACACGGCATCACACTTGACCGTTTCACAACGAATGGACCAATCAGATTCAAATATTTAGGTAGTGCTAACACGTTGCGTAGTGATCACAGATCGCACTGTTATTGACATTTGACGTGTGACGTTTTCATTAATTTAATTTTCCAAGCTGTGTTTGTGCCATTTGTGAGATAAAAAATGGATAAACCATCAAAAAATAGTTCTCCATTCTCACAAGATCAAAAAGTTATGCTGCTTGAATTTATGGAGCAACATCCACAGCTCATAAGTGGAAGATTTGACTAGACCCCCAGTACTTCATCAATCACAATTGCGTTGGCAATATCATCAAATGCTGCCATTGTGTATCAATATTTGTGACACACTCAAAATGACATTTTAGACTAGCCAAACGAATAAAAATTGCAGTGAACGAGTGGTTACTACCCAACCGTGTCAAACGCACGAAAGTCCTACGTTTAGAACTAACTAAAGAATTTCATGCGTATCGACGTTACAAACGTATACGCTTTGATTCGAGAATAGAGGCCCAGGTCTGTGACGTCGATACAACGTTGTATCTTGGTCACTTATGTTATTTGGAAAATACTAATGGGAAACATATCCAGTTTGCATAGTAAATTGACAATAATTATCAAGTCAATGTCAATGTCAAGTTGTTATAGTTTCACTACAGTGGTGAGTGCTAACTAAGATCCTAATGACAATAAATTATTAGATAAATAAAGTTCAAACAAACATTAGTTGGAACTAACTACAAGATTTTTAATATTTGTGACAATATGTACATACACACGAACGAACGTCAAACCGAAAACAGTCAAAATGGATTAAGGAAAGCTCAAAACGGATACTTTGTACAAGTAACAAAATACGAAGAAAAACTCTACGATGATCAGAATGAACTCTCAATTAATCTTCTAAGCAACAGGAACGAGAACGATAAGAGAGATCTCAATTGAACAAAGCAATTAGACTCGAAATTCACCTAATTAACATCTATTTTACACAAATCAGCGCATTCATTGCTAGAAAAATAAAAAGAAATACACCGCTGTTTACCACGTTATCATAATTGAGTTTCTGACAAAATATTATTACTGCTGGCGGGCTATCTACACTTCCAATATTCCATGGGATGCACTGATCTCCATAATAACACTGGATTGGATTTAGGCCGCTGAGATGCGTCCCCAATTGAGCGTCGCCATCTTGGCAAAAATTGAGGTTTTGTGACAGACCAATACCGCGTTGGGTGGTGATATTTAAAATTTAGCTGTTTGTTTTGACGGTATTTTATTTATCAAACATGATGATCGAATGCATGTTTTGCCGAAAGAAACCCGATTCATCGAGAAATTTGACATTGCACAAGTAATTACAATGAAATAACCTGAAGTAACTGTCGTTATGACTGAAATAAGTGAACATTACTTATTTTCAATGCTATGCTATGATGTGAATCGTTCTAAAAATGGCTCGAACAAATGGGTTTGCCAAACTTAGAAATAGCCAAAAATATGAGGTTATGTTCTCAAAATTTTATTGCGTCCGCGCTAAAACAAAATAAAAGATACACGACTCTGGAAAATAATGCTGTTCCGACTATTTTCAACGAACTATACAAAAACTATTGCGTTAACTGCAAAACCAAAAAAAAATGTTCAAATAGTCACACAATTCTCAATACGACTTATTTATTGTTTGGATTTATAACAAGAATCCTAAAACTATTTAATGAATTTAATAATTCAGAGCTAAAAGTTTAAAAAATAGTTGAAATACTGATACTAAAAAGTTAACTAATATTTTAAACTATTAATGAATATTTTTAAATATTTTAACTATTATAACAATTTTTAAATATTTTAACTATTATAACAATTTTTAAATACTTTTGACGTATATTGAGAATAATTTCATCATCTAACTTGTATTATGCTTCGAATCTCATCGAGTATCTCCTTTAAGTATTTTGAATTTGCCGCTGAATCGTGTCACAAAACCTCAATTCTACTGTCAAGGTCGCCGTTCAACCGGGGCCGCTTTCAGATGCCAGAATACGGCCTAAACCCAATCCAGTGTTATTTAGAGATCAGTGATGGGATGCAAACACGCGGTGGAGTGTAAACTCAAGTGAAACAGTAAGCTGGATCAATTTGCGCAACCAAAACAAAATCATTAATCAGTATTTTATACTCATCAGTCATCAACTTCTCTAAGAGAGCTTATCACTCTTGACTAATAATTGGGGCTATTCTGTAACTCAATTAAAAAAATTTTATCGGTCATTATCTATTTCAGCCAATAAACATAGGTAACACTGACAAACATTCTGAATATTCACTCGCTTGTTACAATTGTTTTCATTTGTCAAAAATCTTATCGATCTATAGTAAGTTTATTAGCACTTGGCCCGTTACGCGGGCCTAAGCCCTAGGCTTCGCAGCTCGATATATGAACCGCCTCCGGCAAAAATTCTGTCTCTTTAAGATAAATTCCGGATATGTTTTCAGCCCACAAAAGCCTCCTGCTCCATATTATATTTCTGCATTTTTCCCTACTCGTGATTTCATTGTTTTTTATTGACAATTTCCAATATTATTTCATGTTTTCATCTAGGGGATAAATTGATCTCAACTCCTCTACGAATTACAAAGTCTAAATTCAAAACTTCACAACGAGATAACATGTCTGTGCCATGTTTCGCATATTCTCAGTCATTGCTTCACTGTTTTCGAATACAAATTAGAGTATTAGTTATTACAACTCATGTAATCCTTCTGTTTTATTCTGACGACATACTTACATCCTTACGATTCGCTTCGCTCGTCAATTTGAATGTAACCACAATCTTTCTGCCTCCTTTGCAACTCTCAATATTATTTTGAATAGATATGGTTGATAATGCTGACTGAAATGATGCATGTACATCGAATATACAAAAAGATGGTTACTCAAGATGAAACCGAGAATATCGAGTGGAAAAGTGAAATAGAATTTCAGTTGAAATTTTGTGTTTTCATCACTTATCCCAAATATTTCTCTCAGGAGAATCATTCAGTTGATTCCTTCCATGAGTACGCGTATCTGATTCCTGAGCTCAATTGCGAGATTGTTAGACCGCCTATTGAGCAGGACTATTTTCTCCGTTGTAACATTTTTTCTCATAGATTTTCTTCTATATCACTGCTCTGAGTCTGAATCACTCAGCTCCAATTGTGCATGCAAAGAATCATGTATGTTCCACGTTCCTCCAGTAATAATTTTGGAGCTCATGCACTTTGATATACTTTTGCCTTCCAAAGACATGTTTTTTATCCATTCAGTCACTACTCTGGCACCCACGCTACATGTTTTGACTCTTTATATATAGCTACAATATTCAGTTTTCTCTGGAATTGTGATATTACTTGTATTAAAATCAATTCAACATGTGTCTCAAATTCTTCTGTGATGAAAATAACATTTTCCTTCCAAAATAGCCAATAAAAAAAGAAATAACATCAAAGACCATCATAAAATCCACTTGAATATATTTCAGCTATTCCAATTGAGGGCACTTCAAAGTTATTATGGGACCACGATTCAAGTATTCTAATTGGCCGATATATATAAAATCAATCTTACATAGGCGAAAACATCGGCTGTGGCTATCCGTCAGTTGCATTAACTCATAGCCGTTCATTAATCATGATAAATGAATTTGTGCAGTATGAAAATTCAGTTTACATTTATTTCATTCATTGAATTTATTCAAAAGAGCATTCAATGTAAATAAATATTGTTTATATCTCCGCCAATCAGTAGGCTTAAATTGTGGTCCCATAGAAGTCTTTGCACCGTTCTCAGCTAAAATAAGCTATGAAATATTCCATATTACTTTGCAATGTACGTCCACCTCAAAAAAGAGCCTAAAACTATTACTGTTATGCGAATTTCCTATTTTTGAAATGTCAGAAAATTAAAACTGTTATACGCTATTAAAATGCAATCACCAGAGTATTTATCTCTTCCTTAACTACGCATTGGAACATTAGTAGAATATTAAGACCCAGAGATTGATAAATATTGGGGCCTAGATAATGGGATGTTAAAAACTCGAGATCCAAATTTTGGAACTTCTCACATGATTCTTGGGAATGTTGGAAGCACATAATTATGACAACTCCAAAATGTCCACACAAAATTGAACATTGTTGTGTGATAGAAATGGAATATATAGTTTTGTCTCAGTGTAAGTATGCTGGCTTTGTGATTTGGAAGTCGTGGGGTCGAATCCTACCGACGTAGAAGTTGGTAGAATTTCTACTGAATTATAATGTACTCTGTGGCGTACTCTCCACAAAAACTAAGAGTACCCGTATTTTGACGAATGGTAACCGTACTCTCAGTCAATTTCACAGATTGCCTGGTGCACTCTTACCAGGTGAAAGGCGTGATTGATATTTATTTACCTATTATATTTAAAATATACCGTTTACTGAGAAAAACTATGCTTCAATAATCTTTTTCAAATTTATCAAACGTTAATAAAATTACTCAAATTGATTCCATTTTTGAGAGAAATGATGAAAAATTTACAAGAAAAATTAAACTATGCCAACAATGAAACAGTTTTTTCGAGATGCCACGCGGCTTTCTCAAGAACTTCTAAGCATGCGGAATAAGTATTATTCTATTGTGACTGTAGAAAATTATTTTTTTGGTTCTTTCACCTGATTTACCAAAGTAATATTTTATATTTCTCCCAAAGTTATACAATCTGGAAAAATATTCTCTAATAATAATGACTTCTCAATTCATTTATTTTCCAATTCATGATATCACATATGAATGTACGATATGTTCACGGAATATATCATATTGAATGTGAGCACACCATTTCTTTCAAAACAACGCTGCTAGGGCTTTTACTTTATCAAATACAAAAACTTTTAGTATCCATTCTCAACCAATCTCTTCTTGATTAGAACTAAAAATTATTATAAATTTGAATTTACACCAATTCTTTTATAATCACCCTGAATAATACACTAATTGTCCGATATGCCAGTTAAAAACAGTCCAAGAGCTCTTATAAGACTACGATTCAATCTACCATGCTGGCAAAAATACAGGCACGATTCACTCCCAGTAAATATACATAATTTGGACCACACTCTCTAAAAATTGGATCAAGTCATTAGAGCAATAGTTATATACATATACCCAGTGGTGGATTTACCAGCAGGCTGATATTCCAACATCTCTACATGAACAATTGCTAAACACTTTGTAAAATATACTTTGATGATCATGAATTTTTTAAATATCACAATAGCAATTCGATATTATAATCGAAATTCAGTTATTGCATGCCTTGAGCGCGAGCATAGGTATGCTCTACTCATCTCGCCTAAAAATCAAGATTTCAATCTCGTCATGTTAAAATGTATTTTTAATCCATAATTCTCATAATAATGTCATAAAAGATACTCTGTGAAGAAGAGGAACAAATACTGAACTGATTAAAAACCCTGCCTAATGGATTAATTATCAATTTTAGTAAAAAAAATCGTGTCAATAACTTATACTGAAGAAAATTGCCAATTTTATGGCGGTGGGGTCACGATAACTGAAAATTTATTTAATTTTAGGTCTTATTTTTCTTTTCAATCTTATCATTAGACTTTATCGGAAAACAGTATTGAAAATCACGGCTTGATATTGTTCCCTTCAGTTGTAATTAAAATATTACAACCGACAGCAACACACAATTTTCCAAATTTTGTCCGCCATATGTTATGTTTTTATTGTAAACAGAGATCAGAGACCTAGAGTCAACAGGTGCATCCGTAACGCGTGGTACCGGCTTATAACTGACGTGACAGAACACATGAGGGCGTGCAACTCGCGTTATAATTTACAGTACGCGGGAAAATTTAGCAAAAACACTAAATTTTTTTGACATTCAACTTAGAAATAAAATTGATTTTGTATTATTTTTTATTTGATGATTTTTCCTCTTAGTCCAAGAGCCCGCTCGGAAATACTACCTTGAATCGTTAGACGATTCTTACGTATTCTAAACGATTCGTCATGAAAACATTACCCCTAAAAGTCAACGGTGCCATTTTTAATTCTGCCAGAAGCAATTAATATTAATTATTTATTCTGTGAATTTAACGCACAAAGTACCTTTTTATGTTAGACACTTGAAAATTACACTGTAACATGTATTTTTATGTGTAAAACAAGAAAAACTCACGGTGCCGAGTCTCATTCTGCCACAACCCTCGGCACCGTGACTTCAAAGTGGTTGGAAATATCGATAAAGTACCTTTTTCTGTTAGCCAAAAAAGTCCTATACACAAATTGTAGCCAGAGATTTGACGAATTCAAAGAACCAACAGTGCCGACTCTCATGTTGCCAGAAGTCCACGGCACCGTGGATCAAAGCGGTTGCTCGCGCGGCCTATTTTCAGTCAGAATAAAAACTATATGCAGCGCCATCTATCGAGCATAAAGCCAGTTAAGGCATGTGAATGTGGAGGTCACAAATTAATTGTGACTAAATTTATAGATGGCGCTGCATATAGTTTTCATTTTTGCAGTCCATCTATCCATATGAGTTTAAACATTTTGGGATCCAAGCCCTGACTATCTTGGGTTCTTGACTATACTGTATTGACGAGTCCTATTAAGGACGAAACACGGGTATACAGTTGCTCCCCGATCTGAGACGATGATGTCAGAACCGATTCTTAGATTTGAAATTTTGTGGAACAAATAATTGAATGTTTCAGAATTTTTGATTGTTTTCAATTTATGTGGAAAATTCGGAGAGTCTGTTATACAGAGTGCACTTCCGGTTCAGTCGATTAGTACAATAATAAGAGATAACCATTCAAATGTTACAGCAATTTTAAATACTGAATTTCAATATCCCACGGCTAATATTTCTGGATTAATACGGAAAATTTGAAAAAAGTTTCAAGTGAAGTGCAGTTCCGGTACAGACGATTGCAACCACATTGCGAGGAGCACAACTAGATCCTAAGCCAGTCTAAAATACAAAAATTCAACATTATACGAATATTTTCATCAAAATCTCGAACTGTGAATTTTGTCGGTTACACAATACTTACTTGTACTTTGTACAAGTGAGTATGAAGCTCACTCAATTCAATTTTTTCATTGGTATGCTTCGAAAATTGATTGATTCAATTTCATTTATACATTTGTTCTCTGATTGCTTTTATAAGTTTACCGGAATTGAAACGGTATGCTTTTATTCCAAAAACTTAGTTACTCTAGATTTAATCATTCTTAGATGATAGGATGGAAGTATATCAAATATTATTCCATACTACACCTTACACTCTCCCTTTTAAGATATTGTTGCATCAAAAATAAATGTATGCAAATTTTATTCTGACTGAAAATAGGCCGCGCGAGCAACCGCTTTGATCCACGGTGCCGAGGACTTCTGGCAACATAAGAGTCGGCACCGTTGGTTCTTTGAATTCGTCAGGTCTCTGGCTACAATTTTTGTATAGGACTTTTTTGGCTAACAGGAAAAGGTACTTTATCGATATTTCGAAGCCACGGTGCCGGGGGTTGTGGCAGAATGAGACTCGGCACCGTGAGTTTTTCTTGTTTTACACATAAAAATACATGTTCCAGTATAATTTTCAAGTGTCTAACATAAAAAGGTTGTTTGTGCGTTAAATTCACAGAATAAATAATTATTATTAATTGCTTCTGGCAGAATTAAAAATGGCACCGTTGACTTTTAGGGGTAATATTTTCACGACGAATCGTTTAGAATACGTAAGAATCGTCTAACGATTCAAGGTAGTATTTCCGAGCGGGCTCTTGGACTATCTGCAATGTGCAGCGTGAAACGAGCGCTTAAGGCATGCACATTTGGATTTTTCAAACTTTTTGTACATATTTTTTTCACTGATAATTACTATACTTTTTTCTCCATGTACCTAATTATTATGAGATCTGCTCACTCAATTTAATCTTGATATAATATCGATGGTCTAATCATGATTGCTGCAGCAAATTATCAAATTCAATTTATTGTATTGTTTTTAAACTGTGAGTGTGATAAAAAGTATTTATCAAAGTTCGCCAAATGTTTATTTTTTGTGTGAGCTTTATTCATATCATGTAAGTATACCTTACCTTACTTTAGAAGTGGTACATGATTGAGATATTTTCTGCTTAAAATAATGTGTTTTGATAATTCTTTGATGTGAAAATAATGGAGGATCTGACACTGTATCTTAGTTCTCAATGATATTAACCATATGGGAAAAGTTGATGTAACGAGGATGATGAAGCACAAATCATAAAATTGGAACTTTATTCATAGAAAGTGTAATTGATATGATTATGGACTAAGATATCAAAATTCAGAGGCGGCAAAAATTGAATAGTCTACGGGCGGCAAATCTGTAAATCCGTCACTGCATATACCATTCGAACAAATCCAATTTAAATCTTCCGTCTGCATACATTTGATGAAAATATTTGATGCACGACTAACAGTTGATGTTAGCCAAGTACGATTCTGTGCTGATGTAAAATTGGTTAGCATTTCTGCCTATCAGAGATCTCCAATCGGAGTCCTATAAGAGCCTTAAGCAGGTCTCAACTTGAATAGACTGTATTTTTATGAGAACAACATTATTCTAATGGTCATTTTAGTTATGAACTGTCCAAAGGTTGTTATGGGACTACGATTCAAGCGTTCTGATTGACTTATATTTGAACTAATTTCACAATAGCAGGATAATAGCACTTAGTCTTTCAGTTGCTCATTAATTATCATGAACAGATTGTCTCAAAGATTGAAATTTGTATCCATTCAGGTAATATGTGAGTATACTCCTTGCTTTTATTTCTTGGATGGGGGATTCCACTGGTTTTTTTTTATTCTCTTTTCTGATAGGACATGAATAAATAAAAGTATTAGTGAAAAAAAACCCCGTAGTACTTGAGAAATATATTTTTTCAATTTGAAAATTTTCCGTGACGTCCAAAAGTCTATTGTGTCACTCAAACGGTAGATCTTATTCAACATCAAACATTTTGAGAATATTGACGTAAAGTAAAATAGGTGGCGTTAGTGTATTGCTTATTTTACATCATCTAAATTGTTTTTATTATTGTCAGTAAGATCATGAGCTGGATAAATTATACAATTATCAAATTTACTTGTCAAAATCACGTTTCTTTCGACCAAACAATACCAGTAGTTTGAAGCTTAATTTTCTCTCCATGCGCATGCCTGTGAAACTTGGAGGCCTCTCAAAATGTTTCTAAACAGCATTCGAAAAATAGAAATGATACATATTTTAACTTTTCCGATTTATTCCCAATAATTTATGAGTACATCAAATTGCAACGCAGCAATATTTTTTCATGAATATGAACAAATCTTCTAGGAATTTGTACACCTATGAAGCCCACTGTTCGAGGACCACAATGGGAGGCGGGCTATCACGTGACACTTATGACGTAACTGGTGTTCAACTGTCAGAATGACATTTGTCGGCCATTGTTTTTGTTTACGTTTTGTACAATCAAGTAGTGTTTGAGATATTTTTCTCTTGTTCTGCTAACTCATCAGTGTAAATCAGGTGTAAATTTCATATTTTCAAGACAATCTTGCCTCTTCTCGTGGGATATGTTATATATCAGAAATATGAAATTCGATTATTTAGAATTACTTCTGCAAATTTTGACCAGGGAGTATTTTAATGGTGAAAGTTCTTGAATATTATGAATTAATTTTTATTAATTAATAGGTCAAATAGATCCTATCAAACCAGCCCAAAGATTGCCATGGATTAAATCTATCAATGTATCAAACATTGGAAACAGGAAAAGTGCACGCGTATGTGGAATACATTTAGAAAATGGTAATTATCAAAAGTATTTAAATTTCGCGTATTTCGTTAGAATGTACTTGTTTCGACATTTGTAGTACAATATCTCTTTTAAAGTATTTCGACTTGGTAAATGTAAGAAATTGTCGTTCTAGGTTAATAAATTAATGATATAAGTCATTAGATTGTTATGTATACAAATGATATTGTGAGTTTTAGACTTTGAACAACGTTTGTTGGATAAAATAGTATATACACGTGGACGAATTGCATATCACTCTTTAAAAACAATTGATCTCGATTTTGACTCTACTCACAAACAACTATATATTGTAGGTCAGCCATCAGACAATCCAAACGATCACGATTGGATTCCGCATCTCTATGGGAGCTCGAAGTGTAATTTTTAATTTATTATTTGGTTGCTAGCATTAATAACATTGAAATTTGAACTGGTCCAATTATTAAGATAAAAATTAAATAATTCTCATGAATTTTAAACGTGTTCCAATGTTCATGGTGTAACTGTCGCTCTTTATACAATATTATGAAAATATGATTTATATTTCTTTTATAATTTGTGATTGTAATGCTTTCTTACTGTAGCATCAAACAAATTCTGGTAGTTTATAATTAGTTTTTATTTCTTTACTCATTTCATCCACATTATTCAATATAAATTCAGTTAATTTCATATATTCCATACAAGACCAATGAAATGTATATATTTTTGAATAAAAACTTTTCTGAAAAAAAGTGTGATTCAAAATATGTAAACATTTGAAATTTTGCATTTAGGATTCATTATTTTTTTCAGTATTTAGTTTTGGCAATTCTATGCTTCTTTCTATAATTATTATCCATAGATTGTGATTAACAGTAGAGTGTAAAAACTGAAAGTTTGAAAATTTCAATAAACAAAATAGTAAAAATAAAAGTTGATAATATACTGCATAAAAGTAGTGGGTAATATAATCATATTACATGAATTACAAAATATTGTACACAATATAGATCATGGTACCACCAAGAGACCTTCTAGACACGTTTCCAGCAGCAGACTGCGTGCAGGCAGTTCCCAGTCAGATCCATCAACATCAATGATTGGCCCTACCAGGATCATCTATAACTGATACTAATTCCGGTAGACGTCTGCAATATTGATCTGGGTCTGTGTCGAGTCCTCAAGTAAGATCACCTGTAGTAGCTATTGAAACAGCTACTCATCGAAATCCCCTCCAGGTTGACGAATTCGTAACTCCAGAAGAAGATAGGCAGCGAAACATGTTGGCTCACCTAAAGTGGTCCAAGAGATTACTGGACCGCATCCAAATGAAGGAGGAAAAATTGTAAAAGGATTCAGCTCTTGTTTCATACCATAATTTTTTTTTTTAAATTAATTAAACCTGAAGTAATAAAAAAAGGCGCTTGACACTTACGGCACTTCAACAACATTAGTTAAACTATACTTGGATATGCAGTTCACATATTTAGGCTTGCAATTTAACAATGACAGAGGAATTACAAGTCGCATATTTTATTCATGATTTATTATGAAAAATCGGGATCGTTTGAATTGTCTCATGTATGACCTACAATATAAGTTATTTGTGTATCGAGTACGAATATAATGTGCTACCAACGGCGAGCAGATTGTTTGAAAGAGTCATTGAAATCGATAGTTTCTCAAGAGCGATATGCAATTCGTCCTAGTGTATATACTCTATTATCCAACAAACGTTATACAGTCTAAAACTCACAATGACATTCGTACATAACAATCTAATGACTTATACCATTAATTTATTAACCTAGAACGACAATTCCTTACATTTACAAAGTGAAAATACTTGATACTCTTGATAATTACCATTTTCTAAATGTATTCCACATACGCGTGCACTTTTCCTGTTTGCAATGTTTGATACATTGATAGCTTCAATCCATTGCAATCTTTGGGCTGGTTTAATAGGATCTATTTGACCTATTAATTAATAAAAATTAATTCATAATATTCCAGAACTTTCACCATTAAAATACTCCCTGATCAAAATTTACAGAAGTAATTCTAAATAATCGTATTTCATATTTCTGATATATAACATATCCCACGAGAAGAGGCAAGATTGGCTTAAAAATTTAAAATTTTCACCTGAATTACACTGATGCGGTAGCAGAACAAGAGAAAAATATCTCAAACACTTGATAGTACAAAACGTAAACAAAAACAATGGCCGACAAATGTCATTCTGACAGTTGAACACCAGCTACGTCATCAGTGTCACGTGATAGCCCGCAACCCATTAAATCGTCTTTTTATTGAAACGGAGCAATACTCAATATCATTTACATTACTTATAGCTATTATTTATCCCATATTTTCATATTTTCATGGATGTTTTTCAAATTTTGATAGTAGTGGAATACCACATTCAATCACAGCAAAGTTGTTGTAAACTCTGGATCCATTGTGAGTGAATCATGTTCGCGGCTCAGTCATTCAGAAGACTCTAATCTTAATCTTAAACTTAATCTCTGGATTTTAATCTTATGTATCAAACTGAACTTTGTTCAACTTTTTCTTACATGCTATTAATATTTTCATGTATCGTTTTAGAGTGAATAAATATATTATTATTATTATTATTTATTTATTTATTTATTTATTTATTTATTTAAAGATACACTGTCCTACAGATCAAAATCCAATAATTACAGGACAGGAAAATAACAAACAATACAAAAAAATCACAAAATTAAAACATAAGATAGAAAAACATAATTGCGCAAAAATAATAAAAATAGAAAGAACATTTTTAGGATCAATAAAGAAAAAATCCATATATGCAAGCTTTTTTTTGTAAATGCTACACATTCTGTTGAAGGGAGAGGAATAAAATACGGAGGAATTAGGCTTAGGAAGATAGAAGGAAGGTGAAGTACGCGGTGATTATTGAGGAAATATGAAAATTCAAGCAACTCAAGGAACGTGGATCATCTATTTAAGGACGTTCACTCGGCGAGAGAGTGACAGAAAAATTCGTGCGAGAGAGAGGGAGTGCGTAGTTTGATGCGGCAACATAGCTTTACATGGATAGACGTAATCTGTGCCTGTGTGAGTTGAGCAACCATAAGGCGCGCAGAGCGATTCCGCAACGTTACAATCTCTCTCTCATGTCTCTTCCTCCCAACGTAAAACTGTAGTGTTTATATTTTTATTATAGATCGTTCTTGATAATGAATATGGATAGGTGGAATATTTTGAATGGTAAATTTTCCTTACATTCTATTCTGTAGTATATTGTTTTTTCAGAGATATGTGAAGAAAACTTTTTTTGATATTAGTAAAAATGTTCATTTTTACGATGTATAACCTATACCTCCCATGTTAGAGTCGCCAACTTTAACGATAAATTTCTCTAAATTTTGCATGGATAGCGATATTTCAAAAAATACTACTGTATAGAGGGCATTTTCATTCGACACAATTTTTCAATTTGAGGAAAATCAGAAGAAAATCGATTTAACCAGTGAACGTCCTTAAAACAATTCCATAATACGTGTTGGATGAACAAATTTAACAAGGTTTTTGATTAAAATTATTGTTTAACGATTTACCGTGAAACCCATATCTTATACTCGGTTTCATGACAGAGGATAAATTAACTTTGGCTAGAGCATATTAATAGCTGACCAATTTCAGCCTAATCCAAAATAACTCAATTCTCGTTCATTAAATAACGTGAAAGAAACAATCAACAAACACTTTCAAGTATTATTTATTTGTAATGTATAGTGGAACAAATATTTTATAACACATATCAACATATTTACACTCTATTATACTTAAATGAAATAATTTTTTTTATGAATCGGCCATGATGAGAGAAAGTCTACTGAAACAATATTGTTGAATAAAAAATTATATGATCACTATTTTTTTGTCAGTTTTCTGTACTGATTTCCAACCAATTTCTTGATTCTCAAAGCTTTCAACAATTTTGATTTCGTTTTTCTTGGTTTTGGGAATAAAACTATTTCCTTGTGTTTTTCTTCTAATCTGACTATTCCGTCCAAACTAATGAAATCTGCATTAGATGTACAGAATCTTTCATTTTTCAATTGAGGATTGAAAGCTCTTTTTTTCATACTGCTTCTAAAAAGATGTATGCCAAGATAACTTGGATTTATCCTAGACGTTTCGTCATATTTCCTTTCAGTCTGCAATAAAATTGGGTTTTCATTTTGTTTAGTAGTTATAGTTTCTATCTCCATAGATACATCATCATCTCTTTCTTCTTCGTTACTATCCTTTAGAGAAACATATTCGTTGACAAATGAATATTGTACATATTTATAAAAATTATTAATTTGATCTTCTTCCTTAATTTCATTGAAAGACATCATCATTGAAGAAAATCCAAAACATTCTTTTGTTATTTCTTTAAAATTATTGACTTTTAATAATGGAATATTATGTAAGTCGCAAAATTTGTAAATATGTCTCAATATCATATCTGGTGTAATATCATCGGAAATAATAACTATTCTTGCTATTTTATTCTCTAGAGATTTGGTCACTTCATTGAAACCCAGTGCTATAGATGATCTGAAAATTTTTAGTTATATCAAAGTTGAAAAAAACTGTTGGAGAAATATACTTATAGAAATAAAGTTCAAAGTAGATGGCAAAATAGAGATTTGTAAAACTCAATCATAACCTTTTGAATACTTATATGGTACTAATGAAAAATTTTAACAAATCTATCATCCACCGTAACTTTAAAACAAAAGAGAATTGCTAAAATTCAGTCTTAAAAGAAGTTATTATGTGTAGAAAAAATTCATATGCAGCTGTGAATATGTACAGAAATTTGTATCCTAAACGAAAAGTACCGGCTCATAATATTTTTATAACATTAGAAATTTGTTTAAGTTTTAATACATCGGTATTTACAACCAAAAGGAAAAGGTGAACTAATAAAAATAATGAAATATTAAAGCTCGCATATATGTCCATCAGGAAGACAGCTGCAGAATGTGGTCTAAAGTATAGGGACATTGCATAATAGTTTGAAAAAAAAAGTACTACATTTGCATCATGGTGACTATGATCGGCAACTAGAGTTTTATTATTTATAAATGAAAGTGTAGATTTTCTTGAAAAAAGTATGTGGGCTGATGAAACTGTTTCTTCTAATAATGGCATGTTTTATTTAAAGAATAATCATTACTAGAGTTCTGAAAATCCAATATTGATTCGTAAAACAAATTCTAAACGAAAATTTAGTGTTAATGTTCGATGCTGTATTTCAAATAATAGAGTACTTTTTTCATATGTATGAAGGTCATCAACAGGAGAGCGTTGTTCACAGTTTTGAAGACATATTTTAGAAAAATTAGTATTAAATCTTTTAAGAAAAATTCATTACCATCAAGACGCCACCAGCACATAATTGTTACCAAGTTACAGAATATCTTAACGAAACATTTGGTGACAAATGGATAGGTACAAATAGTCCTAGTTTATGGCCTACTTTTGGGGATATGTAAGAGATAAATTTTATGACAATATTCGGGGGTAATACCACGAGTGCTTAAAAATTACCGATAATTTTCATGAAAGCTTGTTGTCTATAATTTGTACATTCGTACATTCGCCGAATACTTGGAAAAAACTGGAGTTGCTATTGACTTTGACTTTTCTAATTTACAGTACAAACAAAACATGATTTATTTGTTTGTGTTGTTAAAATAGTTTGTTGGAAATTTCGCGTTGTCTAGAAAACGTGAAATTTCCGCTGTAATTTCTGTCTCCATTTCATCCATTCATCATCAGCTTAATAAATGATGTTAATAATATATTACATAATTGTATAACAATAAAACTCTATCATCATGTTATATTTGATTTTTCAAAATTTAAAAGCTGAGGCAAACTGTTCACCATGATGGATTGTATCACTTTGTCATCCGTCTAAATAATAATAATAATCGTTTATTGCACAGTATATAAAAATACAAAGCAGAGTCAGACATGGATGAAATAAATGAAAAATATAAATTTTAATTATTTCTATATTATCTTAAGGACTTGAAATAGAAATTTATCTAAGCTATAGAAACAATTGACTGATTGAAATTTTGTATGCAATTCGAGTGTAAAGAAGCATTATGACATTCGACCAATAATTTTAGTGACTCGGCAAATAATTCGTCACCAAATACTTGACCTCGAGCCATAATGCTCATCTTTACAATGTTGTTGCATAAATAACTATTAATTTGCTCCGAGCATTTTGCACCAGAATGTTATACAATAAATATTAAATAGTAATAAGAAAATACCTTTACCTGGTTCAATGCATTTTTGCCCAGATAATTTGAGAGAAATGCCTTAAAAAAGTCTCCAACGCAGTCAATTAATTATCAAACATACAAAAATAATCAGATCATTGAATACAGATATAAAATCTTCTCACAAAAATCCAATAATTTTAAAATAAGACCACGGAAATTTTTCAAGGGAAATCAATTAGGAAGGATGGAATCAACGACTGCATTATCTTATGCCTGTATTACACGATACAATTTATTGACCAAGTTTTCTGTCAAGTTTTCAACAATTTATTGTCGAGCTCAAAAATATTTTGTACCATATTACACGATACAAGTTTTCTCCAAGAAAAATCAGAACTACCAACTTATAATTTTTGACGTAACTTCAAAAAGTGTAGTTAGAGAGAAAGTGAGATAGTAGAGATGATAAAAAATTAATATACTGAAGGCAACTGTTTATAAAATTATATTAATACTTTGTCAACACTAAGATTATGTTTGCAATGTATGTCTTTCTTTAGGTTAAGTCAAGTATGAAACGCGTGTTTCATATGACGCGAAATAACTAATATGAGTAATGTTGGCAACGACAAAATCTCCCTAGAATACCCCAAAGGAGAATAACAGAAGAGCGGACACTCAGTTGGAAAACATGAAGCCTAAAATGTAATGCGGCAGACGTGAGAGAGATAGCGAGAGCGGGCCCAGCTTTGCACGCTTCATATACAGAAATGAGATTATATTTGAATTTTTTTTCAATAAAAAACAATTGCCAGCTTAATTCAATATTTTTATAACGTTAAATACTTTATTATCTATCAAATGAAAGGCAAAAGTAAAAGAAAATTAACATTTCTATTTATTAAAATCTGATATGAAAAAGTGCATTATTATGAAACATGTTTTATGAACGTTTCTTTGGATAAGAGTTTTCTAATTATGAATAACAGATACATAAACAATTCTATGAATATTTCATATTACAATGGGCGTTATAAAATTGAGAAAATACACACAAACAATTTCTTATATAAAAGAAAATATTGACAAAAAACTTAGCAAAAATCTCCTGAATTGCGTACATCCGTGATATTTATGGGAAAATTCCGTTGATTTTTATATTCCTTTCTGAAAACAAAGTATTTTATCTCCAACATCGCATTGATGCAAATTTGTTTTTCATCGATAGATATAATTTCCAAATCGAAAAAATTCTTACAAGTCCTCTGAATCCAAGTTTTGCTTTGGATTTGAATTTATTTCTAGCGTTTACGTGTCTTCTACTAAAAATCAAAAATTATTTTAATCGAATAAATAGAAGATGAATTCTATCTACATTTTAATATCTTTCTCTTTTTTTGCACAGCTTTGGCTTTTTCAAAGATCCATCCTGTTTTATAAGAGATTTCCTTGTTTTTTTAGAGACTCTTAAATATTTCGGGCAATTTGGAAAAATACTCGAACATGCTTTTTCTTTTAGTCGGAAATATTTGAAGAACGATATCTGTTATAATATATTTGTCACATAATTGAACAATTCCATACTATACTGTACGGTGAATTTGTAAACAATTATCACATCTCTATTGATTTTAAAACATAAATAGAAATATTTATATTCTCTATCGATAAAAAGTTTCCTTGAAGTTGAATTTTTTACTAAAAGTTCAGATTAGATACGTTCAATAATTTGAAACATTGATATAACCTTCATTTTAATATAATTTTAAAATAATTCCTTCTAACTTTTACTTCTCCAGACGAGCATTCTTTTATGATATCCTTACCACTGTTTGATAAAATATTATCTTTGGGTGCAGAAAAAATAAAAATTATTTTTACATGTTCTGTACCCAGTATCACAATCTGTCACAAAACATTTTCTTCCCATTTTATAATATACTTTACATGAAAATACTAAATAAACCGAACCTAGCCTTTAACTCAATACAAACATGGGCCCGCCTCAACCTATCTCTCAGCTACTTTCTCACTTAAACAATATTACATTTTTGGCTTCACTTTTGCAACACAGATGAGATAGGGAATTGCATAGGCGTGCCCAGAATATTGGTGAAAAATAGAGCCAGTTCTATTTCAAAAATAACTTGGTCAATTATTGGTCAAGAAAAAATTGTGGAAATTTTGGACATATTACACATGATAATAAATTGAAGATCAACTTTTGAAAATTATTGACCAATAAATTGTATCATGTAATACAGGCATTATAAACACATTGTGCAAATAAAGCAAAATATTTAGTAAGCGTAATGCTGCAATCCGCTGTAGGTTGTATCAAAGATGGCTTCCAACCAGTGACCTCTATATATAATGGACTAGAAAGCTGTATACTTCCAGCTCCAGCGAAATGTCATTGGAGAGAACTGATCTTTGTTCATTTTTACATGCTATCTCTATCTAACGCAACAACTGCGCATGCTCTGTAAATCGGCTCCGCGCAACCAGAGGCGTCGAGTAGACTACTTATCTTGGGTATATAGAATTATTCCTTATCTGTATCATAGGCGTGCGGGATCTGGTAAGTTGAAAGTCTTAGGCTCAGTTACATAAAGCATTGTTAACTTTAATTACATAGTCAAATATTTGATCATGTGTTTCTAAAATGATTTTTTTGACATCTAAATAGAAGTTATGATATTCTCATATATAATTTTACAACAAATACAATTTGAAATCGTCATTTAAAC
The DNA here is from genome assembly GCA_963989225.1 of Dromius quadrimaculatus. Lineage (NCBI taxonomy): Eukaryota > Metazoa > Arthropoda > Insecta > Coleoptera > Carabidae > Dromius > Dromius quadrimaculatus. The sequence continues at coordinate 37,394,500 of OZ022325.1, read as the reverse complement.
TTTAGAAAAAAGTTAATTATTCACGTGATCTATTTTTTTCCAGATAGACATTGGTAAAAAATCGAGTTAACAGGCTGTCAGCTAACATGCTGATAACTCAATTTTTTAATGATGTTTATCTGGAAAAAAATAGATCGCGTGAATAATTAACTTGTTTCTCACGTTTAGAGGACGATTTAAAATTGTTTCTGTTGTAAAACTATATCATAACTTTTATTTAAATGTCAAAAAAAATCAGGTTGGAAACACGTGATCAAATATTTGACAATATGATGATAGCTAATAACGCTTTATGCAACTGGGCCTTATTGTTGTGCATTGTTTTTGACTTGTGAGTTTACGTGTACATTTAAGATGGTGACTTGTGTAGAATATTTTACAACGAGATTGGTTTTATTTACTCCTAGACACGTTAACATTTTAGAAGTAGGGGAGGTCATTTACGAAATACAAAAAATAAAAAAAGTTTGTGAAATGTTCCTCAATATTCGTTGCAAATATTATGTCAAAAAACTAAATTTAAATTTGCAGAGAAATAAGGCAACTGTGAGATCGAAATTGACAAAATTAATTCTATATTCTAATGTTTTGAATGTAAATTTGTGAGATTAGTAAAATAAATTCTATTTATGACAAACCATTTGTCTATTTAATTATATTCATAATTGATAATATTTCCCTTATATTTTCCTATTCACAATATAATATAATGTATTTTTAATTCTTTATTCAATTTTTTAATGGACAAATTACATTACTGCAGAACCCAAAGAAAACATTTTGAGAACCGCATTAGAAAGAGATAGCCTCTCTTCATTTGTGCGTGGTTGCATACCTTTATTTTGGAGCCACGCATACTTGTCTACTTTCCGGTCCATGTATGATTAGAGGTCACTGCTTCCAACCGATAACGCATATACTGTCCGCGCAAGATAACTTGGCAGTCCTGGGATATAAACTTTTAGGGATTATATAAGTAAAATCAACAAAAACCATAGGCGTGTTCAAAAAATTTGTATTTTTATACAACATACAAATACATGAATAATAATAAATTGCACTTGATAAATCAGCAAGTCATTGATATAAAGTACAAAAATATAGAAATAATAATAAATTGCCCCCCTTATTATGGAGAAAAATGTTATGAAGTCTATGAATTTTTACTAATCAATAGGTACTTATTTTTGTCATTGCCTTAAGATTTTAACTCTTCTGTGGAATTATCTGATTTGTTTGTGTGAAGGGCACTGAGAATCATCTTGCAGAATGTTACTTTGAAATTATTGTAACAAAATCATTTGTACGTTTCATGTTTTAGCGTAAAATAGTATTTTCACATGAAATATTTTTTTTATTTTCCACGCCAATGGACAGACAGATTCAATTGTACCTCATTGATCATTTATGATGCATTCTCTCTGCTGCCCTATCCCTCTAGCCCCCAAGTTTAGCAATAAATGGTTGTAAATGTAGGACTCACTATTTTGCGTAGTGCGTTACTTAAGCAAAAGTTCAAGTTTGACACAGCGCATCGTAAGCATACTGGATCGCATTATATTCTTTCCGACTGCCAAGTTATCTTGCGCGAACAGTAAGTGCGATGCGCCCTTAGATCATAAATAATATCTAGATGGAAGATATATTGTAAGAAAGCTGGAAAAATGAACTGCGCAAGCGTGACAATAATCAAATTTCGGTTTGTCAAGCCCGCAAAATGACAAACACTTGATGTAATGAGTTCTTATTTCTGTAAAAAGTATTTATATTCATTCGCCGTTTTCTATTTGCAAAGTACATCTTCTTAACATTACTTTTATGAACGGCAGATGAAATTCGATAGACATGCGCAGTTCGTTTCACTTCATTTTACTTTCATTATATTTTATTTCCTTGTCCCCCTAACGTAACCTATATTTTCCTCTCTTTCTGGCATAACCGTTCGCAAGAATGTATTGTGTGATATAGGACTCCTTCTATCTAGATATTATTTATGATCTAAGGATGCGCCACTCTATAGGCATGTATCGCGTTGGCACGTTAGTAGTGGCGTAATTAAGTCTTCCGAGGCCCAAGTGCAACAACATAGTAGGGGCTCCAATGCGACAATATAGTTTTTACAAAATAACACCTTCTCTTAACTAAAATAATTATTTTAGTGAAGAATAGTAGATTGTTTGACAAGTAGAGAAAAGTGAGAGTTTACCAGAGAGTATAAATGTTTCAATTCACGAGCGAGTGAATTCAATTTACATGAGCAAAGTAATACCGCTTTTCTTACGTGTTGAACATGCTATTTTATTGTATACTTGATGGAAAGACTTGAGTGGAAGACGCCAAGAATAGAAATAATTTTCTACAGAAATACTAATAGACCGGGAGCCCGCGACCAAAATTTGTGTCAAATCTTATTCACCAAAAAACCTTATACATTCGATAGAGTACATCATTCTGATATTGAAAAGTCATTTTTTACACCTGAAGCAGGGGACAACTTCTGCGGAGGAGCAGACAAAAAAACAATGAGTATATCAATTCTTATTCATTTTGAAACTCATTTGGTGGTTAGTTTTCAATAAATAAATTATGGCAAAACAAAAGTTATTCTTACAGAGTGCAAGACATGTGATATTTTACGAGAGTAGTGTCAAAATTTAAACTCTTAACTCTGAAGTTTGAACCATGAATGATGATATTGACTGATAGATAACCTCTCATATTAGGTGAATAAATTATCATTTATTATACCATAAGTAGTTGAAGTATTATCGATTATTTTTATGGTGCTATCACGAATGTTTATTGTGCTTGCGTTTGAATACCACGAGTGTGCAGCACGAGTGGTATTCACAAGCACAATAAACATGAGTGATTGCACCACAAAAATAGTCTATAATACTTTAACTACAAATGGTATATGGAGGACTATTTCAGGAGTCAAACCATTTTTTTCAAATTAGTTTTCTATGAATCTAGTAACAACTCACGTAATTTTCATAGGAACGAGTAAACAAACTTCTGTTAAACTGAAAAATTAGAATTTTCCGCATTTTCTTTGACGAATAATAGAGAAATATATTGGAATATAGTTAAGAAAGGTTTGGTGATAGATCAGAAGATGAAATTGATTAAGATATTCAGAAAAATATTCCATTAAATATGAAGAAAGCACAAATTGGAGGTATCCACATCTTTCAGTAAAATACTCACTCTGACCACTAGTGTAATACCCGATGGTATTTCTACACGTCCAAATACCCGCTGATATGCACTGTTTCTATGACGATTTAGCATTGTTAACCTTGTTATAAATACTACGAATGGAATAGTCTTTGTAAAATATCACATGGTTTGCATCCTGGTTTGCACTCTGTAACTGTAAAAACAACTTTTTCTACGATCACTATAGAAAACAACATATTTCTCATACAAAACACAACTAGAAAACTTACAATTTCACACAACTGTGCGAAAAGTCGTGAGAAATCATTTCTCACACCAGTTTGACCAACTTATATATTAATAATTCATTCTGAATATTCCTTAGATGATATATATGATATATTTAGCAAGATTATTGATAAATATCACGGACTTGATATAAATCTCTGTTTGCTCTTTTATAAGCCACATTTAAATAACAAAATTGCACCAAGTTCTGTTGGAATTATTTTCTTATTCTTGTAATATATATTCCGAAGGTTGGTAACACTACGAATCACAACTGTCAAATTGAAGCAGACAAAACACGTTCTATCACATTCTGTTGAAATCGAGAAATTATTTATGTAATTATTGTATCATAACCAAAATTAGATATTCACAAATATAATTACTGCAGTTGGAAAATGGTTAGTGACGAAGATTTAGAAAACACCCTACCCCAGATCACAGAAAACTCTAACTAATGAACCAATCAGAAGGTCGCTTGGTAAGAGTGAGCCAATCAGATACAATCTCTCCGTAGTTTGCAACAATTAGATTACACAACAATGAAATGTCAATCAACCGATAGAAAATATATCAATAATGATCCAAATCATAACTAAAATTAATATCACAATAAATAAGCAGAGCAAACAATTAAAATGCCTAAATTATTTTATATTTGTGAAAATAGATTCAAAATCTCAGTTATACGAATGATTTACCTACATATTTCATTAAAAATTGTGATCGTAGAAAAAGTATAGTGTACAACACGTATAGAATCACCTATTTCACACTTGTGTGATTCCAGCACTCGACTCCGTCTCGTGCTGAAAATTACACACCTCGTGTGAAATAGGTAATTTTCTATACTTGTTGTACAATATACTATTGTTTTACTTTTCAGATGTAAGAAACGTTTTTTTATCAACTATTCATTGATTATTTTTACCATCCAAATTTCGATCAATAGAATTGCACCATTCGACGTCACGTAGTACAACCTACACGGTTTTCAAGTGGAAATTTTTTGTAAATTTTGTCTGTAGGTTATATATACAAAACAAAGAACATTCAGCCGCGTTGATTCAGCATCTGTCAAACTGACAGACAGATAGAATGTAAAAATGAGCAGATTCGGAGTCGAGTCTCCGGAATCTATTGATGAATTTGGATGGGAAAAATAATCTCCCGAATACCACTCTAGCTCCGAAATTAATCTGATATTTCTCTCAAGGTTCCCTGCAAACAAATGAACTTGTCAAGTTTTCCAGACGGTTCGTGGCACAAAAAGTCTATATATAAATGAGTTTTTTTTTTAAATAAATTTTTCTGCTTTGGTGGAAAGAATGTATATTATTAATGACTCAATATACAAATAATTAACTATTATTATTACTTCATCAAAGTTTATATCGAAAATTAGATTGATAATCAGTATAATATAAAACAAAGTCTGGTCACTTAAACCATTCATAAATCAAGAACGGCTTGACCGATTCTCATCATCTTTGATTTTTTAGATTTGTCTCCATCCAGAATAGTAGAATAAGTATCAAAAAATCTGAAGGAGAAATATCATTCTCTTATACATTTTGTATAAAACAGATTTTTTGATGATATCATGAGAAGTTATTTATCGTATTCAATATATAAGATTTGCCTCAGGGTGGAACAAACAAAAGAAGCCGATAGGACCTGAAAATAAGTTTGGAAATTTCAGGTTCTATCGGTTGCTTTTTTTCGTCATGCGAGCAAAACGAGCTTGGTCAAAAATAAGTCGCCATGCCAGCGAAGCGAGCTCCGTCAACGTTAAAACGCCTTACCTTACTAAAGGTGCGAACTCGGTTAACAGTAAGCTGCGGTGCTAGCGAAGCGAGCTCGGTCAATGCCAAGCTGCTGGCGAGCGAAAAGAGCTCAGTTAACGGCAAGCTGCAGTGCGAGTGAAACAAGCTCGGTTGACTATAAGCTACCGTGCGAGCGGAGCGAGATTGTTTAACGATAAGATGCCGCTCAACAGTAAACCGCCATATGAATGAAACGACTTTGGTAAACTTGGATTATTCCTAGCATATGCATATTCATTTCATTGTTACATTTTGGTTAGTTTCATATTCAAATAGGCAAGTTATGTCCAATATAATAATTACTTCTATATAATGATCTATACATACTTTCAGAATTATATCATAATTAATAGACTTTTTTGGTTTTAATTCTGTATATTTAATTTTATTTTTGACGTTTCGACTCTCTAATCGAAAGTCTTCATCAGAAAAAATGATACAAAAATAAACAATTAGAATTGTCAAGACTCATATCGTTGATTCCTCTGTTAAGGTTTTTACGTGGTTTTTCCTCAGACTTTGGGTAAATGCCAGAGGAATTTTGTTCTTTTTGCACTAAATGTGGAATCCACGTATTCACATCTAGTTATCTGTATATTTTCAATTTTTAATTTCTAATTACCTAGATACCTTCTTGCCTTGTTTATTTTTGTATCATTTTTTCTGACGAAGACTTTCGGTTAGAGAGTCGAAACGTCAAAAATATAATTAAATATACAGAATTGAAACAAAAAAAGTCTATTTATTATTTCTATATAATCACTTGAATAAGCATGTCATGAGAGATTCATATATTTAATGTATAATCTTTAATTAATTAACAGAAAAGAGAGTAGTATAAACTCAAAAGACATTCAGTGGAACTGCAAAGTCTTGGCCAGATACAGAAATCTCCTATTTCGATTGATTTCCTACAAAAGATCTTTTCACAGTTTGACATGTTCTTATCATTTCCGGGTTATAAGGTCCTGATATAAAAGGTAGGCTCAGGTATCTTGCAATCTGAATTTATCAATTCTGTGGCGTTACGAAGTACGCCGGGTCAGCTAGTTATATATGAAAACTAACTACCAAACGAGTTTCACGATGAATAAGATTTGACAAGAATACTTTGAAAAATTATATGTTTGATATTATTTTTCACATGTATGTCTCGCTGAACGACTTCGGGATTAATATGTACCTTTCTTACTCGATTAAAATAAATGATTCTATTAATATGGCAATGAATAAGATGATACAATGATTTTGTCACGGGCTCCCGGTCTATAATCAAGGTTGTGTTCTTGCAAAAACATAGTAACGGTTTTAAAAACTGCCAAGCAAAAGCATAGTAACAAAAAATCTGACGTGAACATCACGTGACTTACTTGCACATCATTTGATACATAAATTTATTCAATAAAGTTTTCTGTTACTTCAGATTATAATTAATATAATTTTAATAATATTTTGACATTTTGACATGTACAATATCAAACAAAATCAAAAAATTAACAACAAATTATCATTGCCTACCTTATCATTTCAATTAAACTGATTGTTTTGTACGGCAAATTCTGAATGTCTGTTATACATATAAACTGCACTTCCGGCTCAGCCGATTGATACAAAAATAGTAGATAATTATTTTGATGCTACAACAAGTTCAAACACTTAATTTCATTATGCTATGGCAGATCATTGTAGATTTATGCAAAAAATTTAAAAAAAAGTTTCAAGTAAAGTGCACTTCTGGCTTGGTTGATTCATACAAAAATAGCAGATAACCATTCTGATACACCATCAAGTTCAAATACAATTTCCATCAAAATCTCGATAGGTGAATTTTGTAGGTTTCACAATACTTCCTTTGTACTTAGTACAAGTAAGTAATAAACAATATTAAAAATTTATTTGTCAGAAACGTCAGAAGCTAAAGATTCTCGCGAAATTCTGAATGCAGCTAAAGAAGCGACTTTACATTTGTTTTCGGCGAAATCAAGAGAATTTTTGTTTTCTTATATGTTTAGTTTGTATTTTTTTTCTTAATTAGATCAAAGCTGTCATTTGGGCTCGTGTCATAGTGCGTTTTTTGTTTGTTATTTTTTGTTGCTAATTAGCAAGTGTTGCTTATTAGAAAACTGGCACTTTTCTCTACTGATTTCTACATATTAAACCTGATATTTTCCATCAAGTATACAAAAAAAGGTGTTATTTTGTGTTAATTGTATCATCTCCACGTAGCTCATCCAAATTCCTCGTATCTTATGATCTACAGTCGAAAGAACCTTCAGTTGGGGCTCCTCGTACCCGGGGGCCCCAGACAATTGCACTGGCTGGGCCGGTAGTAATTGAGCCACTGCACGTTGGGCAATTTTTGGATGGGTAAGATCTTATAAGTTCGCGTAACCAACATGCTACTGACGTGAGCATTGATCAGCATGAACGTATCTTTTATTATTATTTTTCAGAGGATACTTTCTGTGTAATGTCACTGTGTTGACAGTTGTCTCAAGATCGAGAATATTTTTTCTGATTTTATCAAATGTGTACGTGAATTTCAATAATACTTTTGTGTATTATATTTGTGATGAGTTTTAATCGGTCAAGGGTCAACAGGTATTTTAAAGAATTATATATTTTTGATGTACCAATGATATTAAGTGGATACTTCAATATAAACTTCGCACATGGATAAAAATCTACCATTAATTGAATTTTTGAATTAAGTATTAGGTTTCATCTAGTTTCACTAAATCCAATGATGGAAAACTCAGCACTAAAAAATATAAAACGACGATCGATGCGGTTTTCACAAGATTTTTACAAAAATTCCAATTAAATATTTTTGATTCTTACTCCAGTTACCAAAATATGATGAAACTATTGATAGTACGAATAATTAAAGTATAATTAAAGAGAATAATAATAAAGATCCAAACAATGGAAATAATGTTGATAATAAAGTTCATTGAAATTCATTAAAATACAAATACTATATGTAAATAATATAAATGTACATTGATCAGGCCCGGTATTTCCATCTCCGAATGACTTTATTTCCTAGATAATTACTATGGTAACAATTATTGCAACAGTTGTTGCTGTGGATATTATCCACCAAATAAAGTTATTCGTAGGTGGATAGACCGGGCCTAAGTCAATTAAATTGTATTTATAATTTGTACTGGGCTTGCACAGCCCATCATCTGTTTTGATTGATAAATAAACCATATAAAAATGTATGGAGCTGTTGCACGGAGTGCCGATGAATGTGAAAACCAGACTAATGTTGATTTTAATTTACAAAATATGTAATTTTAATTTTTGATACTAGAATTAATTTGAATATCCAAAAAAAATACCATCATTATTTCAAAGTTTTAAGTTTTCACTTCTGTCTCAATGATTGCCATTTTTTTTTTAACTATCTCAGCAGCAAGCAATTTTTTGGATCATGAAGAGTCAAAAATTAATTTCTGTTTCAACTCGAAAACAATAGAACATAACGAAATCTAGCTCTCTCAACATTAAACAAATTTGAAAAAAACTTTTTCAGATATGGAGGAAATACCCAAAAGAACTTTTGATTACTCCACTGGTAAAAACTAAAATAAAAAAATTATAGTTTGCTGTTATAGATACTCACCGAGAAGGAATAATGACTTTCTGTCTTGTTCTCAATTCTTTCCGTTCTTCCTTTGACAATTTTTGTAAGACTGACCAATTTGCTTTAGGTACTGGAGTATATTTGTGATATTTTAACATCATTTTCCTGAATTCTATGCACTGTTCTTCTGTTAGGTTGAATGCTTGATATCTGTTTAAGAAATAACTTGTAAATTTCAACTGAGAACAAAGTTACCGATGCTACAAATACTTGATACTTACTTGTTAGGCGTAGCAAGAATATGTCGAATTTTATTAGTAGCTTTCGTAGCTTTTTTAGTTTTCTGCTTCTTAGCAGAGAGTATTTGGTTCTTTTCATTCTCATTCAAAGTTGTAGCCTTCATAACGAAGAAATAAGTTGCTTCTTGATACTGGCAGGAAAAATATAAATCGATACTGTAAATTATTTTATTATTTATTTACATAATTTGTATTTAATTCAAACTCATAAACTAGTGTCAAATCCAGCACGTCAAAGAACAAATGTCTGAAGAGACTGGACAGTTCTACGTTATATCTTGTAATCGAAGTTTGTGGCGCCATCTATGAATACGAATAAGATACTAAATAAAGTATGTATTGTCCGCGGATTGCTTCACATTTGTTGAACCTGTGATTAATATTTGGCCAATCTCTCGATCCTCTTATAACTTTATTGAAAAAAATAACTTGCATTATTTGTTCTAAAGACGCATTACTTAAGATAATACAAATACAATTAGGTATTATTCTTTGAATGCAGTCCTATCCTATGAGGATTGAGAAATTAGTTTTTTCTATATTTATATCATATTCAAATAGCAAGAAAAAATATGAATTTAAAAAATTTATTTTGGGCAAATGTACACGATTAGTTGACTTTTACAGAAAAAAAAACTGAATTTTTGATATATTGTAAAGAAACGTCAGCCACATTAATTATGTAAAAAAAAAATGTACAGGATTAGTCAACCCATACACAAAAATTCAGAATTTCCAGTTTATTGTAAAGAGACTTAGGCCAAATTAATTATGAAAAAAACAGGATCATTTATATGTTCTTTTTTATATAGTTCTGGCTTGCAGCGAATGTTGATGGATTCTAATATTAAAAAATAATCGGAAACTCTTAGAAATTGTCTAGTTGCGGATTTGATAAATAGCTCGGCCCTATGTCCGCAGGTAGTAAGTCTATTGAGCTTCCAGATTTCCAATCTTCTTTATTTCTTCATTATTATGACAGATTTAATTATTTTAAACATGCTCGTATAAAGAAAAATATGAATATTTGACAATTTTTACTCCTGATCTAGAGAACAACAATTTGCGGTATTTAATGTGACGTCACAGCTGTGGATACAGCACTAGATAACCATAGCTGGCTCGTCCGCCATCTTGGAGCCCACTGACAAATCTGTGAAACGTTTAATATCCTTATGTTTATGATTTTGTGTTAATTATGTAAGTTTCCAGATGAATAATAACAAGATTAAAATAGCAGGCAGTTTTGCATCTTGTTATTTAAGAAATTTATCTGCTTGCATTAATTTTCTACACAAAATCTGTATAAATGTTTAGTATTCAAATTATGAAGTTAAAGTAGGTAGTATAGTGATCTAAACAAATAGGTGCCTAGGTAAGTACCTAAATATCTGCTTTGGTCAAGGCAGGTTGAATAATAAATAATAATATGCAAAAAAAAATAAGTTTTTTTTATAAGATATCATAGAAAATACAATAAAAATTCACAAAACACCATTACTTGTTTCGCGCATTTTTTTGTTAGCTCATTTGGAATTGTAGCTGGTGGTTTCATTCTTGTTTGAAATTTCAAAATTCCTAATTCTCAAACCTCTCACAACAGTGTAGTGCTCTAACAAATAATTTGCAATATTGCAAAACTTCGGGAAATTATGACAATTTAGTAGCAAATCATTAAGAATATTACTGAAGGACGAATATTTTTGCAATAATGCTGACATTTACTCTGAATAATTCATACAGCTTCTTACAATCGAATAGTTAAACTCGAAATTCAAATTGAGGTTAAGTAACTCGGAATATATTTCTCCACATTCAAATGACGTATTGAGAAATAAAAATTACTCATATGTTGAATCAGAACCCGTATCTTGAATGAATAATACAACTGGGTCCAGAACAATCCGTCATTTGCAATTATTTTACTAAATTATATTAAAGTTCATACAACGGTAAACGGCAAACAACTGACAGCAGGCTCCAAAATGGCAGACGAGTCTGCTGTGCTTTATCTAGTGCACGAAGGAGAATAATAGAGGAGCGGATACTCAGTTGAAAAACGTGAAGCCTGAAATGTAATGCGGCAGTTGAGAGAGAGAGATAGCGAGAGCGGGCCTAGCTTTGCGTGCGTCATATGCAGAAATAAGATTATATTTCAATTATTTTTAATAGAATACAATTGCCAGATAGATTTCTTATTTTTATCACGTTAAATACTACATTATTTATTAAATGGAAGGCAAAAGTAAAAGAAAAATTGCATTTCTATTCATTAAAACCTGCATTATGATGAAACATGTTTTATAAACGTTTCTTTGGACGCGAGTTTTCTGATTATGAATTATAATAGGCACATAAATAATTTGATGAATATTTTGTATTACAATGACCGTGATAAAATTGAAAAAATATACACAAACAATTTTTTATCTAGTAGAAGAAAGGTAGAAATAGAAAATGCTGCTCTGCAAAAATTTTTTGTTTGTTGAACATGAACGAAGAATTTAACAAAAATATAATATACATCCACGATTTCACAAAAAGTAACAGTTTTTGCTTCGCTCACTTTTGACAATTGTATTCTCAATATCTTTTATATATTGATGAAGAGTGGAAAAATGTATGTTGCAATTCTGTATAAATCTATAAGTTTTATGAATTAATAAATTTACTGACAAGAAGTTTCCTTGAAGTTGAATTTTTCACTTAAATCTAGATTAGATAGGTTTAATAATTTGAAACATTGATACAACCTTCCAATTTCTGACATAGAATTGTCAGTAGATCTGATATTATAATTTTAAAATAATTTCTACTCACTCTTACATCTCTAGACGACCATTCTTTTATAATATTCTCCTCTCTGAAATGTTTTCCACTTATTTAATTAAATATCATTTTTGGGTACAGAAAAAAGACAATATTTCTCTTTACAAGTTCTGGACCTACTATTACAATTTGGCACAAAATATTTTCTTCCTATTTTACAATATATTTCCATATGAAAATACTAAATAAAGCGAAACTCGCCATTTACTTCCATACAAACATTGTCCCGCCTCAACCTATCTCTCAGTTACTTTCTCTCTTTAACAATATTACATTTTTGGCTTCACTTTTGCAACACTGTCAAGATAGGGAATTGCATAGGCGTGATCTAGTGCTATAGCTGTGGAAATGTGTATAGTCACAGCCAGGGGCGTAGCTACCGCCGTATCAATTATATGGGGTCTCCGGGTTACAGATGCCTCAAACATATGTACTTCGAATTAATATATAATTCAGATTCTTTTGTGAAGAATTTTTACCCGTCATTTGGGCCTCCCACTGATCAGTGGGTCCTCCCAACAAAATTTGATACAGAGCCCGTCTAAAGCAAGCTACGCTACTGGTCACAGCAAACGAACATAAATATATCTTTCTTAAATACTATGTTCGATATTCTCACCTCTTATTTAAGCACTATTTACTTGACCAAAAATTAGAATAAATAAAGAAAGCGCTATAGTGAAAGCCATTTAATAAAAAATGGCAATGCATCGAATTTTGGAAAGAAGCGTTTCTTCAAGAAATGAGAATATATATATTTATTTTTCTGCTTGAATTTATTTTATGATACATTTGGTTGTTGTATTTGCATATCGTAAGTAATTATTTCATTCTATCTGATAAAATCACCTCTTGAAGAAGCGATTCTCCCCAAAATTCGACACTATCTTCATTTTATTGTTATCACTATGAATGGAGCTATCTTTATTTATTCCAATTTTAGTGCTTGAATAAGATCTCCTCTGGCCCAGCCCCATTGGATGGGTGATAGGGGGTTACCGAGCCACTGTTGTATCTATGAGAAAGTAATCAGATCAACGTGAATATTATTTCATTTGTAATTCAAAGAAACCAATATTCAACAACTTTATCGCACTATAAAAATGAAAGGGGCACTTTTAAAAAAAAGTACTTTGAGCTAGGCCTATAACGTGGTTGGATGCTATGAGTGAAGATAGAAGCTACTCGATGTGGGAAAAAAGCGTGTGGTCTATTTTAAAGGGCCAGGAAGCAATTGAAAGGAACCAAAAACTTTTCTCAGAAAACTGCTTTTTAGATGTGCTCCTGTAATTCTCATGGTGCGATATGTAAACGTACCTACTTACTTGTGGATATATATACTCTGAGCGAGTGTTGCTTTGAGGCTCCTCTGGATGGAGGAAGAGTGGCTATGTCAGATTTGGGCTTTTTTAACGCTTTAAAAATTCCGAGTACCGGTGTTTGTTCAGGATAGGGGCATCATTTTACTAACTTATTGCTCATTGGTGGATATAGATAAAATGATATAATTAAAAAAAACTTAAAATGCGTGCGTTTAAAACAATTTGTTTCTCCAATTTTTTGTTTTTAATCAAATATTTAGCACTAGAAAAAGTCTTAAATAAGAACCCCAAGAACTTTTAACTCTCAAAAAACCTGAAGCTAGGAGTAAAATCTGCAACCCAACAACACTGACGAGCGTCGCTAGGAAGGGGATAAGTACTGAATAGAGTACAAAGGAAAGCTCTGATCGCATCCCCTATAAACGCACATTATTGTGAGAGTGATCTTGTACTGGTCTCCATTAATTCTGATACTAATATCGAGAACCGCATGTCAAAATATCTTGTGTAATTCGCAAGATATTGAGATTAGTACATTCTACAATAAGTATTGGAATGGCCTATATTCTGAACGAGTGAAAAGTTTGTAATCTGAGCTGAAGGCGAGGATTACGGTTCGCGAGTGTGGAATACGCCATTCCAAACATGTTGTAGACTATACTTTCTCTAACAAGGTTTTGGGAACACACCAATATTTCAGAGGAAACTTAAAAAATTATTGAATGTCAAACGTAAAACCAGATATGAATACTTGAATTGTTAGGAAGTAACCAGGGAAGTAACCATGGTAGTAACCAAACTAACAGCTTCTGATTCGTCTAAATGATTCTAAGCGGCATACGGAATCATTCTGAACGATTTTTTGGAATGTCATTCGTTCCAACATATTTTTTGGTTATGGAATACGCAAATTCCAAAACAGTGTTGGAAAAAATAGTTTCGACCCTAAAATGGGTACTAATTCATATCAGTTTAAAATTTAAGCTACAAAATTCAATTACTGTCATGTTGCTCATTCTGTGCAGTGATTTTCAGATTTCAATTATGCATGGGTCAGTAATTACCTTTTGAATTTTTATTTAAATAAATCAGCAGCTTTCATTTAGTACCAGTTTCAAGTCTGTACGTGTTGTAGTTGCTGAGAACTCAGCGTCACGCCAATCAGCCAGACCGCCATAGTGAATATAATAGCATTTTTTTTTTGCAAAAATGCGCTAAAAACTGAAAGAAGATAGTCAATACTTCCCCGCACAATTGGAAATGAATTAAATCATTCAATGAAATATGAATATTTATTTGCTGAATATCAATGTATTTGCATTATAAACAGATTACAAACTTGCCGTAAGCCACTTTTGATCCACCATTTTGTAAGCACAGTGCTGCCGCCACCGGTAAATTCAGTTGTGAATAAACAGGGAGGACCGATATTACCTATTTTGGGTCTTCAGAATATTATTGCAGCATGTTCTTGTATTCTAATTCTATTTACGAAAAAAAAAATGGAAGAATCATCTAGATGATGAAAGTGCATTTTTGACAGCTCATGAATGCTTGTTACTTCAGAGATTTCGCAAATTACCATCTCTCACAATTACTGAGCTTGAAATCAAGCAGTTTGGGCAAACTTACGAAACAGCAACTTCCATTTAGTACTAGTTTCAAGTTGACTATTTGATAGGTACACAATTTATGGATGTACAAACTCAAAAATACTTTTTAATCTTCATTGTTTAGTTATTGACTGACGGGAGGTCAAGTGCTGTACCTTAAAATGATAATTTGATCTTTATCAAAGCTATATAAAAAAAATACACCAAAAGTAAACAAATTTTCATCCAATAATAATAATTCATTCTAATAAGCTTCAAATTCACGTCAAACAATTAATTGAATGAATCCCGGACAGATTTGACAACTGTACATAATAATAGTGACAGCGGCGGCGAAAGTTGTTACTAAATTTTTATATACTTTAATAAATTTTAGTTACCATATACCCAATGTCATATTTATCTATGGGCATTGTTTCACTTGAAACAAGTAATTGAATAATTGAATCTTCCACAATCACTGAGCTTGAATTTGAATTAAAGCAATTTGTGCAAACCTATGAAACAGCAGCTCTTATTTAGTACCAGTTTCAAGTCTGTAAATAGTATAGTTGCTGAGAACTCAGCGTCACGCCAGCCAGACAGCCAAAGTGAATATAATAGCGCTTTTTTCAAAAATTGAAGAATCATCTAGATGATGAAAGCGCATTTTTGACAGCTCATGAATGCTGGTTACTTCAGAAATTTCGCAAATTACCATCTCTCACAATTACTGAGCTTGAAATCAAGTAGTTTGGGCAAACTCACGAAACAGCAACTTCCATTTAGTACTAGTTTCAAGTTGACTATTTGATAGGTACACAATTTATGGATGTACAAACTCAAAAATACCTTTTAATCTTCATTGTTTAGTTATTGACTGACGGGAGGTCAAGTGCTGTACCTTAAAATGATAATTTGATCTTTATCAAAGCTGTATAAAAAAGATACTACAAAAGTAAGGAAATTTTCATCCAATAATAATAATTCATTCTAATAAGCATCAAATCCGCGTCAAACAAGTCATTGAATGAATCCCGGACAGATTTGACAACTGTACATAATAATAGTGATTGCTGCGGCGAAAGTTGTAACTAAATTTTTATTTACTTGAATAAATTTTAGTTGCCATATCCCTAATGTCATATATATCTATGGGCATTGTTTCACTTGAAACAAGTAATTGAATAATTTAATCTTCCACAATCACTGAGCTTGAATTAAAGCAATTTGTGCAAACCTACGAAACAGAAGGTTTTATTTAGTACCAGTTTCAAGTCTGTAAATAGTATAGTTGCTGAGAAACAACGTCACGCCAGCCAGCCAGCCAAAGTGAATATTGGCAACTAAAAGTACCGTTGGCGGCAGCACTGTTCTTACAAAATGGTGGCTTAAAAGTGGCTTACGGCAAGTTTGTAATCTGTTTACAATGTAAATACACTGATATTCAGCAAAGAAATATTCATATTCCATGGAATGATTTAATTCAATTTCAATTGTGCGGGAAAGTATAGACTTTCTTCTTTTATAATATACAGTTTTTTCTTTTGAAATCTTCTTATTTAAATACGGTTTTTAGTTGTAACTGGAAGACTGCGTGAGGTTATAAAATTCATAGCTTCAAAGAAAATAATATTACGGGGATGTATTTACGATATTTTTGTATTGTAAATTCTAGCTTTCAGCTTTTCTTGTACGATTTTTTCTAATCCACACAGCTCGTTTATCAACTATAATTCGTAGTTGCCAACTTTATTTACTACATACACTTTCCTCCTTTTTAGGAAAATTATGGAAACTCAAATCCACATTTCGATTAAATTTGGAATGACATCCATAAACACAACAATTTTTATCACCAATTCTTCGTTTAAATTCCATATTTTGAAGAGTATAGTCTTGAGAAAGACTAATTTTTAGGTTATATAATGTAACAATAAAGTCGAAAGCCAAGTATTTGAATTAACTTGAACAAATCCATTAAGAACTATTGTAAAATAAAATTTCATACAAAAAATCTCAAAAAAGCCACTAAATATTGCTCAAAAAACCAGTAAAATAACATACGATTATATGGAAATTAAGATTGAATCCACTTTACAATATAGTTCCGCTTATAACCGCTTGGTGGCTACGGGTTAATTTCAGTTACCAATAATAGCGCTTTTTTCCAAAAAATGCGCTAAAAAGATATGATTGTACTTGTTCATCAGAATGACAGATGAGTATAGTTCTTATTTTGCTCACCGCCATATATTTAAGTAAACTACAATTGGTACGTCATCAATAAATTTGAAATAAGGTGAAATAAAAAAAATATATATATGAAGACAGCATTCTCATCAAAGCGACTTATAACCGCAACTCGATCGCGACACCAGTTGAATTGCGTTCGAATTTCAATTGCATCGCAAATGAGTTCGTATTGGAAGGCATTCTCATTATAGTTTGTCCATTTTTCATTTGAAAAAATGACTTTCAACTCCCTCCATAAATACCACTGCTACTGGTTAGAATTCTTGGTTTCAAGCAAATATAATGCGCTTCGCAGATTACAAAAAATATGTAGGAAAGATGAAAATTGGTTGAAAATTATTCAAATACAGACAGGGATCAGAAAAGCTTAATTTGCAGCAAGTTTTCTTACGCACTGGGCCGCTTTGAACTGCATTTGGTGTGACACTTATTTTCGCATCCCACGATGCAAGCTGCGCCACTCATTCTGACTCTAGAACGTAGACTTGTTTATTATAAATATGGATGTTGCCGAAAATAATCGTCTAAGGAGAGCAGGAAAATTTGCTGCAGTCATAGCTTGCGAATTAATTAGAATTACGAGACAGGGAAAAATGAAGAAAAAACTTTAATCAAGAAAGTGGCTTTTGAGGAAACAATGCCGCAGAGCTCTCAACATATTGTTTGACGAGTTAGGGTACGTAAACATAGCCTTATTTCCACTAGCTATAATTTTTACTTATTTATATCTCAAAACACCACAAAACACAATGCACTAATGCGGCACAGCGTGCTTATGCGACATACAACTCAGTGATATAGTCACGTGATTTCGTCGTCTGCTCTGATTGGCTGTGGACAGCAGTCAACGGTGCAGCAAGTGCAAAACATAGCGATCTATCTTGTAAGACAAGTCTGGTGGCAAGTCTAGCACCCCGCAACGGAGTGCGTACCCCGCTGTCGAAAACCCATGTTTGTCGAATGTCCGCCGTGCCGAAAGTCTATAGCGTCGAATGCCCTCTGCGGCGAATTTACCCACTCTACCGCTTTGTGTGAGTGTCCGTTGAGAAGAAATGACTGTACTAGCGGTTTGATAAACATTGAGCCTGGCATATCGCGTTGTAGAACGTAAGTTCGGAGAAATGAAGAGCTCATACTTGAAATGATTTATTTACTTTCCTTAATCATCAAATTACTATAAAATCTAGTATTTTGTATAGATAGCAAAACTATAAGTTCCACATGAAAGTTCACTAGATTATTTCATGCTCTAACTAAAATTCCATTCACTTTTCATTTTAAATATTCACCAGCTGATTGATTCCAATTTGGTCATGATTATATCATGTATAGTAGCTCCATCAATTTGAAATTTTAATATCTTAGAGAACGGACCACATTCATTCATTCATTCGAATGAATGATGGATTTCTGAGAAGCAAAAAGCAAAACTCTTTTTTCATGAGTTGGTTTGACTTAATTTGTATCATTTTTTATGAAAAGAGCTTTGATAAGTTCATTTCTTAACATTTAATTTCAAATTTTGAACATATGTAGTTGTGATCAAACTTCTCTTTTGATATACAGGGTGTATCACGACTAGTAAAAAAAAATAATAGCATACTCCTAACATTATTTTGAGTAAAGTATATCATATGGACATTGGTCATATCCCTTTTGGTTATCGAGATACAAGGGATCGATATTTTATAGATAGCAGCAGATTTGAAATTAAAACAGAGAAAGAAACAATGGAATCATTGAATATATTCATTTTATGTCTTATAGTAAGTGTTCAAAATGTGCCCTTTAAACTTGCATGCAAGTTTGATATCGACGAATCTTGGAGTTATAAACAAAACTAATAGTGTTTGGGTGGTTCCAAATGTTAGCAGAGGCATTTATTATCCTCCCTAGTAATTGGTTGTCTGTATTTATTTGTGAATTTGAAATCAATTTTACATTGTTTCAAAAGTATCTTCATCCTAAAATACGCTGCTATCTGTAAAATGTTGGTCTCTTGTATTTTGGTAATTAAATGAGATAGGACATATATTTTTATATGACATTTTTCACTTTGGATTCAAATTTATTTCTTGCGTTTCTTCAACTAAAAATTTTTTTAATGGAATAAATGGAAGATGAGATTGAATTTTGTTGTCCGTTGAACAGTGAACAGTGTCTCAAGTTGCACCAGCGATAAACTCGAAAATATCGAGAATTACTGTGTAAAGTGGGATAAAACTAGGGTATAGGTGGAAAGTGAATGAGTTTGTGCGGGCTAGATATAAATTTCACCCTTAAGAACAAAGTAATAAGGTAGTTTCAGCAATACGAATCTTTCAAGGCTAAGTCAAATTGGCTGAACGAGAACGAGCGCGACTACTCAACTTGCTGCAGGGCAGTGGCGGAGAAGGTAAGCAAATGAATGGGGACACTAGAGGTAGAAGCGATTCATTAGAGAAAAGAAAAAGGGAAGACTATACAGACGAAAACGAGAGCTTCAATAGAAGTAAAAAAACATTTAGGTCTCCTGTGAAAAAAGTGAATGCAAAAGAAAGTAAGGAAATGAAGGAGTTGAAACAAATGTTAACGGTGATAACAAAAACACTAGCAGAAGTAAAAAATGAAATGGGAAAAAACCATACAGATCTGAAGCAAGAAATCAAGAATAATAGTGAGAGAATAGAAAAAATGACTAAAGACTACGAGATCAAAGAGAAAAAATGGCAGAATGAGAAGGAAGAAATGAAGATGGAGATTCGCCAATTGAATAAAAAATTAGACATGCACGAAAAACATAGAAGAGTGAACAATATAGTGATTACAGGTTTGAATATTCAAGGAAAAGATACAAAAGAGTACCTACAAGATTTTATAAATTCGGAACTACAAGTACAAAGCAGAATTAAAACAGCCTATGGGATTAATATGAAGAACAAAAAAAAAATGATAATAGCTGAAGTAGAAAATCATGAAGCGAAACAGGAAATAATGAAAAACAAAAATAGACTAAAAGGAAAAGAAATTTTCATAGATAATGATTACACAAAAGAGGAAAGGAAGATAAGATCAGAAATTAGGAAAAAGGCAAATGAGGAGAGAGCGAAAGGAAAGAAAACTAAAATGATGCACAACAAAGTACTGATTGAAGACAAACTGTTAGTTTGGAATCCTCAAGAAGAAAGACTGGTTGAAGGTAACATTAACAATTCAAAAAACTAAAGAAAAATATTTTACTGGGGACATGGAATGTACAGGGAACAAATGCGGCCGGGTTTTATAAAAATTTAGAAAAAGTGTTTACAGACTATAAAATGGATATTGTGGCATTACAAGAAACCAAACAAAAAGGTAATAATATTAATGAAATGGGAAATTATATTATGTTTAACAGTGGAGCGGAAACTAAATATTTCGGTGTGGGATTCATGATTAATAAAAATATAAAAGAATCTGTAATGGAATTTGAACCAGTCTCAGATAGAATTTGCAGAATAAGACTGAGGGGCATTTATAGGAAAATAAACATCCCACAAATGAGAAAGATGAAAATATTAAAGATGAGTTTTATGAAGAAGTGATCAACATTTTCAAAAAAGCACCAAAGTATGATGTAAAGATTATCGTAGGAGATTTCAATGCTAAAATAGGAAAGGAAAATGTATATACTCACATTACAGGAGGGAATAGCAAGCACGAAATCTCAAACGAGAACGGGAATAAATTGATTGAATTAGCCTCAGAATGTAGCCTTAGAATAATGAGCACAACTTTTATGAGAAAGGAAATTTATAAAGGGACGTGGATGGCACCGGGGAGAAATATTTGTAATCAAATAGATCACATGTTGATCGAAAGAAAAAAGGCAAACTTTGTAAAAGATGTGAAAAGTAGAAGAGGAGCTATTGCTGATACAGATCACTTTCTGGTGCAAATAAAACTAAAACAGGAGATTCCACAAGCTCCAAAAAGAAAAAGGAACAGATGGGAAGTTTATAACGTGAGCACATTACAATCCATGGAGGGAAAAGAGAAATTTGAGAAAACTATAAATAAACAGCTGGGAAAAATAGAGCACACAAAGGACATAAATAGTAATTGGGAAAAAATTGAACGTACTGTATGCAACGCAGCAAAAGAACTACTTAAAAAGGGAACAGCGAGAACAAATAGAGGATGGTATGACGAAAAGTGTGAAACTGCCTTAAACATAAAAATAGCAGCAAAAAAAATATTATTGCAAAACAATAGCGAAGAGAACAGTAGTAAATATCTACAGGAAAAATGATACTATAAAAGAGTGTGCAGGGACAAAAAAAGGAAACAAATTGAAGCATCAATTGAAAGAATAGAGGTAAATTATAAGAATAAATGTATCAGAAACTTTTACCAGGAAGTTAAAAGCAAGAAAACCGGATATCAGCAGAAGGCGGTATATTGTAAAGATAAAGAGGGAAGATTGGTGACAGGAGAAAGAAAAGTTGAAAGATGGAGAGAACATTTCAGTGAGTTATTGAATATAGAATCAGAAAATGAAGATGAAGAGCGAGGATCATTAACAGAAGAGGTAGAGGATATTGTAAGTGCAGTAGAGAAGCCCAGACAAGAAGAGATATTGAATATTATAAAAGAGCTCAAAAATAATAATAGCGCAGGGGAAAATGGGATTAGTGCAGAGATGATCAAGAACGGCGGAAAAGATCAGAAAGCAAAGATATATGACATAATAATAGAAGCTTGGCAAAAAGAAGAAATTCCTCAAAAATGGAAAGAATCTATTATTTGCCCAATTTTTAAAAAAGGAGACCGCACAAAATGCGAGAATTATAGAGGAATAGCATTGCTGGACATTACTTACAAAATTTTGGCCATTTGTATACGGAATAGATTGAAAGATATTTCAGAAAAAATATTGGGAGAATACCAGGCAGGTTTTCGAAGCAGCAGATCTACCTCTGAACAAATACATCTATTAAAACAAACAATCGCTGATAGTTATGATCATAAGCTACCGCTAAAAATGCTATTTATAGACTATAAACAAGCCTACGACTCTATAGTGCATGAAAAACTGTACGAGATACTGAGAGACTTCAAAATTCCAACAAAATTAATAAGACTTATCCAAATGACACTACAGGACGCACAATGTAAAGTGAAGATTGAAGGAGATATATCAAATAGCTTTAAAATAAAAAAAGGACTACGCCAAGGGGATCCTATGTCTCCGATACTTTTTAATCTAGTGCTAGAATGGGCATTGAGAACAGGCAGCATAAACACCAAGGGAACTATAAGCGGACAAAGACATCAAATATTAGCTTATGCAGATGATATTGTGATTATGACTCGAACTAGAGAAGAATTAAGGAGAGTGTTCCAGAGATTAGAAAAAGCGACAAGAATTGCAGGATTACGCATCAATGAGGACAAAACAAAATATATGCAAATGGGAGATAACAGTACAGAAAAGATGCGCATCAGCACAGAGATGAAAGTACACCAGTTTGAAGAAGTAAATAGTTTAATTTACTTAGGAGCAACTATGACAAACACAAACAATGAAGAGACAGAAATTCAAGCTAGATTAGCGAAAGGAAGCAGGTGTGCAGGCTCGCTATTAGAAGTGTTACGAGCAAAAACTATATCAAGAAAGACAAAGATAAGAGTATAAAAGACAGTGATAAGGCCAACGGTGATTTATGGAAGTGAAACGTGAGTGTTGAACAAAAAGACGCAAAATCAATTAGAAGTATGGGAAAGGCGAATTCTGAGACATATTTTTGGGGGTAAAAAGATGGGAGAAGTGATGGTACGAAGGACAAATCAAGAAGTAATGGACTTGTTTGGTGATACCGGAATTACGGGTATAGTGAAAGCGCAGAGACTGAGGTGATTAGGACACTTAGCTAGACTACCAGAAAATAGAACTTAAGGGTGGAACAGTGGCAAAAAGAAGAAGAGGGTGCCCAAAAGGAAAATGGATAGACGAAATTAAAAAAGACTTGGAAGTATTGGAGGTGACAAACTGGGAAAGAATGGTACTGGACAGAGCCAAATGGAGACAAATAGTCGAACAAGCCAAGGGCCTGCAAGGCCTGGAGTGCTGATACATATATATATATATATATATATATATATATATATATATATATATATATATATATATATATATATATATATATATATATATATATATATATATATATATATATATAAATGGAAGATGAATTCTATCTACATTTTAATATCTTTCTCTTTTTCACACAGCTTGAGCTTTTTCAAAAATCCATCCTGTTTTATAAGAGATTTCCTTGTTTTTTCAGAAACGCTTAAACATTTCGGGCAATTTGGAAAAATACTCGGACATGCATTTTCTTTTAGTCGGAAATATTTGAACTGTATCTGTAATAATGTATTTGTCACATAATTGAACAATTCCATACTATACTGTACGGTGAATTTGTAAACAATTATCACATCTCTATTGATTTCAAAACATAAATAGAAATATTTATATTCTTTATTGATAAGAAGTTTTCTTAAAGTTGAATTTTTCACTAAAAGTTTAGATTAGATACGTTCAGTAATTTGAAACATTGATATATCCTTTAATTTTAATATAATTTTAAAATAATTTCTTCTCACTTTTACTTCTCTAGACGAGCATTCTTTTATGATATCCTCGCCACTTATTTAATAAAATATCATCTTCAGGTGCAGAAAAAAGAGAAAATTTCTCTTTACATGTTCCGTACCCAGTATCACAATTTGTCACAAAACATTTTCTTCCCATTTTACAATATATTTTCACATGAAAATACTAAATAAACCGAACCTAGCCATTTAACTCCTTACAAAAATGGGCCCGCCTCAACCTATCTCTCAGTTACTTTCTCTCTCTCTAACAATATTACATTTTTGGCTTCACTTTTGCAACACAGTTCAGATAGGGAATTGCATAGGCGTGGTTAGGAATTTAGTTTGTTTTGTTTTATTGTGTAATGTGTGAAAAACATTAAAAAACATCTTGCGATTGTTATATTATTATTGAAACCAGATTGAAATTGCGATATAAAAGTCGCCAACGAGAGAAATAATAAGACGAGGAAGAAATTGTTGTCTTTTTATTAATAATTCTATGTCAATCATATTTTAAGCATGTTTCGATCCAGGGTGTTGTTAAACTGTCAGATGAAAACATGTGTTTAAAGTTAACGCATACGCTATTAGTTGTTTCGTACGTGAACATAACATAAAGTTGAATTTATCTCAGCTTTACGTTTTCATTACGTAGCTCTTATGTAAATACGTAAACGTAAGAAATACGTAAGAGCATTGTGAACACGGGCATTGAAATACAGTAGTTCAACTTTATGTTTATGTTTACGGTAACGTACTCCTTACGTTTACGCACATTGTGAATTGGCACTTACATCGAATATTTTGGTTGATAACAGCGCTGCCATCGATAATTTTACTCGCGAATTAGCACTTCAAATTGTCAAATAGTGCAGTAGTATTTGGGTAATAAATTTTTACATTGTTAGAGTAGAAGTAGAGCGTCGATTATCCGAACCAAGGACCTTGATCCGAACGATCGCTTTCAGGGCTGTCCAAAGTACAGCTATTTCTCTCAAAGTTACAGCCTTCTGATAATTAGTTGAAAATTTGGGCTT
This sequence comes from Dromius quadrimaculatus, assembly GCA_963989225.1. NCBI lineage: Eukaryota > Metazoa > Arthropoda > Insecta > Coleoptera > Carabidae > Dromius > Dromius quadrimaculatus. The sequence goes on along the minus strand of OZ022325.1, from coordinate 37,369,673 downwards.
TTTCTTAATATCCTTTAATTTTTGTAACTAGTGTCCTTGTAAATGAATGAAATATTCATTCGTAGGGGGATAAGTTTCCTGCCACTATTATTAGGGAAATTCCCAATTTGTGTGCGTATTTTTTTTTGCGGCCCTCCAATCTATTTAGTAATTTGTATTGACCAGGGATCATACCTCATTTGGACAGCCCTCTAACCGAAAAGCTAGTCCTACTGTCCCCTTCACGGCATCACCTGTACCGAGTCGAGTTTCCAATCACAGAGCAAATATCTAATGCGATGCGGCGCTACGGACGCTAGTTAGTACTAGTAGCCGCGCACTGTTGTAATTGCTTGTATTAATTTAAACTCGCAATTTAAAACGCCTAAACTTAAACGTATTGTCATTTCTATGAACTATTAGAAATACATACGAGATTAATTAACGGTTAGAAGGAAAATTTCGCCAAACCAAAATTGAAGATGACTTTGCACATGCAGTATACGTTGTTCACTAGGCTGCCTGTACTCTTGTAGGTATGCATATATATATATATATATATATATATATATATATATATATATATATATATATATATATATATATATATATATATATGTACATACATGTTATGTAACTTTGAATCTTACCTGTCATTGTATAGATAATTAAAGACACTCATATCAATATAGTTTTAGTACCTTTGATTGAAAAAACTAATTTACGATCTTAAACCTAGCTTTTTGGTAAAAAAACTTAAATAGAAAATTTGTACGCGTTCTAAAGTTATCGTGCTTTTTAGACCCGACTTTTTTAAAATTATGTTTTTGGGATTCAGTACGTAAAGATCCATCAAAATCTCGAACTGTCAAAACATCACTATTACAATCCTTCCCCTATTATATAGGGCAGGGAAGTAAAAATTAGATTTCCTTAAATATATCCGTTTCAATCTAGTTTCGAACGGTACGTATTTATTCGAATATACTAATATATACTAGTTTTGTTCACTATTTTACCAACAAAACCATATTTATATTGATATGAGTGTCTTTAATTATCTATACAATGACAGGTAAGATTCAAAGTTACATAACATGTATGTACATATATATATATATATATATATATATATATATATATATATATATATATATATATATATATATATATATATATATATATATATATATATATATATATATATATATATATATATATATATATATATATATATATATATATATATATATATATATATATATATATATATATATATATATATATATATATATATATGTACATACATGTTATGTAACTTTGAATCTTACCTGTCATTGTATAGATAATTAAAGACACTCATATCAATATAAATATGGTTTTGTTGGTAAAATAGTGAACAAAACTAGTATATATTAGTATATTCGAATAAATACGTACCGTTCGAAACTAGATTGAAACGGATATATTTAAGGAAATCTAATTTTTACCAACAAAACCATATTTATATTGATATGAGTGTCTTTAATTATCTATACAATGACAGGTAAGATTCAAAGTTACATAACATGTATGTACATATATATATATATATATATATATATATATACAGGGTGTAACAGAAATAAGTACATTAATTTTAACCAGTAATAGATCTCGTCAAATGTAACAACTTTTCCGAATACATTTTGTCTGTAAGCTCCTTAGATATCGAGTTAAAATTCATTGAAGTTTAGTCAAAAATTTCACTGTGCGCCAATGGATGATTCTGAATGTTTGACATTTGCTAGAACAATGACAGATGTCAATAAGAATAAGCACCTAATTTGCAAATTTGAACAGTCGTCGGGCAGGTTCTGTAAATTGTACATGGGATTACGCCCTAATGACTTATTTATTGAACTGAAGAATTAGGCTGTAGTGTCTTTGTGCTTCAATAATGTTTTTTCACTGCTTACAACTGTTATGAAATTTTCATGACATATTAAATTGAAGAATTCAACTGTAGTGTCCTTGTGCTTCAATAATATTTTTTCACTGCTTATAACTGTTATGAAATTATCATGACATATCACTAAGCTGGAAAACTAAGAGAATTTTGGCAATACATACTTTTGCTTACTGTCTTTAGGTTAGATTTACCATTGATTTACCGTTGAAATCAATTCTCCAAGATAACAGTCTTATTTATACCTCAGTGTCTTCTAAATTAATTTATACTCTAACAGAATATCAAGAAGATTATGAATGATCTTGCTTTTATTATGTATTACTGATGTAACACTCAGAACATCTCACATGACGAAGGTCATTGAACTCACAGCAATCAGCTGGGCACGCTGAATTAACTAACAGTCAGGCTAACAATCAAGAGATGGCGACACCAATAACTAAAACTTCAACAGTGACACTAAAACAGTGTTTCTTTGAACAAAGAATGCTAGCTAAGCATCCCTCAATAGTACCGAGTTGCGCAGCGTGTATCTTTGTGGTCGAATTTAAGGATAAGACAATTAGAAAGGGTGCATTGAACACCTCTTGTTGGACCAAACCAGAGAGTACTTGACCGAACTTTCAAATGAAGTGATCATTGTTTGAGAACTTCTGCTTAAAACAGCAAGACGCAAGACATGCGCGCCGGCTGTGCACAAGCACGCAAGAGAAGTTTAGAATAGTTTTTTCTCCAAAAATGAGACTTGTTCAAAAGATACAAAAGAAGATAAAATTCTGAAGAGAGCGACAAAGGTAAGTGATAAAATAAAATTTATCGAATCAATAAATTAACGAAGAAATTATAGGTCAACTGAATTATAATAAGTGTTCAAAATGACCACAACACTGAAGGCGTCGACGGAATGAATCATTTACTCTTTCTAAAATCTGTGGGCTATTGCGCGGTAAATCTTCAGGCAGTAAGCACTGAACTTTCTGAACATGGTAAGGATGGAGTTGTTGTTCTTTCAATATCCTCCAAATTGTCATATGTGACACTCTTTGTTGCAGTGCTAATCTCCGAGTACTAGACCCTGGCTGAGCTTCAACATTCTCCAACACAACCTCTTCAATATTTGCTATGTGATCAGGGCATGTTCTACCACGATCTTGACAAGCAGGTTCAAAGGATCTGTGATCCCGAAGATGCTGGACCATATTCACAAAAGTGCGAATGTTTGGAAGGCGACGATTTGGAAAACGGTCCGAATAAATTCGTTGAGCTAGAGCAGCATTTCCCTGAGCTTCACCGTAAGCCAATACAATATCTGTACACTCGTTATTTGTGAAGGTAGACATCCTTTTTTTTTTAATCAATATAATAGTTATTATTGTACCAATCTTTTATAATTAGAAATAAATAGTATCTGACAACTTATATCTGTCAAAATCGATTGTTTTATTGTTATTGCTACTTGATCAAATTATGCTAGAACCTGAACGGCTCGTCAATTTATGGGGGGGTAAAAAGGCTAAAAAAAAATGAGATTTCAGGAAAAAGTTATTAAGAAATATTGTTACACTTGATGAGTCCTATAACTGGTTAAATTTAATGTACTTATTTCTGTTACACCCTGTATATATATATATATATATATATATATATATATATATATATATATATATATATATATATATATATATATATATATATATATATATGTACATACATGTTATGTAACTTTGAATCTTACCTGTCATTGTATAGATAATTAAAGACACTCATATCAATATAAATATGGTTTTGTTGGTAAAATAGTGAACAAAACTAGTATATATTAGTATATTCGAATAAATACGTACCGTTCGAAACTAGATTGAAACGGATATATTTAAGGAAATCTAATTTTTACTTCCCTGCCCTATATAATAGGGGAAGGATTGTAATAGTGATGTTTTGACAGTTCGAGATTTTGATGGATCTTTACGTACTGAATCCCAAAAACATAATTTTAAAAAAGTCGGGTCTAAAAAGCACGATAACTTTAGAACGCGTACAAATTTTCTATTTAAGTTTTTTTACCAAAAAGCTAGGTTTAAGATCGTAAATTAGTTTTTTCAATCAATGGTACTAAAACTTTATTGATGGAACTTTTTAGTTTTTTACTTTTATTTTATAAACGGTAGTATTTATCATAAAATATAAAATAACTAAAATAGATCCTTGAATAATTTGGCACAAAATTTTCAAAACTATCAAGGGTTTATTTGTAATCCTTAAAATTTGAATGATTATAAAATTCATTATATTTTTCCGAAGCAAAGAAATAATGATAGCCATAATGTGAAATTTGAATTATTATTACTCATATTTAGGCATCACGTGCAAACGTTCGTCAATTGTTATATGATAAACGTTTTTGGTATCAAATTAAAGCTCCTGTAAAAATATTTCTAGTAGAAATGTAAAAGAGAATATTGAAACGACTGTAAAATTGTTTTTCTTATAAGTTATTTAAATAATATCTAGTTTAGTATCAATTTAAAGCTCTCAGGGAGATAAGCTTAGTAGAAATCTGAGATAAATAATCACTTAATTCCACGTTATCATTTAAAACATTTAAAAAAATTATTAGCGGGTCATTGGTTGTTATTAAAATTTAAGTTGTTATAAAATTCGTTGTTTTTCTGACGAAAAGAAATAATGAGATCATAATGATAGATGCAATTTTTTATGAAACAGTGATGAAACAAATCATGAAATTCATGGTCGGGGAAGGACTACTGTGGCCATAGATTTTTATTTAATACGTTGTAATTTACAAAAATACATAGGTCCATAATTTTGAGGTAAATATGGCACTACTAAATGTCCATATTTAAATAACTTCCTCTCTGCAAATTTGTAGCAGCATTCCACTGCTTTTAAAGCTGGTGTAAGATCTCTAAAACAATCATTATCATTGTGAGGAATGAATTTATCAATTTCAACTTACTTTACAACTATTTCAATGTCTGTTTCTTCCCAAATTTGTTTCAAAGCCATGTTGACAACTCCATCATTTTGAATTGGACTTAAAGAACAAGTTGAATAAACAACAGTACCTCCAACTTTCACAATTCTTAGGGCGTTAAATAATAAAGCAGCTTGTATTTCAGGTAATTGTAGCCTTTCTTTAGTCCGGGATGATTTAAACCAATTATTATCTGATATTTTAACCGATAATCTATCATTTGTGCAAGGAACATCTACTAATATACAATCAAAATTTTTCAATTCTAAAAATCGTGCATCTTGTTGAATGATCTTTAATTTATCAGTCTGAAACCATTTTTCATCTAGATCGAACAAATATTGTCGAAAAACACTGTAAATTCTTTTTATTCGCGAATAATCTATATCATTGCAAACAATTAGTTCAGGATATAAAGTTTGTAAAACAATTAAGGATTTCCCTCCTGGAGCCGCACACATATCCAAAAATTTACTCCCAGGCTTCAAATTTAACGCTAAAACCGGTAAAAGTGACCCTCCATCTAATAAATAATAATCTAAAACATCTGTACTACCCTTGGTTGGTGAATCGAAACGGGTATGATTACTTTCTTCAAAGCAATATATATTTAAATGTTCAGGAAAATGTAAATCATACTCTTTCTCAGTTTTAACATTGAAAGAATTCAAATTATCGTAGTATTCATAATGTTGACTTTCTGGTATCCAGTCTTCTTTGCCTTTTAGTTTAGTACAAGGAACAAATTGATGGATAGTTGAAGATAAGTCATTACTTCCTGGTTGTACCATTCGGGAATAATCGTATTCAGCAGATTTCAAACTTTCTGTAATAGACGCTGTTTTTAATATTTCCTCTGTTTTTACTAGTCTCATTGAATTTTCTTCTGTCTGTACAACAGTTCTATTATTTCCTTCTAACTCTTCATCTAATTTATGGATATTTTTAATAAAGTTTTCTTTTTTACTTTTTTCTAGCTTCTCTTGAATATAACTTTTCTCCAAATTGATCAAAGTTCTCATATTTAAAGCTCCTGAATGTTCTAACTTCGTCATAACTTTCTCATTATCCGAATAATTATTTATGACAGCTACATATTTATTATCTGCTAATAGTCCCTGCCTTACAGATGGCCAAAATTTCTGATAAACATTTTTGTAAAAATCGTCAAAATGATTTAAAGCTTTTCCAGTTGCATTTTTCTTCTTTTGCTGCACAGACTTAATACAAAATGTTGTGAATATTGTAGTGCTAAGTAATTAAATATTTACCCAATGTGTATCGCTATGTTTAAACTTCGAAATAGAGCAACTTAAAGTCGTTTTTGTTAATAATTTTATTGCATTGTGCTTGCTTAACATTGTTGACACCTTTCAGCTGATGAAATCGTGATTTATTTTAGGTTATTTCAACGGCCAAAATGTTTCATATAAATAATGATGGTCAAGATAACAAGCATTTATTAAGATATCCCGAAGAACGGCTTCCTGATACAAGAATTGAACAAATTCCTCCTCTAGTTGTACAAGAATCAAAAGATGATCTACAAAACTCAAAAATTACAACATTACCACCAGCATCAAAAAAAGTTGATTTAGCTGTTCCTAAATTGAATACTTCTTTATGTATAGAAAATAAAATTAGAAAAACCGAAGGTAAAAAGGCGAAGAAATTGAAAAATGTTTCAGAACTATCCCAAGTAGAGAGAGTTACTTTCGATGAAAAGGTAAACTGTCATTACTTGTAACACTAAAAATACTGCAGATATCTACGTATTATTAATTATTTGAATCATCAGCTCTAATGATCAAGTAGCACTTAGTTTTAAAGAATTTAATAGATTTTAACTTTTCATGTAATTACAGATTACAAAACAGATGAATTTCCCTTTCGATAAAAAACTTTATAAAGAATTAATATCACTAAATATAAATGCGAAAACAACATTCCATCAGCCTACATCTTATGAGCCAGTTCTAAAGGATAAAATTCCAAAATTAGAGGACTACTTTACACCACCACCTAATTTTGAGTATAGTATCCCAATAAAAAGTAATTTAGGTAGTCAAACAGCTATAAGACAATATGATGGACTTAGAATTGATAAAATTATCAGAACTTGGAAAGATAATAGACCAGATTAAAAAATAAATATATAAATACAAATAAAAACATTGTTAAAAAATTTCGTAGCATCAAAAACCATATTTCATATCAAATATTAAACTAGAATAATTATTGTATTTGTAATTCGGTACTTCTTTCAAATGTGGAAGGGCAATGGACCATATCAACTTTTTTATATCGCTAAATACATCTTTATTTTTATACATAATATGTTTATAATTATAAGATTTTAAAATGTATCAACATTTAACATGACATAAACATGTATGTTCTTCAAAGACAAGTAATAAAGATATAATCTTTGGTTAAAACTACACAATGTATTCTTTATTTCATTTTTTTGATTCTAAAAAATCTATGGATAGATATAATTCGACGTTACGACGACAATTGTTATTATGCATGTATGTTTGTCAAGAATAAAATATAATAGCTGTGGAAAAAAAAATGCATACAACCAGAATAAACGTTTATCATGTTCCCAATTGAAATCACAGATCAGTAATTAAAATATATGGGATGATGCAACTTATCAAAGTAAAATTTTTCCAAAATTTATTTTTTATTCCGTTCTTTCCCTATATCGAACTAACAAATAATTTCACTCATTGTTCAAAGTATTTGACAAATAGCTCAATATTTTCATATAATAAGATAAATGAATAATCAACCTAGTTCTAAATAATTTGAAAACATATTTCATCTCGTAGGAAGTTAAATACTACCAATACTGGAGATATTTTGGAATGAATATTTACATATATTGATTTTTATCCTTTAGCAGCAAAGTAATAATAATTAATGCAACAAAAGTGTAAAATTTAGCATTATGACATGTCATATTGTTGACCGAATGTCATAACGCTTGTTTGCACTCGTATTGCATATAAGACTTTCTACGGCCCCAATTAATAACTTTTAAAACAAATCCGCAATACACACTACATCCGGTAAAATTTAGATTTTATAAATAACCTAAATAGGTCTGTGACAGATGTCCACATCTTTTCTTAGTTGATATTACCTACGTTCATATTTTGAAACATATTAAGCACTGATCTGCACAAATAACTAGATGGGGAATTCAAGCTATACAAGTGGAAAAATGGGCTCTCATTTAGCGTTATTTTGAAATTAGAATTATTCAGACAGTAATTTATTGAAAATCACAACTAACTATTTCTATTCCAAACATGTTGCAAACTACGTATTGACACATTATTATGCCTGATGGAACTGAAGTCGGATGGTCAATCTTTTTAAAATAGCGATCGTCTTAATAAGTTTCACATAATTGGTTCAATGCCCAATTCAGGTATTTATATAGATCAGTGATATTAAAAATCAACAATACTGCAAAGAGCACAAAACATAAGACAAAGGGGAACGACAGAAGCTGTCAGTTTGACAATGGAACGACGACAGACAGTGCTATCAATACAGATTCACAGACAAATAGAATTTACTTTATGCATATAAAAGTGTAGGTATGGCTTCCCTCAACAAGGCATCCCACTCTGAGAATTTTTTGTATGCACGAACTCGTATAAATTTTGATAAAAATTTTTTTTGGTGCTGAATTTCAGATGTGCGCAATTTGTACCATCGATAAAGGATGCGAACCTAATGGAAAGATTTCTCCGAATGGTGCTGACTGACAGATACTTGAAAACTTTTTTACAGCTTCGTCTGATTCAGAAACATATGAAAATTAACTAGTGCCCAATTTGAGCCATACGAAAGTGCGAAGAAAGGCGAAAATTAACCGTTTTAGATCAGTTTTTGTCAAATTTTCGTGCAATTTATTTGGAAACGTTTATAACTGAGGTTTAACAAAATATATGAAAAAATTTTTCTCACAATTTCGCATCTAACTTCCCAGTGTCTTCTATATTTAAGCCCCCATAGCTAAACTTCTATTGATCGAAATCGGTGCCAAGCAAAATATATCTTAATCTAATATTTCTATGAAAATTAATGTTTCTAAAAGATTGCTCAAAAATTTATCAAAAACTGATCTAAAGCGATTCATTTTCACCTTTCTTCGCATCTTTGTATAGCTCAAATCGGGCCCCATTTAATTTTCATATATTTCTGCGACAGGAAATAAAGAAATTTGGTGATTTCTTTCTAGAGTCAATTTAGGCCATTTCAAATGTCATATTAGTTTGGCATCCTTTATAGGTGATACAAATGGCACCCTTAGAATGTCAAATCAGAAAAAAATCTAATCAAAATTTATACGGTGTACGTACAAACATTTTTGGAGTGGAATGGTATTATTAAGGGAAACCATACCTACACTATTATATCAATCGCGACTACCTTTGAGCCAGTCACCCTATTTTAGGACTAGATATCGACTATTCTTTGCGTTTCCAAGTAAAAAAATAAAAATCTTGAAACTAAAATTATTTGCAGCTCAATTACTAGGTAAACAAAAACGGATTTCAAATACAATATTTTAAATTCAAATACGGATCATCTTTTTCTAGAGAGACAAACATACAAAGAGTAAAAATGGAAAATAAAAATAAGGTCAGGTTCACAAATTGGAATCTTGAAAAGGAAGTCAGACTAAAACGGAAGCAGTCTCCAGCGAAATCACAGTGTCTTCTGCCGGCATACGGCCCATTTCAAACATAAATAATCTGAACCAAATATTTCAAACAACTTTCATGCTATTCTAGAACATATTTTTCCGTAGAAATAGTTGAAAAAAAGACATGTAGACTACAAATAGTAAAAGATAGAAGAAAATATTGGCACGCTGCTAGATTTATCACTGGATTAAGTTATAAAATTATCAGACTTTTAGTATCAATAGAATGATTATCAAGAAATTTAAAGTTCTTACTGAACCAAAATTTAAATAAAAATGTGTTGAAATATAGTAAATTTCATATCGCTATCTCAAATTGAAGTAATATATCAATTTCTTTTACAAAAACAACTTTATCATATATCTCACTTCTCAAATAAAAAAAATTAAAGTGTAATTATTTACTCAAATATATAAAACTTTTCTATAATACTAATACTGTCGAATCTGGTGATTCTAAAATCTAGTCAAGTAAACACTGCAATAAATAATCTTAATCCATAAACAAATGCATCATCGCGCCAAACCACGAGAAATATTTCTGCAACACTAACCCTCATAGGTTAATTGTGTGCTGCAGAAATTTACTAAATAGAAACATTACATGCACTATATGTTCTAACTAATAGCATTGAAAGCGATCTTTGTCGTTATCTCAAGAAATTTTGTTTCTCCACCAGCTAAAGAGCAACGAAGCTTGTGATGAACTGAAATCGCAGAGCGAGCAAAGGAATAGACCAGTGGATGATTTTGTTTGACAGTTGCACTTTTTACGCTGACGCGGCCGAGTCCTCGGAGGGGTTAGGTTTTTTGAAAGGGTGGGATAAGATTTAGGAAGGATGGGATAAGCCTCGCACAGGTTAGAAAAGGGACGATGCACCGGCGCGGGGCCTGCCGGACACCCTCAGCTAGGAAATTTGGTGTAGAATGCGCAAGTAAGATCGTAGTACTTAAAACGACAGTGTTGAATGTCTCTCCGACGCCACTCGCCTACGGAGTGGAGACACTGTATCTCACGTGGGGCTTCTGATGCCGCTGAGCCCTAGAAAACAAAAACCACACACCTAAATATTATAATGGATACTAAAGGAGTGAAACACACACTAATTAATGTTTGAAAATGATAATATAAATATTAAATTTGAATCTGAATTACTGAATTTACAAAATTTAACATTAACATGAAAAATAAATAGCTTATTGATCTTGAACATAAAAAAAATGGACAGGATGAGTACTTTTCATAAGTAAAAATTGATTTTCAACAACTTTCCATTCTTGTACTTTACTTTTGCTCTAAAATATACAGGAGAGCCAATATCCGCACATTTTAAAAATCCCATGATAAACTCCTATGTTCCGCATTTCGTTACACATCCTGTATATTTCTTGAACAAACTGTTCAGAATTTGAATTTAAGAACAAATATTAAAATTGTTACAGATAGTTGTTTATTATCTTAGATTCAATCACATTGTAAAATAAATTCAAACAGGGTGGTCAGTCGTTGAGCTATTGTAAATTCCCGTTTTTTGTTTTTTTTTCGATTTCCCCGGTCAATAATATCGATTTTTCCCGTTCAATACTGAGTCAATTTTGTACCATAATTCTGAATTAGGAATTATTCTTGTCTTTATATGTACATTTATATATGAATATAAAATAGGAATCCTACTGCAATCAGTTCAATTTTTTTGTTTTACCTATTATCCTTAGTCATAGTACTACACATTGCATTAGTATACATTTTTCGGTCACGAGCAACCCAAGGGTACCTACATATTTTTTTATAATTTCTGGTATTCAGTTATACTTAGTTTAATCTTTTTTTCGACATAATTAATCCACTAATAAATTAACTGCTATTCGCAAAGCACTATTCCACATTCAAATTTGCCTGAAATTGCAAGCGGTCGATGTAAACAAAACTAAAACGTGGTCAATGTAAACGAATTTGAGAAATCTTACGTATCTGTATCGTTGATTCAAATTTTCTGGCCACCCTGCAAGATAAATTTCTACAATTTGGAAATGAATTTATGCAGTACAAAAACCGGACTGATAGACAATTTTAGAAGATTAAAATTGTTGAAATATTAAGCATCCAACAATCAATTCGATTTTTTTTCGGTGTGAAGCTTTTTTAGACAATTTCAGTCTAAATTTTTTTTAACGACTTCTAGATATAAATTTTTTTGTCCTATACCATAAATTTACTTTACTTTGAATACAAACTAATTCGTACACATTTTCGACACCTAGTTCATTTTAAAAATACATCAGTATTTGGTAACTACTCGAAATGAAAAAAAAAAAAAATATCAGACTAAAAACTGAAAAGGCTTAGGCAGTAATATGTGTGCATGGCTTTGTGATATCTTCTTCTACTATAATATAAAAGAAAGCCAAAGGAGAACTATACTCTATTCAAGCTAAGAATGATTCAAGAATCTTATGGAACTACAATTTGAACTTTCTGATCGGCCGAAATGCAAACACGATTCATACACATCAAATACGAGCTTTCTGAAAATATATCTAATATTTAAAAGTAATAATAACATTCATATATGACCTGAATAGATACAAATTTAAATCTTCAAAAAGCACTAATTTATGTATAACAATTTGTAATCGTCTGACAGGTGAAACAGATAGGTGGATACGATTTTTGTGCTAATGTAAATTTAATTTGTATTTCGTCCAATCAGAAGGCTTAAAATGTAATCCTATGAGAGCTTTGAAGCGTTCTTTAAGTAGATAAATATAATTATGTGCGATGTGAGTCTACATGATCTACATTAAATAACAACTAGATGCACCCACCTGTATTTCATATTACAACTATTAGAAAATATTTAGTATTAAAGTATATTCACAATGAGGTCCTACTATCTATGCCACTATCAATCGCTGACAAAATTATAGACCTGTATTCTCACCTCTTGAAGCGCTTCTTCACAAAATTCGATGCTCTGTCTTTTTTGTTTTATTTCATTATTTCTACTATAGCAATATCTTTATTTATTTTAATTTTTGTTTAAGTAGCGCTTGAACAAGTAGTAAGAATATGGACCATAGTCGCTTATTTTTGTACATATTACCATAAATTTCTTCCATTATTATTATTGTTATCATTTTAATATTTAGCCGAGTTATGATTAAATACTAAATGTCATGATTCTACGACTGATTATTCTGGATTAGGCAAACCTGCGAAGCAGCAGCTTTCATTTAGTACCAGTTTCAAGTTGACTATTTGATAGATACATAATTTGTGAACGTACAAACTCAAAAATACCTTTTAATCATTATTGTTTAGTCATTGACTGACGGAAGATCACGTGCTGTACCTTAAAAAAATAATTTGATCTTCATCAAAGCTATATAAAAAAAATCCCTGAAAATCACCTCCAAAGTTACAGATTCAAGAAAATAAGTAACGGGTGGTCATGTGCTGGCCTAAATTGATCGTAAAAACAAAAGTAGAACTCATTCTGTTACTAATAACAACGAAAACCGCATGTCAATATCTTGTGTAAGTCGCGAGATATTGAAATAAATAGTTTCTACCCTAAAATGGGTACTTACTTATATTGATTCGAAATTTCGGGTATAAAATTCAATCACTGATATGCTGCTCATTCTGTGCAGCAATCTTCAGATTTCAACTATGCATAGTTCAGCAGTAATCACCTTTTCAATTTTTATTTCAATTTTTATCCAAAACTGGGTGTATGAGTAAGAAAATCTAGCAGTTTGTGCAAATCTACAAATCGGCATCTCACATTTAATACCTGTTTCAAGTCTGTAAGTGATGTGGTTGCTGAGATCTCAGCGTCACACCAGCCAGCCAGCCAGCCAGCCAAAGTGCATATATTAGCGTTTTTTTTTTTTTTGTAAAAAATGCGCTAAAAATTTGTTTTACATCTTGTCTAATAACTAGACGATGATTCTTAAATATTTTACCGATAATACTGAGGTATCTACGTGTGGTTTTCTGTGAGAACGCTGATTTTTTTAAATAGACTTAATTAAAAACACAGAGCCGTCTGGTCCAAGTACTGTTAGTCTTTGGTCCAGTTGCAGTCATGTCAAACTAACCTTAACGTACAAAACTTTAATGTTTGAAAACTTATTACAAAATAATTAGATGGTAATAGTATACTGTGCAACAAGTGCGGCAAGTTGTCGATTGTCCACGAAAGCGAAGTTCGTACGCTCATTCGCTCAAGTGGACAATTGACAACACCGCACGAGTAGCAGATATTATTTTTAGCGCATTATATTCACTTTGGCTGTCTGGCTGGCTAGCGTGACGCTGAGTTCTCAGCAACTATACTATTTACAGACTTGAAACTGGTATTAAATGAAAGCTGCTGTTTCGTAGGTTTGCACAAATTGCTTTCATTAAAGCTCAATGATTATGGAAGATTAAATTATTCAATTACGTGTTTCAAGTGCTCATAGATATATATGACATAAGGGATATGGCAACTAAAATTTATTAAAGTAGATAAAAATTTAGTTACAACTTTCGCCGCTGGTGTCACTATTATTATGTACAGTTGTCAAATCTGTCCGGGATTCATTCAATGACTTGTTTGACGCGAATTTGAAGCTTATCAGAATGAATTATTATTATTAGATAAAAATTTGTTTACTTTTGGTGTATTTTTTTTTATATAGCTTTGATAAAGATCAAATTATTATTTTAAGGTACTGCACTTGACCTCCCGTCAGTCAATAACTAAACAATGAAGATTAAAAGTTATTTTTGAGTTTGTACATGCATAAATTATGTACCTATCAAATAGTCAACTTGAAACTAGTACTAAATGGAAGCTGCTGTTTCGTAAGTTTGCCCAAACTGCTTGATTTCAAACTCAGTAGCTGTGAGAGATGGTAATTTGCGAAATCTCTGAAGTAACAAGTATTCATGAGCTTTAAAAAATGCGCTTTCATCATCTAGATGATTCTTCCATTTTTAGCGCATTTTTCCAAAAAAAAGCGCTATTATATTCACTTTGGCTGTCTGGCTGGCTGGCTGGCTGGCGTGGCGCTGAGTTCTCAGCAACTATACTATTTACAGGCTTGAAACTGGTACTAAACAAAAGCTACTGTTTTGTAAGTTTGCACAAATTGCTTTAATTCAAGCTCAGTGATTGTGGAAGATTAAATTATTCAATTACTTGTTTCAAGTGAAACAATACCCATAGACATATATGACATTAGGGATATGGCAACTAAAACTTATTAAAGTAGATAAAAATTTAGTTACAACTTTCGCCGCGGTTGTCACTATTATTATGTACAGTTGTCAAATCTGCCCGGGATTCATTCAATGACTTGTTTGACGCGAATTTTAAGCTTATTAGAAAGAATTATTATTATTGGTTGAAAATTTGTTTACTTTTGGTGTATTTTCTTATATAGCTTTGATAAAGATCTAATTATCATTTCAAGGTACAGCACTTGACCTCCCGTCAGTCAATAACTGAACAATAAAGATTAAAAGGTATTTTTGAGTTTGTACATGCTTAAATTATGTACCTATTAAATAGTCAACTTGAAACTAGTACTAAATGGAAGTTGCTGTTTCGTAAGTTTGCCCAAACTGCTTGAATTCAAGCTCAGTAATTGTGAGAGATGGTAATTTGTGAAATCTTTGAAGTAACAAGCATTCATGAGCTGTCAAAAATGCGCTTTCATCATCTAGATGATTCTTCCATTTTTTGGAAAAAAGCGCTATTATATTCACTTTGGCTGTCTGGCTGGCTGGCGTGACGCTGAGATCTCAGCAACTATACTATTTACAGACTTGAAACTGGTACAAAATAAAAGCTGCTGTTTCGTAGGCTTGCACAAATTGCTTTAATTCAAGCTCAGTGATTGTGGAAAATTGAATTATTCAATTACTTGTTTCAAGTGAAACAATGTCCATAGATATATATGACATTAGGGATATGGCAACTAAAATTTATTAAAGTAGATAAAAATTTAGTTACAACTTTCGCCACGGGTGTCACTATTATTATGTACAGTTGTCAAATCTGTCCGGGATTCATTCAATGACTTGTTTGACGCGAATTTGAAGCTTATTAGAATGAATTATTATTATTGGATGAAAATTTGTTCACTTTTGGTGTATTTTTTTTATATAGCTTTGATAAAGATCAAATTATCATTTTAAGCTACAGCACTTGACCTCCTGTCAGTCAATAACTAAACAATGAAGATTAAAAGGTATTTTTGAGTTTGTACATGTATAAATTATGTACCTATTAAATAGTCAACTTGAAACTAGTACTAAATGGAAGCTGCTGTTTCGTAAGTTTGCCCAAACTGCTTGATTTCAAGCTCAGTAATTGTAAGAGATGGTAATTTGAGAAATCTCTGAAGTAACAAGCATTCATGAGCTGTCAAAAATGCGCTTTCATCATCTAGATGATTCTTCCATTTTTTATTACGAATGCGGAATACGTACTATTTTGTGCTTCTTTTTCTGGGCAGTAAATGGCTTGCGTGCGACAAGTTTACTCATATTAAGGTTGTTGTCGTTGTACATTATTGTTAAAAAGTAAAGTTTAGCGTAACTACAAAAACGCTTTGCAAGCTGATATATATAGATGCTTGTTATTCTTGTCAGAACGTGTCTATAATACAGATAGTTCAGTACATAGACTTTTATGATAATATTAATGAATAAAGACTAAGAAATTTAAAATAAATTTAGTGAATGCCTGAATTTTTTGTCAGAGAGTGTATCTCAAACACGTTCATCCTAGTGTGATATACACGATTACTGGCCGGAAAAATGGCTTGGCAACAATGTACTTAACTGTTATATCAGTATAGAAAACATGTCCCAATATCTTAACGTATAAAGGCAAATTATAAAACAAAAAGTTTTAGATAAAATTTATTTTATTCATAATAGATATTATTGTTCAACTGAAACCATTATCAAGTATCTATTTTAATCTCTTTCCGTTTGAATTTGAATTGAGGTCGGATAGTACAATGCAATGTTTAGTGACGTACAGTGTTGCCAAGTTGTTTCTGTTCAACGTGTCGCGACGTATTTTATATATAAAATGTTCAAATTTGCGCTCTCATATCTAAACAATGAGGTGGTCAATAATTTTCTCTTTATTTTCAAATACGCAGAACATGTACATCAATTCAAAGCTAGTTTTTCGAAAGAATCTGACAGTTAGTTTTTTCATTAAAAATTAAAACTGATATAATTGCTGTCTAAAATGTATACTCTCTATTGCTCTCCATGTTAAAAATTTGATATTTAACTGCGTTTATCTAGAGTTTGAGATGGTCAATCGACTTCAAATTTTAGGGATTATTGTATAATAATATTCTGAAGAAGTGTACAAAAATTTGAAACATTCTGATACTATGGCCATAGCACGACAACTACCTTAATTATACTTGGCGCACGTAAAAAGCAAAGAGCTATTTACGTGCGCAAAATAGTACTTATCCCGCATGAAAAATAAAAAAAATATTTTTATAATGATTTCGGAAGATAAACTCTGAATCTATGATACATTTTAATTTCAACTGATTCTTGATCAAGTGTTACATTGAATATGTCTCCTTAAACTTTTGGTGTCTCAACAGATAAAACCAAAATTTCAAGTAAGTAATATTTTAAATTCAAATTTCAGGTACAAAATCTGTATGCATGATTATTCGTTATCTTGTCACCTCACTTCGAAACTTCGAATATCATATTTTTAAATTAGAATTTCCCAAGGTTAAGTATTTTATTCTCATCTTAGTGCGCAAGTTATATTCATCAGATTTGCACTGAGCAGTGTCTAAGAATATTATAAATAAATATCAGCTCTTTTACGGTTTATAAAACTTACACACATTTAATTGCTTAAAAAATTTCAAGTCAAAAAAGTTCTCGTTGAGAGCCTATTTATGGGTATACACAAAAGTGATGTGACGGAAAAATTAATGTGTTTCAAAAATATCAGATTCACTGGACTGGACTATTTGTACTTCAAGTCAATTATTTAAAATATGAATTGTTTCAACTTATACAAGAGATTATTCATCTTATTAGAATCAAAGTGTCTATTATCATATTATTTATTAATGAAAAGCATAAAAGGTCACTTGAAATTTTATATTATTATGAATGTTAATTTAAAAGTATGCTGGACCATCTTCTCTGTAATAAGTACTATTTGCGTTACATGCAAACACTTTTTTTTGTATAACATATCTGTCAACTAACAAGATAGCACACTAATTTTCACTAGAAATCCTCTTTCAATGCATCAAATTGGTGGTGACATCGGTAGTACGACTTCATTGAGATTTGAGCTTTACAAGTAAATTTTAAGCTGGTAGAACCAGTTATAATTTCGTATTAATGTTAAACTTCGGAATTCAACTAAAACCAAAACAATTTTCTTCCCGAAATAATTAATTTATAATAGAAAATGGAATGAAAAATTAATACCCATTCTCCACAGTTGGATTATTCATAAATTATCATCCTTCAAAAAGAGGATATTATCATTCGATGTTGAAGCAGTAATGTTGTTATTCTTACTCAAAACAGATACATACCTGACTTGCAAATACATTGATGACAAAATTACCAGGCCGGAATGTGTCTAATACACGGCTAATTATCTCTCGGTAACTTGAAGACGCTACGTTGGTCTCAAAACTAACGTAGGAAAACTCTGGTTCCGGAGTAATATGGATAGTCATGTAACAGCCCTAGAGAAGAATTGAAAAATAATATTTTTTTTCACAATGTAAATTATATAGTTTGGCGCCTGCAATCACAGAGCTTTAATTGAATACACACTATCGTAAATATTGCAATATTTTGAGAAAAAAAAGTTCAAATATAGGTCTTGAAACATACAATTCTATAATATCAATGAAGTTTATTCTGTATAACTCATAATATGATACATATTGGAAAACAAATCAAAATAGTATTTATCATGAAAAATTGAATAAAATACTTAAAACAACAAACAGGGGATTGATGTGTAGGCTCAAGTCTTAGGTAATATGATGTAAACTCTATTTTTGCTAATTCAACTGTAATTTATAATTGTAATATAATGGAAAAAATTCTTTTCAATTATCATCATTTAATATTGATTGAATTTATAAACGTGAGAAATGAAAATAAAATAACATGAAAAACTTTTAAAATTTTTTATTTACAGTCGTCTTTAGTATATGTTTATGTAGAGAGATCAGATCAAAGCAGATCGTTGGCATCAGCATTTTTTTATACATTTCTCATAATGCGTTCCGGCTTTGAAATACCTCAGTTGAAAATGGGAAAAAATCGAAATTTCACAAACCTATCTATTCTTGACATTTTATTGATTTGATAATAATCTGGAGATCGTTCTTATAGCAAGATAATAACCTGACAAAATGATTTGTATTCATTTGTAAGTTAAAATTAGGGATACATCGATACGCACTTCTGTCGATACGATACTGATACGATACCGATATCGATACCGATACGGACAGTGAAGCTTTGAAAATGAGTGAAAAGCTTTGGGTTTGGATTAGAAACAGACGCTTGGATTACATAGCTATATATGTATGTAGTCGAAGAAATGTCACAATCATAAGTCATAACCACAAAAAAATTAATCACGCGCCGAAAGCAATAACATTTTGTTGACAGATTAATCAAGTCTACTATTTCCCAATATTTTCATATTTAATTTTTGTCATTACAGATTATACAAAATTCATTTATGCTTCAAAACCTGTACCGTACATGAACATTTTTTGTAAAATTATACAAAAAAAAAAAAAAAAACATTCATCGGCAGTAACCAGTTTGTATGTTCAATTTGAAATAATCAAATTAAGGAAAATTGTATAGCTTATGTATTTATTTCACCTTTATTTGATACTTTTAATAAAACAATCATACCAAAAACTGCAATTTTCGTTAATAAAATCGATTTGTGCAAAGTTATTTCTCATTGTCAATAACGGTCAATATGTTAAACTATAAGATTGCAGTACTATTTAACAATGCAACTACACATAATTTTTGATGTCATGATGCTCATTTTTAATGATTACGATGAAAATTTTTTGATATATTCAGGATTCAATAAGATTCGTATTTTTAGTCATACGTGCGAAATTGACGAATTAAATCAATACTAGACTGAAAGCAGCCTTAAAGCTGTTTTCAAATGCTAAGCAACCAAGATGTCAAACGTCATGTATGTCTTATTCCAGTTCAACTAATTTTATTTCAATATATGATTGTCAACATATTACTAAATTGGATCAGCCAAAAAATTTTCTCTCCGAATTTGTTTCGATGATTGAATCAATCATTTATAATTTTGTCAGTTTCCTCAAGCATGTTGCTTGTAATTTATTAATGACCTAAGGATATTATTAGCTGAAAATTTCTGCAGCTGAGAAAAATTTCAAATGCAACATATAATGGAAAATTAAATTTGAGTGCCTCGAAATAAATATAAATACAGGTGCAAATTTAATTCAAAACGATTCAAAAACAACTTTTGTTTCTTACTTACAGATGGAACATCGGGACAGCTCTACGAAAAATTACATATCATTAATTTTGTTATTTTCCCTATATTCCGCAGGTAACAATAGATTCAAGATGGATCTATTATTGATATTGAACTTAACTTATGTTGCGATTTTGTGCAAGTCCATAAGTCTTACACACCTATAAATCCATGAAATATTTATAAAAACGCAATGACTCTTGTTGATTAATCTAAATCCGTTCATAAGGATATTAAGTTCACTGTGATTTTGTTCATAAGCTACAAATTTATAAATCTATAAAACTTAGAGATTTGCACAGAATTGCAACATAAAATATAAATTGTTATTAAAAATTCACTTACGTTTTTAGAAATACCATTCATGGAATATCCGCATGGCTCGAACAAAAAGTCGTCAATCATCATATTTGGAATCAATTTGTCAATCCCAGATTTCTGAAAAAATATAAGAAACATATTGTAGATATTTCCTTGAAATTTCAAATAAAGTGGGCTGAATTCAACTTCTCTCAACTCCACTAATTATCATGGGAATGCCATCCATCTTTTTCTAGATGTAAGTTAGAATAATTAAATAATAATAAGATAGAAGACTTTAGCTAATGAAGAGGGCTGAATTCGGTCCATCGGGCTGAATTCAGTTCCCTTAATTAGCTAGAGAAGCTCACAAAACTAAAAAAAAATTAAATTTATAATTTATTTGTAGATAAGACAATCAGTTTGCAAATAATTTTATTTAAAAAATGTTTAATTTTCTAAAAAACCAACTATGTATTATCGAGTTATCGTTTTATTTCGACTTGAAAAATTTAAAAAGTACTCATTCTTAAAGTGACATATCTCAGCCAATTCTTGTACTAGAAAATCGTTTAAAAAACCAAAATGTGCAGAATTAGTTCAGCTACAACTTTTGAATCAAACATTTTTCTTTTAATATATAATTTTTTAAGTTATTTGTGAAAAACTGACTTTTTAAGGTTAATTATGTATTTTCATCAAGCCAGAAGAAATTTGGAGCTCCAGTTCTCTATTGCTTGAATTTTTTATTATTATTATTCTTCCTTCCTCCTTCCACTGTTCCTCTATTTAAAGGAACAGGTAAAACTGTACATACGATCTACAAGTATGTATAATATAAACAGAAATACGAATGAAATTTAGAGTTTTGAGATTATTTGAAATTGACGATATCTGTTTTGTTCAATCTCCTAGCACTCTTCTTGCAATATTGCAGGTACTCAGGAACGTTACTTTTTGTATTTGTGAGAATAGTTCTGTATTTAAGGTAGTTGTCGTGCTATAGCCATAGTATCAGAATATTCCAAATTTTTGTATACTTATTAGCAATATTATTATACAATTATCCTTGAAATTTGAAGTCGATTGACCATCTCAAACTTGAGATAAACGCAATTGAAATCGAAAATTTTAACATGGAGAGCAATGGAGAGTACACATTTTAGGCTGTAATTATATCAGTTTTAATTTTTAATGAAAGAACTAACAGTCAGATTCTTTCAAAAAACTAGCTATGAATTGGTGAATATGTTCTGCGTATTTGGAAATAAAGAAAAAATTGTTGACCATCTCATTGTTTAGATATGAGAACGCAAAGTTGAACATTTTATACATAAAATACGTGCCGACACGATGAACAGAAATGTTTGGCAACACTGTACGTCACTCTATACATCGCATTGTACTGTTCGAACTACAAATTCAAAGGAAAAGAGATGAAAATAAACAGTTAATAATGGTTTCAATAGAACAATATTATTTATGATGGATAAAATATATAATATATTTGGTGACACAGAAAATTATATCAATATAATCTTAATATTGAATATTAAATAAACAAAGCACATAAAAGTAAAAAAAAAAAGTACTATTAACTTAAATATATGAATATTAATAATAACAGATAAAAATGATATGGTATGAACTTACATATAAAATTGCACTCAATCACATTAATTCTGTAGCTTGAAAAAAGAAATAATTAGCGTGATAATACGTTTATTTTTGTGGGCTTGCCATTTTTTAACTCTCTTAAAATTTGGACAAGTCCTTGCTCTCCTTTCTCATCGTAATCTAAAATTTTTTGTTTAATAAATTTATCTTTATATCGCAATATTTCGGACATTTTTCTATATTGAGATGACAGCTAAGCACAATGTTGCCAAGTTATTTTTCCGGCAAGTACCCGTGAATATTTACTATAATGTACGAGTATGAGATACACTCCCTGACAAAAAATTCAGTCATCCACTAAATTTATTCTAAATTTCTTAGTCTTTACTCATCAGTATTATCATGAAAATCTATATACTGAACTATCTGTGTTATGAACAAGTTCTGACAAGAATTACAAGCATCTATATATTAGATTGCAAGGCGCTTTTTGTAGATACGCTGGACTTCACTTTTTGACAATGATGTACTACGACAACAGCCTTAAGTTCAAAATTTCCAAGCTCTTTTTCAGTGTTCTGGAAATCTCCCCGGTAGCGCCAACGACGATTGGGATCACGATGATGGTCTTCATTTTCCACATCTTCTTCACTTACTATTATTATTAGTATTAGTATTATTATTATTATTATTTATTTATTTATTTATTTATTTATCCATCATGAAGCATAAATTGCACACTTAGTGAAATTTGAAGTTTTCATTTCAAAGTAAAAAATAATATGACATTTCTGTGTAAATCTATAAGTTTTATAAATTAATAAATCTGTAAATTATGAACCAAATCGCAATGAACTTGTCATTCTTATAAATGAATTGACTTTAATCAACATAACGTCGTCTTAGTGGTGAAGTGAGCTAAACCACACACTTACCAATGTGGCTTAGCTCTTTTCACCTCCAAGACGACGATAAGTTGTTGCGTTTCTATTAGTTTCTTATGGATTCGTAAATCTGTAATACTTATGGATTTACAGAGAATTGCAACATAAATTAGCAAATCAATAGATATTCTTGAAATCTGTTATAGTTACTAATTTGAAGTATATTACCTCTCAAAGATTTGATACAGTTATCGAATAATTTTGATGATTTCTTCAATAATTTTTCAATCTGACTTAGAAGATGTAAAAATATCTCATTGGAAGTTTTTGAAATTCCTGGAATTTAGAACTTACTACTTATATCAAGGAATCAAGTATGTCCACATCTAATTTCCAATAATTTCATGGCATTGTACAAATTATAATCGCGTAAGATCCTTTGTTGGTTTAACAATTTAAATTATAAACAAAATAATTTTCTTACTTTAGTGGCTTCAAGAGCAGAATTACTCTCTTCTCTCGTAAAAATAGCCATTACATCTGGATCCAAGTCGGTCATAAGTATTTCTAATGTTTGGTCAGGTTCTACTATATGTTTATTCTCATTGTTCATCGTATCCTCGACTGGATTTAGGGTATACAAATACCAGCAGTCTCGGTTAACCGGTCCAAGACAATAAGCAGCTCCGTCTGGGAAAAATGAATCCAGTAATGTTACCTACAAAAAAATAAAGAGGTAATTTATGTTTATGTATTAACAAAGAAAAAGTATATTAATCTGAATTTGAATCATTAA
This sequence comes from Dromius quadrimaculatus, assembly GCA_963989225.1. Classification (NCBI taxonomy): domain Eukaryota; kingdom Metazoa; phylum Arthropoda; class Insecta; order Coleoptera; family Carabidae; genus Dromius; species Dromius quadrimaculatus. The sequence goes on along the minus strand of OZ022325.1, from coordinate 37,345,842 downwards.
ATACAAAAGTTGTAGAGTGATCGTGGTTTATTATTTTTTGCTACATAGCGTGCGCTAACATAAAATTGTTATGCTATTCAGTTGACAAGTAAATTACTTAAAAAATAGAAAGAGGCAATAATTTTTTTCAAGTTGAAATTCAGGAAAACTTCAATTTTTTATACAATTACTTGTTTCGAAAAAAAGACAGCAACGAAGTTGAAACAAGTGAACAATTCGTGCTCATATTTTTATCTAGAGTCTAGACTCTACTCATATTAAAAATGGTTCAGGGCTCTTATGGGACGACGATTAAAGCCTTGTGATTGGCCGAAATGCAAATTCGATTCACATGTATTCTATGCATAATTTACAACGAGCTTTCTGAAAATAAATTCAATAGATAAAAATCACAAATATATTCATATATTACTTTAAGATTGTTGAGAAGGAAATCAAAATATATAAGAATCGATTTAAATTTTCACAGTATATTATTTGTTTAGTGAAGAATATTCTGGCAAAGTTTGAATTCAATCTTGTTTCTAGTTATCGAGATAAAAAATGTCAAATTTGCTGTTCGGTGACATGATTTTATATTGCGTAAATGCTCGCGACGTGTTTCAAATTGATTTATACGTCATTATCTCGACTACCTGAAATGACAACATTACAAAAAATCGTCAAAATATCTACGAAAGTCTTATAAACATGTGTACCAAGTTTCAAAAAAGTCTTGTCTATAGTTTCAGAAATAATTGAATTATTACGCAAAAAAATTGTACAAAAGCTTCTAAAATTTATCAAGTTATCATACGCTTGGCAACGTCGCCGCATGAGATGAAATGGGAAGAGTGTGTGTGATTAGAATAAACAAGATTTTTTTATCATTTCTCTGACTTGACGGTACACTGATTGACTAACCCATTTATTCTTCCATTGATATTATTTTTTTGATGGAGATTCATCCTCAATAAGTTTGTTTGATTATGAAACGCAGTACCACTACTAAACGTCAGATGTCAAAAATACTTACGAAAGTCTACAGCGTTGCGCACTATACATATCATATTCTAGCTTTGTTAAAATATGGAAAAAGAATAGTTCGACGGATGGAAGCTCTTTAAAAGAATAGAATAAGGAACCAAATTATCCAAAATCATGTATTCCCAACCGAAAACAAACATTTCCATTAGTTTTAGGCCCAGTATTTCAGGCTCAGTTTAATCTATAGATTACTTAAACGAAGCTTAATTACTATGGTAACAATTGTTTTTACAATCGTTGCTACGAAAATTAATCTACAGTTTTCGTAATCCGAACACTGAAATACTGGGCCTAAGTCATTGAAATTTTGTTTATTTGAAGTTGGCAATGAATGTTCAACCTATGTATTTAGCATAGAGCAGGGCTCCCACCATAGCTTGTCCCCACTCCTCTTCTTAACAAACTTAATAGAGACAAATTTGAAAATTAAAATTGCACAATAGTAATTTATGCAACAAGAGTGTAAAGTTGAGCATCATGAAATAAGGCTAAATATTTGGTGACGAGACTTGCCGATTCACTAGAATTGTTGGCCATAATGCTTGTTTATACTAGTATTGCATATAAGACTTTTTCTACAGTATTCAACTTCCATATTTTAATAATTATTGAGCACACAGTAAGGTAGCTCAGAGCACAAGCTGACATTTAAACTAAACAAATATCTGAATAAATGGATCAATGAGAGATGCTTCAAACATGAATTTACAGAAATTTAACTGCTACTCATTTATATAATAGTAAAATTGACCCACGAAAAATGCTTACTTTATGCAGTAACGGGATGGTAAGCGAATTCAAATTATTGAATTATTAAATGTAGTGTTGATGGATTAATAATTTTACTATTACATTTTATATTGTATATATTTTTGAGCTGTGATAACCGTTCATTACTTTCATAAAAATACTAGAGGAAAAAATATTTTCATATTTCAATATAGTGCAAAAAGTTCGAATCAATATCAGCTTATACTGCTCAATTCATTTCAATTATTTCATCTTACACTAACCCTCTCGGTATTATTTGAAAACAAAGGATAAAAATTAAAATGTAATTTTTCAATAATTTCAGTCAATATGAAATTTTATCCGACAATAAAGATAATTTCCAAAATTTTTAATCATCAGAATTCTCAGGTTTTAGTCGTTCCTCAAAATTCAAATCATTTGCATCTCTTCAAAATCCTTTTGTGAAATTTGACATTTCTTATGCTGAAATTGTTTAACTGAAGGTCATTTGAAGCAAAAGAAATAATTGTGAAAAATAAGAAAACGGAAAGTTCCGGCATGTTAACCATTTAAAAAAAAAAGTAGGCTAATAGTTTTACATTTATAAAAAAGGAACGGGATGCCATCCCATTTCATTTTGCCTCACTTCGATTACTGATGATAAGTAACGCTGTTCTGTTTATGTATGTTTTCAGTTATCAATGTATATTATATTTCTCGACATATCTTCATATTTTCAAAAAAAGAGAGTTAATAGAAACTTGTTGATTTAATTATTGTTGTATTTTGTAAAAAAAAAATATCATATAATGTTCTAAATATTTGTAAGTACAGTTAAAGGAAGTTGGTAATAGGGATGCAAAATACATCGGTACTTTAAAAACATCGATGTTTACAATTGCAAATCATGATGTATCGATGTTATTTCAAACGATATTCTATATTGATCTTTAGTTTTAAAGTCTTGAAACAGAGCTATTTATTTTTCATAATACCTGCATTGAAACAACGCGTTTCAACGCCTGTTTTGTTAGTCGAAACAAGACAATTTCAGACAAATGCAAGTGTAGCCGGGCAGAAATGATTCTGTTTCTGCCCTAGGAGAGAAATAAGCTTGTTTCTGCTCGCTGAATTTGTTTCTTAAATCGTTTTATCCCTGCCCGAGTCGCATTTGTTCATTGTCAATCTCTAAATGAAAATCATATAACCTCAGTTAATTTGACAGTTGTTGTATTTGCAACTGTAAATTGAATTAGAAAGACAATAGTTTCAAGAAAAAAAGTAATAATACGACAATTTCAAGTACATCAAAACATCTTATTGATAAAGCACAAGCAGTTACTCCCGACTGTTACCTGCAAAATCAAAAGAAAAATATTTACTTTGTTAGGACAAATTTGTAATATGGAAAGTTTCAATGCAGGTATTATGAAAAATACAGTGTATGGCACGGGAAAAAACACGATTTCAGCCGAGAGTTATGCCAGCCCTCGCTTCGCTCGGGCAAGCAACACTCACCTTCAGCTGAAATCGTCTTGTTTCGTCCCTAGCCACACACTATACTATTAAATCTTTGGTATTTTCTTCAATAGTTATATTACTGATCTACCATACTAAGTTGGCAATTTGCCATAGCGCTTATACAGGTTATGAAAGTTTATGTTTATAATTAAAATGTAAATAGATTTTATTTTATTAAAAGTACCTAACTTGTATTGGCTTATTAGTTAATTTTTTTTACACTCATCGTAGTACAGTAGAAACGTAGATATAGCCAATTTTTGCTCACAATAAATATTTAAAATATATCTATGTTTATCTTAACGATGTTTGCATCCCTCTAGTTGGGCACCTCGCATTTTGATTGGAATCGTCTGTACCAAAAATGCACTTTACTCAATTTTTTTTTCAAAATTTTTCGCATTAATTCAAAATCTTTAGGCGCAAGATGTTGAAATTCAGTATTTAAAATTGCTGTAGCATCTAAATGGTTATCTTCTATCGCATTATGACTGCAATCAGCTGAGAAATGCTGTTTACTAAACAATTTTTCGAATTTTGGCTAATGTCAATATCCGTGTCAACTGTCAATTATTCAAGGCGGATTCATGCAGTCATTTACATTTACGTTTACATTTAATTTTGATCTTCTTTTAATTCTCATTTATCTTTTTTTAAATGTAGCATTCAGGCAGACGCACAAATATAAATTAAATGAGAAATGAACGCATGCGCATATCGATTTCTTATCATCTGTAATATTTCTGTATTTCTGAAGCGTCAAATAGTTGAAGGTGTGTGTTCGTCAAAGTTCATATTCCTCTGTCTCTATTAATTTTGAACAATAGCAATACGATGAAATTTTAAAAGATGCGACGTTTGACAGCTACAACCTTGAACACTCTTCACTGCACATGCGCAGTGTATTTCTCATTCTCATTTAATTTAAAAAGATAAAAGTTGGTCATCTTATAAATTAAATGAAAATGATAGATAAATGAAAATGTAAATTAGAATGGTGTATGCATGGTTCCATTCTGTTACACATATTTATCTTTTAAATGAAATTAAATTAAAATTGAATGTAAATGTAAATGGCTGCATGAATCTGCCTTCAGTCAAATGATGTCCAAATCAGATTTTTACTTTTTAGATATTATGTGAATATGTTGTTGCTCTTATTTATTGAATTCATTTTTAGAGAGATTTTTAAATCCTGATCTATTCTAGCCATGAATAAACTATATCTTGAAGATTAACGCGATTTGGACTGACATGACCATGAGCGTGAGAAAATTTCGTGAGGGCGTACATATAACTATGTATTTTAATATATCTCGAATCGATACCGCGAAAGTATATATATATATCAGAATTAATGGATGAAAATTGAATGATATATTCACTTTTTTCATTGCAATATTAATTTGACAGCATACATTTTCTATATCTGCATTAAAAAAATCCGTTACTATTTTTCTTTAGGATGACTCTTTTGAAAATGAAAATTATCTAGAAAAAATATTCATAATCTAAAGCTGAATTTAATAATAGAATTTAGATTGATTGCCAGTTATTTTTAACCATTCAGATTTTTTGTAGTAAACTTCAGATTATAATTGTTTCAAATATTTGTCTTTATATCGTTAACATTATCCATTTTTTTTTCAACAACTATCATATTTGCGTATCTTGTTTCAGTCTAATATTATTGATTTTTGAATATTTTACTTTATACATGAAAATTTTATAGATTTTAACTGCAAATAAAAAAATCACTATGCCATTTTCCAAATTTGAGCTTAATCTTCAATTTCTATGGAACAATCCTTCCTTTGTTAATGTACATCACATGAAAAGATAAATGAATTTGTATATATTCTAGACACTCTTCCATATTTTAAGAAAAAAATATTTGAGCGTTTTTGACAATTAAAAGTAAAAATTTTTAAAAAAGGATAAAAAATGCAACCACGTGGCAATCGTTTTTTTAACTAAATCCGGGGCCATACTATATAATTTAATGAATATTCATTCACAATCCCAACTAATTTTTTTTAGACCTGGAATGAATAACTGATCCATTAAATTTTTGACAGTATTACTGACTACTTTGATTTGAAAATAGATATTTGAAAAACGAGTGTAAAAACTTAAATCTTCAATGTACGAGCGGCATGATCAAAAATATGAGCGAGTGCATTAGAGACTTTTAACATGTGCGTCTTGCAATGTTTCATCTTAAATCATTTTAATTTTTGTAAAACAGTCAATTTAGGAATATTTTTTCTCTAATACTGTGTTGGAATTTGCTTATTCTATAACCAAAAATTATGTTAGAACAAGTGACATTCCAATACGTCGTTTAGAATAATTCCGTACCTATGCCATTTATGCCCGTACTTATAGTCGATACTTCGCTCGATCTCAGACTTGAGAATTGCTCAAGTATGCGAATATTACCAATAGTCGTTACTTGGCTACGGAGTAACACTTCGCGTTTGCTTGACTCCGGCTTTACTTGAGTCTACTACAAGGCTACCTTGAGTCGTGCTCAAGTATTCGTGTCAGTTATTTTTGACATTTGTATTTCCAACATGGATATATGCCATAGAGGTATACATACTAACTGAAACTTACCTTTCCAATCAAATTGTACAAAGATTGATTAAATTCAGTGGACAAAATAGGAATATTTCGCAAAAACTGTCATGAACGTCAAACATATCAATCAAATATATGTCAAAAACAAGAAATCTCAAGCTTCACGGAGTATCGACTATAGGATAGATTTTTAAGTAAGTATCTATGGTGACTTCGCCTTGACTTGGCCAAGTAATACTCAAGAACGAGATTGAGTTTCGACTATAAGTACGGGCATTAGAATCATTCAGTTATCATTTTCGACGAATCAGAAGCTGTTAGTTTGGTTACCATGGTTACTTCATTTCTGGCTTTGCGTTTGACGAATATTAGTGTGTTTCCAAAATCTTATGTGCGAAAGTATAGTCTACACTCTATAATATGTTTGAAATGGCGTATCCCAATATTTGTTGTAGAATATAATATTCATTTGTAAATGTCACTTTGACAGCTATTATTGGTGGCTAAGGAAACAATATTATAAATTAAACTATTTTCGTTTAAGCTATCATAGATGTTATTGAAAATTTTAATTAAAAGATCAAGTTTAAAATATCCAAAAATTATTTCAGTGTTATAGTTTAGTTTCAAAATATCCCCCAGATGTTTGAAATACTAATAATAGGAACTGATAAACTCTCCCACTAAAATCGTGCATTAAAAGTGTACAATAAATATAAAACTTTTTGTGTATCTTATTGATCATTATTAGTTTACCTCTTGTTCAAACGTCTGATGAGGAGATATTTGCAGCTCGGGACGTTTGAAATTTTTACGAGAATAAAAGACATTTTCAACCTCTACGAATCCAGCGAATTGTTCGGCCAAAAGCAAAAGAGGCTTTAGGCAAAGTAGAGGGGTGGTTGTCCCACAAGTCTTCAAGATAAAACGGCGGCGGGATATAAACATGGAGCTCTCGCTAAAACAAAAAAGGAAAGAAATTAGATAGAATTATGTTCATATTATTAAAATAAGATGAAGCAATTTGTATTTCAATTAGATAACTACAATTTTAAGTGCTAAAACCAGTAGGCATCGTTTTATTCCATGTTAAAAGAAATAATGTTTTTTAAAAAATTGTATTGTATTACCAGTCTGCGAAACCTGATATGGCCTTATGGAATTTTTTTTAAGATATGATATTTCTGTTATCTTTTCAAATTAGAAACAATTTATGGTGAATAATACTTTTTATTCTAAAAGAGTCTTCGTCTGCGAGTCAACTATTACAAATTTATCAATAATAAGTAAAGTTTATGTAAACATAATTATTTAAGTTCAGTACGATATTATATCTCTGATAAAACATTTAATTAGCACAACCTTTGATCTGGTAGTATTTTTTTTATACCGTAGGAAAGAATAATTTATAAAGCAAGTTAAAATTAAAATATTATCAAATTACAAGAAAGGTTTGTTTCCTCAAAAGAAAACACGTTGTTATAATCTCAGTACTTATCAACAATATGATTATAATAAAAGTAATAATCGTGCTTTGTTTCTTAGAAAAAATGTTTGATATATTACTGCAGCTGTTCATAGAATATGTATTTATTTTAACGAAGAAAGAATATATTTAGCACTGAGGCGGTGAATGGATTTCTTGATAATTGTATTGAATATAAAATAATTTCGTTGAATTCAACAGCTAACAGCCTAGTTAAAAGTTAAAGCTAATTCACATTTCTTGATCAGTTATTTTTATCCAAAATATTAATAGCTCATTTGACATATCTTTATTCTCTACTCTACTCTCTGCTGAGAAAATTCACTAGAAAAACAGAAACAAGATTAAAAAGGATTCTGATCTCAGTTGTTACTGTATTTGCTTTGCATTGGAGAGAATTGTGATTCACTTTTCTCTGATATGAAATAGTTTCCTACCAGCAAAGTCTTACATCAACAGCTATGAACAGGATAAATGTTGAGTCTTTTCAGTTTTGTTCCTATTAATGTTATTGCAAGCATTAAAGTTGTCACATTGCTCAAGAAAATTCAATCCAAAAAAAATTTGATGTTCATAATTTCTTAATTCTAATATTTCACAGTTCGAATACCTATTGTATTTATTTTCTATTTCTAATATGTAACATGACAGTAAATTATTATTTTGAATATTTCTTGGAAAGCAATAGGTTAAGCTAATAGATGAACGTGTGGGAACTAACCATGGATTCAATTCTAATTCGTAGAGACGGTTTCTTGACATCATTTTAGAGACTCTTGACACATGTACCACCTAGCGGACAATTGGAGAAATAATTCAGTTTCGTCATCGTTGAAGACAGTCTTCCAGAAATAAGAGAAAGAATCAAGTCAGTAGTTTATTTATCTTGATGTCACTTTTTGACATTTGTATGTCATCAAATAGTAGTAATAGAGGAACATTTAAGTGCTATGATTAATATTAAATAAGAAAAATCAATAATCGTCAATTGAATTTGATTTCAAGCATCGTCCATACTTGTTACCAACATAAATTTGTAGATCATATTGTACGAACACACAATATTCAAGTTTCTATAAATGTTACTATGTCATAACGACATTAACGTAGACACTGAAATCTGTATCCAAGCTATTTCTACGAATTAGTATAAGACTTCAGTTCTGTTGATCTCCATGTTATTTTGACATTTTTAATTTCATCTGAGAAATGGGCGAAATACTATGTTGAATTCATCATCTGAGCAGATAGATAATCTTAAAATCGTATATATTGCCACAAGTGTAAAATTTTTCAAGTTATTAGTCCACACTAATATTTATTTGAATTCATTATTTATTCAACAGTAATTACACAAGAGCTTTTTATTTTGCTGGATAAATTTCTGTTTTAACGAAACCTTGTTACCTAGCAATTTGACAAGTAAACTGTTCTAATAAAATCACGACATCATAGGTGGAGTGATTTTATTTTTTGAACAGTTTTCGAGTCAAATTGCTGTCAGGTTACAAGGTTGAGTTGTCAAACTGAAATTTATCCCAAGAAAAATAAAATGCGAGATAATTTAACGACCTTTTATTTATGAAAAAGTTTATTTAAACGAAGTGACTAATGATCCGGCTACCGGAGGAATAAGATATTTTTATTCGTCCTGTAATTTTTTTTTTGCGTGCAAAACAATAGCCTATATTTTATCCGTCATTCAATTAAATGTTAGTGGAGATAGTTAATCGTGATGAAATGAATTCTCTAAAGTCGTTCCTGGTATATTTAATAGAATTTAATTCATCTTTTTGGAACTTATTCAAATACATGCAAAGGTAAATTGATAGAAAGAACTTTTTTACCTGATTTTCAATTTTTCGAAATACGTCGATCTGTCATTCCTGTTTATGTTGGAAAAAATTTTTTCTTTGGAATCAGTCATAAAATTTAGTATATTACTAGCGCTTGGCCTGCTACGCAGGCCTAAGCCCTAGGCTTCGCAGCTCGATATGTGAACCGCCTCCGGCAAAAATTCTGTCTCTATAAGATAAATTCCAAGTACATTTTTAGCCCACAAAACCCTCGTGCTCCGTATTATATTTGTGCATTTTTCTCTACTCGTGATTTCACTGTTTTTTATTGACAATCCTCAATATTATTCCATGTATTCATAAATCGGATAAATTGATTCCAACTCTTCTACGAATTACAAAGTCTAAATTCAAAACTTCACAGCGAGATAACATGTCTGTGCCATGTTTCGCATATTCTCAGTCATTGCTTCAATGTTTTCGAATACAAATCAGAGTATTAGTTATTACAACTCATGTGATCCTTCTGTTTCATTTTGACGACATACTTACATCCTTATAATTTGTTTCGCTCGTCAATTTGTATGTAATCACAATCTTTCTGTCTCCTTTGCAACTTTCACTATTATTTTAAATAAATATGGTTGATAATGCTGACTGAAATGATGCATTAACATTGAATATACAAAAAGATGGTTACTCCAGGTGGAACCAAGAATATCGAGTGGAAAAGTGAAATAGAATTTCAGTAGAAATTTTGTGTTATTCTAAATATTTCTCTCAGGAGAATCATTCAGTTGATTCCTTCCATGAATTAGCGTATCTGATTTCTGAGCTCAATTGCGAGATTGAAAGACCGACTATTTTCTCCGTAGTAATATTGATCCTCATAGATTTCCTTCTAAATCACTGCTTTGAGTCCTAATCACTTAGCTCCATTAGTACATTCGGAGAAACATGCATGTTCCACGTTCCTATAGTAATAATTTTGGAGCTCATGCACTCTGCTATACTTTTGCTTTCCAAAAACATGTTTCTTATTCATTCAGGCACTACTCACAAGCCCACGCTACATGTTTTGACTCCTTGTACAGAGCTACAATATTCAATTTTCTCTGGAATTGTGATTTAACTTGTATTGAAATCAATTCAACATTATTCATTAAATCAATATTAGCTATTCAAAGTGCCTATTCAATAGAATACAATATCAAGGAATTGATCAAAATAATGAAATTGATGAATGTAGCAATGAAAATGTTGACAGCTGTTGTATCATCTGACTACTCGTCATCCGATTCCTTAATATACAACAAAAAACTCATGTTCTTCACAATTACAATATATTTCAATAACAGATATTATGAAAAACACTAAAAGAAAAATAATATCTGACTCTTATGCTGGGGCCACAATAACGTCTAATGTCATTAATTAAGGTGCTATTCAATAATGAACACATTGTCAATAACAATATGTCAATTCTCACATAACGCCTTATTTAACGGCATTAGACATAAATGTGGCCCCTGCATTACAAAATATCTCTTACGCATGCGCCTGCGCACGCGCACGCGAGCGTCAACGTCACACCTAACAATGTTACCAACTGTTGGAATAGATGTCTGTGTTGATTGTTCCAATGACATTCATTACAACCTGTGTACAATAATGAACTCATGAGTCCAACAATCACACTCTAGTCTCTAGTGCATACATCAGAATTGCCTATACTACGTATTAAAACATTAACTCATGAAATGAATCAACATTAGAGCCTAGACTATTAGATGTCAAACACTACAGATCAAAGTTTTAGAACCACTGAGATTTGTTACTCTCCCCAATGCACTTGTCATCAAGAAAATATTTCATATCCAATTTTGTATACCAATTGAATAGGAACATCCACACTAAATAAGAAATTAGTGACTTTTGATATTGTAATAAAATGATATGTATTATACAGAATATTTACGTACAGTTTATTTCAGTAATATGTTATAATTTACATTTTTCAAAATAAATGATGACAATCGATATTTTCATCATCGTTCTCACCCAAGCTTAGTGTGTTTCATCAGCTCAATGCCGCTTCCAGTAGAATTACTCTCTACATAACCTCAAATACGAAGTTATTTAAGTTCATTGAGTGATGTATGATTTATATCTTTCAACAAGTACAAAATATTGATTGATGGCTCCATTATCGTAATATTATAATCAGTTGATTATTGCTTGTTTCATTGTTGACTCAAGCAAAATGTTCGATTGGCTGGGTTTATCAAGTCTTCAACTCAAATTTATTCAACTGAAAGAGATGTGAGAATAGCATGAACTAAACTATTACTAAACAATATTGAATATCTAAATAAATACTCGTGTATTGTTGAATATTTACCACATGTACCAGCTAAACTATACTTGACATGTTTCAAACTTCATTCAATCTTCAGTACTTATTTCATCCACAACAGAGAAACATCATGAATCAAAATATCCCTTGATTATAAGAATCGATTTCTTCATAACAATTATATGTTGAAATCATTCTATAACTTAGCCAACAACTAATCCATTTTGCGATCAGGCATATTCTGCGTTAAAAATGCATGAATATCGTGACATTTAACTTCATTTCAAAAAATGTTTGAGCATAGCCTAAAAAATATTACATGAAATTGTCATTTTGTTAATATTATTCAATTAAACTACTTACTTTCTATTCATTAGATGTGTACATTGATGAAACTTGAATTGGAATTTTGCGTAAAAGCGAGTACGCATGTACATTCTGGGAAATAAGTTGGCAATACCGAATTTATTGAAATGTCAAAAAAATAGTAATTTTAATATTTAAGCATAATATTAGCTTAAAATGTATCACAAGCGATTTGCTCATGTTTGTTATAAATGTATTAATACATAAATTTGTGAAAATTTTTCTCATCCTGCAATATTCAATGAAATAATATTGAAAACTAAACGTCAAAGCTGACAGATATCATCGATGTTCAACAATTATTTGTACATGGCTACTATTTTTACGTGGAAGCGAGTGCGCATGTACATTCTTCGTTTGGAAAATAAGTTGGCAATACTGAATTTATTGAAATGTCAAAAAAATTGTAATTTTAATATTTAAGCATAATATTAGCTCAAAATGTATCACAAGTGATTTGCTCATGTTTGTTATAGATGTATTAATACATAAATTTGTGAAAATCTTTCTCATTCTGCAATATTCAATAAAATAATATTGAAACCTAAACGTCAAAGCTGACAGATGTCGTCGATGTTCAACAATTATTTGTACATGCCTACTATGTTCAGGAGGAATTTTTGACGGTTTTTGATTTTTTACACGAAACCTATAAGACTGAAAAAATTGAGACCCCCAAAAGGCACTGCTCGTCAAAAATATCAAATTTATAAAAAAAAAATCATGTTAATCAGAGTTCTCGTTTAGGCTGTAGCCGTGGCTAACTGAAAGTGTATCTTATGCCTTTTAGTATATAAGATAGGTCAAAACCACTCTACCAGTTTCGGCTCCACTTGAGCCCTCCTCAGGAGTTGGATGAAATCATATACGATAGAACCAAAATTTTTGTAAAAAACATCGCTCAAAGGATGTTGACATGATTATATCACACACCTTAGCAACAACCAATGAAATCAAGTGATTTTGCATGGTAACGTGGTATATCGCGATAATATTTTCTCCTTACTCGATATACCACAGTAGCTTTTTAAAAAATAATAAAAAATATAACAATCAATAAATTCTATGGTTTGTGAAATAATCCTTGCAAATACACCTCAAGATTCGGTATATTATCGCATATACCTTGAATTTAACTCAAATACTTTTTGTCTTGGATAATTTTTTACTCGGCAAATTTGGAGATTTATAATCAACGATAATATCCCTCGAGCTAAAGCTCTCGGGTATTATCAGATTATGAATCCCCAAATTTGTCTCGTAAAAAATTCCCCAAAAGACAAAAAGTATATTCGTGAAATTCTTCGGTATATTGATAATACACCTCTCTATCGGTATATTACCGTTGATTATATCACACACCTTAGCAGCAACCAATGAAATTAAGGGATTTTCCATGGTAACGAGGTATATCGCGATAATATTTTCTCCTAACTCGATATACCACAGTAGCTTTTTAAAAAATAATAAAAAATATAACAATTAATAAATTTTATGGTTTGTGAAATAATCCTTGCAAATACACCTCAAGATTCGGTATATTATCGCATATACCTTGAATTTAACTCAAATACTTTTTGTCTTGGGTAATTTTTTACTCGGCAAATTTGGAGATTTATAATCTACGGTAATATACCGATAGAGAGGTGTATTATCGATATACCGAAGAATTTCACGAATATACTTTTTGTCTTTTGGGTAATTTTTTACGAGACAAATTTGGGGATTCATAATCTGATAATACCCGAGAGCTTTAGCTCGAGGGATATTATCGTTGATTATAAATCTCCAGATTTGCCGAGTAAAAAATTATCCAAGACAAAAAGTATTTGAGTTAAATTCAAGGTATATGCGATAATATACCGAATCTTGAGGTGTATTTGCAAGGATTATTTCACAAACCATAAAATTTATTAATTGTCTTCTTAAAGAGTTCATCAAGCTGCCCATATAGGTAAATATAAAGTGTTTATGAAATATTTTTTGACAGATCAGTCCCAAAAAAGTAATATTAGACAGATCAGTCCCAAAAAGTAAAATTTGACAGATCAGTCCCAAAAAGTGAAACTTCACGGCTGCAAAAGGGGCCATAAAAACACCTTTTTTGTCATGATCGCCTAAAAATAACTATTTATCACTTGCAAAAAGTTACCTTCGTTTTTATCCGCTGTCAAAACGATAAAATTGTTTTTTATATATGGCTTACTTTATATTGGAGTGGAATTATCAATAATTTATTGTAATTATGATCCTATTTAGCATTCACCAACAATCTAGAGTATTCAATTGTCAAGACATTTGTATGCTAGCTTATTGTTGCGAGATGTTCGGTTGTCAGATATTTGATTGCTAGCCCATTGCTGGAGGAGAGTATATAAAGCCTGTGCACTGGTGAGAGAATATTCATTCAATAAAAGTGACTGTGAGCGATATTGTCATTGTGAAACGAATTGCAAAGTGAAAAATTGCACTGTAACTTGTAATAAATATTTAATGACAATAAAATTTGTGACAATAATATGATTCCTCCGATCAATTTCAGATTTATTAACAAAATCAAATTATCATTAATCTATTGATAAAGAATTCCACTTATATCTATTGAGGTAGTGAAATCCTGATTAATGAATGACAAAAATTATTATCATAACCTAAATTATTTTGCTGTTCACAAACTATAAAATCCATATTATATAGAACTGAGGTAAGAAAACGAGTATCTTAAAATCCGGATAAATAATACGTATGAAAAGTGAAGGTAGGTTGAATATTCTGTTTTGTAATCTAAGGACGAGCAAGAGAAGAACGACCTTCACCTTGTGTTGAAATCGATTTATTGGGGTTTAAATATAAACGCACTACTCGCTGGAACGACGTAGTACTATTTTGCACTTTATTCACGTATTTACAGAAATATTTTAAAAGAATTTATTATGTATATGTGATTGCAAATTTAGCTAAGATTCTTGATATTTATAATTTGATTTTAATGCACATGATTTCGACGATTTAAGATTTCCATACAATTCTTTGCGCCGTGAGATGACAAATATTTACAACAAAAATGCAACATTGTCATGTCTCCGTATGAAAATGATTAATATTAGTGAAGTTCATTACTTTTCAAAATTATTATTAGGTACAACATTGAAAGTTCAACAAAATGATAATGACATCCAATAAGATAAAAAAAAATCAAGTTATTTCAAAGCACGGATCTTGCATTTTACTGTTCAAAATATATAGATATTTCTTTGAATGTTGGAATGAAGTCGTTTCATCTTAGCTTGAACATTAAATACTTAGTAATTTTTAAATTTCATGTAAATACGCTTATGAATACATTGTTTCGATATTGTTCATTAAGCATTGAGCACTTAATATCAATCATTAAATGTCTCATAAACTCATGTTAACAGATTTAAATATGAAACTATTATTATGTAAGAATACGTTGATAAAACATATTGATCAATATTTATTATTAAATGTTTGATTACTAATGTTGAAACAGAAGAACACTGAATAGGGCATTATTCCAATTATGTGAAGCTAAGTGATATCTTTTAAATTAAAAATAGTTTGTTCATTTATGATCTCCAATAAATTACTGTTAAGGTGCTTGCTACAAAAAGTGACATTTGAGATATTATTATAAAATTTGAATATTATGAAGTTCAAGTATCAATACACAACGTATCAAAAAATGGGAATCTCCTAATGATTAGTTTGGAAGATATTTGAATTCTTAATCGATACTTTTTTCTTCTAATATATTAAAGGCTGGATTATGATGAATTTAATTTAGGAATTTACATTTAGAAATTTAGATTCATAGTTTTAGATTTTTAGATCCTCATTCTTGTTCTTTTTTTGAAACATAACCTAAAATTGACTTTTTGAGTAACCAATTTACATCGCCAATTCTGTTTTATTTGTACAAATGATTGAATTTCGGTTTAATTTTACTTTTATTATATGAATATGGGTACTCTTTTACCATATCTATGATTTCAATATCTTTTCTGTGACAGTAGTCAATTTCAAATTTCTGACATGCCAACCAATGTCTATGATTGGTTGGATTTATAATTGAGAAAATCTAAATTTGTAAATTAAATCCATCATAAACCAGCTTTTATGGGACAGCATAACAAATATCCCACTGTTTTGGCTATTGTCGCTATAAACAGTGAGAGATATGAACAAGAAACTAACAGTTTATAGATTAAATATCCAGGGGTAATACTACGAGTGCTTAAAAATTACCGATAATTTTCATGAAAGCTTGTTGTTTATAATTTCACGAGTTCGAAGAACGAAATAGAAAGACGTGTATTTTGTATTGATTTTGTTTACTTCATTGCAACGTTGCCAAGTATAATTTGTTTAAATTTCCAATCTGTTGCTACAAGCGTTCGATCAACAGATGAATCTTATTTCTTAGCAAGCACCTAAAAAGCTGGTTTATGATGGATTTAATTTACAAATTTAATTTTTCTAAATTATAAATCCAGCCAATCGTATACATTGGTTGACATGTCAAATTCCAAATTGACAACTGTCATAGAAAAGATATTCAAAAAATGGATACGGTGGAAGAGCACCCATATTTATATGATAAAAGTAATAAATCAAACCGAAATTCAATCATTTGTACAAATAAAACAATTTTGGCGATGTAAAATGGCTACTCAAAAAGTAAGTTTTAGGTTATATTTCAAAAAATGAACAAGAATGAGAATCTAAAACTATAAGTCTAAATTTATAAATGTAAATTTCTAAATTAAATTCATCATAGTTTATGATGAATCTGATCTATAAAATTACATTCGAAATATTAATTTTCAAATCAAAACCTCAAATCCAACCAAACACACGTAGATATCGATTGACACAATAAAACTATCAAATTGTCACCTGCCACTCTGTCAGATATAATTAATGAGTCATCAAACCTGATAGAATATAATGAATCCATACTGACAGTAAGATATAATTCACTTACCTCATTTTAATTCTTAATTTAAAGTATACATTATGTCAAATATTTCATGTGGGCATAACATATGATTGGCTACATTTAGAAAATTGAAATTCATCATAAACCAGAACAAAAATCACGAATTATAAGTCTAAATTTCTAATATCGAGTATTTCTTAAGACAAACTCCTAAATTAAATCCATTATAAACCAGACTTTAATTCTAATTTAAAAAAATATGCTGTGACCACACTGTACTTCCCCGACCATGAATTTCATGTCTAGTTTCATCACTGTTAGATGTGAAATTAATTGCATATTTCATTATGATCTCATCATTTCTTTTCTTTAGAATAACACAACGACTTTTACAATATATACAAATTTTAATAACAACAAATGAGCCGCTAATAATTTTGAAAAATGTTTTAGATGGTAACGTGGAGTTCAGTGATTATTTATTTCAGATTTCTATCAAGCTTATCTCCCCAAGAGCTTTAAATTTATACCAAACTAGACTTCATTTAAATAACTTATTGAAAAATAATTTACAATCGTTTAAATATTTTCTTTCACACTTCTACTAGAAATATTCCCGCAGGAGCTTTAATTTGATACCAAAACGTTTGCATGTGATGTCCAAATATGAGTAATAATAATTAAAATTCCACATCATGATTATCATTTTTTCTTTGCTTTAGATAAATGTAACGAATTTCATAATAATTCAATGATAACAAATGAATCCCTAATAATTTTGAGAATTGTTTCAGGTAAATATTGAGCCTTGTTATTCAAGAATCAATTTTAGTTATTTCTTATTTTATGATAAATACTACCGTTCATAAAACAAACGCAAAAAATTTAAAAGTTTCATCAATAAAGTTTTGGTACCAACGGTTGAAAAAAGCTCATTTACGAAATTAAATCTAGCTTTTTGATAAAAAGCTTAAATATAAAATTCGTACATGTTCTCTAGTTATCGTGCTTTTAGACAGTCCGACCGACAGAAAGACCGACTTTTTTCAAAACTATATTTTTTTGAGTTCAGTTGGGTCTAAATGAAGAACGAAAAGAGCTTATCTCTTGATAGTGATTTATCACGAAAATAATCACCAAATTGTACAATTTGAAAATCACAAGACTCACAAGATATCATGTGTATATTCTATATCATATGTATTGATATATATATATATATATATATATATATATATATATATATATATATATATATATATATATATATATATATATATATATATATATATATATAAAAGTAAATTAATTTAGATTTACATTCAGTATATATATATATATATATTATATATATATATATAGAGGTTAGGAGTATATATATATATGTATATATATATATACAGGCTGTACCAGCTACCAGCTATATATATATATATATATATATATAAAAGTAAATTAATTTAGATTTACATTCAGTATATATATATATATATATTATATATATATATATAGAGGTTAGGAGTATATATATATATGTATATATATATATACAGGCTGTACCAGCTACCAGCGAAACGAGCTACCTCGAATAACTTCTATGTTATTGAAGATACAATAAAATATTATGGAATAATCTTATGCAGCACCAAGGGGGACACCCAATTAATGAGGAAAATATTTTTTTTAACCAGTGGCTCTCAAGCTACAATACAAAGTTACATTTTTTCAAATGAGATGCTATATATTCTTTAGGCTCATTCGATAGAGTTTTTTTTTTCTGAATTCAACCATGTGTTCGTTCTATACCCTTTACATAGTAAAAATATTCAGAAAAATGGGATTGAAATTTAAATAAACTTTATTTTCCTAATTATTTCTCAGTAGGCTATGAAAAGCAAAATCTGATATCTGTCAATTTGAATTATTTAATGCATAATTCCTATTGTTGCAAATTGCTGTAAAGTGTAGTAACAGCAAAAGAAAATTTGATGGAGTGCGAAAGAGATGTGTGTGCTACTTCAACACTCGAATAAATTAATAATTTTTCTTTTGAATCAGTTTTGAGAAGATTTGAATTATGTTTAGAAAGAGATGGAAATCAGCTAGAACACTATTTATGAAGTAATCAAATAGTTATTTGTGTATCAAGGCCGTAAAGGTTATCTTTTTTGGTCGAATCTGTTGTTTGCGGCCGAAGCGTAGCTGAGGCTGCAATTCAGGTGAGACCAAAAAAGAACTGTAGGCCGAGGTGCACACAACATTTTTTAGGCGATCATTACGAAATAATTCAAAATCACATCATTTTATCTATTTATTTCTAAAATATTGCAATTATAAATCTTAGTTGCCGTTGAAATTGTTTTATTTTATTGTCTTCTATCAAGTTGACATTTAACAAAAAATGTGTATTTATTTTTTAAATTGCAAGAACTACAGAGGTTGACGGAAGAATATACGTACTATTTAAGCGAAAACTGTTTCTTAAAGCTGCCCATATAGGTAAATATAAAGTGTTTATGAAATATTTTTTGACAGATCAGTCCCAAAAAAGTAATATCTGACAGATCAGTCCCAAAAAGTAAAATTTGACAGATCAGTCCCAAAAAGTGAAACTTCACGGCCGCAAAGGGGGCCATAAAAACACCTTTTTTGTCATGATCGCCTAAAAACGTGGTTTTAAACCCGGTTTTAAGTTTTAACCATGACAACATATCAAAACAGTGTTATAACCTAATCTGATTTTGAACGTCGTCATGTTTATATATAAGATAAACTCAGATCTATATTTAAAACCGCGTTCTGACTACGGCTACGGGTTTAGTGTTTAGCTATGGTTCGACTGCTACCAAGTTTGAATCGCGTTTGGGTATAATTAAAAAATGTTATCTAGTTTTTAAAATTGAATAAAAGTGATAGATTTCACTGGCAGGTAAAATGTAATATCTTAAATGAGATAAGATAAATTTTTGATGAGATATTTCAGATTTTTGAAGTACATTGACATAAATTTCAAAATACCGACAGATGACGTGAAACCTCGCGGTTATTATTTTCTAATATAATACGGCGTTTTCGTTGAAAATATGAGATACGCAACAGACGTATGGGGTAAACAGGGTTTCTCGTTTGTATGGTTACTGAATAGTTATTTTTGTATTAAGTGTGCGAAGTGATTGTTTTTTTTATTGCGCGTGAGAGTGTCAATTTTAACCGAGACCGTAAGGTCGAGGTAACAAATTCATTCGAAAGCGCAACAAAATACAATCACTTCGCACACGTAATACAAACAATATTTTTTCGCCAAATGTCAAAAAATAATAGATCAACAATAATTATTATTTTATTCAGTAAAATGTAGAGAAAAAATACAAACTATAATTAATTTGCAGTCACCTGGGTATTGTAACCAAAAGAATGCGCAATTGTTGTTTGATAAATAAAGAACTGTCAACAATTATTTTTTATATTCAAAAATAAGTAGTTTTGTGTACAAATTCATATTTCTTTCTTGTTAAATACCTGTTTGTTTCTGTTCTTGTAGCATTACTAAACTGAATTATATTAGATTAGGTGTGCAAAGATAGAATTTATTTTCACTAGTGAAAAAATATGTTTCATTTTTTTACTAGTGAAAAAATCACGAACTTTGCGTATCCATAACAATACAAAAATATCATGTATCTTTGACAGTTGGCGAAATAGTTATTTTTGTATTAAGTGTGCGAAGTGATTGTTTTTTTTGTTGCGCGTGAGAATGTCAATTCTAACAGAGACCGTAAGGTCGAGGTAACAAATTTATTCGAAAGCGCAACAAAATACAATCCCTTCGCACACATAATACAAACAATATTTTTTCGCCAAATGTCAAAAAAGAATAGATCAACAATAATTATTGTTTTATTCAGTAAAATGTAGGAAAAAAGTACAAAATAAAATTAATTTGCAGTCACCTGGGTATAGTCCGTGAGACAGCGCCTAAATTTTTTGTTGATTACCGCTCATTTGAAACTTTGTGAGTGGCTTCATTGTGATGAGTCCGACAACTTTTTTATTTAGCAAAATTCTAGATTTGGGGGCGTTTACCCGCGAGGGCTAATTAATTGAAAGAATATTACAGTAATACTGATCTTTACACTAATCGAAAGGTTTTTTGATGATAAAATGAAGGAAAAATATTGTCCGACATGAATATTGAGTCTACCGGTGAATCCGACAAGCCGCACTTGTCATAAGTATGTTGGTACTAATGGTAAGTATGTTGCTACTTATGACAAGTCGGACTCACCGGTAGCCTCAATATTCATGTCGGACAATATTTTTCCTTCATTTTATTATCAAAAAATCTTTCGATGAATGTAAAGAACTGTATTACGGTAATATTCTTTCAATTAATTAGCCCTCGCGGGTAAACGCCCCCAAATCTAGAATTTTGCCAAATGAAAAAGTTGTCGGACTCATCACAATGAAGCCACTCACAAAGTTTCAAGTGAGCGGTAATCAACAAAAAATTTATGCGCTGTCTCACGGACTATCCCAGTAATAATTATTTTCCTTGTGAATAATTAAGAAACAATAACAATGAATAACGATACCAGCGATAGTGGTACTCCCCTTGAGGTAACGAATACTGCAAACGCTGCAATTTCAAATTTATTACCTGTCAAGTCAAAACAAAGCAGTATGAGAATGCCTGCACTGAATTTCGTAAATGGTGCGCCACTAAAAAAGTGGTAAAAATCACAGAGAATGTAGTTCTAGCGTATCTAGAAAAAAAATCGACCAAATTAAAACCACCAACTCTATGGACTTTATTTTCTATGCTCAAAGCAACTTTGAATGTAAAGGAAAACATTGATCTTCGAAAATTTCCAAAATTGGTTCCTTATCTCAAAAACAAAGCAGTTGGATATAGAGGGAAGAAATCAGAAATCTTTACAAGAGAAGATATTACTAAATTTATTGAAGAGGCAGATGATGAAACATATTTATTGATGAAGGTATTGACATTTAACTTTACCCATATCTATGTACCTAGCTAGCTATCTCAAAATATTTTATTACAGAGTTTATTAATTTTGGGCATAAGTGGCGCCTGTCGTCGTGAAGAACTTGTTAATATGACAGTTGATGATATTGAAGATGTGGGTACCATAATGATTGTAAAAATACCAGATTCCAAAACACATACTGAACGAACTTTCACTGTTTCAAAAAAAGAATATATTGAGATATACCGCAAGTACCGTGCTCTACGACCGACTCACGTTTCAAGTCGTCGATTATTTATAAAATATAATAGGGCAAGTGTTACAATCAACATGTAGGGATCAATAAAATAGGAGAAATTCCCAGCTTAATAGCAAAGTGGCTTGGGAAGGAAATGTTTGAAAGGTACACAGGCCACTGTTTTAGAAGAAGCTCTGTCACTCTTTTGGCTAATGCAGGAGATAATATGACTGCTATTAAACGTCATGGTGGATGGAAATCAACCACAGTAGCAGAGGGCTATATTCAAGATAGTTTAAATAATAAAATTGAAATCTCAAATAAAATTTTAAACTGCCATCCATCAACTTCTAAAGAGATCAATGAGACCGAAAAATTAAACAATCAGCCCTGCCCTTCTGACAGTATTACAAAAGAAGCATGCGAGATGACTTTTAAAAGCCAACAATCTTCTGGTATTAACGTCGGAAATAATTGCTCCAATTGCACAATTAATTTTTATATCCAAAAATAACTAGTATTATGTATAATTTCATATTTCTTTTTGTTGAATACATGATTGTTCCTATCCTTGTAGCATTATTAAACTGAATTTTATTGGATTAGGTATGCAAAAATAAAATTCATTTTTTCACTAGTGAAAAAATCACGAACTTTGCGTATCCATAACAATACAAAAATATCATGTTATTTTGACAGTTGGCGAAAAAAGTATTTTATTTCTTTTTATTATTCATGCGGGATAAGTACTATTTTGTGCACACTTTTCCGGACGGTAAATTGTAGCCTCTTTTTTGTATTATTATTTCCACAATTTTGCCTTGACTTCCGAAATTGACTTCTTTTAATAATTAATGCGTAAATCTAAATATTCAACTGAATTTGTTTTACATAATCTCATCCAGTCAATAAATACATTCTGAGCTACTGTTCAATATTAGAATAAACATGATACTTCAGTGTTAGTTTTAAACTACATTATTTTGTGTTTATTTATATGCTTGATGCTTGCTCTTCACTTCTCGATAGTATATTTTGACATGGTTGTTTATAAATTATTCAAACGATGCACCTTTTTACCTCCTGTTTGAGAACTGATTCAGCTGTATTGGAACAAAAATACTCACATTCATAAGTTTTAGAAACTATTATTGTTGCAAAATTTTTTTTTTCCCTAAAATGACAGAATATTTAAATTGGTGCATATCCCACCAAAATATACTTCCTCTACTTGTCCTTCCGTAATCCTTGATTACCCCAAATTTATTCTGACAATGACAGATTTATTTTAGAGAGAGAAATCTCTGTAATATCTGTATTACATCATTCATTATACCAGCATTCACTGCGATTTCTTAATAAAACTGTCAATTATTAAATTAGATTTAAGCAGGGATTTAAGGGAAAAAAAACTGCTTAATGTTTCTAATATCAAGATTATAAAAAAGGAGGCCTGCAGTTGTCACAATTAATTTTCAATCTAATAAGAGGTAAAAAAATGTTCATATTCTAGCTGGGCTTCTAAAATTAAACGTGTGAAATCTAATTCTAGAGTAATACATGCATTAAAAATTTTGAGAAAATGATTAATTAATAACTGATTCATAAAAAAAAAAATATTAAAACATACCAAGAAATGCTCAATACAAAAATAAAATTTGTTTTTATTATTATCCACCTCTTATTTAAAACCTAGCTGATACTTTGGCAAGCGCATGCTAGATTATGTCAGAATGTTTTTAATTTAAATTTTCTTTTTACATAGTAAATAGAACATATTTCTGTATCAAGGTTGAAAAAAAGATATGTGGAAACGATCGAAGTGAAACTTCTTTTATACAAAAATGTAGTCTCCATAGAAGTTTTTGCAAAGTTAAATAAAATATCTATTATAAATCATAGGAAATGGGTAAGGTGCTTTAATAATAATTACTACCAGATATATTGAGGAATAGGAGATAGGCGACGAACTAAACTATTTGAATAATAATCAAGTGATTCCTTCAGTCTCTTAATATTATACATTATATTACGTGAGATAATTTAAGTCATTGATAGAAACAATATAATAGCCTATATTATATAATTATTGTTAAAAATGTTATATTAAATCCTAAGATTAATTTTGTTTATTCAATACTCCCACTCAAAATTAATCAGCTCTTTTATTAAAAAAAAAATTGTTATAATTTATCTTGTACCGTTTTGGGAACTAATCACATTGGTCCAACATTTATTGCTGAGGATTAGGGAAACCCAAATAAAACCTAATCAGACCATTAACAACTTATTTATGTGAATATAATTAAATTATAAACCCTTAAATTTTTCTTATCCACTAATAGTTACATTTTTATTTAAATTTAAAGTTACCATAATATAATATTTATTTAGTTGTAGTATTTATTAATATTCTATTAGACCAATCTGTTTTCGGATGTTTAACAATCTTTTGCTCAACTTTTTCTCTCGTAAAGTGATATTTAATATCGATATTTTTCGAACGCTTGTGGTCAATTGGATTATTTGCTATTGCGATACACCCATTATTATCTTCAAATATATCTATTGGCTCTACTATTGTCAAATTTATACTGGATAATAGGGACTTCAACCAATAGGCTTCTTTAACACCTTCATAAAGAGCCATATACTCAGCTTCAGTTGATGATGTAGCAACTGAGTTTTGTCTCTTTGTATTCCAGCATATTGTATTTTTATCAAATAATTTGAAAATATAACATGTAGTACTTTTTCTATCAAGTACATTACTTGCCCAATTAGCATCAACATAGCCAGTTAGTACATTCTTATAATCAGTTTTCTCTTAAGTTAACCGAAGTTTTAATGTACCTTTTACATATCTAAGGACTCTTTTTGAATTTTTCCATAATTCTATATTATTTTTCATTTGATAACGACTCAAAACATTGAGAGCTACACATAGATCAGGACGAGTACATAACATCGCATACATGAGATGACCGATCAAATTTTTACATGGAGCTTCGTAATATTCGTCCGAGTCTAATGATTTGTAATCTAATTTGATAGGTAATGGTGTACTTATTTCTTTGCAATCACTCATATTAAATTTCCTGAGAACCGTTTCTAAATATGTACTCTGATCTAAAGTTATTATATTATCTTTACGTTCAATATTTATACCTAAGAAAAATTTAATCTCATTCAAATCTTTCATTGAAAAGTGTTTCATTAAATACTGTTTAAACCCTCTCATGTTATCAATATCATACGTAATTATTAAAAGATCATCAACATGAAGAATTACGTAGATATTTTTAGTAATATGATCTCTATTGAGGATATATAAACAACGATCTACAGAAGAGTTTACAAAACCACATTGTTTAAGTACTTCGTCAAAACGTTGAAACCAGCATCGAGCTGACTGTTTTAGACCGTATAGAGCTTTATTCAATTTGCATACATAATTTTCTTGCATTTTAATTCCTTCCGGAATTTTCATATAAATATCTTTTTTAAGAAATCCATTAAAAAAAGCGTTTATAACGTCCATTTGATGTATTAGTAAGTTATTTTGATTGGCAAAAGCTATCATCAATCTGAAGGTAGTGTATAGTAAAAACCCATTTTCAGTCCACGATATTTGTAATTAGAGGGCAAGGTACTATATCCCAAGTATTATTTTGTGAGAGCGAATCAAGTTCTTCTTTTATTGCAGTCTCCCACTTAAGCCTGTCATCACGATCTTTTATGTCACTATAAGAATTGGGAATATCGTTAACTATTGACTGCGCGTGTATATGAAGACTATGGTCTTTATTATATGAAATAATAGGCTTATTTTTGATACGAACACTACGCCGGAGTTTGGTTTCGTTTACTTCTTCATCGGAATCTTTGTTCAAATTTTCATCTAAGCTAGGCTGATTATTCATTCCTGTGGGTAAGACTTTATTTATGTCTCCTGTTTCAGAAGTGTCTTCATTTGTATTACTTTTTGGAACTTGACTAATTTTTTTGTGAACATCATTAGTCTTTTGTTTCTTATTATTACAACTTTTTTGCTTGATTTCTTTTATGAGTACAAAAGGACGTGAATTTTTGAAATTCACTTCATCAAAAATAACGTTACGAGCTATTATGATTTTATTTAATTCAGTATCCAGTATTTTATAGCCATTTTGATGGTATCCCACAAGCACACCTTTATATGATTTTTTATCAAGTTTATCTTTCTTGGTTTTATCAAGTACATAAACTGTACACCCAAAGATTTTTAGGTTATCAAGCTTTGGTTTTTTACCATGCCAAAGTTCATAAGGTGTTTTGCTTTGTGGAATGGCTTTGGTAGGAGCTAAATTTAGTAAATAAGTTGCAGTTAGAACTACTTCTCCCCATAATTTTTTGGCTAAGTCAGCATCGTATATCATACTACGAGCTTTTTCAACTAATGTTCGGTTCACGCGCTCAGCTACATAATTTTGTTGGAGAGTATATGGTACTGTTAAATGATACTGAATTCCTTCCTGTACACAAAAAGTTTTGAAATCGTTTGAAAGGTATTCTGTCCCATTATCGCAATACAAATGGGCAATTTTCAAATTAAAATGGGCTTCACACTTCGCTGTTAAGTCTTGAAAATATCTGAATACTTCTGATTTATAAGTAAGTAAATAAACTACAGTGTAATGAGTATACTCGTCAATAAAAGTTACAAAATAATTTTTTTTATCAATAGTTGAAGGTTTGAGTGGCCCACACAACGCTGAATGAATTATGAACAATGGTCTAGTTATATTAGTTTTATCTTTTTCTTTCGAAAAAGGAAGTCGAGTTTGTTTTCCATAAATACAAGCTTCACATAATTCATTCATCGGTTTAATTGACTCTAATGAGTTAGTATCATAAAGCAAATTATTATTATTTTTAATATCTAAAAATTTTGATTTTCCAATATAACCCAAGCGTTCATGCCAAAGTTTATATGTGTTCATTAATACGTTTGTTACCGTATTTATTTGATTGCACATATTTCTTAGTTGTAAAAGTTATTGATATTAATTTATACAAAGGCTTACCAGTGATGATGATTTTATGATCTTTTTGAATCATTAATTCACCATTTTCACTAAAAATAACTTTCATTCCAGCTTCCTGGATTCGCCGTACTGATAATAAATTGTACGGTATTTCCGGTGCGTACAATACATCTACCAGGGTTCCTGTTACTCCTTGGTTTGAGGTGACTTTTATTGTTCCTCTTCTTGTTGCGTATATGAATTCTCCCTTTTCTGCTATTGAAATTTTGATTGGTGTATCAAGATCCTGTAGTGTAGTGAATACATCAACTTTATTCACCAGATGATCTGTCGCACCAGAGTCTAGCAAAAACACAAGTTCATCTGGATAATTTTTAATTTTGTTTAATGATATACCGCTTCCACTGACACATGCATGACTCCCACTATCTTCTTGAGTTATAACATTCTGGATTGATCTTGGTTGTTGTTCTAACTGTTTCAAATGTTTTCTATAATAAATACAGTTTGCTTTATCATGATTTCTCCTTCCACAAAATTCACATTTTTGAAAACCTGATTTATAAGTTTTTCTAGGTGTTTGATCTTTGTCTTTTGATGAATTAAAATTTTTGTATTATTTTTATGATATTTTCTGTTATTTTTCGACCGATAATTGTTCTTGTTTCTTTTAAAATCATTTTTAAATGTTCGATTATTATCTTGATGCTTATAAGTCTCCGCATATTTGTTAGTATCTACTTGTAACACTTTAGCACTTGTTTCATTTCCTTCATTACGCAGTTTGATCTCATAGTCAAGTAATCTTGTTTTTACAAATGCGAGACTCAAATTATTGTCAGGTATTGTCTGGATTGCAGATACGATGGTATCATAAGAGCTAGGTAAAGTTAATGTTAATCTAGCAATTTTCTTTATTTCGGTCAATGTTTCACCAGATGCTGCTTCATATTCAATAATTAATTCATCAACATTCATTAAATGATTAGCAAGAGAAATATCAGTTTTAAATTTGAAAGTTAACAACTCTTTCTCCACAGCTAACTGCGATGCCAAACTTTTTGATAATTATCCCTTTTGCTATTTTCTCTCGCTTCTTCCATTCGTCGGATGTTTCTTTTGGTCACTCTTTATCGATAACATCAAACGCATCTTGTTCATCTATTAAAGAACGAACACGAAACTTCCAAATACTGTATTTATCACCATCGAACGGTTTAATATTGTTTTTATCATTTTTTGACGCATCCATTTTAGTCACTTTAACTTTATATGAACACAATATAAGAATATTTACCACGAGTTTTTACTATTAACTTTTTTTTTTTTTTTGATAATGTAATGTTTATTGCTCGATGAATCACTCTGTAAATAAATAAAAGTCACTATTTAATAATCTAAATGAAATAAAATCTTTAATTTTTCTTATGTCACTAATAACAGTATATTTATATATTAATCACTTAATTCTAATTTAATCAAGGTCACAGATATTTATATTTCACTATTTATATACACTCTCACTTCACTGTCACTGTTTATTATTTATTTGCACTGCTACTATTATTACTGTACTGTCCTCCACGTCGTTGGCTTGGCCTTATATAGAGAAACACCGTCCTTCTCGAATTTTCGATTTTCGCGACTCTTTCCATTTCCAGGAATCGCTGGAGGCTTCCATTGGGAGGGGTGATGCGCTGCGACGTAGCGCGGCGTAAGAGGCGACAAGAAGCCCCTCCCCATACTGCGTCGTATTCACGAGCTCCCCTCTCACTCCCGCACGTCACAATAATATTAATTTATACGTTGCCTGGGCCCATGACCTATTATAAATTATAGGAAATGGGTAAGGTGCTTTAATAATAATTACTAGCAGATATATTGAGGAATACTTTATTAACCTCTCTAGCACAAGATAGACGACGAACTAAACTATTTGAATAATAATCAAGTGATTCCTTCAGTCTCTTAATATTATAAATTATATTACGTGAGATACTTTACCTCATTGATAGAAACAATATAATAGCCTATATTATATAATTATTGTTAATAATGTTATATTAAATCCTAAGATTAATTTTGTTTATTCAATATCAAAAATAAAAGGTAAATTTCGAAAAAGATCAACAACTTCTATGATAATGAACTTGACCTTGACATATGTTGTCAAAGTGAAACTTGTGACCATCTCATGGTTAAAAATATGTATACTATAGATATAATGAGATAGATTATGAAAGACAAAAATGAAATCGCTACTCGCGATTGTGCCTAGCGGGGTGACCAAAGCCACACCAACGTGAAAGCTCAAACTCAGAGTGATGTTATAGTATGCAACAAGCGTGAGCTAATACATGGCGTTGTCGGTTCCAATCGCTCTGCACGTCATTATTTACACGTGGAGGCTATAGCACGCTTATTTTTTATAGCCTCACTTGTATTTATTGTTGTAAGTAGTGTCCGATCGGTCCGGTTTCGGTTTCCGATTAAATCGATTCGGCGCAAAATTTAAGTTCCGGTTGTACTTTCGGTTCCAAACGCAGACCTATTGCCGAAACTGAAACGCTCGTGAGTTCTCACATTAAACTCGGCACCCGATGTTATTCGACACAACAACAACTGCCAAGAAGTTTTGTTTTTGTGTGACATATCTGTCAACTAAAAAAAGAAACCTGAAGATGACTTCAAAAGTCGAAATGATCATCGTTAATTCATAAAAAAACATCAAATTGAAACTTAAATTGTCCTACAATCATAAAAATTTTTACAATAATCTTCTTTCAATGCATTGGAATTGGTATTGGCATCGGAAATACGATATCACTGTGAATAGATCTTAGAAGCTTTTTTTGTATCATGTGCATAAAAAAGTGATTCAAAATAACTATTTGAAATTGACAAAAAGTCTATTTAAATTTGAGATTTTACATTAAGAAGATTTTTGAATGAGAAAATATTATTATATGTAGTTCATTCTCATCTATAAATATATTCTAGAGCGTATTACAGTTTTAAGAATTTAAAATTGAGGATTTACAGTAAGAAATGTGTTATCTGTTTGGCTGACAGATATGCAGCACAGAAAAAAAATTCTACTTCATTGTGAATGGCAGTGTTTGGAATTTCGGCAGTACGGCCTCAGTGTGAACAGACCTTAAATATCTTTTCAGAATGAGGTCGTACTGCCGATGTCTCTGCTAATATCGATGCATTGAATTAAGAATTAAAATAGTGTCAACAAGGTAACAACAGTTCTGAATTTCTTACCAATACTAACTAATACCACCGCCAATACCGATTCTTCGTATTAAAAACAGTATACGAAACATTTTAAAAATTGACAGTACTTAACGATATTGACATTGGTATTGCGAATGCATTGTGCGTAAACCCTTATCTCTCAACCAAAAGAACAAAAGAATTAAAATTACAGTACGCTTTAAAACGACTTGATGAATGAGAATAAATTACATATAATAATTCTTCTTTCATTTCAAACAGCATTTAGCATTTCGTATAACTTCTTCAGTTTTATACTATTTGGCTTTAAAGAGTTAAATATGATTTGCACTCGGATTTGCAGTTGAAATGACAAGGTTGTACTGAATTTCTTTTAAATATATTCAAAAATAATTCCACATACAAAAACACTGGTACAGTAAAGAACATAATGTTTTTTGTATACTTGATGGAAAACATCAGGTTTAATATGTAGAAATCAGTAAAGAAAAGTGCCAGTGTACCAGTTAGTAACACTTTACTAATTCATCATCACTGGCGCAACAGCCCTTGTAAGGGCCTGGGCCTTTCTAATCGGTATCACCGAGCCGCGGTATAACACCGCCGTACTGCCAATCAGAATTTTGTTCCATTGCTACATGTTTTAAGGTGTATAGGTTGGCAACCTGTAGCACCCGAGTGTGATGAAAGTAGCTGCATTTTTTTATTTTTACGACAAATCACACATTGTCGGTGAGTGGATTCGAACCTGCGACCTCTTGGTCGAGTGAGGTCACAGCATGTATAGGTGAACAAACACGCTCGGCCATCCGCACTCGCTTTAAAGAGTTAAATATGATTTGCACTCGGATTTGCAGTTGAAATGACAAGGTTGTACTGAATTTCTTTTAAATATATTCAAAAATAATTCCACATACAAAAACACTGGTACAGTAAAGAACATAATGTTTTTTGTATACTTGATGGAAAACATCAGGTTTAATATGTAGAAATCAGTAAAGAAAAGTGCCAGTGTACCAGTTAGTAACACTTTACTAATTAGCAACAAAAAATAACAAACACAAAACGTACTATGACACGCGCCCAAATGACAGCTTTAACCTAATTAAGAAAAAGTTAAAGATTAAACATATATATAAAAAAATAAAAATTCTCTCGATTTCGCCGGAAAGAAATGTAAAGTCGCTTCTTTAGCTGCATTCAGAATTTCGCGAGAATCTTTAGCTTCAGACTAATCAATTTTTAATATTGTTTATTTGTTACTATGCTTTTGCTTGGCAGTTGTCAAAACCATTACTACGTCTTTGCAAGAACACAACCTTGATTAATATTTCTGTAGAAAATTATTTCCATTCTTGGCGTCTTCCACTGAAGTTTTCCATCAAGTATACGAAAAAGTAGCATATTTAACACGTAAGTTAAGCGATATTACTTTGCTCGTGTAAATTTAATTCATTCGCTCGTGAATTGAAACACTTACACTCGCTAGTAAACTTTCACTTTTCTCTACTTGTCAAATAATCTACTATTATTTCAAATTAGAATTTAAATTAATCATGTATCTTCTCGATGTAGTCTCCCGGTTCTAAAGATGGCTACTTAGTAGCCGAAACCGGTTAACAAAATAAATTTTTGAACAGTGTGATACAAGACTTGATATTTCTCCAATATTCAATATTATTTACATCACACTAGGGTTAAATCATTCTTATCACTTATACCTTATACCTGTATAATGATAATTATTTCAATTTTTAATCAAGTAGCCATGAATAACAAATGCGTGTGGAATTTATTTTGAAAACGAATGAAGGAAAATTAAACACCATGTCTAAATTATAATAAATGTTTAAAGTGCTAGCCGTTTCAAGCTATACACTCAATCGACACCGCTTTGTAACACTGTTAGTAGTTGTGCCAAAGGTATATTATTTAATAAATCTGTAAGAGATGTTTGAAGAATATCTATATAACGTTGCTCTGTTAAGGGCTCCATCAAAAATTATAGAACTCGCGGTTGCCCAATATGCCACAAAAAACATTAAAGCAAAAATGAACTTGATTTCGCCGTGGAATCACTAATCGATTTTTCTGCATCCAATAGTGTTCATTATGGCGATTGAATAATCCACAATTAGAAAAGTAGGATTCGTCAATCCATAAAACGTGACTGATAAAATCATCATTTGGTGCAATTTTGTTTAAAAACAAAATGCTGTTCTACTATCATTTGGTCGTAAAGTTTGTGCCACGTGCAATCTATAGAAGTGAAAATTGTACTTTTTCAAAAATAAAATTCTTGATGCTTCAGATTTACACACGTTAACTTGAGCTTCAATTCCTCGAGTCTAAATTTTAGGAATAACTTCCACACAAGCTAAATTAATTTCTTTTCTTCAGGGACCAAATTTATGTCTCGTTTGGATTTATTAAAACATCCATAATGCTGCATATTCGAGTCTAATCTTTCAAACAATTTAATGTCCAGTTGTCTACGTTTTGGAAAGTTTCTCGCATATGTTTGCAACAAGGCGGGAGTTTTTGTGATATTGAATGTAAGTATAAACCATATCATCATGTTCAAATGTTAGGTAAGACGCCATTTGTTATAATTTAAAAGATGATTTCAACAATTTTATCACTTAATTACAACACATAAATACTAATTATTTAAACAATCGACAAACTAATACACCATGAGAGTTTTGTTATTTACGGCTACTTCTAATAATTTTCAATCCAGATATAAGTTGTTATACATGGCTGAGAACTAAGACAGTTACTATTCTTATCTCGGAAACTGCCATCTTCAATTTTATTTTATCATCATTTTCAAATTCGTCTCATTAAAGTAGATAACTTTTATCTGAAACTTTTTTTAATTTTTACCATAATTACGAAGAAATTTGAGTTTTTAGAAATCAGCGATTTTCAGTTTTTTTTAAATAATTTGTAAACTACCCCGAATTTAAATTATTTTTCGACGGCATCTAAATCGGCTCACAAAATTTAACATTGCCCATTTAACCAAAGCTCTATCTTTACTAATAAGAAAGATTACCTATGCTATCCTACTCTAATAATTGGAACACACTGTATACTAGAGTTGAGATAATACAGAGGCTAATTTCGAAGTAAGCTTGCGCTGAATGCGAGGATCAGTCTGTATAATCATATTTCCTAGTTCCGAGATCAGATAGATCTGATATAGATGTATATTTAATCTTAAAAATCTTAATGCTTTTATTAAGACGCTATATTTTAAAATATAAACCTGAAATTGGCAAAGAACCTCAGTTGTACCAATTTACTTGCTTACTCTTTTGACTTGTCGATCAGCCCACACATTTTCACAAAAATTATGAAACCAGTTGTAGATAAGCTAGATCCCTTGATTTTCAATCAGTTATTTATCTGGATGATTTTTTTTGCGTAGATAGTTCTTACGAATCTAGTAAAGCTAATGTGGAGTGTACAATCAAATTCCTAGAACATCTGAGATTTATAATAAACTATTCAAAGAGTCAGACACCTTCTAGATAAAGGAGCAAATACCTTGGATTCATCCTAGATTCAAAATAATACCGTGTGGAACAAATGTTATAGAAGAAAACTCAGGTTATGATACTTCTAAATATCTAGAGAGCTCCATAGAGCTATCAAACTATAATCATTGCGCAGGTAATAGGGATTCTAGTTGCGTGCTATCCGGGAGTAGAATATGAAAAAGTTTTTTGCAAAAGCCACAAGGTTTCTGAAGCCAAGACGATCAAAAATTACATATCAATCATATTTTTGCTTCAGAATTGAGGTGAAATCTTACTCCGTTTACGACGGCAATAATGTACACTAATAAGACTGGTGCCATCAAATACCCGAAACTAACGAGCTTGCGAGAGATATCTGGAATTGGTGTGTGTGTGGAAACCTTTGGTAGTCGTCTCCTAAATTCCATTGGAACTAAATGTAGAAGCATACAGTGCTTCTAAAGTAATAAATCTGGATACAGAATGGAAATTATCGCAAACTGCTTTTTAATTTTTTTTAGTGTATTCGGTGGTTTTTTAATTGATCTTTTTGATTTTTGAATCAATAAAATATGCTTAAGATTTAGTTTTTGTGCTCTTTGCTTTAGTTTTACCAATTTCAAGGAAAATAGTCAACTCTCTCTGGCCTGCTCAACCATAGTATCCGCTATTTATTTCGCTTCTCTGTCAATCACCATTGATTTTTAAACCAAAGATGAACTTACTACAATTTCCTCTTTCAGGCAAAAAAAGCATCCACTAGCCTTCAAACTCTCTCTAATGGTCGACATATTATCAGGCATGCTTTTCTCAACCGAGGAATCACAGATGAAGTGGTTGAAATAATTGTTGGAATTATAAGCTGTAAACAGTAAAGTAACTGCTAGATTGAATAAAGGTGCAAAATACGAGACTATACATTAAATAAAAGTGACCATCTCTATGATTTCAAAGAATAATTTTTTCAAAGATGCCCTCAATCGAAATGCATCCGAGATACTTTACAAGAAGACCATCAGGACCAAAATACTCTTAGACTTGGGACAAAAAGCAGATCCTCACTCACGTCGAAAATAAAAAAAAAAAATATTTGAAACTAAAAGATGTTCTTCTTGATTACTGGGCTTGAATTCAAGCACTGGCGCTTATTAACACAAAAAATATAACAAAGTCAGCTACAGGTTCAAGTATAAAAATACCAAGCCTAATTAAAACTTCATAGCCAGGGAAAGATCAACTAATCCTGTCAACATCGTTCTTCAACTCAGATAAACTTTTTATCCCAGCAACGAAACTGAATACACCAGCAACTGCTCAAACAATAAGTCATTGGATTAGATCTCTACTAAAGGCAGTAGGAATAAATATCAACACTTTTTCGGCATATAGTGTCAAGCATGCAGCAGTTACTAAGCCTTGTAGAAAGGGTTTGGAAGTGGACACTATTAAAAGAACTGATGATTGGTCTAATCCTGAATGAACTAATGTGTTTGCTCATTTCTACAATTGACCAATACAGCCTCCAGGTGATGTATTTGCCCTGACGGTGATCAATGGAAATATATAAGGATGGTCCAAGTACAAGTACCTTTTCAAAAATGAAATAAAATGAACAAAACTCAATTTCTTTTGGTATATTATGGCTTTATTCAAGAAAATAAACATTTCCATTATTTATGTAATACGATTTCATTCATGTAGCTGCCTCGACTGGCTTCGCAGTAGCGCATCCTTCTAGCCCTGTTTTCTAAAAACTTGTTGACGATTTTTAGCGCAATTTCATGAATGGCTCGGACAATATTCGCCCCAAGGGTCTAGATCATTTCTGAATTACCTGCATAGCATTGATCTTTAACGACACCCCGCAAAAAGTCTAACGGGGTTCAAATCGCAGTTCCGAGGCGGCCAATTGATATCGCCAAAACGGCTGTTAACACGATTACTAAACTTGATAATCCCTAATTTTAAAATTTTATTTAATTTTTGCGCATTTTTGTTTGGATCCTGGGCTACTATCAGAATCCCGAGATTTCTACATTATGTTATGGCAACCTAAATACACCAGAGTAAAAACTTGTTTAGTATGATTCCCAAGTTCAAAATCAGTTTCTGTATCTCACTTCAATTTTTTGTTTAACTAAGATCTATGATCTTTTTTTGGAAAACAAAAATTAGCATATATCATGCACAAACTAAATTCCTTCTTAACAATTCATAACTTTTATTCAAATTCTTGTTCCAAGAAATGAAGAAACCACTACTTTCATTTCAACAGATAAATGAAATAATGGACCGAATTTATCTCGCGTCACTATTTAATGAAGCTTCATCAATAGTTATTCATACAACAAGTGAAATAAACCACTGTTTATTTGCGAGGAGAAAGTTCAAAATCACGAGCGCGTCTAGCGCGAGTGGTTTAATTCTTCGAGCAAATAGAGAGGTTTAATTCATGTGTTTGTATACATAATTTTATTCAATTTTGACGTTTTAAAGATACATTATTGAATCCATAGCAACAGTCATAAGTGAATCTTTATTCACTAGTGATTTAAAATGAATTATTAGTGATTTAAAAAAATTTAAATCACTGTTGGAATTCCTTTTCATAAAAAGATTTCGATTTCTGAAGAATAATTTTCCCAACTGCAGCGGCTGCTTTGTTCAAAATGGTATCGGGGACGAGAACATTGTTTTAATCACTTTCTTCTATGATTTCAGACAATAGTTTTCACAATTATAATGCTTCAATTCAAAATTTACAAAACTGACAGTTTACTGACAGTCACACTCCCGAATGTTTGAAAAACAAACACTCGTCGCGATATCAACGAAGCTTTCTTGCAACTGCAATTTAATCTTTTTGAATTTTGTTCCTCAGTTTCATGTTCCAGAAATTTACGCAAAATTGAATAAAATTATGTATACAAACACGTGAATTAAACCTCTCAAAGAATTAAACCACTCGCGCTAAGCGCGCTCGTGATTTTGAACTTTCTTCTCGCAAATAAACAGTGGTTTAATTCACTTATTGTATAAATAACTATTATTCAATTTTGCGTAAATTTTTGAAAAGTCAAATTTTACATCAATTTCTGACGTTATGCAACGTCCCATGTTTCATAACTGTCATGCAACAGTTACGTAAAGTAGTTAGAGTAGTTACGTAATGACTTTACATAACTGGCCATGTTTCAGAGCTAATCAATTATACTTATCTGCGTACAATTAAAAGAATGATTTATTATTTACAGTATGCAGCATTGGCAGAGTCTTGAATATCAAAGGATACTATATCACTCAAGATATCACTGCTTGAGTACATTTTTAAAAATTATTTTGACGTTTTGTGAAAATTTGATATTTTTTTATTTCAGTGCACTCTTGTTTCTGTAGTAACAATAGATGGTCATGAATCACAGTCATCTGAATTTTGTGATGCAACGTGAGAGATGTTCTCATTCAAAAATATAGATATAATTATTCTGTTAGAATTATGTTAGAATAATTGAATGAGATGGGTATGTCAAGCTTCTTTAGCTAATGAAGGGAGCAGCGAATTGAATTCGGCCAAATGTAAATACGTACTAAAAGTTAGGTTATAGTTCTATAACTATCGCTAATAGATTATTCTGACACAGATAAACATAAACAATGATAGTAAAACACTTTTAAAATCCAAAACAAAAATTAACTCACCTCAGTACATAGGCGTCAACTTGCTCATTTCTTGTAAAACTGATTATTTCACACCTTACAATCTTCAACAAGGACTCCAATTTGTGCCTAAAAACATATAAATATCAAAAGTACATAAATTATTTGTTAGAAGAACATTAATTCAAACAGTTAACATATAAATTTCTTAGTATATTGACATATTAGCAATATTTTATTGAAAGATATTTTAAGAACCGGCTTAAGATAACTTATGTTATTGATAAGAAAATTGCATCTAAAAATTATTTCTATGAGCATAGAAATGCTTTATTAACACTAAAAATATATTACAGCTGATTTTGTCATGAGTAAATACATATCTCGACGTATTTGCCAAAAATCAATGCTTTGACTATGAGGTCAACAACTAGAATTTACTTCGAAAAATGAATATTAGTCGAATTCTAATTTGAAACATACTCACAATTTTAAAACATTCAAGTACATTAAATAATAATGAAAAGAAATCATACAAAAAACTGAAATTAGAATAAAATACTAATCTTACACAATTTGCCATTTCCAAACGTTTACTTACCGAGGAATTTTACGAAGATCTCTGCTTTGTTTATTATCATTTTCACTATATTCAAACCAAATTTCTAATAATTTTTCCACTCCTTCGAAAAACTGGACACTATCGTCTATTTCAGTCATGTTCACTTTACTAGAAATCGTATTAGAATGATAGCGATAGAGATGAAAGAAAACCAAAACCCTAACTTCTATCTTCTTTACCGGCAATACTGCCTGCTGTATCGGCGGCATAGTACACTACACTTGCGCGATTAACCTGAGTCGCAGAGCAGAAATAAGAGGGAAAACATAAAAATATTAATTTGGTATGGTATTTAATATTCTTAGAACCAGGTAATATTAAATTTCACAAATAGCTGTTATACAGAGGCGGCGAATCGTATTTTTTTCGAATGTTAAATTATCGACTCTCAAAAAGCGAGGGAATAGAAATTTTTGATTTCTCGAATGTTATATATAAAAGAGAGAGAATAATGAAAGATTTTCCGCTTCTGCTCTTATAAATATGTTCACTTAAATATTTCTCAAATTCTTCTATTATAAAAAATAATAATATTTATTGGAAGATTCTATTAAGGTTTACTAATAAAATATTGAATTTCAATAATCATATTATTGCAACTGTTAGATCTTATTACAGAAACCTAAGTTTCTTGATACATAACAGCTGATCTTTTACAAAAATATCAATTTTGATCAAACTTTATTTTTCCGACAAGATTACAATAACCAGTGCGCCAAGTTTTGACTGCTGATTAAAGTCAAAGATAAACACGATGAGATCTTGTTTGGTTCTCGAAACAGAATACGTTATGAAAAGCCATATTGTTTGACTCATATAATGTATAAAATCACTAATAATTCATTTTAAATCACTAGTGAATAAAGATTTACTTATGACTGTTGCTATGGATTTAATAATGTAGCTTTAAAACGTCAAAATTGAATAAAATATATATAAAAGAATATCTTACATATAGATGAATGCAGCACTTAATATAACAAAGGTTAATAGCCAGTTGCACCGCTCTAGCTTAAATTTTAAGTTTCACTTAAACAAAAAATATCGAATCAGAATAATGATAGCAATATTTATGTCACATTTGATTTTTGAGTCTTGATACGAAATTGTTTAGTCAAGCGATACTTAAGTTTTAAAGGACAGCGGTGCAACTGGCCATTAAACTTTGATTCGGTCATTTTC
Organism: Dromius quadrimaculatus; assembly: GCA_963989225.1. NCBI lineage: Eukaryota > Metazoa > Arthropoda > Insecta > Coleoptera > Carabidae > Dromius > Dromius quadrimaculatus. The sequence goes on along the minus strand of OZ022325.1, from coordinate 37,306,529 downwards.
CTTTCCATGGATTTCCGCAGATTCGTTCATCTTCTTCTTCATAGCTTTCATAGCTTGCTTTTGTTCCATTGCAGATGACTTCTGTTCAACTGCCATCGTTTTCACTAGTTCTATCAGCATTTTCAGCTGTTTCTGCACCTCACTGATGGGTATTTACAAAAGTTCCAAAACAGTTTTTAGTACTTCACAGCACTGCAACTAAATTCTCTTTTTGCCTTCCGGATCTAAAAATTAATTCCACTTCATTTCTCAGGATCCCACTTCTGACACCAATTTGCCACAAATATTTTTTTTTTGTGATTTAATAGTATAACAGGGGTACGTTCCACTTAACGACCGCAACGATTGTGTCGCTCATTTTGCGTTCCACTTAAGGCCGCGGTTGTTGCGATCGAAGTTTCAAACGTCACGGACACGTCACTAGTGACGTCACTCCTTACAACGCTCGCAGTTAGAGCATGGGTCTGTGCGGTCGTTTGGGATTTCTCGCACACTTTTAAAATCTGACAGCTTGTATACAAACAAGAAAATGGCGGAAGGACAACAAATTCAGAAACTGTCTCTCATAAATGCTGGAAATGATAATGTTGTTGAAGTTTTAGTAACTCCAGAAGAAGACTAATTGTGGGGCAACTTTTTACTGCTCTAGTTAAATCTTTCCGTATAATTTCCAACAGAATTTTAAATGTAGCCCTTGACATTTTGCAAATAAAATAAAATTATCAGCTTGAGTTAAATTTTTTGAATCTTACAAGCGAACAACATAATAAATACAATCAAGTTGTCAATTCAACTTCAGGATAGTTTGTGACTCGAGGACGACATTTTCGCTTTTTTCTTTCATAAAGAGCTGTTTCCCATTCTTCATCAGAGCTTGAACTTTCCGAAAACTGTCTATTTATTCGACGCCTCATATGCGTACCAATGACAGTCATGTTTAGCTCGGCAGATATTTATCTTTTGACATATGTTCATAAGCCCGTTCCACTTAAGTTTTCGCCCGCGACGATGCCTAGCTAGTGGAACGGAGATTTGGTCGTTGTGAGCGCGGTCGTTGTAGTCGTTAAGTGGAACGTACCCCAGGTTACAGTACAATTTTTTCCTTTATAATTCGTCGCACAATAACAAAATCACTGGTCGTCACTTTTATTAAATGATTATTTTCCCACCAGCTCACGGGGCTTCATATACTCTTTGCCAACAAACTCAAGATATTTCATATTTGTGACAATATCAACGTAAGAGAGCTAACCATCATAGTTTGCAGATTGCAGGATTTGTTTGTTCTATTAGAGACATATGCATATAAAACAACTTTGATTGTTGGTATATTAAGTTTAGGATTATATATTTTATAAATTTATTCTGAATCTTTTCCAAGTTGATTTTATGGATTACATATTGAAGTGACCATATTATCGAGCAATATTCCAAATGCGGTCTTACTAAACTAATGTATATTTTTATCGTAAGGCACTTATGTTCGCCGAAATTTGTTTTTGAAATTGCATATTTCCTTAAAAAATTAAACCCAAATCAAACGTTTCTGCAACTTCTTCAAGGAAGTTATTATACAGTCTGTATTGTAAATTAAAATTATTTCTTCTCCTTGAGAATTTAATAAAACCGCATTTGTTATCATTGTTAAAGCACCACTCCAAGTCACTGCAGCTGTGGACATCTTCATCTGAATCAATTCGACAGCACTCTTTTAAATCATCCGCAAATAATAGAAATGAACTAGATTTTATGCAATGACTTATAGCATTTACAAAAATATTGAATAATATTGGCCCGAAATGAGAACTTTGTGGTACTCCGGATGACATTGGAGATAGTAAATGTTTAACCTTTATTATCCACTGCTGTTTTCTTCCATCTACGTAGGAATAAAATCACAGAGAACCAGATATGCCTAGTGCTTCGAATTTTGCAAGTAATAAATTGTGATTGATAGTATCAAAAGCATTCACGAAATCTATATAAATACAGTTGACTCGCTGATGATTGTGTATATCTAGATCTAGAGCTTCAGTTATGTGATTCTGGTAAACTATCAGATCGGTAGCTGTGGACCTACCTGTACGAAAATCACGTTGTTCATCCACAAAAATATTCTTGAAAAGATTTGAAAATTGACGCTATGTCGTGTAACAAACCACCCGGATTCAATACTAGAAGTTTCTAACAGGTTTCGCGTTATCAAATAATGTCCCTAGATTCATGACGTAACGTGCTGCTACGAGCATGAACGAAATGCGACGCGAGATAGTTTTGAAAAAGCCTCAATAAATGTATATAATCGCTATAAGCATGATTTTACGGTGACCGCAATAAGCACGCCACCATTTCAAGTAATCCACAAATTGTGTTTTGTTTCAAAAACTATAGTTTCAAAAGTTTCACTTACTTGAAAATAACACGCAGTTGCATCAACAAAACTTAAAACTTTAAAATTAAATCAAACATAAATAATTGTTGATTCAAGGATGAAGTTTAAAATACAATCAATCAAACAAATTGTAGAATTTTGGCCAATAGCCAATGCTTTATTGAAAGTAATGATTTGTTGATATTTCCAATACTTTTGTGGTTCAAATGACACATAGAGAGCAGAAACTTTATACCAACATCAAAATTACGATTCCAGGATTAACCTAGACTGTACGTTTACAAATTTACCAATTTCATTACGCTAAGCTTTTGGTACCTTTTACCAAAGCTGAGAAGAGACGTAACAGCGCTTGATTTCTAAGATTCAAATCCTTAACATTTCACAGTTAGATTTTGTTTAGACTATTTTTAAAGTGTCACTAATTCGTTTTAGATGAACAGTATTCGTTTTATCTTTATTTTTATTTATTACTACCAATCAATGGAACAATAAATATTAGTTAATCATGGTGAAATGCAATAAATTTGTTTGGATTAAATGTATTTGCAACAATTAAAATTAAATTTACCTAAAACTCCATTAAATAAGAAATATATAAATAAACAAATTTGCAATCTAACTTTTAACAATTTGCTTTATCAATTTCAATTTTTGGAACAGACTTTAAACTGTAAACGTTGAGAAGAAACAATGAAAATCAAAAGACCTTTTAAAGATCCAGATTTTTAGAAACATCTTAAAATCATTTCAAAAATTATTCTTGAATTTTCGTTTCAAATCTTAAAAACCAAGCTCTAAACGTAGCGTTCTTGAAAAAATTAAGGTAGTGATAATAAAAAAATAAATATTCCGATTATACATACGTTGCTTTCGCGACGCAAAGATAAATAAATAAAATGTTCATTCGACAAGTAATGACAAAAATGACTGCCTCATGTGAGAGAGGGAGCCATGCATCAGTCAAAGAGTTAAAACTCCACAAGATAAGCGAACGAAATTCGATATAAAAAACAATTTTCGTACTGATTAATCACCTAAATATAGCAAAAACAACGAAAAAGTGTTAATTTTTACTGACGAATTTATGTAATAGAAAAATTACAATGTATGTATCAAATTTTAAAGAAAAAACTTAGTAGAATTAAGTGTATACATTTTACTATTTGAATGAATATGAATTAGAAAAATATTGGAACTTTTATGATTACAATAACAAGAAAATCGTGACGCTCTTTTCTTGATAAATATTTAACTTGTATTACTTATTATCTCTGACAGTAATAAAATACTTGATTTGCGCAGTTCATCCAACATTGTAAATTTGTATACTATATTAGTAATCTATAATTTTTTATTTATTTCTTATTTTGTATTGACCAGGGTGAATTATCAGTACGCAAAAGTTTCTCATAAAGAAGCGAACAAAATAACAGCGCAGGCATATTAAGTACTCGAAAAAAAGATTCATTATGACATAACCTAAAATACGACTAATTAAATGCTCGACGAAACTAGGAATCCAGTGTGTGATCGTTTGAGAGATCATTTTAACACTGTACGACTTAATTAATAACAAAACTTAACAAACAAAAACAAAAATGATCCGATTTTGTGTCAGCATTAACCAATCAGCAGCTGAAATGTAACAGACAGTACCTTGTAGTCAAAAATATGAGTAACAATGATAATTTTTTTCAAACATTTCCATTGTCACAAATTAACGAACCCTTAAAAATAAACCAACTAAATATAATATAATCGCCCTTAATGTACAAATGAAAACAATATCTTTTCAACCTAAAAAATTTTACAAAAAATTACATCAATTGTTATAATGGATTTTTTAGATTGTATGAAGAATCTGAACATGAATAACTCGCACAAAAAACTAAATTTCATTTAATTTCAAATTATTAGAATCAAAATATATATTACACCACATTTTAGTGATTTATTTTCATGAAATAAAATAATTCACAAAAACAACAAAGTGTATTTCAATTTTTTCTTTTAATTTACCCAAAATTATAATTATCACAGCAAGGTACTGTCGGTTTTCTACGAAAAAATAATACTTTGCTCAAAAATGGTATTCATCCTTCAATTCTTGCCATTATGTTATTCAAGTCGTCTATAAATTTCATTCTGTAGGAAAAAATAAATTTCAAATTTGAAAAATAAATTTTTATTATTATATCAAAATAAGACTTATTACAGAAATTCGATTTCTAATCCCCAAAAAGTAATAGCTGCTTGAATAACAATATTAAAGTTAAGGAAGTGACGGAATTTTACTTCAATTAAAGTTGAATATTTGCGAATTTTGTTATACTCAAACTATCTGTTCATCAAATGGACAGCAATTTTCAAAATGAAAGTAACAAAACTTTTATGATTCGTCAAACAATCGACTTTGGCTTCGGTAATAATTTAAGGATAAATACCATCTTTCGCAATCTTCATTTCTTCGTAGCAATCTCAACTGTTACATCAAATTAAATAATATATCACATGAAGCTTAACGATACATAGTCCACACTGGGCGGAGTCTAGGGCGTGTCAATAGGTGGGGTGGGGGATTAGGGTCACAGTTCACGCTTCCGTGGAAGCAGTAGTCACTAGACTACCTTTGGGCGTATACGCCGTGGCGTTAGGATCCAGGGTTGATCCAGGTGGTGCAGCTGGACACGGACAAGGAGATTCTGCTAGACGCACGCGAGATATGGTCGTGCTGGGGGCTGGACCACTGCCGAAAGAATCGCTGGGCATCACGGCGAGGACTTGGGCAATCTTGCCTTTGAGTTCTTCGATTTCTTTCTCATGCGTTCGAATGAGACCTATAATTTAATTCAATATCAAGTTTTGTCATACACTTTAATTTGTTTCAAAATGAGGACAAACTATTATTTGTCTACTTGAACAAAAAAAAAAAAATATATATATATATATATATATATATATATATATATATATATACATATGTATATTTTCCAAGCATATTTGCACATAAATTCACTTGATAATAGACTAATCTCAAGAGTGGATTATAATAATAGATAGAACTAGTAGCTGTGTAACAAATTTAATCAGACGAGAGCTGAAACTATCATAAGTAAAGGAAAAGACAAAAAATATTTATGAACCTATATCCCAATTGTTATAATAAAAAAAATAAGAATTTTTTTTTTTAAATCCCGTTAGCTAATGGACATATTCATAGCATTGGCAGAAATTTGAATATAATTATATCGTAGATCATATATTGCTGATTAAACGTCTCATAAATCCTACTATAGTTCATTCCAATCAGGAACGGTTCAAGGGTTCCTATGGGACTACGATTTGAGCCTTCTGATTGGTCAAAATACGGATCAATTTCATATTACCACAAAAATCGCAATAAGCTATCTGTCAGTTGCTTTATTTGTCATTTGTTAGTCGTTTATCAATTTAAAACCATGTTTTTTTCAGACTATGATTCGTAATCTATGTGAACAAAGTGAATTCACAAGAATCATGTTTCTCTAGCCTGTCTTTAGTCGTAAATTCGTTATCCCCATTTCTTCACTTTGTAATCACTAAGTGACAATCCCCTTATCGGATTTTTCGCATGTTCACGATGATTGCAATAACAGAATAACAGATAGCAGCGCCGCAACGGTGTTTTTTTAAATTAACAGTTGATAGATTTCACTTTATAATGTATCTTAATAGCAAGTTCCATGTTTTATTTTCTAAATTATCTGTAGGTGATAAAATATTCTTTTGAGAATTTATTATATTTTATATTAATATTGATAGTATAATGCTCGCTTTACACGATCATATTATTACATACAATTTTTACATTCAATTTTACAAGTAATTTCTCTTTCTCATCATATTTGACAATCAGAGCTTTACTTGATCAAATATTCTCAGATAGCATAATAGCATGGCAACGCTTTGTAGTGGCAATACTTTGGACTCAGAATAACGACCAACTTCATTTTTGTTTTTGTTTTGTATTAGGCACTTGACAAAGATTTGAATGTTGTCCATACAACATTATCAATTTCGACGTATTTTCTTGATTCCACTTTTTTTATAATAGTTTTTCACAAAAACAGAAACCTTTTATGATGATATAAACATTAACACGCTGGCAGCTGCTTGATCCATAATAGGAATGTAGTTGAATGCTACACAGGATTCACACAAGGCAGCAACTACGAACTCCAAGATTCTAGATATCACCAAAATTTGATGAAAATTATCTTGTTAAATTAGAATATGCTCTTTTCCAACCATTTTTAGAACTTACTATTGAAAAATGCCATACTGTAGAATTCTGTCGCTTTAAATATAATTGAACAAGAAGATTTTGTAAAATTACATGTAACCGTGTAAAGCGGTCATAAGGATATTTCAACTTCTTCAACTTCAGTAATAGTAGAATAGTATATTGTGTGGTTAGGGACGAGACAAGACAATTTCATCCCAGGCATCACCCTAAGACTGAAATCGTGTTTTTTCCCGTGCTACACACTATATTTTCACATTACCTGCATTGAAACCAAGAGTTTCAATGTCAGGAGCCAGTCGGAAAAGGATATAATGTTAAAAATTAAATTAATTGAAATTCACTTATATATTTGATTATTTATTATTATCATTGTCAATTAAATTGTATTCATAATTTGTACTGGGCTTGTGCAGCTCATCATCTGTATTGTTTAATAAATAAATCATAATATAAAAACGGTTCAAGAGCTCTTATGTGCTAATGTGAAATTGATTCTCATTTTAGTCAATCAGAAGGCTTAATTCATTGTCCCATAAAAAATAAATAAATTATAATTTTACATTACGTTGTTAACAACTGTCATTTTGATGTATCAAAATATAATGGTTGGTACCATGAGCTCTGTTTTTGGCTGTACTAGGAGCGTTGTGTCAAGATGTGTTTTAACGCAATTAGAATTTTCCCAAATACTTTAGAAAATAATCTTCAGATACAAATTACAGAAAACACAATAGCTGGTACCACGAGCTCTGTTTTTGGCGATATTAAGAGCGTTGTATCAAGATGTGTTTTAACGCAATTAGAATTTTCCCAAATACTTTAGAAAATAATCTTCAGATACAAATTACATAAAACACATATACCTACAAAATTTATTTGCATATTTTCCATTAAAATAGCTTAAAATATTTATATTGCCTTGAAATTCTTCTTGAAATAACACTGCTAGTATAGCCAAAAACAGAGCTTGTGGTACCAACCAATATGTCTACAAAATTTATTTGAATATTTTCCATTTAAATAGCTTGAAATATTTATATTGCCTTGAAACTTTTCTCAAAATAACACTGCTAGTATAGGCTATGTGCAAAGGGGCGAAGTTTGAACAAATATCGATGCGAGTGCTCATGGTGAGCACAATTGTAAACATCGAACTCCATTTCATAGAATACGTCATTGAGCTGTCATTGAGCATTGCAGTTTAAAAGTGAAAATAATTGCATATAAAAAATGGGAAAACGTTTGTTCTGTTTCAGGCTATTGTGTTAAGGATGATTCCAGTGAAATATAGTTTCATAGATTTCATGTACCCAGTTATAACATAAAGAAACGAGTGAAGTGAATCAAAACGGTAAATAGAGTATTGTCTGTCTTTCATTATTAATCTATATAACAAATATGTTTTTCTACGATTACTATAGAAAACAATATATTTCTCATACAAAACACAACTAGAAAACTTACAATTTCACACAACTGTGCGAAAAGTCGTGAGAAATGATTTCTCACACCAGTTTGGCCAACTTATATATCAATAATTCATTCTGAATATTCTTTAGGTGATATATATATATATATATATATATATATATATATATATATATATATATATATATATATATATATATATAAAATAATTTAGATATTTTAATTGTTTGCTCTGCTTATTTATTGTGATATTAATTTTAGTTATGATTTGGAACATTATTGATATATTTTCTATCAGTTGATTGACATTTCATTGTTGTGTAATCTAATGGTTGGAACCTACGGAAAGATTGTATCTGATTGGCCCACTCTCACCAGGCGACCTTCTGATTGGTTCATTAGTTAGAGTTTTCTGTGATCTCGAGTAGCGTGTTTTCTTTTTCGTCACTTACCATTTTCCAACTGCAGTAATGATATTTGTGGATATCTAATTTTGGTTATGATACAATAATTGCATACATAATTTCTCGATTTCAACAGGATGTGATGGAACGTGTTTTGTCTGCTTCAATTTGACAGTTGTGATTCGTAGTGTTGCCAACCTTCGGAATATATATTACAAGAATAAGAAAATAATTCCAACAGAACTTAGTGCAATTTTGTTAATCTTGCTAAATATATATATATATATATATATATATATATATATATATATATATATATATATATATATATATATATATATATATATATATATATATATATATATATATATATATATATATATATATATATATATATATATATATATATATATATATATATATATATATATATATATATATATATATATATATATATATATATATATATATATATATATATATATATATATATATATATATATATATATATATATATATATATATATATATATATATATATATATATTTAGCAAGATTAACAAAATTGCACTAAGTTCTGTTGGAATTATTTTCTTATTCTTGTAATATATATTCCGAAGGTTGGCAACACTACGAATCACAACTGTCAAATTGAAGCAGACAAAACACGTTCCATCACATCCTGTTGAAATCGAGAAATTATGTATGCAATTATTGTATCATAACCAAAATTAGATATCCACAAATATCATTACTGCAGTTGGAAAATGGTAAGTGACGAAAAAGAAAACACGCTACTCGAGATCACAGAAAACTCTAACTAATGAACCAATCAGAAGGTCGCCTGGTGAGAGTGGGCCAATCAGATACAATCTTTCCGTAGGTTCCAACCATTAGATTACACAACAATGAAATGTCAATCAACTGATAGAAAATATATCAATAATGTTCCAAATCATAACTAAAATTAATATCACAATAAATAAGCAGAGCAAACAATTAAAATATCTAAATTATTTTATATTTGTGAAAATAGATTTAAAATCTCAGTTATACGAATGATTTACCTACATATTTCATTAAAAACTGTAATCGTAGAAAAAGTATAGTGTACAACACGTATAGAATCACCTCGTGTGAAATAGGTAATTTTCTATACTTGTTGTACAATATACTATTATAATTCAATTGTGAAATTAGAAATATTCATCATCGACTTGGGATTCATGAATTTACCTCTATCTCTAATTTGTAAGATGTTTCAGTGATAGAAGTTTGTCAGATGCACTTCGCAATAATTTTGTTGTTAATATTGTCAGCAACCTATTCTTCAACATGTATATGGCAAAACTAATTTCACGCTTCATGCACGTAGCCTATAGGCTACGTGCATGAAGTCTACTAGCGCCTCTAGCGGGCACTGGAGAACGATTGAACTCCATTTTATCATTGTTTCATACCTATAATTTTTTAAATGTACTAATATTATTTAATTCAGCTGTGTGCGTACAATATAACTTGCATAGCATAAAAGGTACGTTGAAATTATTTATTTTGAGTATTTTTTTCTTCAATTATAACGTACCTATTATAGAAAAAACGTCTCAATTCGTCCAAATTGACAGGATAACCTCAAATTATGACGCCGATGATATTGCAGATCGGGTTTGTATTTATCAAACACTGTATCCCTTCTACCGAGGAAGCATTGAAGAAAAGCGTGAAATTATTTTGCCATATTAAACATGTTGCTGACAATATTACCAACAAAATTATTGTGAAGTGCATCTGACAAACTTCTATCACTGAAACATCTTACAAATTAGAGATAGAGGTAAAATCATGAATCCCAAATCGATGATGAATATTTCTAATTTCACAATTGAATTACAAACATATTTGTTATATAGATTAATAATGAAAGATAGACAATACTCTATTTACCGCTTTGATTTACTTCACTCGTTTTTTTATGTTATAACTGGGTACATGAAATCTATGAAACTATATTTCACTTGAATCATCCTTAACACAACAGCCTGAAACAAAACAAACGTTTTCCCATGTTTTATATGCAATTATTTTCACTTTTAAACTACAATGCTCAATGACAGCTCAATGACGTATTCTGAGAAATAGAGTTCGATGTTTACAATTGTGTTCACCATGAGCGCTCGCATCGATATTTGTTCAAACTCCGCCCCCTTGCACATAGCCTATAGCCAAAAACAGAGCTTGTGGTACCAGCCAATGTTTTAAAAAAAAAACTAATAATGTTAAATTGCAAGATTGCAAGTCGTCTTGGTGTTACCAACAGTCACATAAAAAAACAGAATATTGAAAATCAACGTTTTCAAAATATAAACTGAAATATTTGATATTTTTGTAAGAAAAGAACCCATTTAGAAAAAAATATAATGTGGACACCATATAACTTACTTGTAGATCTTTTGACTGATTATAGTAATTAAGGTATCAAGGGTGTTAAAAGGACAATAATGCCTGAGCTCAACAGTGTACTTTCCGAGGGCCTCTGGCCCGAGGTGTGTACGTTGACCGTAGGCATTATTGTCTGTTCAACTCCCGTGTTGCCTTCAATGTTTAATGTCCGATTTTTGTTGTATTTCAATCAAAATTTTTAGTAATGTATGTCCTGTCATTGTGATTCCTGTCAGAGAAATTACTCTAGTTACTTGCTGTAACTAGGCAACTTGTTTGTTATTTTTCAAAATAATGCCCGAGGGTATTATTTTGAAACATAATGCCCTCGGGCATTATTTGTTACGTAACTACCCTGAAACAATGTTATTATGACAGCAATAATAAACTAGTCGGACATTAATTAAATTAATGACACTGATATTGACAGTAGGCAAAATCGATTGCAACCAAAATTTGAAGTGCTCATTTAAATACTACAATAATTCTAAATACAAAATTGCAACATTCTATAGCTGATTGCTCTGGATTTATGCGAAGAATTTGAAAAACTGTTTACTAAACTACACTTACAGTTCAGCCGATCGCAATCATAATGCAAGGTATACAACTAGATGTTATAAAAGTACTTCAATACGGAATTTCAATATTCTACGGCTGATTGTTTTGAATTGATGCGAGAAATTAGAAAAAACTGTTAATAAAGTTTACTTCCGGTTTAGCAGATTGGGACTAAAATAGGAAATAACCATTTAGATGCTATAGCAATTTCAAATATTGAATCTCAAAATCTTTTTGGATTTATACGAAAAATTCAAAAAAAGTTTCAAAGTGCACCTCCGGTATACGTACATACGTACGTACCAACGTCAATCCGAAAATAGTACTTTGTGCAAGTGAATAGAAAACAAATTTACGGCCTAGATACATAAAAAAAAAATTGACAAAAAATACTATACTACCTACAACCAATTTCAGCACAAGTCCGTTATTAAAAATTGAATATCTGCTGTGGCCATCACAATACTTCCCCGACCATAATTTCATGACTAGTTTCTTCGATGTTTCATAAATTCAGAGTGCCGCATCAATTAATAGCAAACATATTCAAAGTGACAGCTGTCATTGTCAAAGTGACAGCTATCATTGTCAAAGTGACTTCTTTCATTGTCAAAGTGGCAGCTGTCATTGCCAAAGTAACGGCAGTAATTGTCAAAGTAATAGCTGTCATTGTTAAAGTGACAGATAGTGGTTATATTTTAGTCCTTACATAAAATAAGAATTTTTAAAAATGAAGAGCTGTCTTCTAGAATTCCAGGACCTTCTTTTCATTGGAACATACAGTTTTGACATTTGATCTTATCAAATCTCTTGGAGGCAGAAAAAATGAAATGAGGCACTGAAATCTACGACTATCTGACGATCTATTAATCTTTAATTTGTATCATGTGAACGAGGATTTAAATTTAAATTTAATAAAAATTCTTTGCCAACCTTGGCGGTTACTAATAAGCCGTTCTGCGTTTTTTCAATAACAAAATGTGCTTTGCACATTGTTCAAGATTTTTACACATAATTTAACTGGTTCGATGCAATGTACCTCTGATCAAATTGCTGATGATGGATGATTATTTGTGCATCCGAAACATCCAACGTCTGTATAATAAAAAGACTTTTTCAATTTTGTTGTAAATTGTACCTTTTCATTGATCCTGAAGCCTTCACACAAATCATATAAATAATTTTTATCCCAGGATTTACAATTCTATTTTTTTTCTATTTAAATGTTAACTTTCTAAAGGGAAAAGTTAGAACTCTTTACGCGTGCAAGTAAGAGATTTTGTAGCCAATCATCTTAAGATCGAGAAAATCACAGGACAGAATAAAAGCAATATTACAAGGGGCATTCGAAAAAAAAATCGACTTTTCATTTATTATACCATAAGTAGTTGAAGTATTATCGATTATTTTTGTGGTGGTATCACGAATGTTTATTGTGCGTCTGAATACCATGAGTGTGCAGCACAAGCACAATAAACATGAGTGATTGCACCACAAAAATAGTCTATAATACTTTAACTACAAATGGTATATGAAGGACTATTCCAGGAGTCAAACCATTTCTTCAAATTAATTTTCTATGAATCTAGTTACAAGTCACGCAATTTTCATAGGAACGAGTAAACAAACTTCTGTCAAACTGAAAAATTAGAGTTTCTTGCATTTTCTTTGACGAATAATAAAGAAATAAATTGCGTTTTGGTATGAAAACTAGTTCAAAAATGTTTGGTGATAGAACAGAAGATTAAATTGATGAAGGTATTCAGAAAAATATTCCATTAAATACGAAGAGAACACAAATTGGAGATAACCCCATCTTTGAGTGAAATACTCACTTTGATCACTAGTGTAATACCCGATGGTATTTCTACACGTCCAAATACTCACTGATATGCACCGTTTCTATGGCGATTTAGCATTGTTAACCTTGTTATAAATACTACGAATGGAATAGTTGGATATATTTTTCATTGAAACCGGTATATTTCTTATTAGAAAAGATTGCAAATGCATTTTCTTACTCTCTCGAATCTCCAATAACCGCTTGGCCTCCCCTAGTGCGCTAAACAAGTCCAGTTTAATCCTTGTTTCAGCAGATAGCGAGTTCTCTAAATGCTGGTTTTTGTCCTGCATAGCTGACAGCGCTGCCATGAGGATATCTGTGTCGTGTTGCTGTTCAGCGAGGGCTGCAGCCTCGCGTTCTGCAGCTGCACATCGTTCATCTGCCCAACGTGCCGCAGCACGTGCTTCTTGTAGCTCTTGCTCTAGGTCCCGACGACGTGCACGACATTGCTCTGAGCATTGCTGAGAGACAGTTTGCTGTTGAGCATGAGCATGGGCAGCTTCACGTTCTCGTTGCTCTCGCTAAAACGATAATTCAATTTGAAATAATAGTTTTTCTAAAATTGTAAAAGGAAAAGACAGAATCGATAGGTATATTCAACTATAAGTGCTTTTGAAATTTTATTCTAGACTGAAATTATATTTGGGAAAAACATGTTTTTTTTTGTATACTTGATGGAAAACATTAGGTTTAGGGCCAGTTTCACCAAAGCCAGTTAAATTTATCCAGAGGTTATTTTAAACTATTGTTGATATAATTGTAACTATAGTTATTAACTCAAAATAACCTCTAGATAAATTTAATTGACTTTGGTGAAACCAGAAATCAGTAAAGAAAAGTGCCAGTTTTCTAATTAGCAACACTTTTCTAATTAGCAACAAAAAATGCACTATGACATGCGCCCAAATGACAACTTTGACCTACTTAAGAAAAAAATACAGTTTAAACATGTAGGAGAACAAAAATTCTCTCGATTTCACCAGAAACAAATGGAAAGTTGCTTCTTTAGCGGCATCCAGAATTTTGCGAGAATCTTGAGCTTCTGACGCTTCTGACAAATTAATTTTTAATATTGTTTGTTTGTTACTATGCTTTTATTTAGCAGTTGTCAAATGCGTTACTATGTTTTGCAAGAACACAACCAACACAACCTTGACTAGTATTTCTGTAGAAAATTATTTCTATTCTTGGCGTCTTCCACTCAAGTTTTTCCATCAGTTATACAAAAAATAGCATGTTTAACACGTAAGAAAAGTGATATTACTTTGCTCGTGTAAATTTAATTAACTCGCTCGTTGCTCTCGCTCGTGAATTGGAATATTTACACTCGCTAGTAAACTCCCACTTTTCCCTACTTGTTAAACAATCTACTATTTCTGCTTATGCATTGAAATGACATCGATTCTATGAACATATTTTGCCATCAGACACACATATGGCTGCACCTCTGAATATAGTACTTACCTACAACAAAATTATCAACTATAAATTTCTATCTCTTGCTATAATGGATTATCTTTTACAAGCAATGTCTTGATAAACGGTAAAATTAGGATATCCAAGATCAAAAAATTGATGATTTGATAAAATAGATCTCACTTTCAAGAGATCAGAATACGGACCGATTTCGTATTTCATAACTAGAGCATGGTTAATTTTTGCTTTTGAAAATAAAACAAACAAAAATCAAAATCACGAACATGAATACCATCAGCTCCAGAAATTAAATACGATTTATTTTTCTAATCTAAAAATAAAAAAAAATGTAACCTAAATCACAACCTCTCATATTGCGATACTAAGTTTCTTGATTATATTTTCAGAGAGAAAAAAAAAAAACTCAATCTAAATCATTAATTTCAATATTTTATAAAATTGTTGGAAAGAGCTAGATAAAGATATAACACAATAAAACACGAAAGTAACCATTTCTTCATTTTTTAAAAAGTTTAGTATAGAGTAAGGTCTAATTAAGTTTTTGGTATAACATTTTTTCGAAAAATGCGAGAGTTATTTCGGTCATATTAAATCCAGATAAACTGTCACTATTACACAGATTCTAGCAGTCAATGTCTATAAAACTATACAAGAGATTAAAAAATCTCAATTATTTTGTTCGCTTTGCTTATAGAAATAAAAAACCAATAAATTTGTGCCTCAAATATATTTTCCTCTCAAAAACTGCAGGATGAAAGAACACGCGATCGGTTGCCAACTTTTATAAATTCAACGACCATATATCGTTTTCACATTGGATGTTCAGCGGAACGATGCTGAATTGAGCATATTTTAAGCTTTTATTCTTCAACTTTTAATACGTTCTTAATCCCATGTTCGAATTGGGCACAAAATAAATTGTAGATACCTACTGATGTACCTGTTCTGTAGAATGTGGAATAAATTTATTTGAGGTGAGGGATTTATACGAATGATCGAAAATAGTTATTTGTGTATCAAGGCCGTAAAGATTATCTTTTTTGGTCGAATCTGTTGTTTGCGGCCGAAGCGTAGCTGAGGCTGCAATTCAGGTGAGACCAAAAAAGAACTGTAGGCCGAGGTGCACACAACGTTTTTTAGGCGATCATCACGAAATAATTCAAAATTACAAAATTTTATCAATTTATTTCTAAAACATTGCAATTGTAAATCTTAGTTGCCGCTGAAATTGTTTTATTTTATTGTCTTCTAAACAAAGTGACATTTGTAAAAAATGCGTATCAATTTCTTGAATTGCACGAACTATGAAGGTTGACGGTAGAATATAATATGTATTTCGTCGAAAACTGTTTCTTAAAGAGTTCATCAAGCAGCCCATATAAGTAGGTATGAAGTGTTTATGAAATAGTCTTTGACAGATCAGTCCCAAAAAGTAATATTTGACAGATCAGTCCCAAAAAGTAAAATTTGACAGATGTGTACCAAAAAGTGAAACTTCACGGCCGCAAAAGGAGCCATAGAAACAACTTTTTTGTTATGATCGCCTAAAAAATCAATTTAAATAAAGATTTTTGTTGTTTCACTCGATAGTTTAAGAGCTTTTTATTTTTTGTACGACGGAAACCAAAGTTATATTAGACGAAGAGCTGGCGACATAAAAATGCAAGATATAATGAGGAAAAAACGGAAGAGAACATCGAGGCAGACTGTGATGAAGAGCGTGGTTTCGATCACGCTTCACAAATTTTCTCCGTACATGTTACTATATATGATATATTATTTTGTCAATTTTCAACAATGAGATAACAATTTCTATATTATACATATAGAATAGGAGTGCTAAAAGATATATTCAACATCAGAATGATTTTTTTATTAACAAAAAAATACTATGCGAATTCGGAGTCATTCTATTTGGCTGTTAACATCGGATTTATCGTACTGTATCTTCTTCGCTTTCCGAATCGATCATTGAACACGTAGCTACTGTATACGTATTCAGTGAATGAAATGTCACAATCGCAAGTCACTACCACAAAAAGATTAATGATCCATTTTATTACGCGTCGAGAACAACAACTATAACAAGCAACTAGCTGAATGAAATCAAATAATAGAACGCGCGATTGCCTGAGCTTAGATAAATTATGCCTTGTTCACATGAACGTACTAGGTACGAGAATGACGCGTTTACACATTGATTATTTATATATCGATGTATCGATATATCGCCAGATTAATATTGTCGATTCCGATATACCGGTATCGCCGATATGTAGAATGTTACTTTTTTGTTGATGCTACTTTTTGGCTGCGTGAAGAAGGCAGGCCAACATTGAGCAGAAATGTTGATTATTTCATATACGTTAGTGCTTCGTTAGTGCTCTTCACTGCTTCCAAAATTTTTGAGAAAAACTTAATAGTCTTTGAGAAAATTCACAAATAAAAATTACCTGCTCACTTCACGCCAGCAGGCCATACATAGATTTTCGACTAAAATACAAACATAATTTGTTAGGGCTTTGTTAGTTCCCTTTTCTGCTTCCTATTGTTTTTCAACGCGTGTACTCCAACTGGCATTATAAATATTTTGACTTGACCTGCTAACTTCACGCCAGCAGGTCACAAACGCGCATTTTAAGAAAAAATTATCATGGTTCGTTTGTGCTTCGTTAGCGCTCTTTGCTGCTGATAATAATTCTCATATTTAGCTACGCAAGTTAGCAATAAAATAATATTTTACTTGGCCTGCCAACTTCACGCTACCCGGCCAAGAAAATATTCAAATTTGAAAATATAAATCATATAGTTCGTAAATACTTCATTAGTGCCGTTTACTGCTGTACATAGCTTTTAAATTCGACTACGCATTTTGCAGAAATAGAATAAAAATTACCTCTTATACTGACTTCATGCGGATAGGTTCAAGATTGGTTGCTTGACTTACATAAACAATGTGAAATCCATATGAAATATCAATCAAATTCTTAAACATTATTGATACATATTTTATTAAAATTTCTATATTCAATTGTAGGTAATCTATAACTCAAAGAATAGCGATACGCTTATTCTTATTCAAAATAAAATAAGATAAAATTTCTTATTTGATCAGACGTATAGCTTGTCCTTTAGCGGCCTAAGACTTCAAAAATTACAACTAATACTCGTAAATCTTGGAAGCTCTAATTATTTAGCTATAGGTACAGAGGTGGTCATTGAAATCTAAGGGGTGGAACCTTTTTCTACCCAGTCTTTTGAGATATGAGCAAACTCGAATCCATAATATTCGATAATATATCTATGTCTCACAGAATGCGAAACCATATTATTCAAATCTAGAAAATTCAAATCTGTAGGCTACGTGCATGAAGTCTACTAGCGGCTCTAGCGGGCAATGGAGAACGATTGAACTCCATTTTATCATTGTTTCATACCTATAATTTTTTAAATGTACTAATATTATTTAATTCAGCTGTGTGCGTATAATATAACTTGCATAGCATAAAAAGGTACGGTGAAATTATTTATTTTGAGTATTTTTTTCTCCAATTATAACGTACCTATTGAGAAAACGTCTTAATTCGTCCAAATTGACAGGATAACCTCAAATTATGACGCGGATAATTTTGCAGATCGGGTTTGTATGTATCAAACACTGTATCCCTTTTACCGAGGAAGCATTGAAGAAAAGCGTGAAATTAGTTTTGCCATATTAAACATGTTGAAGAATATATTGCTGACAATATTAACAACAAAATTATTGCGAAGAGCATCTGACAAACTACCATCACTGAAACATCTTACAAATTAGAGATAGAGGTAAATTCATGAATCCCAAATCGATGATGAATATTTCTAATTTCACAATTGAAACAAACATATTTGTTATATAGATTAATAATGAAAGACAGACAATACTCTATTTACCGCTTTGATTCACTTCACTCGTTTTTTAATGTTATAACTGAGTACATGAAATCTATAAAACTATATTTCACTTGAATCATCCTTAACACAACAGCCTGGAACAGAACAAACGTTTTCCCATATTTTATATGCAATTATTTTCACTTTTAAACTACAATGCTCAATGACAGCTCATTTACGTATTCTGAGAAATGGAGTTCAATGGTTACAATGGTGCTCACTATGAGTGCTCTCATCGATATTTGTTCAAACTCTGCCCCCTTGCACTATAGAATACAGGAATGATAAGATTGTGCACCATATAATCCAAAATTAATCAAGATAATTTTATTAAATGCAGTATCAACTAACTCACTGCTGAAAAAATTCAACATCATATTAATCAAAGTTAGATAATAATTAATCTCTACATGTTGTCATCTATTTATCGGACACAATAATATGCCGTGTTCACACCATATGTATATTTGTTGTACGTGTTGTACGGAGAAAAATGGAACTAAAAAATCATATGAAAATGGCTTCGCCGCTATTTTGATCGCACAAAAGCAAGGTCACGAACTATATGCTGCTCATTTCAACTGACAGTTGTTTGTAGGTTAGCGTTAGTTTTTATTCCTGGTTTTATTTGATACATTTCTTATATTTTCTATTTGTTTTTATTTTCTTCTTTTTTTAACTTTCCGCTTTTTTATACTTTTTAAAATTATTGCAGAAGTCGCTGTAATAACCATATAATCGGAGCTTGGACTCATTTTCAAAAATTTTATAATTATTTAAAGTTTTGCTAGTCAAAAATGAGTGTGACATAAATATGTATAAACAAATTTCTGTAAAACTTAAACAGTCAATTCAGGTTATGTCAACTGTTTGTAAACCACGGAAGAAGAAAACGAAGAAGATTTCGTATGATTTTTTGTTGTACCAGTGTGAACACATTTGTATATTTTTCATCTCACAAATTTGTTCTCTTTTGCGTACAACACATACAACAAATATACATATAGTGTGAATACGGCATAACGCATTCATATACTCATAGATGAAACTAGTGTTAGGATTCATAATACAATAGGCGTGTTTCTTCGGGCAATCTAAGTCTTCATAATTCAGTGAATCATGTTTCTTTGGTCGTTATTCGTTATCCCCACTTCATCACTTTATGATCAAAAAGTGACAATCCCCTTACCCTTCTGAATCGGACGTTTTGCATGTTCACGATGATTGCAATAACAGAATCTGTGTAAATTTGAAATATGGCGGATAGAACACAACAAGAAAATCGTTGGTAAAACAATAAATGTATATCTCGCATCTAATATGAAGGGATGAATATACGAATAATAATAAATAATAAATAGTTCTTGAAAAACCAGCTATTTAATGGATTATAATAAAAATCAATACTGAAAAATTCTGATATTTTAACTAATTACAAGAGAAAAAATTGCAAAAAATCATAGTTATAAAATATATTTTTAAAAACGAATATATAAATATTCTCAAATCAAAATATGACCTATGATTCGTGGTTAGTTGTTTTCTTGTTTCAAAAAATAATCATGATTCATATACAGCGAATATGATCCTGAGATTCACAGTATGATTGTCGAAGAAACACGCCTAGTAGCTGGCGCTAATGAGAGTAACAGTAAAGACATGATGGTTTTCAGGTTGGGGACATTGCTAAATTTTTAACTAAATTTATGTTGGGAACATTTAACCATTCAATGGTACTGTCAGATCCAAGGCAGCAAATTTGAAATCCTCGTACAGAATCAAAAAACAATAATTGAATGGATGACTATGTATCAATGCAGAGAACTGGAATTGCCGCGTATTCTTGTTGTTTTGTGCAGACACATAGTATGAATAAAACTATAAAAATGCGCGGCACAGAAGCAAACCAAAATTATGTATGATTTTTTGGACAGAAGATGGCGCACTAAGTAATTATTTAAATAAACCTATAAAATCTAAATAGAATAAAAACAATAAAAAACTAAATCCACCACAACTCAACTTGAGTTCAGTGTACTGTTTTTGGTAAATGTAAGATGTTTTTAGCATGCAAGTGCACAGTATTCATCGACTACACAAGGTGTCAAATTTTAATATGAAAATAGTGCTTATAGGCTACGTGCATGAAGTTTACTAGCGCCTCTAGCGGGCAAAGTAGAACGATTGAACTCTCATTTTATCATTGTTTCATACCTATAATTTTTTAAATGTACTAATTATTGCACTTGCACGCAATTTGTGAAGATAACTCTACTATTTATTCATAAAATGATAAACTCAAAAATTGACAAATCCTTTTTATATTTGATATGAATATGACATACTAACGATAACATAAATTGTCACCATAGTTATTTTTGAAATACAAAACAAACTACTATGATTCTAAATTAACATTGCAAAAAGAATATAATGTTACAATATATTTCAACACTAATATTATTTAATTCAGCTGTGTGCGTATAATATAACTTGCATAGCATAAAAAGGTACGGTGAAATTATTTATTTTGAGTATTTTTTTCTCCAATTATAACGTACCTATTGAGAAAACGTCTTAATTCATCCAAATTGACAGGATAACCTCAAATTATGACGCGGATAATTTTGCAGATCGGGTTTGTATGTATCAAACACTGTATCCATTTTACCGAGGAAGCATTGAAGAAAAGCGTGAAATTAGTTTTGCCATATTAAACATGTTGAAGAATATGTTGCTGACAATATTAACAACAAAATTATTGCGAAGTGCATCCGACAAACTTCTATCACTGAAACACCTTACAAATTAGAGATAGAGGTAAATTCATGAATCTCAAATCGATAATGAATTTTTGTAATTTCACAATTGAATTACAAACATCTTTTTTATATAGATTATTAATGAAAGACAGGTAATACTCTATTTACCGCTTGGCTGAATCTATTCATCCGGCGACCGGACAAAAATATTTTTTAAAATTTTTCCGGTAACTGGATGAATAATATATTTTTATTCATCCGGCTAGAAAAATATATCATCAACTGTCCAATTCTGCATTAATAAATACAGTATACCCTCGAAGGTTACATTATATCTTTCCAAAATTCTTTTAAACCATGCTTTGATACTTTTATACTAGCTATATACACTTTGAAGTATCCAAAGTGAATAAAATATAATTGGAAAGTATTCGAATATCACAAAATGAATAGTTATTCCGAGAGTAATTCATTTATTATAGAAATTCAAAATTACCTCCAAGTCAGAATTCATGAAAACAATGTCAAATGTCCTAAAATTATATTTGCTTCAATTACGTAATATATTAAAATTCACATTTATCACATATCCATAATTATTTTGTCAATCTCTTGAGTCCCGAACATTCCAAATGATACCATACATAACAACCTATGCTTTTTTTCAATTTTGAGTATTTATCAATCAATTTTTGGAAATTTTTTATTGAGAGTACTTCTTTACAACAGTTTTCTTTGCTTTCGTAGTAAAATATAGCTGTTGATATGAATTGAAGTTTTTATTGGACTGAATTAATGAATTACATGATTATTTGAATATGAACAGAAATGACAGATCGATGTTTTTTGAAAAATTGAAAATCAGGTAAATAAGTTCATTCTATCAATTTACCTCTGCATGTATCCAAATAAGTTCTAAAAAGATAAATTAAATTCTATCAAATATACCAGGAACGACTTTAGAGAATTAATTTTATCACGATTAACTATCCCCACTAACATTTAATTGAATGACGGATCAAATTTTTTTGCGCGCAAAAAAAAAAATAACCGGACGAATAAAAATATCTTATTCCTCCGGTAGCCGGATCATTAGTCACATCGTTACCGCTTTGATCCACTTCACTCGTTTTTTTATGTTATAATTGGGTACATGAAATCTATGAAACTATAATTCACTTGAATCATCCTTAATACAACAGCCTGAAACAGAACAAGCGTTTTCCTATGTTTTATATGCAATTATTTTCACTTTTAAACCACAATGCTCATTGACAGCTCAATAACGAGGATTTCAAATTTGCTGCCTTGGATCTGACAGTACCATTGAATGGTTAAATGTTCCCAACATAAATTTAGTTAAAAATTTAGCAATGTCCCCAACCTGAAAACCATCATGTCTTTACTGTTACTCTCATTAGCGCCAGCTACATTGTATTATGAACCCTAACACTAGTTTCATCTATGAGTATATGAATGGGTTATATTGTGTCTGATAAATAGATAATAACATGTAGAGATTCATTATTATCTAACTTTGATTATTATGATGTTGAATTTTTTCAGCAGTGAGTTTGTTGATACTGCATTTAATAAAATTATCTTGATTAATTTTGGATTATATGGTGCACAATCTTATCATTCCTGTATTCTATAGATTTGAATTTTCTAGATTTGAATAATATGGTTTCGCATTCTGTGAGACATAGATATATTATCGAATATTATGGATTCGAGTTTGCTCATATCTTATAAGGCTGGCTAGAAAAAGGTTCCACCCCTTAGATTTCAATGACCACCTCTGTACCTATAGCTAAATAATTAGAGCTTCCAAGATTTACGAGTATTAGTTGTAATTTTTGAAGTCTTAGGCCGCTAAAGGACAAGCTATACGTCTGATCAAATAAGAAATTTTATCTTATTTTATTTTGAATAAGAATAAGCGTATCGCTATTCTTTGAGTTATAGATTACCTACAATTGAATATAGAAATTTTAATAAAAAATGTATCAACAATGTTTAAGAATTTGATTGATATTTCATATGGATTTCACATTGTTTATGTAAGTCAAGCAACCAATCTTGAACCTATCCGTATGAAGTCAGTATAAGAGGTAATTTTTATTCTATTTCTGCAAAATGCGTAGTCGAATTATATAATATAACTTTGAGAATCGGACTGTTAATTAATATCACATTTATTTATTGAAAGTTAGAAGAAAAATAAAGTCTTGTATCACACTGTTTAAAATATTATTTTTTGTTGACCGGTTTCGACTACTGAGTAGCCATCTTCAGAACCGGGAGACTATAACAAGAAGATACATGAAAACTTAAAATTCTAATTTGGAACAAATACAAATGTAATTTAATAATCATACTCACACTATATAACTACAGGATTCAAATATGCTTCAAAGTTTCAACGTAGATAGATGGTTAAACGTATAACTTGTATAAATAAAATAAAATATATAAATTAATTTATAGAAAATAGAAGTATATCGTAAAAAATTCTTGAAATAATCAAAATATGTCAATGAAAAACAAATTGACAAAATTTTTGAAAAGTAAAAACTAAATTAAAACACTGTGTAATTTTGATGTTGTTAAATTTGTTTGATCATTCAGACATAAATATTTATTATTTTTAATGAATCTTTTGATTTCCAAAACCTCCATTTTTCTTCTAACTTTCAATATTATTCATATCACACTAGGGTTAAATCATTCTCATCACATTTATTTTGTTATTTTTTATTACTCATGCAGGATAACAACTATTTTGCGCACGTTTTTTCGGGCGGTAAATGGCTCTTTGGCTTTTGAGTGCACCAAGTATAATTTGAGTGCGACAAGTAAACCATTTATCGCTCGGAAAAAATAAGTGCAAAATAATACTTAGCCCGCAATCGTAATAAAAAATAGTATATACTATTATGGCACTGTTGATTTCAAGGAAATTATCAATAAACATTTCCGTAATTTTACTGGTTGCTGGTAGGGTGAAATTAAAAATACAAGTGTCAAGAAATGCAGAAATTTTTCCTCTGCAATAAACTATTCAACTTTTTTGATGTCAAATAATTAGGGAAGCCAATAATTTAATATTTCAAAAATAGCATTGAAAAAGATCGGATGCGTTCTTCGAGTCACCACCCTGTATATGTATAATACTGAAATTATTTTCTAATTGTTGACAATTAACGAAATCATATATCGTATATAGTAACGTATCGTACGCAGTCTGTCTCGATGTTCTCTTCCGTTTTTTCCTCTGCCATTTAGCACATAGCTTCGTTGACAATTGAGCAATTATTACCAATAATTTTCAATGATGAGCCTTATCAATTTTTTTCTTGTAGGGGGTAGAGTGATAAGAATGGTGTGGCTGTTCCCAAGCAGTTTTGAGTTGCGAAATATTGAAAAATTGTGGTATTCATGCAAGATATAATTTTTTTTTTTACTTATTTCAGGTCATTTTATTGATCTGGTTCTTATTATTGGATATCATTAGACCCTAAACTAGTCCGTAGATATTTCAGATCTTGTACGGATCCTAGAGCAAAAAGCCAAAAACGTGAGAAAAAATAGTTTTTTCAAAATAAAATTATTTTTTAAGGGAGTTTTTGCGCACTTCCAAGAATAGGCCAGATAGCATAAATAGTCCTGCTATTTAGCTTTATACTGCCATTAGGCGCATGCAAATATCTTCATTTGTTGACGCGAAAACTCAAATTAAGTAAATCTACTTTCTTACAACTAAGTGAAAATCTATGATTATATAGGTGATTGATAAAGTTGGACACGTAAATATAATTTTTAGGTGAAAAATATATTATATTTTATACATCTCATGAGCAAATGTTTTTATATAGATATATACGAACTATGTACAAAAATTTTGAATTAACAGTTCAATCTTTTTCGTCGCTGGTTTCCCATCCGTTTGAAGCGGAAAATTACGGAAAGCTGCGAAATCGAACTCGTTCGAATTCACATGAATGATCCAAATGTATTGTTTGGAGGAGAGTCGTGTTCACTAGGTCCGTATCGTTTGTCAGTGTTCGTACATATTGCTGCGAAGTGCGACCCGATCACATTTTTTTTTTATTCCACTTGCGAATCAGTGCGAATCACACAGTGCATATATGTTGAAGTATCAAAAGGTAATAATTCCAGTGATATGAACTCTTCATGAATATCAACACACATCTGTTTGAATACTGCAGTAATGGACGAATGGCGTTCGCCTGAATTCGTCATTTCGCAGCTCTCTGCTTACAATAGTCGGAAAGCATTATTAGTTACTTATTTTTCATGTTCGTCCCGTAGAAATATCAACAAAAAAATTATTTTAATTGACTAATGAAAACAGAAACAAACAATTCAACATATTTGTACAAAGTTCGTACATACCTATATTACAAATTTGTTCATCAGACGTATGAAATATAATATATTTTTCACCTAAAAATGATATTTGCGTGTCTAACTTTATCAATCACCTGTATAATCATAGATTTTCACTTTAAATTGTAAGAAAACAGATTCACTCAATTTGAGTTTTCGCGTCAACAAATGGAGATATTTGCATGCGCCTAAGCTAAATAGCAGGGCTATTTATGCTATCTGGCCCATTCTTGGAGATGCGCAAAAACTCCCTAGAAAAATAAATTTATTTTGGAAAAACTATGTTTTCTCAAGTTTTCTGGCTATTTGCACTTAGTTTGGAGTCCTAGGGTTCGTACAAGATCTGAAAAATATTCTACGGACTAATAATTAGATCTAGATCAAAAAACTGACCTGAAATAAGCAAAAAAAAAAAATTAAACTTGAAATGATTTCACAAAAACACATCTTTTAGCACAGTTTTGGTACAAACCGCAAGTCAAAGTTGATTAACATGCAAATCTCATTTTTTTTTAACATTTCATTCGCAACTCAAAATTAATTGGGGGCTGCCACATCATTCTTAATCTGCTACCCCCTTTATTCTTTTTGACAGTCCTTAATCTTCCTAAGCGCGCAGGCAGATTGATCACTCAGTATTCGAGAACGGTAATGGAATCTATTCAGCTATGAATATTTAATGCTCCTTATATCTTGCATTTTTATGTAGCCAGTTCCTAGACTATATTGAGTTCACATCGTAAATAGTTATTAGCTACGGACAGTTATAAGTTAAAAAGTGCAGAATTCTTTCTAACGGATGGACATTTTAGTGGTTCTTAATTTAAAAAAATTCTAAAATATAGTTATTTAATTACTCTTTTGTTCCTATAAGAACAAGAGATGACCAAAATATGTATCAAAAAGCTCGAAGATGAGATATGAAAAAAAAAATTCAGGTCATATTCTACTTTAAGTTTAAGTATTTTCACTTTCCTCACCTCTCTTTCTCTTTCACGTTCTCTCGCAGCCTGCGTCGCTCTAACAGCAGCTTCCTCTTGCTTCCTAGCTTTCCTTTCGGCTGCTAGCTGCGCTTCAAGCTGATTGCGAGCACGCCTTTCTTCCGTAATTCGACGCTCCAAAGTATTTAACTGCTGCCTATCTTGTGCACGCGTTGAATTAGACGCCTGTAGTCGTGACTGCAGGTCTTCAAATTCACGCTGTAAGGAGCACAACTCCGAGCGAATTGATTTCTCACTTGATGAAAGCGATGCAAGCTATAATAAAGAAAAAAAAGATTATAGAAATAATTAAGTAAAATTTAGTTTCACTATTTTCCTTAGATTATAAATAGAATTATTTCTTATTTGTACAACAATCTCTTACAGCGCTGGGAGACTTACTTGATGTCTCAGCGTGATGTAGAGGTTATCACGTATGCCCGGAGAGCATGAGGTCTCGGGTTAGAGTCCCGGCGCGGCGCTGTACAAGACTTTTTCAAAAAAAAATATTTACTTTGATTTATCATACCGCCTGGCACAACACATTATCGCCAAGAAACATTTTTAAACTAATACACAACAATATCTATGAGTTATAACAGTTGTTTTGATCTGAACTTCAATACATTCCTCAGTATCATTGCGTACAACATTTAGATTGAACGATGGATCATCAGTGCTTGACTGGGAACAAATTATCAATGGTAAGCTTGATTCAGTATTTTCTGATAACTCACACGTATCTGGAGGTGATTCAACTCTCAAAGACTCTTCCTGTTCCTCATTATCAATTTTTATCTTCATATACTTCAGTACACGGCAATTTGGACACACAATATCACCAATTACAATTGCACGTTCGAAGACATTAGAAAACTCTTCAGCATCTTCCTCTGATTCGATACTTTTTGGAGTACCCGATATTTTTTTGATCAATTTTGAACAAACGCAACATCTCGGATTATAAATTTTGAACATGGACATATTTTTATTCACTTAAGGACTTGAAATACACGATTAAGAAAAAAAATACAAACAATACTTATTTTTATTATCAATATTCAATTATTATTGCTACCAACTAGTGAACTATGTAAAGACGCGGGACTGGTATACTGATAAATGATATTCATATTGATGTTAAAATGCAACAGAATATTTGAAGCAAAATCACAAGCATAGTTTATTGTTTATAACTAATTTTAGAATACTTCAATGAGAATAGTATATTCTACAATAAGTATTGGAATGGCCTATATTCTGAACGAGCGAAAAGTTTGTAAACCGAGCCGTTTTTACGGTTCGCGAGTGTGGAATACGCCATTCCAAACATGTTGTAGACTATACTTTCTCTAACAAGGTTTTGGAAACTCACCAATATTTCAGAGGAAACTTAGAAAATTATTAAATGTCAAACGTCAAATCCAGAAATGAATACTTGAATTGATAGGAAGTAACCATGGTAGTAGCCAAACTAACAGCTACTGATTCGTCGAAATGATTCTAAAGGCTTACAGAATCATTCTAAACGGCATACGGAATCATTATAAACGATTTTTTGGAATGTCATTCGCTCCAACTCAATTTTTGGTTATGGAATATGCAAGTTCCAAAACAGTGTTGGAGAAAAATTGTTCTCACATTGTTGTTTCAATATTAAATGTTATTTGCACTTATAAATTGATCAAATAAACTCCATTTCTGTTGTTTCAAAGATATGAACATTAAAATAAATCGATTTTTATAACAAAAAATCGGTTTAAATTTTTTTTCAATATGTCGTAGTTTTTTGATCAATTTAAAAATTTGAGAGGTTGTTCTACATCAAATAAGACATGAAAAAAAGATTGTTCCAAAATTATTCTAGAGCGTTATCAGCTCCTAGCTCACGCTTTCTACATACCTAATCCAATAATGGGCCAACATTCAAATGTCTAACAGTTGATGCTTGACAACCACCGAACATCTAGTAACCATAGGCTATCAATCACATCCAACACTTGAACATCGACTTGGTCAATACTAATTAGGATTACAGTTACAATAAATTATTGGATAAACAGCGAATTCAAATACATAATAATGACTATGAACTAATTACTCAAAATATTTCACATTTGTGACAATATATTTAAAACTAGCAATATGCTTTGGCTTCGCTACGGGTCCATTGATTTAGTACCCAAACAAATTAAATCGCAAGTTGAGAATTTCACGTAAGGTATCACATGTCAGGCTATTATTAAAATAGGTCAAATGAAATGGAGCTGTCAGTCCCTGAGAGTTTTACACTCAAACCGGCTTTGGCGCGGCATATTGGTCATGATACTCGCTAGATGTCATAAGTACCAACTTACCATAAGTACCAACATCTTATGACAAGTGCGGCTTGTCGCACTCACCGCTAGCCCCAATATTCATGTCGGACAATATTTTATTCTCATTTTATAATCAAAAAATCTGCCGATTAGTGTGAAGATCAATAATATTTTTTTCAATTAATTAACCCTCGCTGAAAAACGCCCTCAAAAACTAGAATTTTGCCAAATGAAAAAGTTGTCGGACTCTCACGGACTATAACTCTCTATAACGATAAAAAATGCTCGGTTTAAAAAGTTCACACTGTATTTACATCCATTACAAATATTTATATTCATATCTTTTGAACCCTACAAGATGTCGAAATGGAGTATACACAACATTTAAGCTAAAAGTCCTATTTTGATCTTTACAATTTTCATTGAAATCTGTTCAGCCATTTCATAGCCATTATTTCCAAAATGTATGATATAAGTAATGGGCAGTGAGATATTTTTTCATATATAATACCACAAGAGCTTCGAAATTATTGGATATTTCTGGAAAACTTGACAAGTTGATTTGTTTGCAGGGAACCTATCAAGAAATATCCGATAATTTCGAAGCTCTTGTGGTATTATATATGAAAAAATATCTCACTGCCCATTGCTTATATCATACATTTAGGAAATAATTTCTCAATAATTATATATTGGCAACGAAGTTGAATTCAAAAATTCTCGTGTTTAACAATTGAACAAATTAAGCCTTCTTCCAGCTATATTTCGACATATGGGCGTTTAAGCGGTGCGAGATTTCGCGGCGAATGCTTCTTTCCTTTTACCAGCGCATGAAAGTGGTGGAACGTAAATGGGTTGCGAAAAGCAATAAATAAAACTGGTTATGACAAATCGAGATCCTCATTGTATAAGAATGTAGTATATGCCATTCAACAGCCCTTAAAACCTTGAGGAATTTTTAAAATAATATCTAAAGCTTATTTCCGTATTTTTTTATCTTTTACTAATTAATATTTCATTATTATCTTATTATACAGAGTGATCAATAATGATTGTCTGACAGATGACAGGCAAAAGTTCGCATTATGATCAAAACTATCTTCATGGAATAAAGTTAGTATAAATTTATTTATTTTGAAAACTACTTTACCGACATTTCAAGAACACAATGGCGTATATTTTGCATATTTTATCACGGATTCATTCATAATCTGATTCAATAAACAAAAAAGTGAGTAAATAGCTGTATTATTGACTAATTATTGAGAATTTATTATTATTCTACCAAATTATTAGGTTAGAATAGTGTTTTCAGAGGAACTGTCATCTGTCACTTGAAGGTCACTATCTCAAGCAGGCGGCAAAGAAAAAATCAGAATAAAGCGGCACGGACAATCATTTTTGATCACTCTGTAGATACGTTACGTATAACCCTATAATGGTTCCGTTCAAAAGGCACATTCATCAGCATGTATCTTAAGCTTGAATTACATTATACTTTTTCCCGTCTAGATTTCTATTTCTAATTTCATTCGATTTTCGTTCGGCTTTCAGATTTAATTCCAAAATCATTCGTGAGTAGTTACATAATTTCGTTTTTTTTTTTTCAAAAAAGAACAGTTTCGGCAACTTTCAAAATGAAATATGGTAATATGACAGACTGAGGTTAGTTGCTATGAAAACTGAAGCAAAATGATAAAAATTCATTTTATATAAAACAGGGCTTAATTCGCACAGTTCTACTAAAGATTTAGTCATATTTGGCAGCCACTTCTTGGCCATTATCAAACAAATCACAATACAAAGAAACATCCGCTCTTTTTTCTATAGCTCTGACAAATCTTAAAAACTAAAAGGTTGGTGTGACTGGCAATACGCAAAACTGCGCATGCGTTCCCGGATCTAGCCAAGACTCGAATAGAAAAATAGAACCAAATGCATTTTTTTATGACATATTTAAATGCGAAAATCTGACGGAAATTTCTGATTTACTTATGCCAGAATGGGGTATTCCACAGTTTTTTTTTTATTCTCTTTTCTGATAGGACATGAATAAATAAAAGTATTAGTGAAAATGCGATCCAAAAAAACCCCGTAGTACTTGAGAAATATTTTTTTACAATTTGAAAATTTTCCGTGACGTCCAAAAGTCTATTGTGTCACTCAAATGGTAGGTCTTATTCAACATCAAACATTTTGAGAATATTGACGTAAAGTAAAATAGGTGGCGTTAGTGTTTTACTTATTTTACATCATCTAAATTATTTTTATTATTGTCAATAAGATCACGAGCTGGATAAATTATACAATTATCAAATTTACTTGTCAAAATCACGTTGCTTTCAACCAAACAATACCAGTAGTTTGAAGCTTAATTTTCTCTCCATGCGCATGCCTGTGAAACTTGGAGGCCTCTCAAAATGTTTCTAAACAGCATTCGAAAAATAGAAATAATACATATTTTAACTTTTCCGATTCATTCCCAATAATTTATAAGTACATCAATCAAATTGCAACGCAACAATACCTTTTCATGAATATGAACAAATCTTCTAGGAATTTATACACTTATGAAGCCCAGTGTTTGAGGACCACAATAGACTTTTAGACGTCATTATAGCACTAGATATAGGACAGCAGACTCGTCCGCCATTTTGGAGCCCACTGTCAGTTGTTTGCCGTTTACCGATGTGTGAACTTTAATATAATTTAATAAAATAATTGCAAATGACGGGCTGCTCTGGGCCCAGTTGTATTATTCATTCAAGATACGGGTTCTGATTCTACAGATGAGTAATTTTTGTTTCCCAATACATCATTTAAATCTGGAAAAATATATTCCTCAATTTAATTTTCAATTTTAACTGTTCGATTGTAAGAGGCTGAGTGCATTATTCAGAGTAAATGTCAGCATTATTACAGAAATCTTTGTCCTTCAGTAATATTCTTAATGATTTGCTACTAAATTGTCATAATTTTCCGAAGTTTTGCAGTATTGCAAATTATTTGTTAGAGCCACTACACTGTTGTGAGAGGTTTGACGATTAGGAATTTTGAAATTTCAAACAAAAATGAAACCACCAGCTACAATTCCAAATGAGCTAACGAAAAAAATACAAGAAGCAAGTAATTGTGTTTCATTCGATTTGAAATGTTTTTTAAATTTTTATTGTATTCTTTATGATTACCTTAACTGATATCTTATAAAAAAAAAACTTATTTTTCTTTGGATAAAATGGTTGACGCTGACTGGATTTGTGAATAATGTGATTGTTATATTTTTGAGATTTCAGTCAATTTATTTGATTCTATTTCTTTTCTGCTTGATTTTTTTTTCTGCTTATTATTATTTATTATTCAGCCTGCTTTGACCAAAGCAAATATTCAGGTACTTACCTAGGTACCCATTTGTTTAAATCACCATACTACCTACTTTAACTTCATGATTTGAATACTAAACATTTACAGATTTTGTGTAGAAAATTAATGCAAGCAGGTAAATTTCTTAAAGAACAAGATGCACAGCGGCCTGCTATTTTAAACTTGTTATTATTCATCCAGAAACTTACATAATTTACACAAAATCATAAAAATAAGGATATTAAACGTTTCACAGACTTGTCAGTGGGCTCCAAGATGGCGGACGAGTCTGCTATGACTATCTAGTGCTGTAGACGTCATCATGACGTCATATAATTATTAAATCGTATTTTTATTAAAGCGGAGCAATATTCAACATCATTTTCATTACTTAAAGCTATTATTTATCCCATATTATCATATTTTCATGAAAGTTTCTTAAATTTTGATAGTAGTGGAATACCCCATTGGCAAGAAGCTTCTCGGACGAAACTCGGACTGAAATCTAGTCGAAAAAAGTATAATGTAATTCAAGCATTAGAGACCTGTTTTCAACAGGTTAAACTTTTTTCCACACTTATGTTTCACACATCAGAAAATGTTGCTGATTATTTTTACCATTCAAATTTCGACCAATAAAATTGCACCATTCGACGTCACGTGGTACAACCTACACGGTTTTCAAGTGGAAATTTTTTGGAAATTTTGTCTGTTGGTTATACAGGGTGTAACAGAAATAAGTACATTAATTTTAACCAGTGATAGTTCTCGTCAAGCCTAACATTTTTTCTTAGTAACTTTTTCCCGAATTCTCATCTTTTTTTAGCATTTTTTATCCCCTATGATTTAACGAGTCGTTCAGGTGCATAGTTATCGGATCTAGTAGCAGTTGCAATAGAACAATAATTGATTTTGACATATGTGAGTTATCAATTCCTTCGAATAAATTCTGGAATAAAACAGATTATAATTTATTAATTCTGTGTACGATTTCATGGGCAGTTTAGAATTAGCTTAGCAAATTTATTTGGAACGATTTCCGAACTGTCATTCTTCACTAAAAATTGAATTATTGTGGTTATGGTAATGTATTTAATGTCAAAATATTATGCTCTTATACATTACGATGAGAATACCATGAGTTATTTAGAACCTAACGTTTATCTGGAAGCAGATGAGATGAATGAAATACATTGATTTATAAATGAAGCACCTGTGTATTAGTTTTCCTCATATTATTACAAACTTCACACTTCACATTCAGGTCGTTTCAATAAAGTATGCCCAGTCAATTGATCTGCTGAATAAGCAAAATATTGTATCATATATTCCAGAATATATTTAAAATCAAATACCAAATACAGTTTGATACATTTATAGGTTATATTTTCTGTTCTTCAATAGAATCTTCAAAATTTCATGCAGCAATATTTCTATTGAATTATTCAGTGAATTAATTAATTTAGAATAACATTCTATTCAATATTCTACCGTTTTCTTTAAATAAATCGTTGAATGATTTTCTCTTTATGTTTCTGATGAAGTAGGTTCGGAACAGTACTACTTTTCGAACTGCTGGTAGATGGCAGCACAGTCTGACTCTCCTGACACAGTGACACAGTTTCAGACAATTCAAATCAGCTGATTCAAGTGCAATGAATTTGTGCAGACAATCTTATGTTTAAGAAACGTACTATCCAAAAATATACGTGAAATCCCTAAATAAAAATCAAACTTCTTAAAAATGACATATAAATACGACTAAAAGACCAAATTGTTGATTACAGACACAAATTCAGTCTTTCTTCCAACATATACAAAAATAGAATAATCGAGGTGAGCGAATATCAATGTATTGCCAAAATACTAATATTTTTTCAGTTTCAAATGAATGATTGACAAGACTACGATGGCTCAAAGTTGCAAAATACTCCTTTCAATCGACAGCTGTCATTCTTCCAACAAATGAAAACCATTCAGTTTGAACCATAGGCGCACTATGAAATTTTTGACAAAGCTTTGATGAATTTTTACTCTGTATCCAGAGGATTTACGAAAAAAAGTTATTAGGAAAAATTGTTATGCTTGACAAATTGCGTCACAGGTTAAAATTAATGTACTTATTTCTGTTACACCCTGTATATACAAAACAAAGAATATTCAGCCGCGTTGATTCAGCATCTGTCAAACTGATAGACAGATTGAATGTGAAAATGAGCAGATTCAGAGTCGAGTCTCTGGAATATATTGATGAATTTGGATGGGAAAAATAATCTTCCGAATACCATTCGTGATTAAATTTAACCTGGCAAAATTTTTAGATTGTTACGAGAGCTTGCTATCAATTTATTTCGTGATATTGATCAAAAATCACTCGCTTGACAGCTCGTGATTTTTCTGTCAATATCACTCAATAAATTGCTAAGCAACAAGCTCTCGTAACAATCTAAAAAATTTTCCGGTAAAATTTAACCACTTATGATATTATATATGATAAAACTTCTCCAAAAAACAAAATTTTGTTATTAAAATCTTGACAAATTCAATTTCTTTATAAAATTTAGAAAAAAAAACTCGCATAACATAATTTGTTCTTCAAATATTGGCTAGTTTGACAAGTGTAAATTGAAACTTCTGCTCTCCATGCAGTTGTCAGCCTACTATTTTCAGATATTCTTCATTCCGATTTTCTTCAATAATTTTGGATGCAAATAAGAATACTATAAGCTTTTAGAATTAGAACTCTAAATAATAGAATTAAAGTGATCAATTCACACAAATCACAAAATATTTAATCTATAGAAGACAGAACAATAAAATCCTACGACGATAAGCATAGTGAATCGGTTCCAGAGGTATATATGGATTATCTTTGATCCTGCAAGTTTCAGATCTCTATCTATTCTGGGTTTTGAATAAATCGAAAGAACAAAAAAAAACGAAATTCAGCAGTTTTTTTTCTTCAAAACAACTCAACCGATTTGGATGAAATTTAGACACATTATAGAAGTAATATATAAATTCTATACTTGAAAAAAGATTAACATGCTCATAATATTCATAATAATCGTTCGACACAAGAGATTTTTTTCCGAAATTATTTTTTTCTTCATGATAATGTTCTAAGACAATTTTGAAACAAACTCTTTTTAGTGTCTTTTCTGATAAATAATATAATCTTGACCATTTGGCACAAGATATGTGTTGAAGTATATATTTCCAGTTCATAGATCAATTATTGAGAAATTAAGAATTTCTCTTAGAATATGTCACCAAATGAGGTGGACGAGGAAGATGATAAGAGGATAAATAATTTCATCTCATATTAATCATCCGTCGAAGTTGTGATCATTCAAATTTAAAATTTTCAATATCAAGAAAAATATGGACGAATGCGTAAGAAATCACAGATAATCATGAAATATATATCGCTGATAATATACATAGATATGGAAACATACCTGTCCACGCAGCTCGGTCTCAGCCACTCTAGATGCCTGCAAATCGCTTCTCAATCTCCTGGCATCATTCTCCAGCCTCTGCACATACTCCTGTTGTTCTTTACTCTCTTTATCTTCTGTTTTAGAGTTATGTCTATCTTTATTTCTCCTTCCCGTAGACGAATTCGTACCAGTCCCCGTTGACTTTGTGGTCGTATTAGTGCTAGTACTGGTACTTGTCGTGCTCGTTGTCACGACTTCCTGTGATGTCTGTTGTTCGTTAGAGGAAAGAATGGGAGATGGAGATGGAGGGTCCTCGGAAACAGCAGCACCAACAAGTGTTCCATTTGTGTGAAGGGAGGAACGTGGTTCAACACTGCCGTTCGTCGAAGAGTGATCCAATGGCTTGGAGACTGATTTACGGATTTTGAGGGATGTTCCATTGGCGACAACGCCATTGGATACCTATAAATATTCATTATAAATCAATAAAAAATTATATCTTTTCATTCACACTACTTGCTATAAAAACTATATAAGATTGAACAAAATCTGATTTTGCAGTAAGAATTCCACTAACCTGTCCATTTCTTTCTTTGTGATTATGTTGCTTAGCAACACTGTGATGTGACGTCGTTGTAGTTTCATTATTTGTCGTGGACGTCGCTACGCTTATTGTATTTGTATTTGTAACAGGTGTAGTCGTATCTACAGGCAGTGCTTGCTGCAGTAACTGCATATAAAATTCATTTTCTTTGGCAACATCGCGTTGACGACGCTGTCGCATCCTATAGCCAACATATGACTTAAAACCGAAGCCTAAAGTGACCACTGGATATCCGATGCAATGTGCAGCAAACGGGCGACAGAGATCCATATGGAATGGCATATGGCGGAGGTCTTTTAGGCGAATAGCTGCTTCGAGATACACAAAGAGCATCCATAGGATTATTGTAGGGAGACATACACCCTGTCCAAAACAAGAAAAATATTTTACCACAAATCATAAGCGACTATAAATAGGGATCACTTGTTGAAAAAATCAATATGTAGATTTTGGCGAATGAAGAAGTCTTAAAGTCCATACCGTTATTATTTTTAAAACAAAACGAACATGCTTGTTTATGAAAGAGTTTAGATATTAAGAATGAATTTAGCTAATATGAAGATTATTCAAACCCTTTCAGTAACTCATAAAATCATGTCATATTTAATTGGATTGAATTGAACAAAACAGTGTTATTGGAAAATTTCAGTCTATTAACTATTAAAATAAAATACGCTGTTCATTCAGATTTAGAGCTGTGTAAATAAGTAGACTTTATCCGTTGATATCTAAAGTTTATATTCAAAGTGTATTATTCATACCTTGAAAATGGGCAGTTATAACCTTCACAATATTTGATTTTAAAAATATTTTGATGTTTCTAGCAAATTTATTAAAAATTTTACGGATGAAATCCGCAAGTGAGCAGTAAAAAAATTACTCGAACCGTGAAATGCTCGAGCCATCAGTTATTAAGCAGTTTGAGATTTATGGTGCGATTCTGGAATTTTCTATAACACTACAGAACTGTAAATCTGAACAAAATCACATCATTTCTTGATGTCAAATGACGCTAAATATATTTGTAAACAAAAATTGTTGCGATTTTGTTCAGATTTACAGTTCTGTAGCATTATAGAAAATTCCAGAATTGCTACATTAGGTTGTTTTATAATTGCGATATAATAAGATAATTTTTCCGGGTTTTATTCAAACAATATCAGCCGCCAATAACGTATACATAAACATTGAACACATCTGATGTTTTTAATTCTTAAATAAAAGTCACATTTCTACAGAGCAATTTTTTTTTAACTGAGTAAATTTTGTCTGTTGGCTGATATTCATAGCAAAGAATGTTAAAACATTTGAAAACTTTTCGAAATTACCTATTGTAATAGAACTTATTAGTTGATTATGGATAAAAATATAAAACTTCTTGTTAATTATACAATTAATCAATAAATAGAGCAATCGGATCAATTTTTTTATAGCTTAACGAAGCACCACTAGTTGTGTTTCGCTTAAAAACGAATATATTGTAGCCATAGATATCAATGAACAATGAAAAACTTATAGCTTATTGATTCGAAAATTTACAGAATATACAGTCTATGGATTCGATATGTTACTTAAAAACGCAGTTCCAAATACGGTGTTGTTATTCCTAGGAACATATTTAGTTCTCTCATCTGTATATTCAAGCATATTCGAAACTCGTGTATAATTTATGAGTATCAGGACACCTATTCGTTTTTCTGGACCGAAAAGAATTAATCTTCGGACGGAATTATTAAAAATGTCTGAAATTATTATCTGAAACATAGAGTTATCTGAAGACAAGATGGATTTCATACCACTCTATCAAAATTAAGGTATCTATCACATCGATCTACCACCATTCACGAATGTGTTCAACAAACTGAGATAATTTTTTTCCGGACTCAACTTTTTTCAGATCCCAGAAGAAAAACAGATCAATTAAATCTTTCCATAATTTCACATTATTGACTAATTGATCAAAAATTGATGAGCAATAATTCGGGGCCTATTTTTTAATGCTGGCAATTCAAATTGTCATATGTATTTCTAATCATGGTCGGATCGGACATGCTGAAACGTCTTCAGATAACTCGATATATGTTCTTAAACTGATAATTCCGGACATGCTAAATAATATTGTGCCGGACATTCGAACAATCCGGAACATTTTTTTTATACGATTTGTGTGCGTCTCGGAACGGAGGTAAATCTCTTCGGAGCGGAACAAAAACGGATTGGTGTAATCCTGCCCTTAAATTCAAATGCAAATGGAACTACAGTTGTCCAGTAGTTACTCCGCTAATGAACTCAGCCTGACGTTTGATTCGCAGCATCAGTCTATATTTATCATAGTAATTTTGTATCTTAAAATATATAAATATGAAAATATTCACGACTATAATACCAGCCATAAAAGCTATTTCATTGTTCCAAAACATAAACTGCCCATAACTAGTAAGAATCCAAGAATAATTGGTATTAAGTTATACAACAAACTACTGACGAACTTGAAAAATGTGAACTCTTTAATACGGTTTAAGAAAAACCATAAATATTTTCTTCTTGATAAATGCTAGTATAGTACAGAAAAATATCTTGATGACAATATAATATAGATTTATTGTTGCACTGTATTAGGAGATTATTATCTTATATGTGTAAAATTTTTGTAATATTTGATTGCTACATTTCAGTGTATCTTATCAACTGAAAAATAAACTTATTATCATTATTATTATTATTATTATATGATATTTAGAAGTATCTTTTATTATAATTTAAAGATTTAGGCATCTGAACTTCGAATTTTCAACTCCAAGTTGAGACCAAAATTGAATTGCATGAGTTAAAGTTGAACCAGGATTAACTGTCAAATATAATTATTGTATCAAACTACAGTTGTTGTTACTTCTCTCTCTACTTGCTATATTGATTTGGATTCTAAAAAGTGACCATTAAATTTAAAAAAAAAAACACTGAAAAGAATTTGTAGTTGAATTTTTTCAGGATTAATAGAATAAGTTGATTGACATTTGCTCAGTTGCATGAACGTTCATTAGCTAAACAGTTCTTCAAAAATGAACAATATCGAACCGAATTTTTGACAGCAATGCTAAGCAACTGACTTGACGAATATATTCGATTTGATATTGTTCATTTTTAAAGAGCTCTTTAATTGATGCACGTTAATGCAACCAGGCCATCATCTTTTAAATGCTATTTTCAGGATACAGATATTTCAACATCTCTGTGATTCTCTCTTCCATATTCTGTATGCGCAAAGAAGCAGTCAATGCGTCTGCGCGTCTCCAATTTGAATTTGGAACTTTCAATAAAAAAGTATTTATTCATCAGTGCATATTGATTTATATCAGATTTATATTTGCACTGCAATTTGTTCTTCAACTTCAATAATAGTTTTAGATATGATATCTACTTTTAATTAAACTGTATGACAAACTTATATAATTGTATTTAATATTCTTAATTCCATAAAATAGTTTCAAAATATTCTTTTCTAATAACCGTTACACCTTTCATTCCAATTCCAAATGAACATGTGAGAAATAGTACCACATTTTGTTTGGATTTGTCCGATCTATTAACATAGGAGCACGAAATCATTTTTTATATATAAATAATGGAAATATTCATACTGCGAACGACATTTACAACTTACTCAATAATTTTTCTAGCAGTGACTTTATAAGTTTGTGTAAGAACGTTATATGACATTGCAAGTGGCAGTCCAAATTTCATATCAAAATAAAGATTAAATACAATAAGAAATGATATTTTGAAGCGTCAAATATGTTTTTTCACTTCACATGTAATCTATATTTTAGAATTATCTATTGAAAACTCATCATTAGATTGAATTGAAAAGTTTGAATGTGATAAAATAAATGGCAGTCAATACATTTTTTTTTTGTTCCGCGAGTTGACTTTGGATTGGAATTTAACTCTGGTTAATTGTTGCTGTTAGCTGTTAGACAGCTAGTCTAACAGTTTTTCTCCATAATTTTTTAATTTTAGTACTATAAAAGGAGAAGTAATATTTCAAAACAGAGTAAACAACATATTTTTGCCAAAAGAGCTAATCAATATGAATTAAAAAAATAATACTCACCTTGTCGGTGTGCCACACATACTGAACCCACACATATGTACTAGCGGCAAAAAAGAGCCAGTGTACGGGTATGAAAAAGAAACATATGAGATCTGATGTTAGAGCGATGCATACGAAGAAGACAGAGAACGCCAGTCCCTGATACTTGAATGAGTCGTACACAGAACGAATCAGTAAATAAAATGGCCAGAGAAATTCGAAGCGGAACTCCAAAATAAAGTCTGCTAGGATGACCAGCACCCATAGCAACAAGAATTTAAGATACAACAATGTGCTAGAAATAAAAAAAAATTATTAATTGAAAAGCATTTGTTACGACCCCTCTTCTAAGCTTATATAATAACTATCTATAAATGTTACGAGATTCAATGAATTTTCTAAAAACGGAGAATATAATTTAAACTATATATAGCAGGCTGGTTGATTTTTCATTGTTCAGCTGGAATATTCAAGATACAAAAAAAATTACATGAAAAATTTATTGAACAAAACAAAACCCACAAAATCGTGTGGTTTTTATCTTGTCCAACTTACTTATTTTCCGGTATGTATTTTTTTTTTTTAATTACTGTATATTTTGGCAACATTATATTCTCATTCTCAATCAATATCTCTTCATAATGGTGTATCACAACCAGATTTGGACAATACTTGAATACTTTTTGTACTTTTGTAATAATTAAGATTTATATGTCTTTTTGAAAATGAGACAAAAGTATTTAACTTTCAAGAACAAGATGTAAATATTTATACATAATACTTGAAAATGGTAATGATTATTTCTGAAAAATACTCCAGTAGATACGTTATAAGTACTGAGGCATAAAAAAATTCTCAAGTCACCCTAATTACTTGCAAAATACAAAATCAAAAATTTCTGGAAATTTCCCTCATCTTAATTCGTTTGTATATACTATTCAATGGTCCTACTAAATCTGAAAATTTATTTTGCATACAGATATGATTCAGGCATTTTGCCGTGAATACTCAGAAAAAAATGAACTCTCAATGATCATCTCTTTACCGTCCCTAGTTTTGTGTCACAGTTATTCTAAATAGTTCTTTTTCCGTTTTCCTAATAAAATAGTTTATTTACTTTATACATATTACATTTTTATTAATTTTTTGTAGTTTAGAATTTTTTTAATCACGTTTTTAAATTAAAATAACATATTTCTTCTTATTATTTTAAGAAAATTCCAAATCCTCTTTTTCCTGAAATTTATAAACTCATGTTGAAAGAAATAAACCATAGCTTACACTAAACCTAAAAAACAGGTGAAAAACTACACAGAATTTGTTTTATATGTTTTGAAACCCTTTCGATCACTGGGGGGTTTTAATTAATAAATAATTTTTGTTTTCAAAAATATAGTTTTCTATACACAGAACAAGAGAAAAATAGCAGAAAATTGATCATTTATTTTGCATATTCTTACACTTACTAATAAATAAATTCCAATTTCAAAAAGTATATATAGAGGCCTTGTAGGTAATT
This sequence comes from Dromius quadrimaculatus, assembly GCA_963989225.1. Lineage (NCBI taxonomy): Eukaryota > Metazoa > Arthropoda > Insecta > Coleoptera > Carabidae > Dromius > Dromius quadrimaculatus. Next base: position 37,264,318 of record OZ022325.1, on the reverse strand, counting down.
AGAAAATATTGTTAATAAAATTTTGAAGTACTTAAAAAAATAGTAGGAAAATAATGAGTAATTTTTGCTTGTACTTATGAATGATTATTTTCAAATAGCAGGTACTTGAATACTTAACTTGCAAGTACTATATGCTTTCTGTACTTTTATTTATTGCTTAACTACTTTTAAGTCGGTACTTGTCCATCTCAGATCATAATTTCCATTTTGCTCACACAATAGTATTTCTATAGAGTGCAGCGATACTGCTTCTTTTTCAATTTCAAATATCTGTAAATTTTTGTCCAATCAAACAGAGATAAATGCTCATCAATGCACTCGTCCTTTCTTATTTGAGAAGATTGGAAAGAATGATATCACAGCAGATTATAATAATTCTTTTTAAAATTTTGAGCAGGTAGCTCAAAAACAAAACAATACTTTTTGACACATCATTAATTGGATATATCTCGGGATATATTGACCGGAAAATGAGGAGCTGAAAGAACCAAGAAATGTACGAGTTTGTAAACTAGAATTTGTTGTATGAGATTCTCATTTATTTTTTCTGTACCTTCAATATTCCAGCAGATGAACAACAAATAATTACCCAAACTGCATATCAAAATTTTCTACTGAGAGTCAACAATACATTATAGATCAATAAATTTGCACAAAATCCCAACACTTTCCTCAATTGGAACATGATATAGATTCAAAAGTAGTCGTGCAATTTACTCTAATATTTTTTTTGTCTGTCTTTGCAGATTTTCATTACCAATTGTATTTATTTCAATTAAACTCGATACAAACACAGAACAAAAGAGAAATAGATGATGAAAATTTTTAGAGGAATTTGTAAAAATTGCTGCTGCTTGAAACTTTTAGAGAACTTCTACGTTTTCAATCCTGGAAATAGAATATCCATCTCTAATCTGTACACTAATACTTTAAAAGTTATTTTTTACATAGGTGAAACTATCTCACGTTAAGAGATTTTCCTATTTACGCCAGTTTGAATATAGATTTAATTTTAATCATAAATAAATATTAAATAAAGATCAATTGATTTGTCAGACTTCAACAAAATTCAATATATATTCAAAATATTTGTACTAGAAAACAATCATGTAAAATGGAAAATACTTTTTATCTAAAAGTAAGGACTTATGTCTACAAATATGCATAAATATCAGGTACCTACATATAAACATATTTATTATTTGTAATGATTATCTTTTCACAGTGAATTCATTGAAAGATGAATTCTTCAAAACTTCAGAATATTTGCTACAGAGCATACAAGTATATTAATTAAGTTATCAATACGAATTTCACACATTCTTATTCAAAATGATACTCCAATTAGTTTTACCATGAGTTTTCATTTGTCAACATTATTTGAAAGGCAACAGTTGTAACCTTAAAATATTTCAAGCAATAGCAATTGCCACCAAAGTCATAATTTGGCATTTTAGAGAGCACGAGATTAAACTGAAAATATAGCTCAGGAAATAAAGAGCTGATAGTTTTACTAAACTACAGCTTCGATTATCTGGATGGAGAGCTATTGATAAATGTTTAAAGCATTTAATGCAACAAAGTTTTATCATTAGTTGTTGACAAAAAGTTACTACTTTAGTATCAAATTCTGATGTATATCGAGGAGGAAATCTCTTCATACCTTCCATATATTCCCTCTGTGATTTTGTTCCGTTTTATAGGACGTCTCATTTTGCCGAGATCAGCATTCCTCCTCTTCATAATTCTTCACCTGCCAGACACAACACAGCTTGGACTTTTAATCCGCAAACGCGCCAAAGGCAAAGCGCGGTTCTTTCATGGATATCACCGTAGAAAATTCGTGTTGTCTTTACAAAATACCTCTCTTTTGTTGTCAACCACTAAAACTAAATCCACCGTATGACAAAGTTGACTCTCGCTGCGCCAGATGTCACGTCAGTATCGAAAACAAAACACACGTAGGCGTACACTTGCGTCATCTTGTGTGAATAGATGAAAACCTGATGAAAACTAAAAACTGGACGAACTAGGCTCAAATGTTATCATACTGGTTATCAAGTAGAAAATATTACATTTTATAAATATTATTTGCTTCTATCAACAACTTGAATCAGGGAGGACCACTTTAACAAATAATAAATAAATAAACCACAAAGAAATATTTGACAGGCTTTGCAACTGTATATGGCAGTTAATAAAAAATTCTCAGTGGAATTGGTGTCCAGAAGATACCTATGAATGAAGAAAATAACAAAATAAAGTTTCAGGAAAAAAGATTGTCATTAGAAATCATCTACAATATTATTTTTCAACAATTTCCTATTATTAATCGAATATATATACAGGAGAGTAGTGAGCTTATGGTACACATGCATAATAGCGGGCTCTTATAATTCAAACAATTTTTAAGAGATGGCGACACTATCGATTGCCTAGTACAATGAAATTTTGTCAGCGGTACTAAAACGGTGGTTTTTTCAATTAGAAAATTGCAAAATCAGGCTGAAACACAGCTGTAGGGATTTTATGATAGGAGTATAGGAAATATATGATTTAGGGTACTCGAGCCGGAGTAAATGTTATCCGGAAAAAACTTTTTTTTTCAATTTACCCTGAACGGTTCAAAATTCAATCTAATCATAATTGTCAACGTATAACTATAGTTGTAGGTTAGCTCGCTACGCTCGCGACTTAAACAAACATCCCTGAATATTACCGCAATCGCGCTGCGCGCACCTGTGGGACTGAACTTGAGAGGAAACCACCTCGAAGGGTGAACTATACTCCATAATGTTGGGCTGAAATTCGATATAAATCAAGTGTTCATGTGTTACAATGGCTGCAGGTAACGGCCGAACTTTACATTTTGTGTTGTTGAAATGCAGCCATACACGTAAAGCATAAAATATTCTTCATACTCAACTTACTGTCACTGAACCATGATCCATTCTCAACACTCCTCTTCACATTATGCTCCCTTCCATCTATACCTATATATGACCACCGTTTCAATACCACCGACAAAATTTCATTTCGCTGGTATCGCCATCTCTTAAAAATTGCTCCAACCAAAAGAGCCCGCTATTGTGCATGTGAGCCGAGCTTATTATCATTATTATTCTTAAATATTATTATTAGATTAAAATCTTAAACATTTTTAGTAGGAATCTTAAATAAACGCAGCTAAAATTTAAGAGTTAGCGGAGATAGCAGCGACTCCACTGGTGAAATAAAACTTTGTTAACTAAACAGTAAACACTAGGCTAGCGAAACGAGAATATAATTTGAATTTATCATATTATTCTCCTGCCATCTATACGCGGTCCCATCAGAGATTTATAATCAAATGATTTTTGAATTTGTTTTCAAAGCAAACTGCAAATAGTCTTGAGTGTCAATTATGAAGGTAAGTGATTTTGAATGTCACATGGATGAATAAGATGTTAATATACAATTTGTGTATTTTCAGTACCGTTGCCTTGCTTGTCAGTTCATTCTTACATTGCATTCCTCAATGAAAAACGGTCTGGAATTTGAATGACTCCTCTGTAGCAGAATATACCGTCAAAATCAAGACAAACTTAAAAAACAGGAATAAAATGTCACATTTATGATCCTTCATCAGAAAAAACAGATAGATATGTATACATATGGACATCAAAAAAATTACTTAAATTTTGAAGTATGGATTTCATCTAGAAACGCCAACAGCAATTCCCGCCGCAGAACGTCTCAATTTATGAGAATTCATCAAAGAAACAGCATCTATTCAGGGTACCAGGAAAATCCCATAAAATATGAAACTTAATTTATATCTGAAAATGTGTAGAGCTCATTTCAACACAAAATTCTAACTTCCATGAGAATACACTTTTGATAATGCAGGAACTTAGAGAGAAACATACGAATAAATAATCCGTATTTACCTATGAATATCATAGGAGAACCCCATAACTCAAGAATTATGGATTTTATCGAAATAACACCGACACTAGTTTGCGACGCAGAATATCATATTTTACAAGAACTGCATCGTAATACAATATCGCGATTTCCATTTTTTCTATGTAGAAAACACGGGATTGAAAAAGAATCCTCAACGGACAGACAGCCGGACATCATTTTTGTGATTATGGAAGATGAACTATATCTATATACAGCTTTTTAAATAATGTAATTGAATTATTTCCAGATGCAAAACTATTTGCTATTATACATAAATGTTGGAATATGAAAATATTATCATTACTCCAAATGCTGATTTATTTTTACTCGTATTTATTTAATTTGTGATTTTAGTTATCATGATTCAATTCATGGCTGCTACTACAACGACTTGACATTGATATTGACTTGATTTTTACTGTCAATTTGCCATGCAAGTTGAGCATGTTCCCAGTTATTATTTATCATAGGGACATGACAGGGATAGGTCAGGTTATTCTTCTATAAAAATAAAATCTAGATAATTATGACAAGGATTGGGAGTTCGAGACAAGATCGGAATATGTCAATGTCGACCCGATGTGGTACCAGCTCATATTTCTCAAATTTGAATCATGAACACTTGAATCATAAATAAAAATTTTGAGAAAATTTTTGTGTAAAATTTAAAAGTACCTAGATTCGTATTCGCGCGCTATCACAGTAGTTCAATAGGACCGCGGATAGATGGTGCTGACAGTAATATGCTAAGGATGCTAAGTTTGGAATAAAGTGGACGTTTCCCTTCTTCTTTAGTAGATTTGTTCTGTGGTAAACACCAAATTTTGGATTGCTTTGGATCAGTGCTACTAAAACAATTTTTTTAATTTCAATAAATTGATTAGGTTAACTTCGCTTGCACTTTCGAAAAAAATCTCTCGATAGAACTGTATTGCGCTATGTGCGCCTGTGGGACTTAATTTGAACTCGAGACAACCTAGAAGAGTGGACTAAACTCCTCATATTGCTTGTTAGTAGATTTGTTCCCTGATTTATTCTGTGGCTTGAGCAAAGCTTGAGAGCTACTGTTTCAAAACAACATAAATGTGACACTTGATTTATCAATACTTTTTATGAATGTAAAAGTTTACAATAATATGATTTTGATATTCAATTAACAAACATACAATTAGTAAGTCAATTTTTTCTACTGAAGAAGGAAATAAATAAAACATAACCTAATTTATTTGCAGAACTTTTCTCAAGATGTACTTTCGAGAAGAACGAGACATTCTTACAGAGCTTAACACTTTCATCAATGGAGCAAGTCAATCATCGAATTCAAATCCTCTAGATTTATCCAAAACTGCTATATCTCTTCTTAAAACTCTGCCAACTGCTCGCGATGCAATTCTTGAATATTTCCGTACAGTTTTTGATATCACGGTAAATAACTACATAATTCGGATTGAAACAGAGATCGCAACAGGTGAAATGCCAAAATCTTGTTCAAGGGAAGAAAGTACAGTTTCGGAAATTCATTCAGTTTTGTGTAGCTTTATTTTAAATAATTCAGAAGCTTGGGCGCCGATTATAAGCATTTGGTCTCTTGAATTATTGGGCGAGCTCAGTTCTAGGTACGCCGGGAGGGCTCATATTCAAGCAAATGCTAATTTAAATGAAGTTTTGCAACTTTGGATGGGCTGTAGATCCACTAGAACTCTTATTGATATAACTACTCAATGTTTGACTTGTTTGATGAATTCTGATTCTGAAACATGGATGAATGCGCTATTGGACACTTCTGTAAAGCATTCCCCTAATTTTGATTGGGTCGTAGCTCATTTAGGTAGCTGTTTCCCCAAAACAGTTATAACTAGAGTTTTATCTTGCGGATTAAAAGATTTTTGTCAGCATAAAACAATTGACACTGGCAAAAAAGCACCAAAATTAATTTCAGTTGTAGGTATTTTAGGACATCTAGCTGGTAGCCATTTTAGTGATATACGTACAGCTTTATTAGAACTTTTTAGTTGGAGCTTACAGCCGTACAATTTGAAAGATAATGAAATTAAATCTCAGAAAATATCTACTGTTCCGTTTTTGTTGCAATTAGCTTCTATGTCCCCAACTTTACTAAACGCCATGTCTACTAATATCAAATCGACCTTGAAGGGTAATATTATCATAAGATTATCTAGTTTTGTACCTGACTGGTGCAAATATTTTGGTTCTTCAAAATCTTTACAAGAATTAATTGTTAAATTGATCTTAGAATGTGAAAATGATGCATATCAGGTAATTAACTTATTGTTGGATCATATTCACTTACAAGGTAATATGAATCAACAACAAAATACTCAAGTTATCCAAGATATTTGTCACGAAATTTTGGAATATGTTCTTCAAGAATTAGATTATTTATTGAGGGCAGACCAAAGTAATTGCAATATTAAATTAATGCAAAGTTTAACAAAAGATATTTCTGATTTACATAATTTATCATTATGTTCGGAACGATTAAAATACGAAACAGCAACTCGAATAATTATATTGATTGGTAAACATAATCAACCAGTCGCTATAAGAACTGCTTGTTTTCTTTTAAAGCACGCTAGTACCTATGATCATCTAGGAATGTTTGTAAAAATTATTTACAACATCATTTTGCATAATAAAACGGATATAACATTCAATAATACAAACATTTTTGGTGAGATATTAAAACAAACTCTACTGGAAAGCTCAATAACCGAAATTTCAGAGTTTGATGATAATTCTAGTGAACAAATGTGGCAAAATATTTTAATTTTATTAAAGTGGGAAAAAGCGAGTATAGCAATGTTGAAACCTGAAATTATAAGCCAAGCAATATTATTGAATATTATGGATATTTCTCATTTATTTGGCAATGGAAAAATTGACAAAAAAATTCGTCACATCATTGGTGAAGTTTTGTTTATCACTGTAACATCTAAATCTATAGGTGACTTATGTTTTTCACCGCATTTAATATTTTGCTTAGTAAATGCGAATGTAAATTACTTTTTCTTATGTTGTAATGAGAGTGACATTGTTCAGAAAACAAAAGGTTGCAAAGTAGTATGTGGATTATTTACACATTTAACATCATACTCAAAATCTGCTCGTGTGATTGCCTTGCGGGAAATTCTGGAGCGTAGTTTATTTAAAAAAGAATCACTATTATTTGGAGCTGAACCTTCAGAAGAAATTCACAAAACTACAGATCGAAATGATTTACTACTTTATAAAAACCATAAACACAGCACAACCATGATGTTAACACATCGGCAGTCATCTGTTTTTCATTCTGGCATTATCGGTGGAGGGAAGAAGAAACCAAAACCTGTTAATGTACTCGATAAAGAAATAATGAATGCCAATATTGAAAGTTTGCTTCAAACAATCAAATCTTGTTGCTCCAGTCAAGAACTGCAGGTTGAGGACTCCCTGAAGAAAAGCCCCGTATCTTTGGATGCTCTTACGTTGGTTTCATTACTACTGGTGCAATTTATCAGCCCTGATGTTATGTATAATGGGTTACCATGGCCTGAAGAAGAATTTAGTAGAGTAAGTAAATAGCAAAACTAACAGTAATAATCACATTAAATTTAACCAGTAATAGAACTCACCGAGAGAAACAATATTTTTTAATAACTTTTTTAGACGATCATAACAAAAAAAAAGTGTTTCTATGGCCCCTTTTGCGGCCTTGATGCTTTAATTTTTGGTACACATCTGTCAAATTTTACTTTTAGGGACTGATCCGTCAAATATTACTATTTGGGACTGATCTGTCAAAAACTACTTCATAAACACTTCGGCTGGTATCACAAGCTCTGATTTTGGCTATACTAATTTTAAGAAGCGATTTAAGGCAATATAAATATTTCAAGCTATTTTAAAGGAATATATTCAAATAAATTTTGTAGGCATATGTGTTTCCCGTAATTTGTATCTGAAGATTATTTTCTAAAGTATTTGAGAAAATTCTAATTGCGATAAGCACATCTTGACACAACGCTCTTAGTAGCGCCAAAAACAGAGCTCGTGCTACCAGCTTTCATGCCTACCTATATGGGCTGCTTGATGAATTCTTTGAGAAACAGCTTTCGCCGAAATACAGATTATATTCTTCCGACAATCTTTATAGTTCTTCCAACTCAAGAAATTAATACGCATTTATTACAAATGTCACTTTGATAGAAAGAAATAAAATAAAACAATTTCAACGACAACTAAGGGCCAGTATTTCAGTCCTCGGTTTTTCTTGAGCGAAGCTAATCACCTTGGTAACAATTGTTCTAACAATAATCACTATGGAAATTAAGCTACATTTAAGTTAAACCATCGACTGAAATACTGGATCTAAGGCCCAGTAATTCAGTGTTCGGATTACGAAAACTGTGGATTAATTTTCGTAGCAACGATTGTCAAAACAATTGTTACCACAGTAATTAAACTTCGTTTAAGTAATCTATAGATTAAACTGAGTCTGAAATACTGGTATGGGAGTAAACGTAATATATTATGCCCTGCTTTTTTTGCCATTTCATCAATGGTATATGCTTTAGGAAGATTATTGTCTTTAACAATCTGGCGTAATTCTCTTTTTAGTGCCTCTTTTGGGAAATCTATATTATTATTCAATAAAAAAATTTGTATCTTAGTCTTCCGCGTAGAAGCTGATTTTCGCTATTCTGGGGGATTCTGTAATTGTTCTTCTTTGGTCTAACGTTTTATAAAAGAAACCTATACAGGATGGTGACTCGAAGGACGTACCATAGCGTTTTCAATGCTATTTTTGAAATATTTAATTATTGACTTCCCTAATTATTTTACATCGAAAAAGTTGATTAGTTTATTGCAGAGGAAATAATTCTGCATTTTTTGACACTGATATTTTTCATTTTACTCCACCAAGAACCAGCAAAATTACGGAAATGTTTATTGATAATTTTCTTAAAATCAACAGTGCCATGAAATAATAGAATAAGGAGCAGTTTCACCAACGCCAGTTAAATTTATCTAAAGGTTATTTTAAGTTTGTAACCATGACAACAATTGTATCAACAGTTTTACCAAAGTCAGTTAAATTTATCTAGAGGTTATTTTGAGTTAGTAACTGTAGTTACAATTGTATCAACAATAGTTTCCGTATAAAATAACCTCTGGATAAATTTAACTGGCTTTGGTGAAACTGGCCCTAAATGGGATAATAATTAACAGTCCGATTTTTATAAGAGTTTTAGCTAATCTTGATATGGGTCAATTTGGATATTAAACAATAAATAAAGCTGATATTTGTCGAGCACCATTTTGACCATAAAATCATTTCGCTATCTCTAATTTTTCTTCTAAACTACATTTTGATTCAAGACACTTGATATGGAAAACTGATGACAGCAAATGACAGATAAAAATAATAGCTTTGAATGGGTACATTTGTTTTTTATTTCAAGGCACTGTTAATTTTAAGAGGATAATCAATAAACATTTCCGTATCTTCACTGGTTTCTAGTAAAGATAAATAAAAAATATTAGTGTCAAAAAATGTAGAAATTTTTCCTCTACAATGAGCTATTTAACTTGTTTGATTTAAAATAATTAAGGAGGCCAATAATTGAATATTTCAAAAATAGCATTGAAAACACTATGGTGCGTCCTTTGAGTCACCACCCTGTGGATTTCAAATAGACATGCACTCAGATCACATTCTTCTCTCACTATATTTGTTAATGAAGAAATAGCATAAGTAATATTTCTAGCGTAATCTTCATATATTTTTCTTGTTAAAAAATCTTGTGTAAATGTATCAAAAGTATGTAAAGTTAAAGTACCAGAAATATTTCTTTTTCGTTTCGTTGTCACATTGCCTTTATAGATAATTTTTCATACGGTATTCTCAGATACCTATTAAAAATACAATTTTCGTTAATATTGATAATGTCATTTCCAAAATGTCCAATTATTGGTCAGAAATGTGCACGTATCTTAGTCAAATATGTGGTTCTTTTTAATGCTGCAACATGTCTAATCTCAGATTTTAATATGTTATACATATTAATCATAATTTGTTGTCCGTGTTCGTGAAGATGTGGACGAAAACCATCACAAGTAGAAGTATTTGCAGACAGTTCAGGTTTCGAAACATCTAATATGTCACAGTCATTGTCATAGTTCTCTTGTTCTTCCTCTTCACAAATACTTGCATCTAACCACGGCCTGAAAATTTTATTTCCGAGCGTAAAAACTACAAAATCAGAAAATAAAGCTAGCATGTATACTGCTGCACTAGATAATCTTAATTGAAATGAAATTCAGAGTAACCCCAATTTAGATACTTAGTTGGGATGGCCAAAATTGTTATTTCTCAGTAACAATATGAATTATAAAAATTCTGCACTATTTTAATCTGATTTAACTTAACGGATTATCTAAGTAATTAGCAATGATTAAAAGCGAGTACTACTCTTGATAAAAATCATCGATATGAGGTAGCACTACTTCAAAGTACAGATAGAAAAATGAAAATTATACGTTAATACTGTCCTGTTATACGTTTTACTGAGTAACAACGGTTGTGTTTATGAGGATACAATCCAATGATCTCTGTCTGCATTTGAATAATTTTCAAGCAATTTTTATCTTTCTTACATATTTTTTGTAATCTGCGAAGAAACCAAGAACTATAAACAGTAGCAGCGATTTGTGTTTATGGAAGGATTTGAAAGTCTCGTCCTCCTTCCTATTTTCTTTATTTACTAGTGAGGAATGAAGAAATCGATGGTGTGCATATGTGCAAAAATCTAAGCCACATACTCCTCTTTTAGTGCATTCTGCAGAGCGATGACCTTTCTCAAGACATCTGTAACACAAACCTTTTTGCTTTACTCTCTTGCGCTTTTCTATTATAGGTAGCTTCGCAAATTTTCTGCATGAAGTGATCACATGATTTGCACTATCACAAGCAGAAGCTCTTTTTCTGTTCTTTGTCTTCATTGATCATATATACTCCTTCAGCTTTTCTCCTGCGTTCTAGAGATGTTTCTTGAACTGATTCGGGCTTCATTTGTAGATAGGCGGTATATACCTCATGTTCTATCCATGACTGGAACATCGGTACATTTTTCTTGCGTTTCGATTGCATCGCAAAGTTGTGCCATTCCCGTTGTAAAATTTTGGATAGTTTTTTCACGAGCTCATTTAACAATTGTATGTTGTTCATGTATTCTTCCAATTGGAAATATACCACATTAGTTACAAGCGCATCCACAGCAGTCCCAAATACCACGATGGTTTCTGGTCTATTTATATCAGGAGATTTAACACATTTCCGAAAGCCTGCTCTAGCGTTTTCATAATGTTGTCCACATTATCAAGATTAGGTAAGAGATGATTCACTGTGAATCTAGCTTTACCTTTCAAATGAGTTCTAAGTCGTACTATCTTCTGAGAGTTGTTCAATTTTTTGCTTATTCTCTCAAATTCATATTTAAAATTCAACCAATATTCTGCACTTCCATCAAAATATGGAAGGTTGCTATCACTTGATTTCATTACCACAACAGTATTTTGTTGTTGACTTTGAAAAGCTCTGGTTAAAGCAGTAGCGAATTTCTCATATATGTCAGAAGATGGTTCGTTATCAGGATCACGTCGATCTTGTTGATAGCCTTGAGTAAATGAAATTGAATTGTTGTCAGGATCTAATCTGATATAATCCTCCTTGGACTTTGGGTACTCTTCTTTATCTTTTATCCAATTCTCTATTCGCTCACGTGCCTCATTTTCCTTTTCAGATGAGAAGGCTTCTTCATTATCCTGTTCAGATCTCCTACTATTGAAACCATCTTCTTCCAATATTATGTTGTCAATCACATAGAAAAAATTACGTAAGAATATTATAGTTATAGAAAAATTGTTGTCTAAAAATAGCCTGGCTATTTATAATTCAAATGAACTATAAGATGTTCAGATTCAAGCCAATCCAATAACTACTCCATATAACATTAGCTTATGATCTCATTACGTATTAATCCGGTGGAAAAGCGGAATCCGTCAAATGGACTGAAATCTTGCTATTTTTTAGTTTTTATGATACTACCATATTATCTCAAGCTACAAAAATACCTCCTATAACTAGTTTCATCTCTATAATCATACATTATTGGACAGCAGTAGTCACAAAACTAGCCATAGAGATTTGTGCCCATTCCAGACAATTTCTCAGTCACATATAAACACAAGCACAATATGTGTATCCAAATTTTAACTAATGCAACATGTATCCACTTTCTCATGAGATTAATGCGTGATTATAATCACATTTTATGCATGTTTTTTTTTTTAAATCTAGGTGACAATTGAACGTGATTTATATATCCGTCGACTTTTCACCTCCATACCAATTTTATGGCATCTTCTCCGTTTGGTTGCTGTCTATCGCCCGGTCCTTTGTTATTGCTCTGTCCTCCTCCGAGGTCTCACAGCTACTCTTCTCCACCAGTGGAGCACTAGTAACGCTGTCAACTTCGAAAACCATCTCCAGGAGTTCACAATTCGTCTCCTTGATATAATGTCGATTGGACAGCTTCTGCCACCGCCTTTAGGGAATATCCGCGACGTAGTGGGAATTGTTAGTCATGGAGATGTTGCGCAGCTGCTCAGAAGTATCTGGGCCTATATGAGGGATTATGTTCCATCACCTGCGTTATTTAGTGTTGATCAAAATGGACTGCATTGGAGGGACCCAACTAATGCAAGACCTGCTGCGCATTATACGGATTTTTTAAGATGTCTTATGATGAAAAATATTAATAAATTGGGCGATCTATATGCTCAATTTTTTGTTAATCTGCCCGAAAATGAATTATAAATTATTTGTAATTATAACCAATAAAGTGAATATTTATACAATATGGAACATTAAAGCTCATTTTTTATAGTCTATAAGAAAAATTAATAATAACAGTTCGAAGATCGTTGAGCGCCAACACCACATGTGAATTAGTGAACTAAGGCACTAAATACATGAGTATTATTATCCGTCACTTTGTGTCCTCAGAAAGCGCTTTAGCATATTATGTGAACAGTGCAGGAAACGCGATGATTGAGTCGAAATAGTTTAATCTTTTACGTAAAAAACTTGATAAAATAATATCGGAGTCTATAAAACTATTTTTTTTTTGGCATAATGTATTATTTGCAATCAAATTACCTACATGCTTCAATTTAGAATTTTCAGTTTTCGAATGTTGAATCAAATTATTTGGTTTTCAATTAATTAGAGTAATATATAAATATAAATACTCAGAATATTATTATGGAGTTTTAATTTATATTCTGTAATACAATTTTTAAAAACAATCTGACAAATTTATTGTACTTCGGGATCTCTAAATATGTAAAACTCTATTGTTTATCTTCAAACTTTGTAATCTTTAACTTTCCTAGAAAAACTTTTATGCAGATTTATTGGAAGTTTCATTATTTTACTGCTCTCACCCAAGGGATAAAAAACACGGAAGTCTACTTATGTTGCATGTCTTGATAAAAAATTGTGAGTTCGTAATATTTTACTAATCAAAGAAATAATTGATTATATATTATTTATACTTATAATATATTTATATATGTATATATGTAAATATATAATATATATTTTATATAATAGGTACCTATGTATAATACATAAATAATTGATCAATTATTGCTTGAAATTGCGAGGTTAGATTCTATGATCGTGTCTAAAAATTTAGATCAAAATATATATTAAAACGAACTGAGATAACTTCAATCAAAATTTTAATTTGATCATAACTTTGAATGGAAATTTTGACTGAATATACGTACTTCTATATGAAATATTTATAATTCGTCTGTGAATCTCATCACAGCCACAATTGCCGCTAATAATGATGATAAATCATTCGGCACATTAATGAGTCACTCCGATACTATTTTCTTTAGTTTTTCAAGTTATTATAATATTTCATCCTCGTCAAACAACGCATTTCCTTTAATGTTTACTTTGGTTTACATATGCTTTCTTTTATTGACAGGACACAAAATGGCGGATGATAATACATATTTTTCTAGTGCTCTTGAACTAATAAAGATAAAATTCAAGTGCCAAAACACGAGTTCAACATCTGGAAAACGACTGAAATCAACAATCAGGTATCTACAGGGCTCCCAGTAGTATTTTGAAAAAAAGCAATGCGTACATTTAACGTATTAAACAAAAAATTAATAAGAGGAGTGGAATAACCCAAGTGTTACAATAATAGAAACTGGTAAGGGTCTTTCAAGGAAAAACGCTCTGATCTCTATATATATAGAGATCAGTGGAAAAACGAGAAAATTCGTAATCAGTGCCAATTCACAATGTGCGTAAACGTAAGGAATACGTAACCGTAAAAATAAACGTAAAATTGAACTACTGTAGTCCAATGCCCGTGTTCACAATACTCTTACGTATTTCTTACGTTTATGTATTGACGTAAGAGCTACGTAATGAAAACATAAAGTTGAGATAAATTCAACTTTATGTTATGTTTACGTACGAAACAACTGATAGCGCATGCGTCAACTTTTAACACAATGTTTTCATCTGACAGTTGACAACATCCTAGATCGAAACATGCTTTAAATATGATTGACATAGAATTATTAATAAAAAAAAAAACGATTTCTTCTTCGTCTCAATATTTCTCTCTTTGGCGACTTTTATAACGCAGTTTCAATCTGGTTTCAATAATAATGAAACAATCGCACGATCTTTTTCAGACATCATACAATAAAACAAAACACATTTAACTCCAAACTAATAAAAGTGAAACCAAAGAAAAACATTAAACACGGAACAGAATCGAAATCAACAGAATATTTGAAAATGACAGTCAGAGAAACCAACACAATCCATCAATAAACCTAATTTGTACCAATGTAAAATGAAAAAAACACTTTATTTTAATATTTTACGTTACGACCACTGTGAACATACATATTTTCTTACGTTTATGTTTTTACGTACTCCTTATGTTTACGCACGTTGTGAATTGGCACTTACCCTACTCTCGAAATTTGTTAGTTACCGGTTTCGATCACTGAGTGATTATCTTAAGACTACCGGTGAGACTACAAAAAAGGGAAGAAGGACAAATTCAAACATACTTACAAACAGGTGTGATGCCCTCCATAAATTGTCTTACTGCTATATATTCCTGTGTTGAGCCAGGACAGTTTGCAAAAGCTTTCTTGGCTAGACACACCATATGCAAATGCAGTCAGATCTTCTTTGTATAGCTGCGTACAGTTCCGTAGCTGTCCATGCAGTAGTTCCTTTATGTGCTTCTTCCCGAAGTGCAGCTTCAATTCAGATGTCAGCTTCCCATAATTCAAGCGTTCTTATACAGTCAATCCTGAGATGCTGAATCCCAGAGCATTCCAGCTAGTACAATAGTTCTTTGCTTGATACTCCAACCATTATTTTCCGAAATTAGTTCGAATTGAGCGTAATATTCATCCCAAAAAGTCTTGCCATCATACCGCGTTGGTTTCAGGGTGAAATTGGATCTAACTTCTCTAATCGCAAAAATGTGATTTTCTGTAAAATAAATCTTTAATGGGAGGTTTCAGGTGGGAACCTTCCATTTTTTTTACAGATTCGGATTCATCTTTGGGGAGACTTCATTTCGGTAGGTTCTCTTGCCTTCACCAACGGAGTGTTTGGTTTCGCTGTATTCTGCCATCCAACCGTTATATCTCGCGCGACGGCCGAGTGATGTCTTTCTCTCTTTTATCTCAAAATGGAAAAATAAATTTCGAATATGCAACGAGATTTTGAAGAACTATTAACAAAAAGAAAACAGTCCCGGTGGTTTCGTTGCAGGACCTGCATGGAGATCGAACATATGTACGGAGCCGCTACAAGTAAAACAAGACGATATCAAACACAAATTATCGGGATACTGAATTGAATTGATGCCATGGGCAAACATCGTCCTGTCTTCGTGATGCCTCAAAGAATATTGCACATATCGCATCGTTGCAACACAGTACGAACAGTTTATTTGCTAATGGCTTTGTCGGTAGAAATACGAATATTTTTGGTAAAATTTGCTTCTCAAACTGATAATGATCTGATAGACCGAAATGTGAAAAGATTTTAAAAATATTCAGAAACTTGCAGTAGTAATATAATAATTAAAACTATAACGTTAGTGATTCGATTTAACGAAACACTTTATTATAATGAATAATAATTTACAAAAAAAAAAATAAATATGGTTCCGATAAATACAAAAATATTGCGTATATTACAAAAGAATTGAATAGAATTTTATCTTTCTTCTTTCGTCGACTGACTCGCAGACACATATTTTAATAACTTTTATTTCAACAATAAACAGCTCAAAAATACAAAATCAATATAACAAGCATAACAATATCAAAAAGTTGTATAACTTTTTTCAATCTAGGACTACTCATGATAAACATTTCATTTTCAAATTAAAAAAAAAAAAATAACAATAAATTCATGCAAATTACATAAAAGTGAATAATCACAATCACAATTAATGAGAAAATAAGAATTCCAAATAAAAAAAAAATCAATAGTATTTATATTAGACAAATTAAAGAACGTTGGAAATCAAAATATATAGCTATCAAAATTATTTTTAATAATGATTGTTTTCAATGTGTTCAATTCTACCACCATTGATTGAATTCAACTCAAATTTAGTAATAAGTAAAAGCCAGTTACAGAACATAATTAAATGTTACCTTATATGAGTAACTGTTTACAGTTAAATTCAATCAGACAAGGTAGGATTTTCATACTTATGCAGCATATTACTTTCACATGTATATATTTTTCGCAGAATCTCAAAGAATAAATAATATATAATTAATTACAAATCAGCTCAACGGTACCCCGACAAAATAGCCCGGAAAAAATAGCCAAACACAAAATAGTCTTAGTACAAATGAGCCCAGACAAATTAGACAGCAACAGAAAACGTACAACTATTGTTATATTAAAAAAAAAAGAAATCCTTAGGTGACCTTGAAATCAATGTATTTTTTTTTTTAAACTATTAAATGTATGACTCCTTGTATGTTCTTTTTTGTTTTTTTTTTTCAATTATAACAATAGTTGTAGTTTAGGTTACTAAAATTGTTGGCCGAGTATCATAATGCTTGTTTACACTCGTATTGCATACAAGCTTTTTTCTATGGCCTTAATGTTCATATTCTAGCAATTATTGAGCACACGGCAAGGGAGCCCAAAGCACAAGTTGACATTTAGATTCAAGAAAAATCCGAACTAAGGATCAGTGAGAATGGCTGAGAATATAAATCCATAGAAGTTTAGCGAATACGCGTTTAAATGGTGATAAAATTGGGACGTGAAAATACTTATTTTACGCATCGTTTGCAATATGTTAAGTACCTATTCCACGCATGACTATAGAAAAATATCTCTTAGTAATCCATATTAATAAAAGTATTAATATCCGGTTTCATGAAGGGCAGAGGAATTAGCTTACTAAGTAAATAAAATTCATTCTATTTGATGAAAGTCGCTTTTTTGACAGCAATGATTGAGAGGAAACTACCTCGGAGGGTGAACTAAACTCCTCAATGTTGTGCTGATATCCACTGTATAAAATAAATATCTTTCAACTTGTTTAGAGACTTTTATAATATCTATTTAGTGACAATAATAATATCAATATTTATACAGTAAAAGTAAATTATGTGTCTATAATTGAAATAATAATAGGATGTTTTGTTGGGGCTATTTTATCCGAAGCTATTTTTTCTCGAGCTATTTTGTGTAGGCTATTTTGTAGGGACCATTTTGACTGCTCAACATAAGAATAAATAACGTTTTAAATATATAACAGCAACAAATCATTTATCTGAAAAAAGTTCGAACGTAATCATAACTTGCCTCATTTTCTTGACAAATGATTTCTTCAATTTGACAAGAAGGAATATCTTCATAACTTATATTCTTTATTTCATAAGATTGCCCTCGGATGTTTATAATTTGTTGAGGCTTCACTCCAAATTCGTTAATACTCTGTTTGATGCTTTTGCAAACAGTTTCATGAAGCTCAGAAATATAAATAAATAAGAATACCAAATTTTCACATCTTGTAATGATAGTTTCAAGAGGTTTCTTGCTTATTTTGCTGGTGTTTCTGCATTGAACGTACAAGCGTTCCAACTTTAAACATTTGTTAAGAGATTCAAAGAGGTGGTCAACTGGAATAGTTCCTTTTCTTTGATACCTGAAATATATTTCAACTCTTTATTTGTAATTAAACAGAATGTCCAAGAATTGTAGTACTTGTTTTGCTACCCTTATATGCAACAACTACAGTTTGTCGGAAATTTTATTTTGGATACATTTTCATTTTTTCGTGATAAAATGCATCCGTTTCAAACGGAAAATCCTGTTTTGGAGTTCCAATGGAGGATAAATTTAAATCGTAATTTGTTGAGATTATTTTTGGAAAAGGACTCGTATTGCTATAGTTTTAAAATGAACAGATCATGAACATCATCTCCCAAACTATTTTTTAGTAAAACTTCATCATTTTAACTCAAAAGTGATAAACAAAAGACTATTTCTACTCAGACCTGTTTAATTTGTATTAGTTTACAAGATAGGTATAGTCTTTTACATTATTTATTATCACTTTTTGAAATTATGAGTGTAGAGTAGAAACTGTTATAAGTTGTAACAATATTCTTTTCGTAGAGCATTCAAATGCGGCATGTGTTGCGTATTTTTTGCTGGTAATTTAGTTTTATCTAAATGATAAATAGTTATTTTTCTACAGACGTCAAATAATTTAAAAGATATATTAAAATACAAAAATGAGTAGAATTCTTTTTCTTGACAACGTGCACAAAGTACTTTGTGCACGTTGTCAAGATAAAATCAGTGCACGAAATACTTCGTGCCCGTTATCATGAAAAACAACTCCAATGCGACATTTTATTTCAATGAAAAAGCGGACTTCAGTACTACTATTCTATCAAGGAAATAAAACGAGACAATTGTCAAAAATCCGATCAACCTTCAAATACGTTACAACGAGATTCTAAAATTATTGATTTTATTCTTAAGCCGATAGCATGTAATTTCACACGATCATATAATTTTTTCAAGCCATTGCCAAATTCAAATTTTATTAGCTTTTTTTAGGGACAGTAAAAAATTGTTTAGGAGCACAAAATCGTCTTTTGTGTCACCAGCAAAAAACCAATAAATTTGTGGATATATATATTGTATCGTGCAAAAATAAAATAAGCCCTGAATCTATCTCTGTGTATGGGCGGAGCCTTTCGTACTGATTGTTTTCTGTCACATCACCCGGTCGAAAAATCTAGCAACGTGCTCGAATAATCTGGAATATTCGAGAAACGGGTTTCATTATATAAGGGCAAGCAAACGATCTGAGGAGGAATAGTATTGAGGTTGGTAGATCACGCGAATTGAAAATGAGAGTTTAAACTTGAACAAGGAACTATTTTATTCTTATCAGAAAAATATTACATTTGACACATTGTAAAAACAAACAACTACTGACTAGATTTTTAATGTGCATAGGCACCTATATATTGTATAAATATTTGTAAAGTCATAAGGGTCAATTGTGAGTTATTCAACACCCCCTCTCGAACTAATTTGACCCGAATCATTCACTTTGACCACTTCCAGAGCAGTCAAACAATTCCAGTGTTTTGCGGTAGGTAGACCCGCTCGTTTCCAAGTATTCTTTTTGAGAATAGATGTAAATTCGTCAGCTGAAGCTCTCATCCATTCGTCTTCATCAGGACCAGAGAACGCGGATTTTATCGGAATTTCCACTGCAAGCGCAATATCCGCTAGTCCTTGATTAGCCTCTTTAACTGTATGTTGCCTTCTCGGTCTGCCGGGTTTCCCCGTAAGAATTTTTCTGGGTCTTCCTGGTTTACACCTTTGTGGAGGTGCTTCAGCTTCCTTGGAATTCTGCTCCACCAAATTGTCGAAGCCCAGAAAGTCCAATTCTCCATTACTCCCGTTCTCCTGAACCTCTTCTTGGAGATCATGAATCCCATGGTCTTCCTCTTGCATATTTTGCTTCGAAGCATTTATGTTGTTTAGTATCAATTCCTGTTGGTACGTCTTTGTCAAATTCTGCTGAAATTCTGGTTCCACTTCAGCGTGAGTTGACTGACTATCGTTGTTGCTTCGCCTCAGGAATTGAACATCGCGTGAAATTTCTACTTTATGCTCTTGAGGAATCCACACTCTGAAAGCCTTGGACTTGTCATCAACTCCCAGAAAAATGCCTTTTCGCGCACGAGGATCGAATTTTCCGATTGCCTTCGTCCTGTTCAAACAATAGGCTTCACTCCCAAACTCTTCGAGATTGCTTATATCAGGTTGATCACCCATCCATATCTCGAAAGGTGTACGTCCTTTTAAAACGGAAGTGGGGCAACGATTCCGGATGTAACAGGCTGTATTCATGGCCTCTGCCCAAAACGAGTGGCCAAGTTTGGATTGAAGCAGCAGACACCGAGTCATCTCCATTAACGTTCGGTTGAGTCTTTCTGCCACTCCATTCTGTTCTGGATTGTTTGGTACAGTTAAACGACGCTGAATCCCTGATTTCCTCAATAATTCATCAAATTGACCATTTACATACTCAGTACCATTATCTGATTGTAGGAACTTGATCTTTCTTCCAAATTGCGTCTCAGTGGTGTTTTTAAACTCCTCGAACTTTTTGCAAACTTCATTTTTATGATGAATAAATTTAACTACACACCAACGTGATGCATCATCAATAAATGTAACAACATACCTGGCGCCACCGTTGGATGTCGTCCTCATGGGACCACAGACGTCCGAGTGTATGATTTCACCAGGCTCCGATTTTCTCATGGACTTCTTTGGAAAAGATTTGCGTGTCATTTTACCCTCCAAACATATGCTGCAGTCGAGTTTTTCATCCAGATCATCAATCTGTAGTCCTCGTACTGCTCCGTCCTTGAGAGCGCCCCTGATATCCATTTCATTGAGATGCCCCAATCTTCTGTGCCAATCCATCAGTGTTCCGCTCCTTGAATTATTCGCTTGTGCTACCTGAACTTGCTCCGCCACACCAACGTCTTGAACAATGAACAACCCGTCGCGCCGATTCGCGGATAATATCAAATTATTGTCTTTGTCCAGAACTCGAGCCGATTTTTCATCGAAAATTACGCGGTGGCCTTTATCAACAATCTTCCCGACCGATAGAAGATTCGTTCGTAAGTCCGGTACGTACAATACGTCACTCAAATCGATTTTCACGTCGCGTTTGTTCACTCGAGTCGCGAGTTGCGCGTCACCCTTGGCTTTTATTTCCGTGGTACTGGAATTGGCCAAATTTAACTTATCCAAGCAATTCGTGTTGACACGGCGAAAACTATTCCAGTCTTTGGTCATGTGTGCCGTACAATCACTATCAATGCACCACAGTTTTTCGTTTGATGAAACTGTCAAAGCACTCGCGTCTGCGTTAATCGTTGTATAAAGTGACGTGTTTTCAATTTTCTTGTAAACATTTTTCGTATTCGACCGACATTCCGACGCCTTGTGTCCTTTCTTTTTGCATCTGTAGCATGTTATCCACGGTTTATTCTCGCGTTTCGCGTTTTCTAATTTACCGAAATTTTTATGATTACGAAACTTGTTGGAATTGCCCGCGATCATCGCGTTTTGCACAACACTCTTCCGATTGCTAGATCTCGCGTCACTTTCTTCAGTAATTTTGATCCGTAACGTTTCCGGCGAGGGAAGCTCGTCACGAGACTCAATCGCAATTCGAAAATTCTCAAAATCAGACGGAAGACTGTACAGAAGGAGTATCGATAAGAGATCGTCATTAATCTCCACGTCCATGTCTTTCAGTCGATCCACTGCATCGAAAAACGCGCGTAAATGGTCACGAACG
Organism: Dromius quadrimaculatus; assembly: GCA_963989225.1. Lineage (NCBI taxonomy): Eukaryota > Metazoa > Arthropoda > Insecta > Coleoptera > Carabidae > Dromius > Dromius quadrimaculatus. The sequence goes on along the minus strand of OZ022325.1, from coordinate 37,242,356 downwards.
TCATCTCCGTCTTGCATACGTTGCAACACGATTTGTTTAAGCAAGTTTGCTTTCCGCGCAGGCCCTTTTGACTGATACACAGTCTGCAGTTTATGCCAAAGTTCTTTGGAAGTAGTACAATCCTTCACCTGCTTCAGTTCTGATGCATGAATTGCCAGAAGAATATCTGACATGGCTTTACTGTCCCGTTCCTCCCATTCCAGTGCTGCCGCAGTCTGCTCTGCGTTCCCTGCCTCGGGTTTCACCTTGACGCCGCTCACATAGCCCCAAGCATCATTTTTAATCAACAGTGCCCTCATGTGGATCTTCCACGTATCGAAATTATCTTTCATAAGCATGTCGATTCGCGTCGTGGTATTAAAGGCCATTTTCACAGCATGGAATTGTCCAACTTTTTGAACCGAAACTATACTGTGTGTTTTTCAAAGTCTCGCCCGATTCGTACTTTTTCACTTCTCAATTTTCACATCACGATACGCGCATCCTGGGCCCATAACCTATTGAGGTTGGTAGATCACGCGAATTGAAAATGAGAGTTTAAACTTGAACAAGGAACTATTTTATTCTTATCAGAAAAATATTACATTTGACACATTGTAAAAACAAACAACTACTGACTAGATTTTTAATGTGCATAGGCACCTATATATTGTATAAATATTTGTAAAGTCATAAGGGTCAATTGTGAGTTATTCAACAAATAGTAAAACCATGGACAGTGAACTGTGAACATTAAAACAGTGAAATAGTGAGTGGTCAGTGTAATAAATAAATAAATAAATATCTGCGGCTTTGTTCAATAGTAGTCAGTGATAAATAAATTGTATAGTGTATGTTAGTTTATCCGGAAGAATAAAACTTTTATTTTATTTTTATTTATTAAATAATGATTTTTATTTAATTATAAATAACTCCTTTTCAAGCAATAAACATTACAATATGTACCGAATATGTTGTTTATTCCTTAGTCGTCAAGTCGTCTAATTTATTTTAGATTTTTTATCAGTACTCAGATTGTTCTAGTTAAATTTTAAAAATTCATAAACCAATCAAGATAACCAGAAACAAAAAAAGTTGATTTATCCATATAGATGAGTTAGTTTGATGTTTAGTACGTTCATTTCAATTTCCTTGCCCTAAACAAGCTTCTTATTTTTTTAAAAACACGTATTCTCTTATATTCGTTTATATACAGAGTGATCAACAAAGATTGTCTCTCACGTAACCAGCAAAAATTCGCATTATGATCAAAACTATCTTCATGGAATAAAGTTGGTATAAATTTATTTATTTTGATAACTACGCTACCGACATTTCAAGAACACAGTGGCGTATATTTCGCATATTTTATGACGGATTTATCCATAATCTGATTCAAAAGACAAGGAAGTAAGTAAATAGCTGTATTATTGAATGATTATTGAAAATTTATTATTACTCTACCAAATTATTAGGTTAGAAAAGTGTTTTCAGAGGAACTGTCATCTGTCACTTGAAGCTCACTATCCCAAGCAGGCGGCAAAGAAAAAATCAGAACAAGGCGGCACGGACAATCATTTTTGATCACTCTGTATAATTTCACTCATTTATTTGCTAGAACGATGTGCGTTCCTAAAAACGAGATTCGAATGTATGATTCACAAAAAATTAAAATTTCTAGTAATTTTCAGAATAGTACCTGTATTCTACAACAAGTATTGGAATGGTTGTTATTCCAAACAAGCGAAAAGTTTGTAATTCGAGCCAAAGGCGCGAGTGTGAAATACGCCTTTCCAAACATGTAGCCTATACTGTCCCTAACGAGATTCTTTATCAAAAATTCAAACGAAACTTTTTTGGTTGTGGAATGTGCAGATTCCAAAATAGTGTTGAAGAATAATATATTCTGCAACAAGTTTGGAATGAAGCTTATTCAGCATGAGTGAAAAAGTTTGTAGCACGAACCGTAGGCGAATGTGAAGAATTCACGAGTGCTGAATAGCCATTCCAAACATGTTTCAGACTATACTTTCTCTACGACCATAAATTCGGCAATTTACAGAAAAACAAAAAATTACAAACTCTGAAACAGGGAAACAACAAAAACTCCTGAAGTTAAAATTTATTTTTAATTGATTTGACAATCCTACTATTTTTTATAATTGATGAATAGATGCAGCTCGATAAAATACCAAATATAAAATACAATATAAGTCAACAATGACTTAGTATTTGAAATCTGTATTACCGACATGCGACATGTCACTGTGAAAGATGCTTATCTTCATTTAAAAATTAAATTTTCGGCATTCTAATTATAATTTTCAATATTTAAAACTGAATTATAACAACTATATCAGTTTTAGAATAAATATGAATTAATAAGATAGCATTTTTGTGTTTCTTATCAGTACATTTTTTTGTTTTATATCAGTACCATAAATGTGCAAGACATGTCGCTAGTTGTGCTCATTGCATCACTTATGCTGGAATGAATATTCTGACACAGTATGATAGAATTGCATCATTCCGTACTTAAAATTAATATTATAATGGTCGTAAAGAAAATTATTTCTCGAATGTTACACATATATCAGTTTAAAAATATTACAGTATTAAAGCTTCCAAATAAACTTCATAAAGAAAATATGGGATGACGATTCTGTTCTACTTTTACAATTTGGCAAATAGCACTTTGGCATTTTTATATTATAGGTTAGAAAAGTTTGGCGAAAGAAAAAATTGAAAGGGAAAGTTATGCGGAACACCAGCGCCCAACTGTCACAAATTATCGAGGTTTCCTTCTTTAGCTGATGGTTAATATGCAACACATAGGACACGAGATGTCACAGCTGATTGATTACTGCTAGCTTCTCTTTAAACTTTTTTTTTCTGTCGAAGAGAGAAATTGAATGAATTTACATATCTCTCTCTAGAAGAAAGAAAAATGTAAAATTAGAGAGAAGTATAACCGGTCAGCTGTTCCATACATAATTTTTTTGTGTTCTTATAAAACAAAATAATTTAAGAAGCAGTTTTAGAAGAATCGATTTAAAAGATTTGATAGAACGATCTGAAATGAATAGTAGCCCGCTTGAGATATTATTATGCATTGAAATAAAAAAAGTAAAATTGACCTAAAATCCTTGAGATTTCTTGCAAACGGTAATGCTTCACACAGATTCAAAGTTATATTGTCTTGCACCAGCTCATCCTGAATTTTTAAACAGCTCAACATCCGACAATTCCTCGTTATCTGAAAATTAATTAATATTATTCAAAATATTTCTTACAGTCGTATTGCAAGACTATAACTATTTTATTGTATTTATGATAGATATGAATGAGAACAATAGGCTATGTGCAAGGGGGCGGAGTTTGAACAAATATCGATACGAGCGCTCATGATGAGCACAATTGTGAACATCGAACTCCATTTCTCAGAATACGTCATTGAGCATTGTAGTTTAAAAGTGAAAATAATTGCATATAAAACATGGGAAAACGTTTGTTCTGTTTCAGGCTGTTGTGTTAAGGATGATTCAAGTGAAATACAGTTTCATAGATTTTATGTACTCAGTTATAACATAAAAAAACGAGTGAAGTGAATCAAATATGTTTGTAATTCAATTGTGAAATTAGAAATATTCATCATCGATTTGGGATTCATGAATTTACCTCTATCTCTAATTTGTAAGATGTTTCAGTGATAGAAGCTTGTCAGATGCACTTCGCAATAATTTTGTTGTTAATATTGTCAGCAACATATTCTTCAACATGTTTAATATGGCAAAATAATTTCACGCTTTTCTTCAATGCTTCCTCGGTAAAAGAGATACAGTGTTTGATAAATACAAACCCGATCTGCAAAATCATCGACGTCATAATTTGAGGTTATCCTGTCAATTTGGACGAATTAAGACGTTTTCTCTATGAAAGGTACGTTATAATTGAAGAAAAAAATACTCAAAATAGATAATTTCAACGTACCTTTTATGCTATGCTAGTTATATTATACGCACACAGCTGAATTAAATAATATAAGTACATTTAAAAAATTATAGATATGAAACAATGATAAAATGAAGTTCAATCGTTCTCCATTACCCGCTAGAGGCGCTAGTAGACTTCATGCACGTAGCCTATAGAATATATATTTTATCTGGTAAGAAATTGCATTTTGTTTCTAATTTGTTATGATCAAATAGTGAAGTAGGTTAACATAGACGATAACAAAACGTATCTATCCAAGCTATGAGCATAGCTTTCGGTTTTGACATTCATATTCTAAATATGTATTTATTATAACTAAAAAATCTTACGTCTATTAAAAATTTTCCGCTATGAAAATTCACAGAAGTAATTGTCAACTTCTTAAGTATTTCCCAATTTTTTACGAAAATTAAGTCTTCTATTTTCCAGAGATTTGCACGTGCTCCCACAGGATCCAAATCTACTATCTCAAAATCCTCCATATCTTTGGAGATTTCACAAAAATTTTTAAATAAGGAATTTTCGCCGAGTGTTGTTGAATTTATTCCAATTCTAGCCCTTTTAAAAAGTGAAACCTGCGGTTCAGAGGATCTTCCTGAAATAATTTTAGTATGCACTTGAGTACAAACAATTTCAATTATTGGATAAAATAGTTGAGGTTGACCGGATTAGTGAATGTGATTAATTAATAGAGAGGAGGGGGATTCAGCAAATTATTTAATATTCTCTTTTCTTAGCTCTTACTATGTTAACACTTTTTATAACACATCAAATAAATTCAAATCTACACAAAATAATTCTTTTCGCTCCTGGGAAGATAGTTAAGGTGTAGTCGAAACTGTAGTTAGAAAGAAAGACTAAATCCCCTCATCTCTATTACTCACATTTTAAATTATCTTTGGAGTAGATTCTATTGATGTTTCTTATTGAATTATCTTTTTATGTTGATGTTTTTAAAATTCTCAATGTCATATTTGAAGATTATTCTATATTTTCAACTATGTTTATTGAATAAGGTTTAATTTTCCCATGAATATTAGATTTAATTTATTTTATGTAGGTATCGTAATAGTAATTAACCCTGGAAGTGCACACTGGGGTCTCAGAAACCCCATACTCCAATTTTTATCTTGGACACAAGCACAAAGTCGATATAGTACGATGTGACCACCCCGTAAATTTAGTTTAGTAATGTCTTCAGTATGTGCTATATGTATTTTGATAATAGCTGAAGTAAGTGGATCATAATTTATGAATTTGTTTGTGTTTGGGTCTCTGAGACCCCAGTATGACTGTTTGCGTTAGATTTATTGGTATGGCTGAAAGCTCTTTACTAGTCTCCATTTTGACATTGCAGCAGAAAATGACTACTTCGGAACTCAAAGACCCTTCTGCGTTGATAAATGATGAACTTGAACGCGAAATTCATGAAAGATCTTATATTTTATGCATTGAACAAGAAAAATTGGAAAAATATGTACTTTTTATGCATTGTCCTTTTTTTTCAATAAACTGTGCTCTCAAAAAACTCAATGCTTTCTCACTTCATTCATTATCATCCTGAATAGATTACATATCATGAAAATTATCCAAAACAACATCCATTTCTCAGAGAAACTACGTTTTCGTTTGGGATTTTGCGCTAGATTTATTAGCATAGCTGAAAGCTCTCTATTATTCGCCATTTTGACATTTCAGCAGGAAATGACTCCTTCGGAATTCAAAGATCCTTTTGCATTGATAAATGATGAACTTGAACGTGAAATTCATGAAAGATCTAGTATTTTATGCATTGAACAAGAAAAATTCGAAAAATTTGTACTTTTTATGCATTGTCCTTTTTCTCAATAAATTGTGCTCTTAAAGAACTCAATGTTCTCTTATTTCTCTCATGATTATCCTGAATAGATTAAGTATCATCAGAATTAGTCAAAACAACATCCAATTCTGAGAAAAACTAAGGTTTTCGTTTGGGGTTTCTGAGACCTTAGAGTGACATTTATGCAACTACAATGAAGTGTGCATATCCAGGGTTGGTATCAAGGGTGTTAAAAGGACAATAATGCCTGAGGTCAACAGTATACTTTCCGAGAGCCTCCGACCCGAGGTGTGTACGTTGACCGTAGGCATTATTGTCTGTTCAACTCCTGTGGGGCCTTCAATGTTTAATGTCCGACTTTTGTTGTATTTCAATCAAAATTTTTAGCAATGTATGTCCTGTCATTGTGATTTCTGTCAGAGAAATTACTCTAGTTACTTGCTGTAACAAGAAAAATTGTTTGTTATTTTTCAAAATAATGCCCTCGGGTATTATTTGTTACGTAATTATCCTGAAGTCAGTGTTATTATGACAACAATAATAAACTAGTCAGACATTAATCATTTATAATGCTACAAGGACCGAACGACTGACATTTTTGTCCAGGATAAATTTGGCTGCATTCGGTGGAGACGAGGGAAGAGCCCGAAGCAGAGGCGAGGACGAAGTACGAGGCGAAGACGAGGGCAAAGCCCAAGGTATAGCTCCGTGCAGCCTAATTTGTCCGTGACAATGATGACAGTCGTTCAGTGACCGTGTTGCATACGATACTTTTTGTAATAAGTGCACCGAAGTACTCCCATTACTAAGTTTTTTAAATAAATTTGGATGCATTGAAACTATCTTGACGATTTGACAAACAGATTTTTTCAAATGCAATCACATTACAATAAACTAATACAATAAAACATAACTTACATGATTTATTTTATTGATTGATATTTTTTACATTTTCTGTGCACATACTATAACGAACACATTCTATAATACAAATTTCTTTCAAATATCAATTTGACATATATCAATGAAATAAAAAATCCAACGGCATCAATGATCCATGATCTACAATATTATTTTTACCCAACGGTCATTAATATCCATTAATTTGCAGTTGGGAGAGAATTAATGAAAATTGTTACCATGGCTTGGAACTGAGAACTTTCGAAGCAGAAGTCAAGCTCAGTAATAAGGTACTTTCGGTGTACGTGTTACAAAAATATATTTTTTTGTATACTTAATGGAAAACATTAGGTTCAATATTCAGAAATCAGTAAAGAAAAATGTCAGGCTACCAGTTAGCAACACTTTACTAATTAGCAACAAAAAATAACAAATACAAAACGCACTATGACACGCACCCAAATAGCAGCTTTAACCTAATTAAGAGAAAGTTACAGATTAAACATACATAATACATAAAAAACAAAAATTCTCTCTATTTCGCCGGAAACAAATGTAAAGTCACTTCTTTAGCTGCATCCAGAATTTCGCGAGAATCTTTAGCTTCTGACAAATCAATTTTTAATATTGTTTATTTGTTACTATGCTTATGCCTGGCAGTTGTCGAAACCGTTATTACGTCTTCACAAGAACACAACCTTGATTAGTATTTCTGTAGAAAATTATTTCCATTCTTGATGTCTTCCATTCAAGTTTTTCCATCAAGTATACAAAAAAGTAGCAAGTTCAACATGTAAGAAAAGCGATATTACTTTGCTCGTGCAAATTTAATTCAATCGCCCGTGAATTGAAACATTTACACTCGCTAGTAAACTCTCACTTTTAATGAAGGAAAAAACTTTTCAGGACTCATTTTATAAATAAATATGTTTTATTGGGATATAAGTTCTGTACATTAATTAGAAACACAACGTTTCGACAGCAAAGTGCTGCCTTTTTTCTTTACTTGTCAAACAATCTACTATTATTGAAGTGAGAAAATTAATTTTTTGGTATCTGTTGTAATGTAGTCAAGTTACGTACGCATACTTTTTCTCAGAAATAAATAGAGGAGGAGATAATATAGCTATGAAATATTGATAAATAATAGTTTTTAACTCTCTTGTGCATACTTACTTTCTGATTGTCGCCAGAATATTTGTGATTCACATTTTATCTTTCTCAAAGATTGGGGAGTTTTGCAATACAGCAATTCTTTCAATAAAGTCTGATTATGCATTAAAGTTGTGGACAAATTTAACATTTGAGCCTCTTTAGTTTTTTTGCAATCTATTTTTCCCTAGAAAAATATAACAGAATTATGATTTCATATATAATTTATATTATGCTACAAGGACCGAACGACTGTTATTTTTGTCTAGGATGATTTTGGCTGCATTCGATGAAGACGAGGGCAAAGTCCAAGGCGTAGGCTTCGTGCAGCCAAATTCGTCCGTTACAATAATGACAGTCGTTCAGTGTCTCGTGTTGCATACGATACTTTTTATAACAAGTGCATCAAAGTATCTCCATTATTGAGCTTTTTAAATAAATCTTATCGATTTTACAAACAATTTTTTTGCAATTGCGATCACATTACAGTAAACTTATACAATGAAACATAACTTACATGATTTATTTTATTCATTGATATTTTTCTCATTCGCTGTGCTATCCCGTTCACAGTAAATGCACACATTATAATGAACAAATCCCATAATACAAATTTCTTTCAAATACCAATTTGACATATTATATACCAACGAAATATAAAAAAAATGCAACGGCATCCATAATCCCCAATTACATTTTTACCTTCTGCAGCGGACATTAATATCCATTAATTTCCTGTAAACAGAGAATTATTGAAAATTATTATCATGGTTGTGAATTGAGAACTTTCAAGGCAGAATTCAGCTCAGTAATAGGGTACTCTCGGTACACGTGCTACAAAAAGTACACGTTAGTTAAATTTTGCAAATTAAATAATATAATTAAGAGTGCTGTGTAAAAACAATCTCAAAGTTGTTAATTTTCGACGATCCTTTGGTTACGGTCTTGTGGCCAAATTCAGAGATGTGACTCGCACTCACCTCAACCTCAACCTGGACTCAGTTCTCACACTTGAGTGTGAGCTGAGTCAACACTCACTTCTTCCTCAATTCCGTATTCAAAGCATATAAAAAAGTCACTCACGAGAGTTGTTTTTTGAGATAATACGTAATAAAACTGATTTGAATTTTTCATATAGAATAAAATCATTCTATGAGTAAATTTACTTGATCTTTTATAGAACCGGCCATTAAATAAATTTAGCTAAATTCATCAGAATTTCGGAGGGAGCTTCAGCCCCTCCGCTGGTTAAGTGCTTGCTAAATTGATAAATATTATAAATAAATATTTTTTAGGTGTATTGTGTGTGACAGAATCGAAAAGGAAATATAGTTGTGAAGAAGAGATAAATGGTATTTATTATTTGTGGTCAGGACTCTGGAGTAAGCATAAATGAACGTTCAAAGCAAGGAGTAGAAATTAAAAGTTATAAATAGATCAATTTGGGATTATGCTAAATTATGTAGTTGTAGATGTGAAAAGTAGTAGTCTTGTATTTTTTTGGGTAGATTTGGTGATAGCAGAGTACAGAAACATTGAGAAAATTATGTCTTTTTATTTGAAGCGAAATCTCTTAATTTCTAATAAATTCTTTCAATATAAGTTGGCTCATATGTATACATGGAAGAAAATGATTGATAATAGAAGTAAAATACTTCGCGTGAAGTCCAATCTACTTTTAAATCCGACGATGTTAGAAGATATTTTGTTGAAAAGTAGTATTAATCTTTTGTTCTGGAATGTGCAAAAGATGTTCGTGGCGAATGTAGATGAGGTTGCCGACCGAAGAACGCATGGTGGAAAGATTGAGTGACAGAAGCAATACGCAATTGCAGAGAAAAAGAGAGCCTATTTGTAATTTTTAAGTGTTGAAGATTTGTATGGTAGTGTGCGTGATGAATGTTTGATAAAATACAAGTTTGAATAAATGTGTTAAGAGAGTGGTTAGAAAAAACAAGATGCGTTTTGATGGACCAGAGAGTGAAAAGTTGAAGAATAATTTTTGTACGAACTGGAGACTGTTTTGATTGAGTATCAGAAGCTTAAAAGGTAGGAATGTTAGAAAAGTGAAAGCTAATAAAAGTGCGACTGGTGCCGGGAGCCCACGATCAGAAATTGTAAAATCTGACCATTTATGAAATGTAGTGAGAATAGTTATTCACAAAAAGTATGATACATTGGCTCCAGCCCAGGAGTCGCGCGCTGGAGCGTTTTTGCACAATATTGTTATAAAAGTGTAAGAATTCGTTTTAATGCGAATATGACCAGCTATGAAACTTTGACAGTATGTAATTTGTGGATAAACATAAACGAAATAGTATATTCTACAACAAGTATTGGAATGGCCCTAATTCCACACGAGCGAAAGGTTTGTAATCTGAGCCAAAGGCGAGGATTACGGTTCACGAGTGTGGAATACGCCATTCCAAATACATGTTGTAGACTATACAAGGTTTTGGAAACTCACCAATATTTCAGAGGAAGCTTTAGAAATTATGAAATGTCAAACGCAAAGCCAGAAAATAATATCTGAATTGCTGAGAGATGTAACCATAGTTACCAAAACTAACAGCTTCTGATTCATCGAAATGATTCTACGCGGTAACAGAATGTTATTAGGAATTGGTAAAGGTTTCTTTAATAAAAAAAAAACCATAAAATTCTTAATCACATTGTTCTCTAGTTTTAATTAAGTAACCGGTTTCGATCACTGGGTGATCATCCTCAGACTACCGGAGAACTTACAAAGAAAGGAAATAACAACGTAAAACATACATATAGGCAGGTAGAAATTTTAACAAAATCAAAAAATTATAAAACGGTAACTCACACAATAAAATTGCAGGAACTTCACAAAAGAAAACGGCATCAAGTAGCCCGCTAGTGTCATGTTGGTGAAAAAATGTGTGAAAAAGCGGTAATAAAGCAATAAAAAAATATAAAATGATATAAAAAGATATATCCAATCTATTCAACAAGGCCCGAACTACAACTGGAAAAAGCTGAAAAAAATGGAAAAAAGTGGGGTGTGTCTAAGGTTCGTTTGATCATTTAATTGATATAACTAAAAACTTTGAAATTTTACATATACGCAAAAATGGCAAGATTCTTGATTTCCTGGAAAATTTAGAGATTAAGAAGTCTTTAAAAACCATGCCGACTTTAGTTTGAATTTTATTTCATATAGTTACGATTATTTCAGCAATTATTCAGCTCGGTTCAGCTAAACTGTAGATAAGCTTAGATTGTATAACCGGGTCTTAATAGTATTTACTCATATCACCTACGAAAACTAATGAGCGAGCGTTGATACGGTGAAAACGCGCATCGTGTCAGCCGTGATCGGCACTTTCGAAAGATTGTAGGAAGTACTTTGCCCAACGATGCAGACGTAAGAAATTATTTTTCAGTTTATTCACCTTATAGGCTTCTAAAAAAACATTCGATTTTCTAGTGGTCAGATTTTGCAATCACACGGAAATTTTTAATTATCAGCGTGTAAGAACCATTTTGCCCCGTTGTGCAGGTGTAAAATAGTTATTTACATAATTAGTTATGAAAAGTGCCATATTGTTTGACGAAACGTAATATTTGCCAAAACGAGCGTAGCGAGTTTTGCAAATTACGTGAGTCAAACAATATGGCTTTTCATAACGTATTCTGTACAAAATTTTATCTAATTCCGTCAGAATAATTTCAACTATATTTTTCAATGAGAACATCTCTCACGTCACATCACCAAATTTAGATGACTGTGATTCATGCCCATCTATTGTTACTACAGAAACAAGAGTGCACTGAAATAAACAAATATCGAATTTTCACAAAACGTCAAAATAATTTTTAAAAATGTGCTCAAACAGTAATATCCTGAGTGATATAGTACCCTTTGATATTAAAGACTCTGCTTATGCTGCATACTGTGAATAATAAATCTTTCTTTTAATTGTTCGCAGATAAGTATAATTGATTAGCTCTGAAACATGGCCAGTTACGTAAAGTCATTACGTAACTACTTTATGCTACTTTACGCAACTGTTGCATTGCAGTTATGAAAAATGGGACGTTGCATAACGTCAGAAATTGATGTAAAGTTTGACTTTTCAAAACGGAATTAGATAAAATAGTTTTTCGTTAATGTTTATTCATAAATTACATATTTTCGAAGTTCCATAGCTGGTCATATTTTGCATTCAAACCGGAATTCTTACATTTTTATAACAATATTGTGCAAAAACGCTCCTACGCGCGACTCTCGGGCTGGAGCCAATGTTTCATATTTTTGTAAATAACTATTCTCATTACACTCCATAAGTAGTAATTATCTTTCAAAAAAAAAAAAGACCGCAGGCTCCCAGACTATGAATTGCTATGGAATGAATCTGATGTAAGGGAAATATGGTGTGAATATTTCAGAAGCTTGTACGGTAGCATCAAAATGATTTAAATACAAGTGAATCTGAGTGTGACATTGATGAGAATGATGTAAAGTATGAATTGATGCGTTGAAAGAATGGAAATGTGCCTGGGTTCGAGTGGTTAGTTTATTTGTTAGATTCTGTTTGAAACTTTTTGTGGCTTCTGATGGTTAGAAAAAGGATGTTATTTGCTCTTGATTGAAAAGCAAAGGCAGTTCAAGCGAATGTGATAGATAGGAAGATGGTTGAGAAAAATTTCAATTCATAAAATGCGAGTCTTATTAATTTCTGGAATAAATGTTATGCAAATGGATTCCTGCCTGGGAGAGGATGTAATGATTAATTATTTTCTCTTTGTTCAGTTATCGAAAAGTCACTTGAGAAGAACAAAAAGATATTCTATGGCTTTCTCCATCCAAGGAAAGTGTATGATAGTGTGCTTCGAGAGAAATTGTGGAATGTGCTTGTTGAGTTTGGTATTAATTTTAATTTATTGCATACGATTCGTGCGTTTTATGAAGGAAGTGCAGCTGCTGTTCGGTGGAGACTAAGCGAATGGTTCAATATTGATGATGGTATAAAATATGGCTGTGATAATGTCTCTGTGTTTGTTCAATTTTTATACGGATGTGTTTACGAATGACTTTGAATAGTTTGGATGGTGTGTATATTAATGAAAGGGTAATACATGCTTTAACGTATGTAGAGGGTTTTATTATTTTGGGTGAAAGTGAAGAACAATTGAGAAGAATGATTGATAGAATACACGAAGTTGCAAAGGGAATGAATCTTATTTTGATGTTGATGCATGCAGTTTTGATGTTTGAGAGAAGTGAATTATAGTGACTGATTGTAATATTTTGGTGAATGGCATGGAGATGGAACAAGTGAATGAGTTTATAATTATGTCTGATCGAATGATTAAAGAATTGATTTGGAGATTATTACAGTATAAGCTGGTTGTAAAATTCCCGATACTTTTAGAGTCGCTTGCACGGAGTGTGCCTGTTTCAAGGGATGCAAAATTGAGTGTATATAAGGGAGTACTTGTACCTGCATTGATGTATGGTAGTGAATGTTGGACGTGGCTGCAGAAGCATAAACAGAAAGTGATTGCTGAAGAAATAAGATTTTTGCTCAGTTTTTATGGATATATCAGAAGAAATCGAATGCAAAATAAATTGGTGTATGAATAATTTAATATTGGGAAAAATTTTGTAGAGAGAATTGGTATGATTACGTTAGTTTGGAAATGTGAGGCGAATTTCGAATGAAAGATTCCTAAAAAAGATTTATATTTGTGAAATTGAAGGTGAAAGGCTACGCGGATGGATGATAGCCAGTTTGTGCAAGAAAAAGTTTTCGTTTTTCGAGTAGGAACGATAAACGAGCTTTTATGAATGTATATGAAGCAAAAGAGGTATGTTTGGATAGGGGGTATCTAGCGAAGAATGATTGCTGGTTGCATGGTAAATGGGATTCATGCCGATCTCATTTTGAGGATAATCTGAGATTTATATGTATGTAAATAATATAAAATGATGCATGTATTCATTATAAGTAGTGAAAATAAGCTATAAGCAAATTCATTTTGGTGGAAAACCTCAAAATCAATTAAAATTTAATGGGATATGGGACCAATGTTTTTTTTATTAATCTTCATAACAAGAGAAAATACCCATATCGATTTGATTTGCTAAAATATTCCTAGTTTTAAAAAAAAATTAGTATTGAATAATGTATGACGTAGATTATAAAGAATATAATCAACATAACCAATCATATAGCCTACATAATTTATATCAAATTTTTATAAAAAAAATAGTGATAGTTGAATATATTTTTGATTTTTTTTTTTCAATTTTTTAGGTAGAATAGTATATTTTTCAAATTTTTCGATATTTTTAATGTCTCTGGTTACATACCTCATTAAACATAATAATGATTCACTTTACAATTAACTTTACCTTACAATTGCAGTCTTCTAGACCTTGACAACTGACTGCTTCTAAAATTATAATATAGAATCAATTTCAAAAAATTATTATTGAATGTCAAATTGTTATTTGTTTCCAATCCTACCAAATGGAATGGTTCTATTATAAATTAGATTAGAAAACCTTCTCAATACATTTACTACCGATTTTTTAGAATTGGAAATATTCTTCCCAATATTTTTAATATCTCGCTAAAATTAGCATATTTTACAAAAAAATTGTCTAATTGTCTTAACAACAAAAATGACACTCCAATACTCATCAATACTAATAATGAAACTTTTGCTGCTAATTGAGGAGTTAAATATTTCTTTAAAATTAATATATTCCAAATTATTTGAAAATATTAATTACCATCGATTCGAAAAAGGATACCACTAGGAAAAATATTTGGAAAAGAGACCCAGTTCCTAGTTGAATCTTTTAATCGATTAAAAAAATTTTCTTCGTCCAAAATTTGATCGTATAGTCTAGTGTAAACAATTTTTTTACGAACTTTTGGTACAGAATCAAATAAAGGTAAATATTGTGTCCATGGCGGCATACTCATTTTATTTATTTCATTCGGTCGTTTGGGTTCAACAAGCTAAAATATAAAATTATATAATTCATATGAGTTCGATATCAGAGCATACTATTATTCAATTTACGCAGGCTCCGAAACATAACTAAGTCCTAATTCACAATGGGTGTAAGCATAAGAAGTACATAAGAAATACATAAGACATAAAGTTGAACATGTGCGATTCTTAAGGCCGTGTTCACAATGCTCTTACGTATTTCTTATGCTTGCATAGTGCATAACAGCTGCATAAGAAAATTGAAATCATCTCAACTTTACGTATTTCTTACACATATATTTTCTTAATGCGCATGTCCAATATAGTTTTACAGACACAGACAATAAATGTGTCAAATGAATGAAAATAAACTTGTTTTTGTGGTTAGGAATATTTATAATCTTTGTTTTAATAACAATACTAAACGAATTTCGTCTTCCAAAAAAGACATTTAATTGCAAACATGTGCAGAAACAAAAGTAATGCCCTAAACTAAGAGCTTTAATATAAGAAACAAAACCAAAAGCAATGAAAAATATTTTCAAATATAAAATTTTAAAAAAAGGAGTCTTTAAAACAGCTGTTTTGATAAAATAATCGAATCAAAACAAAAATAAAGCAAAGCGTTGTTTAGGACAAGTGATTTAAATTGTGACAGATACTAAAAACTAAAAGTACCTATATTTTATAACCAACTCAGGCTGTAATATCCCTATAAAATATTTTTTATGCTTTGCTTATGCTATGCTCATTGTGAACACGCATAAGATTTTCATAAGAATTATGTTATGTACTTCTTATGCTACGCCCATTGTGAATTAGGGCTAAAGTGTACTTTCACTTCAGGAATATACCCTAATCATCTTTTTAGTTTTCTTCCAATCAGTAAAAAAGAAACAGAAAATAAAATATATTATTTATAATTTCTTTTTCTATTATGTACAAAAATGTATTGCAAAAAAAAAATCCTTTTAATAATACAAATTATCAATATACCATTCAGATAGCTCAATTTCGTCTAGTTACGTTACACTTCATTACATTGGATGTTAATGCGTTACTAAGTTGTGTGTCACTGACAAACGAATATATTGTAGCCATGGATTCCAATAAACAATCAAGATTTATTTGAAATTAAGGCCTGGGGCCTGTTGCATAATAAAATACAAAGTAATATTATTAGCGTTTTTACGCGCATTTTCACTAATAGTATTAACTTGTATTTTATTATGCAATAGGCCCCTGGTTGTACAATCTAAGCTTAACTATAGCTTAGTTGAGTGGAGCTTATTTACTATGGTTACAATTGCTGAAATAATTGTAACCATAACCATAACCTCAATTAAACTGTGGATAAGCTTAAAATGTACAATCAGGCCTTAGAAAAATTTTATGAAATTGGAATAATCACCTGCATTCTGCAAAACAATTATTAATTTATAATCGATCGATAAAAATTGTGACAAAAATTATTTTTACAAGCATTCATTCAAAATTTTGTTAGTGCCAACTATATTCATTGTATATAATGGATAATGATCGATAAAAAATTATCAATTGAGTTATAGAATAATGCCGGATATAGCTTATTGATTCATTTTATAGTCTGATATACACAGCTCAAGCTTGAAAACTACCTAAATATACAGTCTACGAACTCGATTTGTAACTTAAAAACACAATTCCATCTGTAGTCGTGTTCTCTCAACTGCACATTCAAATATTTTCGAAGCTCTTGTTGTACAACTAATGACAATTTTGAATATGTCATAAAGAAGACAAATTATTTTTCTGTTTTCGACGTTTTGGTTGTTACATAATATTAAAACATTATCGTTTCGAAAACTATATTAAGAAAATGTAATTTTTTCAGAAATTATTTAACTAAAATAAATATTTACATGATTCTTTCTTCACGTATCATATATCAAACAGATTGATAATATTTTTAGCCCATTAAAATATGAAATTATTTTTAATTTCAAGCAAATAAACAAGGTACATTGTGAATGAATATATAAATCATTTGAATGTTCAGAAAGAAAGTAAGGAAGAATTGTTATATACATCCATTTATACAAGACATACCTACCCAAAGCTCTTCTAATTCTTCTATTTGTCCCAACAAACGAAAGATTGACTTCACAGAATAAGAATTGTAAACCAAATATAAATGCGTTAATTTTACGTTAAATCTTGATCTCAGAATATCGGCGCAACTATCAGATTTCAAGGATAAAGCTAATTTTCTAATCTGAAACATATCAAGAGGTAATTTCAACTTGGAATATAAAAAAATAAATGAAATTTAATTTTCGGTATATTGTGTAGGTAATGCCATAATTTAGATTAATCGGATGTTTTTATTAATGAATGTTTTTGGGCCAGAAATTGCCGAAACAAATAAAAAAAATGTGCGGTTCAAACAACTGCCCCGCACATAACACAAGAGAAATTGTGGAATACCTAAACAAAACATTTCTTGAAAGCTAGATAGGACGAGGAGGACCAATTGACTGGCCAGCACGGTCGCGATGAGAAGTTAGTCAGACGGCCTAAGTGCGTGCGATTTTTTTATGACTTTTTATTTGAATTTTTAAAAAAAGACACGAAAATATAGGAGAACTTAAATATGCTATAACAGAAGAATGTCAAAAAGTAAATAGTAGACGATTAAATAATTTTCGGCAAAGTTTCTACGATAGATGTAGCACAAAACGGAGGATTGTTTGGACATCTATTATAATTTGAGAATATTTTGAGTTTGTTGTTCATATTGAATTTAATTTATTATTTGATAATTATGGCACGCCGTTTTGCAAAAGAATCTATAGTAAAACATGCAATCACATAAGAACCGGAAGACAAGTTTCAGAAGAATTGAATACGTCGCAAGGTCTAAGACAGGGAGGAACGCTAAGTTCTCTATTATTCATCATTTATTTGGACGATATCTTGAAAAACATAAAGGACAAAACAAAAAAGATGGATATAGGCTACTACAACCTAATGAGAACAACAATATCTGAATGTGTTTTTGCAGATGATCTTGCGATTCTAGCAAAAAGCGAGAGCGATATGTAATTTAATCTAAACTTATGGAATGAGGAATTGAAGGAGCATAGAATGACAATAAATGATAAAAAAAAAACAAAAACTATGGTGATTTCGAAGGAAGACACAAATACAAACATTAAGTTAAATGGAAAAGAAATGGAACAAGTGGAAACGTTCTCGTACCTCGGAGCAACCCTGAATAATAAAGGAAGTATAGAACAGGAAATAAACAAGAGAATACAAGCGACGAACAAAAGCAACCATACAATAAACAAAGTAATACTAAACAACAAACAAATTTCTAAGAATACAAAAATGATTCTATACAAAACAATCTATAGACCTACATTGATATATGGCAGTAAAACCTGGATAATGAATCGGAGAACTAAGAATAAAATACAAGCAACAGAAATGAGGTTTCTCAGAAGAGTGGAAGGGGTCACAAGAATAGATAGAATAAGGAACGAAACGATAAGAAACAGTCTGCAAATTGAAAGTATACAAACAACCATTGAAAAAAACAGCTCACATGGTATGGTCATCTAGTTAAAATGCCGGAAGAAAGACAATCTAAACAGGTATGGAACGCAAGAATAATGAGGAAGAAGAAAAGGGGTAGATCTGGTAAGACGTGGGAAAATAATATAGATGAGATTTTAAATAAAAATAACATTGGAAAACAAGAAGCGAGTATAAAAGCAAGTAATAGAGCGGTCTGGAAAGAACTAATTAATAGTACTTAATAAAGTGATAATAAACTAATCGCGACACCCGAAAGGGTATAAGCCGATTTAAAAAGATAATAATAATAAAAAACATAATTTTAATTCAATCATAAAAATTCAATATATTAAAATTATCTTGCAAGATGATAATAATTCTGAATTCCCATTATGTACATAATTTTAATTCAATCAAAAAAATTCAATGAATTAAAATTATCCTGCAAGATAATAATAATCTCTAATTGTCATTATGTACATAATTTTAATTTAATCATAAAAATTCAATGTATTAAAATTATCTTGCAAGATAATAATAATTCTGAATTTTTATTATGTACATAATTTTAATTCAATTATAAAAATTCAATGAATTGAAATTATCTTGCAAGATAATAAAAATGTATAGTTTAAATTTAAGTGGAATAAATTGTTGCTATTAAATAGCAAAACGGCGTGCCATAGATAATGTTACTTCATTAATCTTAAGCGAAAAATCAAATTAAACTTCTTGCTTTATTATTATTATTACTATAATAATTATTGTTTAAGTTCTATTTAGGCCCGAAATATCCACCTCCGAATAAATTTATTTTGTGAATAATAACTATGGCAACAATTGTCTAAGCAATTGTTACCATAGTTATTATTCACCAAATAAATTTTTTCGGAGGTGGATATCTCGGGCCTAAGGCCTGATATATCCACCTCCGAATAAATTTATTTGGTGAATAATAACTATGGTAACAATTGTTTAGACAATTGTTGTCATAGTTATTATTCACCAAATAGATTTATTAGGAGGTGGTTATCTTGGGTCTTATGGCCGGTTTCATAAAAGACCAAATAAATCTATTCCCAGAGTAAATTTATTTTGTTTAACAAATTCTAATCAGTATATATATATATATATATATATATATATATATATATATATATATATATATATATATATATATATATATATATATATATATATATATATATATATATATATATATATATATATATATATATATATATATATATATATATATATATATATATATATATATATATATATATATATATATATATATATATATATATATATATATATATATATATATATATATATATATATATATATATATATATATATATATATATATATATATATATATATATATATATATATATATATATATATATATATATATATATATATATATATATATATATATATATATATATATATCCACCTCCTAATTTTATTTGTTAAATAATAATTATAGCAACAATTGTACAGACAATTGTTGTCATAGTTATTATTCACCAAATAGATTTATTAGGAGGTGGCTATCTTGGGTCTTATGGCCGGTTTCATAAAAGACCAAATAAATCTACTCCCAGAGTACATTTATTTTGTTTAACAAATTCTAATCAGTATGAGTTTCCTTATGACATCAAAATCATTGCTGTCAAATAATCGACTGTCATTTATGCCCGGTTTTATAAAGGGCAGAGTATTTTACTTCCAGAGTAAATAAAATTTACTCTGTTGGATGACAATCGATTATTTGACAGCAATAATTTTGTTGTCATAAGGAAGCTCAAACTGATTAGAATTTGTTAAATAAAATTAATTTAGGCCCGAGATATCCACTTCCCAATAAATTTATTTGATGAATAATAACTATGGTAACAATTGTGCAGATAATTGTTGCCATAGTTATTATTCATCGAATAAATTTATTAGGAGGTGGATATCTCGGGCCTTACTCTAGGAGTAAATTTACTTGGTCTTTTATAAAACCGGCCATAAATAGAGTAAATTTTATTTACTCTGGAAGTAAATTTCTCTGCCTTGTATAAAACCGGGCTTCAGAAATTTAATATTTACCATGAAAGATATTTATTTTGACAATCTGACACTGACGTACAAAATGTTAGTGTTTGATTTGTCTTGCAAGTGACGGTTGGACCACGTTTGATGGCAAAACATCTTGGGATGAGTATTTGGCTCTATTTGAGCTCATTGAGAAAAATAATGGCGTAAATATAGAGCAAAGAGTTATTGTACTGGCTGGGAAACAGCATTAGCTGTACTCTCAGGACTGTCTGAACAAGAACGCCTAGATTATGGAAAACTGATGTCTGAATTGAAGCTGCGCTTCGGAGAAGAACACATGAAAAAACTACTACATGGACAGCTACGCAACCGCACACAACTGCATAAGGAGGATTTGACAACGTTTGCATATGCTGTGCAGAGTCTGGCCCGGAAAGCTTTTGCAAATTGTCCTGGCTCAACACAGGAATACGTAGCAGTGAGACAATTTATGGATGGCATCAGTGACGACGAGATTGGGCGAATCCGAAGACGGTGAGAGAAACACTAACGAAGGCCCTGGAAATTGAGGTGACCACGAAGACGTCAGGACTGGCGAAGAAAGTGAGGTGGCTTTAGCGCGATGAAGAAGAGCCCGAGGTGAAAAGGATCATAACTTATACAGGGAGTGGCCAACGGAAGCGATCTTCTTCCCGATTTATAGCGACCTCACCTGGACCCAGAAGTAGAATGGTACGCTGGCAGTGCGGTAAGGAGAGACATATTCAAATGAATTGCCGTACAAAGCGTACTGTTAATTTTGGTGCGAATACGTCGCCTGGGCGACAGAAATTACCCAGATTTGGGAGAATGAGATGCTGGCAGTGTGGTCAGGAAGGACATCTTCGAGCAGATTGTCGTATGAAGCGCACTGTCGATTGTGGTACGATCACATCGTCAGGAAGAATCAAGTATACCAGTCTGGAGAAGCAGAAGCTGATGGGATCCTCCATCAAGAGTTCTAAATCTATTGACTTCCAAGTACGGAGAATTCGAGCCAGTCCAACCGCAAAAGGATTCGTGGAGAATATACCATGTGACGATGATTGTAGTAACTTCCGTAAGCAGGAGGAACGTAAGCGATATGTCAACGTCACCAGAGTAGAAGAATTTGACCAAGATGGATCCGTATTATCGACGCACGAAGTGCAACAAGCTCAACTGAATGATTCTGTACTGAAGCCGATCATGGAGTGGGTAAAGACTGGTCAGCAGCCTAGTTTCCACGAACCGTCAGCTATGGATCCGATCACCAAGGCCTATTTGGCACAATGGAATTCTCTGATAGTCAGAAATGACTTACTATACCGACTATGGGAGAGCTCCGATGGAAAGATAACGAAAGAGAAACTGATAGTGCCGAAAAATTTGAAAGAGTGAATTTTGGAACAACTGCCTTATGGTAACAGCGGTGGACATTTCGGCATCAAGAAGACACTTGATGAAGTCCGTGAACGTTTCTACTGGATTGGCTGTCGAGAAGACGTAGAACAATATTGCAAGACTTGTGAACGCTGTAACTCAAAGAAGGGGCCCGCCACTCAGCAGCGCGCTAAGATGCAGCAGTACAACGTGGGCTCTCCGTTTGAGAGAATTACCGTGGACATTTGCCTATTACAGGACGGGGAAACAGCGTACAGGTCGGCAGTCAATGAATCCACTCAGTACACTCCAGCCAAGTTGATGATGGGTCGAGAGCTGCAGTTACCGTTTGATCTGGTTATTGGACATCCACCTGAAAATAACGAGCAACAGTTGCCGGAATGGATCAGCCTTCTTCAAGACAATTTGTGGAGCGTTTATGAGTCTGCACGAGAGAACATACAAGCTGCCAGCGACAGAATGAAGGCCCGATATGACCTGCGAGCGAACGGCCCCAGGTTCTAGCAACTCCAAAAGAAGAAGAGGAAAGTGTCCCAAATTGCAGAGAGACTGGGAGGGACCATACGAAGTCATAAAATGTTTAAACGATGTGGTATTCCGGATACGGATGGGCAGAAACGGCAAACCAAATGTCGTTCATGGAAACAGGTTGTGGCCATATCAAGGACGAGACTCTGAGTTCGCCGAGGACGATGAACCATGAGGGGGGAGCAGTGTCACAAATGTGAAATATTTTATGTAATTAGCTCACATAATTCGCTTTAACTGTAATCCTAGTTAGTATTGACCAAGTCGATGTTCAATTGTCGGACGTGATTGACAGCCTACGCATACTAGATGTTCGATGGTTGCCAAGCATCAACTGTTAGACAATTGAATTGGCCCATTGTTGGATTAGGTATATAATGGCCAGTTGCATAACTGTCACTTAACTTTAAGTGGAGTTTAATATCTGTGACAACTATTGTATGCACAATTGTTACCACGGTTATTATTCCTCCCTTAAAGTTAAGTGACGGTGGTGCAACTGGCAATAAGAGCGTCAGCTAGGAGAGAAAGTCATTCAGTAAGAGTAGCTGTGAGTGATTTTGTGAACATACAAGTTCGTAAAATAATTATTTACACTGTGACCTGTTTTAATAAATTACTCACACAAAATATAAACTTGCTGATAACCTAAAAGTTCAAAATCATGATAGATCGAATGTATACCTTTGTTAAGACCTCTGTAACTTGTACTAGATCTCTCACAAATAATTGTGTGTCAACCACATATAAGATGTTGACGTTTTTAAATCTCATAATAGCATCTCGCAAAGCAGCAGACGGTATCCAATGAACCCCATTCAAGTTTAAGTAAGTTACAAACGAGGCTGTTGTTTTTCTTCCAATTAATTTCAAATAAGATAAAGTAAGCTTGTAGTTTTTAGTGAAATCCAAATGCCTACGTACACAGAAAAAATATATTAGTCAAGTTTTCAAAATTGATAAATATACTTACTGTAGCACATCTCGGTCTGCTCCAATTCGTTGAAAATCTTTACATACTCTTAATATTTCTATTTTGTCAATTCCGCTTAAATATTTGAATATGTTAACCTTGATTTCATCGGGTAGTTGTAAAATATTGAGAGCCATTATCTATTTACAAATAAATCCAAAATAATATTACTTGTCAATCTTCCTCTTGTCTAGTCATGATTTCGGTTATTGATTACTGAAATTATTCTATCGATAATGAATAAAGAGAAAAGTAGTACAGAAATAATGATTTTTGTCAATCCGACTCACACTCTGATACTCTGAGCAGCACTGAATTAATAATGTTAATAATGATGGGTGAAGTGATGAAGTAAAACAGAAAAAAACGCAACAAAAAGTGACAAGTACAAAATAAAATAACATGAATCATTTATAACATAAGATTTTCGGTGGATTATGAAAATATAGTCCTAATTCTGCCGCCAGATGGCTACGGCTTCGCAGCTATCAGCCAACCGTCAACAAACTTCACCTGACACTCTGACAGAGCAAGAAGTTTGTTTTTGATATCGGTTTGCACAGATTACAAATCATTCTACTAAATGGCAGAGGAAGAAGTTGTAAGTTATGAATACAATGGAAAATATAATTTCTTAATCTACCTATCTCCATAGGTGCCAGTTATTACAGTTAAGGAACCCCTCGATTTAGTAAGGTTAAGTTTGGATGAACGCATTTATGTAAAAATGCGAAATGATCGTGAATTACGTGGGAGACTGCACGTAAGAATAATTTATCAACAGTTTTTACTGCTGAATAATATATTTATCGCTCATAGGCTTATGATCAACACTTGAATATGGTTTTGGGAGAAGCCGAGGAAACTATAACAACTGTTGAAATTGATGAAGAAACTTATGAAGAAGTATACAGAACTACAAAAAGGAACATACCAATGTTATTTGTTCGAGGAGATGGTGTTATTTTAGTTTCGCCCCCAATGCGAGCTGGAATATAATTATTTTTCATTCTTGTATACCTAATTATGATGAGACATCTTCTTTATTCAAATAAAAACGTCCTGTGTAAAATGATAGAAAATTTTTGTACATAATTATTTGGCAAATAATTATAAAATATGAGGAACATGTTATATTTTGTACGATGTGATCATACTTTATCCACTCATTGTAGAAATGTAATTAAATATATATTTTATCTACATATAAAAAACTATGACATTAAAGATATAATTTAAGTATGAAATTTATTTGGTGAAAGAGTGCTTTAATATGAATTTATCATTTTGATCACGTAGGGACGAAAATGACCGTCGTCGGAGCATTGAAATTATTCTTACTTAGCGCCGTAGTTATGGGCGCAACCAGCCAAATATTTTTCATTCTATATAATACATATTTTTATAGATTGCAAAATTATAATTTGCAGCTTATGTTAGCACTTTTCACCCGCGTAGTGAAATGGGGCAAAAAAAATATCAAATATATTCAACCTGTTCTTACCAAATGAATTCATCAATATAACACAGATCTTAATAAATTTCTTATGAAGATATTTTAAACTTCGAAAATTATTTATTTGGCAGAATATAAAATACATTTAACAACCAAAAACAATATCGTTTTTATTCAAAACAAAACTAACTCATTTGTTGACAAATTTTCCACGTTTTGTGAAATGTTGCTTCAATAAAAAGTTTTCGGTCATTGGTTCGATAATAGCACCTTTCTGTGTCTTGACAGCAGGTCTAATAAGTCTTCTGAAAGCTGTTTGAGGTATAAAAGTGTCCCCGATTGGTGCTCGAATTGAAGCTTCGAAATCTTTGACACTCGCAAAAGGAAAAGGAACTTCAGATACTTGATGCTTTTTGATTTTGATGTCTTTTTCTTCATTTATGATTAAATTACCCTTATTTTCATCTCTTCTGGGGATGTTTTTTGGTGCTTTAATAATAAATCTTCTCTTTTTTCTCTTAGATATCTCAATATTTTTTCCACCCCAAGAACCCCAACCTGGAAGGGATAAATC
This sequence comes from Dromius quadrimaculatus, assembly GCA_963989225.1. Lineage (NCBI taxonomy): Eukaryota > Metazoa > Arthropoda > Insecta > Coleoptera > Carabidae > Dromius > Dromius quadrimaculatus. The sequence goes on along the minus strand of OZ022325.1, from coordinate 37,216,972 downwards.
GATGTCTTTTGGAGTATTTGCACATACTGTATCTATTTTTTCTTGATTAAATTCATCTATAACGTCATCATCAGCAAAAGCTTCTGAGATATATGCTCTCTGATCTTCTTCTTCACTATCTTCATCACCAACAGCAACATCTGGAATCTTCGTATCTAATTCTATAGGTTTAGCTGCAATGTATTTGTTTGGATCAACATTTTGTTTATTTTGAATTACTTTTTTTATTTCTGTATTTTTTAAAGCATTTTCAAGATCTGAAATTTCATCTGATTCTATATCCAATCCTAGTTCTTCATCAATTTGTGGACGCATTTTTTCAGGTTTAAAAACTATATCTGGTTTTTTAACTTTATTTTTTTCGAATGTAGATGATAATTTTCTTTTTCTTGATTGCTGGGATAGTTCTTTTAGCGTTGTAAGTTTTTCTGTTGACTTTTGCCGTACTTTAAATTGAAAATCATCAAACAAATCTTCTACTGGTTTCATATCCAATATAGTCAAATTTTCATCATCTGATGTTGAGGTAACCCTCCAAGCATTTTTACAATATTTTATCATTTTAGATTTATCAGTTTTCTTCAAAATTTTAGGCGAAGATTTTATAATTTTCATTTTATTTCTAGTTCTTTCACTTTCAGCAACAGAATTTTCAAATTTATCTTTTATTATATTAGTTTCTTCTTCTGCTGAATCAAAAGATAAAAATTCGCTTTTCTTTTCTTCGGTTTTAGTTTCTTTGCAGCTTCCTCCATTTTTTTCCTTCCAAAATTTGCGATAGCCGCTGATAAAATCTGTAAATTCATTTGTATTTCGTGATGTCCAAGGATTGGACTCATCTGTTTCAATTTCAATTCCTTCTTCTATTTCTGAGTCTGAACTATCGTTTCTTTTAATTTTTTGAGTCAAATCTCTACTTAAACTTAATTGTTGAGCTAATGCTTGGCGACTTTCTTTGTCATATTTAGCACGGACATGCTTATTTTTTGCCCATTGTCCGGTAGATCTATGCCTTAAAGACATTCTTTCTTCTACTCTAGTTTTTTCTAACTGTTCTAATTTCTGAAGCGCAGCTTCTGGATCTGTTTTCTGTAACTCCTCAAATTCTCTAATTTGTTGTTTCAGTCGTTGTTTTCGCTGAATTCTATGGAATTTCTTGCTTTTTATCTTATTTTGTTTGCGAGCTTTTACTTCTTGGTATGACTGTCTTGCTCTAAGTCTAGCCATTTCCCTCCTTTGTTCAATCAATTCTTGTAGATTTAAAGGAAATTTTTCTTCAACTACTATTGTTTCTATTTGTGGTTCAAGCTTCGCAAGTTCTTTATCTAATTCGGATTGATAACGGGGCAGCTTTTTTTCTTGATTAAAATCTGTTTCAATTTGTATCTCATTTTCGTTTAATGGAAATTGTAGGTAAGAAGCAACTCTATTTTTCTCAACTATTGAATTCCATTTATTAAGATGACCTTTCGTTTGCTTGAATCCTAATGATCTTCTGAGTCTTTCAGCTTCTGGTTTCTCCAAAGGTTTGTGTAGAGTTGTTTCCTTAAACGCAGATTTAACTTTCTTTGTAATAGCGACATGTTTTTCCCTTTCTCCTAAGGATTTTGTTAGATCATTCAAACTAATTCTATTTTTCTTCCCTAAATTTTTTTTTATAAGATTAAATTCGGACACGTGGTTTGTAGGTTCGGTTCGGGATGGCTTTTTCACGAGTTGTCGTTTATCTAACTGCAAAACTTCATCTAATAAACGTGCATGTTGTTTCTTATTTATATCTTCATCAGAATTGTAACCAACATCTTCTATTTCACTCATAATTGATGTGTTTTTCGAAGAACAATTTGAGATTTAACCTAGCTAGTACTTGAATCTGACAGATGTCAAAAATAGTTCAACCTTTTGTCGCCAGGTGATGTAAATTTGTGTTTGTTCCGGTTGTTTTCCCAAACATTTCAAGTTCAAGCAAAATTCATATCGAGAAACGCGCGAACTGATCAGTAGAGTTCTTATTTAGAAATTGTCTATTTATTGCAATAATTATCAATTTCTGTTAAGAATGAGTAATTTGAGATTACAAAAACGATTAACTGCGTCCGTTAAGAAATGTGGTAAGCGCAGGGTTTGGTTAGACCCGAACGAAAATGTCGAAATCGGGAATGCAAATTCTCGTAACGCTATTCGTCGACTTATGAAAGATGGTTTAATTATTATTAAACCTCAGATAGTCCATTCTCACTTCCGTGCAAGAAAATATAAAGCTGCAACTCTTCGAGGCAATCACACGGGAACTGGAAAACGTAAAGGCACTGCAAATGCACGTAACAACTCCAAAGAAGTATGGTGCCAACGTGTTCGAGTGCTCCGTCGTTTACTGAAGAAATACCGTGATAAAAAAAAAATAGAAAAACATCTTCACAAGCTTCTGTACAGCAAAGTAAAGGGGAATTGTTTCAAGAATAAGAGGGTTCTTGTTGAATACATTCATAAGAAGAAGGCAGAAAAAGCAAGAGCTAAAATGTTGAAGGATCAAGCGGACTCGCATCGTTTGAAAGCTCAAAAAGCTAGAATGAGACGAGAGGAACGTATAATGCGCCGCAGACAGGAAGTTGAGTGAAAAACTGCTTCATTCTGTTATTTTTTTAAGTTCCGTTATGATGTTCATTCAATGAAATAAGTTGTAATATTATATAAAGATCTGAAAGAGATCAATATAATCATTGAATATTGAAATAATATTGATCTTTTTTTTCTTTATTCTTGAGAATTCTCTTAGAAATATTTGCTCCCTTTGTAAATTGATGGCTTGTTTAAATGATCATACGTAAAAATAATCCATGGTCCACTCACAATGAGGTCTTACTACCGACGCCACTACCAATCGCTGTCAAAACTATCGTCACTAATTTTTGGTTCACCTCAGATTTCTATCATTAATAATATAATATATTTTTTTATATGGTATATCTCAACCAATAAGATAAAATTGATTTTTACTATAATTTTTTTTTTAATGTATCGAATTGGTAGTGACTTTTGATTTCGGCAGTATGACCTTTGTGAATGGATCTTTATAGAATATATATAATTATATGTAATATTACTTTTGTACTCAAATACTTTAGTTTGATTAAACAATAAATGTACAATAAATTGGTATTTTTTATTTTGAAAAGTTTTTACCGCATTTTTGCAAAAAAAAAAAAACGATATTATATTTACTTTGGCTGTCTGGCTGGCAGACGTGACACTGAATTCTTAGCAACTATAGCACTTACAGATATGAAACTGGTACTAACTGGAAGCTACTGTTTCGTAGGTTTGATTTTTTTAGTCACACACCCACTTTTGGGTAAAAAATCAAATAAACATTCAAAAGGTAATTACTGTTGAACTATGCATAATTGAAATCTGAAAAATACTGCACAGAATGAGCAACATGTAAATAATTAAATTTTATATCTTTTTCGAATTGAAATGGGTTAGTACCCATTTTAGGGTAGAAACTATTTATCTCATTATCTCGTGAGTTACACAAGATAAGGACATGTTAGTATTAGAATTAATTACTTTTTTGTTTTTATGATTAATTTAGGCCAGTACATGACCATCATCCATTACTCATTTTCTTAAACCTGTAGTTTTAGTGGCAATTGCACCAAATTTTCAGGGATTTTTTTTTATATAACTTTGATGAAGATCAAATTAAGTACTTCAGGTTACAGCACATGACCTCCCGCCAGTCAAAAACTTAACAAAGACTAAAAGGTTCTTTGAATTTGAACGTGCAGTTATGTATAAAATAGTCACTAATTGAAACTGGTGCTAAATAAAAGCTGCTATTTCGTAAGTTCACTAAGACTTCTTGATTTTATGCTGTGATTGTGATAGACAGGAATTTGCGAAATCTCTGAGCTAACAAATATTCATGAGTTGCCAAAAATGCGCTTTGATCATCAAGATGATTCTTCAACTTGCTAGAAAAATTCTTGTATAGTATATTCTATAACAAGTTTTGGAATGGATAATATGCCGAGTAGATTTTCTCTAACAAAATGAAAATTCTCCAAGAATTCAGAAGAAACTTCTGAAAAAAACGTAAAAAATACCTGAATTGTCTAAACTTAACCATAGTAGCCAAACAATAAAGATACTTTATATAAGTATACTTCGCGTTAACATGCGGCTAAACAGCTTCTGATTAGTCGAAAATATTTATGGAATGATTCCAAACGTCGTTCTTCTAAAAAAGTCAGTGTGATATTTGTTCTACAATATAATTTTCAGGTTTTGAATGAGCAGATTCCAAAATAATGTTCGCTGTTCAGTGGTTTAATTTTTATAACTATAATTTAAGTTTTAAACGATGAAAATTTTTCGAAATTTCATAATTGAACCCAATAGGCTCTTTGCGCAAACGTTGGAGAGCGACACTAGCGCTCGGAGTGTTTAATTTTGAAAGTAGCTGCAGGAAAAAATTTGAATTGTCATTACGTGGAATAAGTGAATAAAAGCTAAAAAGTTCATATTGAAGCTTGAAATAAGTTTAAAAACACAAGTGAATGATGACTAATGGAGTTATAATAGGAACAGGATTCCAATTCATATAACCTGGTTGTATCCGGAGTACAATATTAGAAAGAGGAAAATTAGTGCAAGAAGTAAGCATGTGTTTAATGTTGAAGAAAAACTGTTTTTGGATAAGAGCTTGATTTCCGCGCTTGTTGTAGAGCAAATGTCGATTAATTCTGGTCCGTTTAAAGTTTTTATCGAAGTAAGATATGTTATTTTGAAGTAATTAATTATAGGCTGCTATATGTCTGTCAAACGAATCAAAACATGTCACATGAAAGTATATTTTTTCACATTGCCTTAGGTTGATGAAACGCGAGATATTTTGCATGAATTTCCAAAAACTTATCCAATACATAAAAATAATACATACGAAATTGTTATAGCTTACAATGGTTTAACCTAACTTCTTACATAAATTTTCTAGTTTCATCAAGTAATTTCTACATTTAATACATATTCTATAATTATTATTGACTTCTTTTTACTCGTTTAATAGCCTGAATCCATTTTTTCCCATTCCTATTCCATGTTCTCTGGATGGAAACTTGTAGAAATGTTTATGTTTTTTTGTATTTCCGTAACTGTTTTACAGTTTGAAACGCAACAATTTGTATAACCAACACGTAATATTTCAATTTACTGTTAAACTGGCTTATAAATTGCTTTATAATTTAAATTTGGTACATATATTCTGAAATCATGTACAATGATAACATTTTGTTTTCCTGCTAGTACTGTCAAAATTAACCACTACTGGCGCTGCAATCTATTCGCAAAGAGCCTATTGATCGAATGTAGCATCCTTTATTAGATAAAAAAGCTTTACTAATTATCATGGAAATATCTTCAATCTTTTTCATATTCAATTATTTCAACATGTAATTGTCATTGTTTATGATTAATATGGGTGGTAAATTTTTTGGGAATTCAGTCACTTATTTCAATTTTACTTCTTTTCTGCTTTACACTTTCGGCTGCACCTCGTCTTGCAAAAGTCTCAATGTTTTCGTGCATATCTTGACTTGGTCATTCGAAAAACTTATGCCATTCGTTTTTACGAGATACTTATGATATCATATGGCCAAACGGCAGAAACGAGAAGAACGTGAACAATTGATATAATTTTTTTGCATAATCGAGCCCTCATTCCAAATCCTTGGCCAAGTGGATCACTTCTTCCTATCGTTTTTCGCTGACTCTTTTTTCCCTAAATTTCATTTCGTAAGCATGGCAGAAACGAGAAAATTGGATCAAAACAGGTTTTTTTATAAAAATTTAAAATTAATTATTATTATGTTGGCCATACGGTTCAGCTTTAATTTTGGCATTATTATACTCCAAATATATATACTTATCAATACTCTTGAAGGCAGAGAAAATAAAATGGGGCACTCAAATCTACGACTATCTGACGGTCTATTACTAATATCCGTAACATTTGTGAAAATAATGATAGATACTCAATAAAAATAGTGTAATAATTGCCATATTTTGTTTTCAGTACTATTCGTTAAACAATGAATAATTTCAATTTGGTCTCTTTGGCAAACAAAATTCTATTGAATACAAAAAAAAATAGCTTATTTTATATTACCAAAAATTTGTAATAGAATTAATGTTTATTGAACATTTCAAAAAGATTAACATTCAACTCAATTCGAATACATATATTAGCACTTTTAAAACAAATAAATACGTAGATAAACATATTTTTTTATTTTTAAAACAAATTACATGATTCTCATACAGTATATTAAAATCGCATGCACCAATCGTCTACACAACATTTTAAGTGAATACAAATTCTCACTAAACTTTTGATGGCTTACGATAATACTTGATAAATTTTGACAGTGAGATTTCACAAAATTAATCTTTGCTTTGCATAAATTTGATAAGATCAATAACTCTGCTAGAGTACCCATATTCATTATCGTACCATGAAATTAGCTTCACAAAGTTATTACTGAGGGGTATTCCAGCTTTAGCGTCAAAGATACTTGAATGATTATCACCTACAAAATCGCTGGAGACAACCTCATCTTCAGTATAGTCCAAAATGCCCTTGAGAGGACCTTGAGCAGCTTCTTTGACCTACAAATTAAAATAGTTTGTTATTCAATGATTATAAATAAAGGATATTGTAGAGGTAATATTTATTCGAATAATTTATGATTATTTGTTTGGTATCTTTTCTAAATTTAATTGTTTCTTTTGTGGTTTATTTCATTCCGATTTGTGATTATCATTCAGATCAAAAGAATTAGACGAAAGTAAATTCATGTATCTTTAATATTATTAGCTTTCTCTGCATAATAAATATATACTTTTGTGAGATAAACTTCCCAAAACGTACTTAAATTTAATAAATAACTATATGGACTAATAAACCCATATTTATCATTCGAACCATTTTCTGAGTCCTCCATTCAACAAAATAAAAAATAGTATTGTAATAATATATGAATAGGTAAAATCTTGGATAGGATCATAACAATTTCGCTGCCATGTTAATTAGCTCTATTTAAATAAATCTTGACATGTGCATCTACCTTTGTTTCACTTTGAGTTACTTTGAGTTAGACATGAGTATCCCAATAACGATAATTCATAGTATAAAATTATTGAAAGATGTGTTATTCTTTTCAATAAATTGAATTAACCATTTCTCGTGATTTGAATTTGAAAATTTATCTACTTACTTTGGCTTTAATTTCGTCGTATGTAGCCGATTTTCCCAGCCTAACAGTCAGATCTACCACTGACACATTGGCAACTGGTACTCGGAAAGCCATACCAGTCAGTTTGCCATTTAGAGCTGGAATGACTTTGCCAACAGCCTTGGCAGCGCCAGTAGATGCGGGGATAATATTCTGAGCTGCACCGCGTCCATCGCGCCACAATTTGCCGGAAGGACCGTCGACAGTTTTTTGTGTTGCGGTAGTAGCATGTACAGTGGTCATGAGACCTTCAACGATTTCAAAGTTGTCATGGATAACCTGGAAAACATTTTTAAGAGTGTCATTGAGTGAATATTTATTATCTCACCTGATGAAAAATATTAATGAATCTTGACTTTGATTTTTTTTTTTACTGAAAGTGTGACTGCCAAAATTTAACATTATAAATATTTCCGGAAATTTTTTCAAATCGGTTTTCACTAAGGTCATGAGGAATAAAATTCGCTCATGACGATGTAACAGTCACGTAATGAAAGTTAGCACAAAGTATAAGCAGTGTAATAAAATTGAACGATTCAGCTGTAGGCACTTCACGAAACATAGTCAAAAAAGTTGAAAAAAAGAACACTTTTTGTAAGTTCTACAATAAAATTATATTTTCTCTTAATCAATTTCGGCCTCTCAGGCCATCATTATTATGTGTATGCTTCTGATGATGGCCTGATAAGCCGAAATCGATAAAGAAAAAATATAATTTTATTGTGAAACTTACACCACCAAGTGTTTTGATAAATCTATCATCGCAGCATCATCATTTAATTGAATACTACTTAGTTTATATAAGTAGCGCTACTGTAATCTTTGGTGCAGCAAAAGATCAACAAAATTATTCGCGTACTTAAAATTATTATAAATGATTTACATCATAATTTAAATTTATTGAAGAATTGTCACTTCGAGCATGCGAATTCCGTGAACTACCAACTACAAACAATTTCTTGTTTGAATTTGAAGGGTACGTTAGAAGTGAGGTTTTATAAATAATACCTTAGCTAAAGGAGCCAAGCAGTTTGTGGTACAGCTAGCATTGGAAACTACTTTGTGAGATGGATCGTAACTGTCAAGGTTTACACCAACGACATACATAGGAGCGTCTGCTGACGGAGCAGAAATGATTACTTTCTTTGCTCCACCTTCCAAATGGGCCGAAGCTTTTTCAATGGTAGTGAAAACACCTAAAACAACAAACTCAAGTTATTATTTATTCCAGTTATCACGCATCAATTCCACAATTTAGGAATAAATTGCCCAAGGATTGAAAATTGACTGTTAACTATCGTCTAAAGCTAAACCGGAAACTGTAATACTCGGATTTGTAAATCTCATTTTTGGAAGAATAAATGATACATAAACCAAAAAGAATTTCATCACTTTTCGAACAATATTCTTACCAGTAGACTCCACGACGTATTCTGCTCCAGCTTTGGCCCAAGGAATTGCTTTTGGATCTCTTTCACTGAAGACTGCGATCTTATTTCCATTTACAACTAAACAACCATCTTGGGCCTTCACTTCACCCTTGAATCGACCATGAGTCGAATCGTATTTGAACATGTACACCATGTAATCTAGCCCAATGAAGGGGTCGTTAACTGCTACCACTTGACCTCCACGTTCTACTGATGCACGGAGGACCAGACGACCAATGCGGCCAAATCCGTTGATACCGATTTTAGACATGTTGAAGAATTAGTAACTGTAAAATAAATAAATACTTGCTCAATACAATAAACATTCCTTGGAGATATTCCATAAATACTAAAATATAGAAATTTAAAAAAAATGTAACTAAATTTTAGAAATTGAGGTAAAAATTGTGAAGAAAAACACGCAATAGTCTGATAATTTGATATCCAGAGCACAAAATTAACTCTTTTTCGAGGACCGAAAATATTACGGAAGAATGTAACAAATTAATAAATAAAATATGTTTACATCTATTATTGTTGCTACTAGTCTCAACACTGGATCAAGGTCATAGAGGTCAAATTATAAGTATACAATTTACACAATAATATAAATATTTTTTAATAAAAAAATATTTGAGTAATACCGCTCATGTGAAATATTTTACCGTTACACAACAATTACATCATCAATTATCAACCAAAATGCATCAACTCTTATTATTCTTTCCAGTAAAACTTAATAAATCAAACTTAGTATCTTAAAAAGCAAAGTATGAAATAAGCTTGTTTAGTATAACAAATAAAACTTACTAGACTGGTGAAGTTTCTAGATTGTCAAGCCCACCGGTACTACTGGTGTACTGTGAAATGTCGTTTGAAGGACACAGAGGTCATAATTTATACAGCAATAATGGTCACGTGACCTGGGATCCGAATGCCTACAAATCACTACGTGATAGGAACAGATCTCAATCCCCTGTTCATTATCACTTCATATTAATTTGTTACAAGTTTACAATTACTGTCGAACCGATATAACAAATTTTTGAAAACGTTCCACCCAGTTCATGATAAATAAAAATGTCTCACATATAGTTCTTTATTAATTATACTGTAATATTTAAGAAAAGTTTACTTTTGACAACATTTATAAATAAGAAAATTGTTAAAGGTAAAAGTCGTTCAGAACTTACTGAATAAAAGGGTTGAAATTTGTTCAATCTATTTCATTCAAATCTTTAATAAATGAGATATACAAAACATCACCCAAATAAATTTAATTTCTTTTTGTTGCTTTATATGTAATTAAAATTCAATGGTTGCTATTTATATTTCATTATTTGAGAAAAAGTTATTTTCGACAGCAAATACTTGTAAATAAGAAAATTGTAGTTTTCTATGTAAATTATTCATTAGAATTATGTTCAAATTAAAATTTATACCTGATCAATCACCACAGACATTCAAACTTTACACCGATTAGGTTTATCTAAAATAGATTCGAACAATCATTCTTTTAAATACAAAATTAATTTATTTGTAAATACACTAAAACATAACTTAAAATCTATTAATTCTTATCAAGTACTATATACAACAAAATACACAACAGAATTGTTGTCAGTTTTTTTATTTTGATATTTCATACAAAAACATCACATGTTAACGCGCAGTTACAGAAACCTGCCATACTCTTATTGTGTTGTCTGAATAGCCCGCAAACAAAGTCTGTCCGTCTGTAGACCATGCAAGTGACAAGCACTGTGGGGGCTCAGCTTTGGACGTTTGAGATACGACTTCTGGGCGGAGTTCTTCAACCATTTCCTTGCTTTCGAGGTCCTAAAAGAGAAGATGAATTAGTAAACATGAAAAAAACATAGATCGATGCAATGAATAATAATTTCAGACACATATTGTTTTTACATCACGAAAACATTTATATTGGGAATTTTTTACATAGCAAATTCGCTCTACCCGTATAAATGTTTACATATCGAAAAGTTGTTCAAAATTAAAATCTGCGTCGAATTAATATGAATATGTTCATTTTGAGAGGGCATGATATACATGTATGAAAAGATTCTTATCTTAACCATAAAAAAAAAAAAAATTTCGAAAAAAATTAAAATAAATAAATAATAAAATTGCAATGCGATATTTAATATGCTCTCTACAAATGTAGCAAATGTAGCGTTCAATTCGGCTCACGCTTCAATATTCATGGTCGGATTAAAAAAAAATAGCTTTGCGCTCTGCACAAGTATTCTTATTAAAGCAAGTTGAACCGCTCTAAAATTATGAGTGTTGCTTACTCAATAATATCGTATAGAAATTCAAAAGTCAAATGTGACATAAACATTACTTAAAATTAAAACTAGAGTAGTGCAATTGGCTATTAAATATACACAAATATGAAAATTCTTTCATAAAGTCGATATAAAGCTATAAAATGAATAGTTCTGAAATCCTACCGTACAACTGGAGGCCACAAATAAAATATTTTTATTTTATTAAATTCAGGCGAAATGAAAATTCAAAAAACAAACATTAAAATATAGATTCAAGGTATTATTTGAAATTTTAATTGTCTTAATTAAAATTCCCCTAAATTTTCAGGTTGCATTAAATTTATACATACTAATGACTCACCAATGTTTCGATCGTTTGTTAGTAGACAATGAAATGTTATGAGTTTATGTTCTACCAATCAATTAAGACTTAATTTTGATTTTATTTGAAATCTCATTCTCATATTTCAATAACAGAAAAAAAATATATATCAACTAAAAATCGAAACGTTAGTATTTGACTAATTTCAATCAATTAAATCACAAAAACCTTAATTATTATTGGTCAATATTTCCATCTATTACAAAACTAGTTCAGCACATGAAAAAATTGATCAGTTACATACCCAAATTTTAATAGACGGTCCAAACGCTGCACACAACCAATATCTATTCGGACTGAAACACAGAGCCGTAATGATATCATTATGATCAAGTGTATGCAAGTGTTTTCCATCATTCAAATCCCACAACATAGCTTTGCAGTCTTTTCCTCCAGAGGCACAGAGAGACCCATCTGGACTAACCGTAACTGTATTCAAATAACCACTGTGACCAGAATGATTAGTTTTAATTCTGCAGTTGGTAAGATTCCAAACTTTGACCATTCTGTCCCAGCCAGCGCTTACAATAATCGGATTAGAATGGTTTGGTGAGAAACGAACGCATGATACCCAATCGGTATGGCCTTCATCTTGAATGGTATATTTGCATTCGGCGAGTGTGTTCCATAGTTTGATAGTTTTGTCGCGAGAGCCAGAGACAATCTGTCTGTTGTCAACAGAGAAAGCGACGCTCAGGACGTCCTGAAGGATAGAAAATTATTGTAGAATAAAAAAAAACAACACATATTCAACTATCTAAACATTGGGATGGTATCAGACCCATATCCGCTAACCACTCATAGAAATCATGAGGTTAAAAAGAGATCATCATATAAAAAATATTATCTTATTGGTGTACATAATATACATAAATATGTAATCGTATATTTAAGCCTAATGAATAAATATACTATTTATTATCAGGAACTTTGAATATAGTTTTTAGGAAATTGCACTAGATATTGGAATAATCATGTATTTTTATATACAGGGTGTGTCAGGACTAGTGAAAAAAAGTAGTAGCATACTCCTGACATCATTTTGCGTAAAAAGTGTCATATTAACATAGGTCCAATCCCTTTTGGTTACTAAGATACAAGTCTTATAGTGAATGTTAAAAACGTGTTCTTTGCACTCGGATGCAAGTTTAACAGCGATGAATTATGGAATTATAAACTGAATTAATTGTGTTTGGGCTGCTACGAATGTCAGCTGAGATGTTTAGTATTCTTCCTAGAAATTGATTATTTGTGAATTTGAAATCAATTTTGCATTGTTTTTCATTGATTCTTACATCGTTTCTATAGTACCTTGATTAATAAATTCTTAAAATCTGCTGCTATTTATAAAATTTTGATCTCTTGTATTTTGATAATTAAAAGAAATAGGAAATATGTTTATATGACATTTTTAACACAAAGTGATGTCAAGAATATGCTATTATTTTTTTAATACTAGTCATGTCATGATACACTATGGAGTTAAAATTGAAGATGAATTATATTTTTTTCTCAATTCAAGACCAATAAGTCATTAATGGTAACATTCAAAAGTATATTAATTATTTATTACTATTTAGCTGGACACATCTTCTCTTTCTTGGTATCTGAATTATACAATACTACGGATATCAATTCAATAATGTTATCTAAAAGATGATTTTCAATGAGCTCTGAAATTTTTTATAAATTTTGAGATTACTTGATGTATCAGCCTAATAGAAAAATATTATGGTTTATCTATTACAACAAATAAATGATCGTTGACTTAAGATAATTGAAAATATTGACTAAGTTACATAACTTACCTAAATTAATAGCCCACATCTTCGCACATTATAAAAAAAAAAATAAAAAAAAAATCTTCCCAGCTGTACACAACATAGCTGATTACTCCGTTTGTGCAATATTTGTATATCATCCGCATTCTCTTAAACAATGAGCCGAATCCAGCTTTTTCATTACTTAAAGAAGCTTCACTAAAATATCATAGATACATACAAGAAAATATAGTGAGAATAATTGAATAAGAAAAAGATAGACATTTCCATGGTAATTAATGAAGCTTCTCTAGCTTATGAAGGAAGTTAAATTCAGCCCATTGTAGCAGTTCATACCTTGGTGTGGTCTTCGAACCTACGAGTTGTTTTTCCTGCAGCAAGATCCCAAAGACGTAGAGTTTTGTCCCAAGATCCAGAAAGGGCATAATTGCCATCACTGGAGAGTACGACATCAGAAATAAAATGGGAGTGGCCGTAAAGACGTTTCTGGGGGATACCGTAATTAGCTTCATCACGAGTTAACTTCCAGACGATCAAGGTTTTGTCTAAAATGTGGGATCAAATTACTTACTTTACCAAAATTTATAAAATTGTGTTTCTATATAGCAACATTTGTTATATAATATCTCTTAATTGATTGATAATTCAGCTGACTTGAGAATAACGGATAGATAATATTCCTTCCTATTTAAAAAAAAATATGTTCTATATTCCTCTGCGGGTGGTTATGCCAATAGTTGAAAAGATGAATATAGATGATAACTACAGCCATATTTTTTACTCAAGTAAACTCTTCGAGCCTCATAAAAACAGATTGAACTTTTACACGTTTCTGAAGTACCTACGCGTTGTGAAAAAAATAATGCATAGAAATATTAAAAAAGTTATTCAAATATTACTTTGGATCAGTACATGAAGCTTCAAATAACAATTTAATTTTCGACAGATATGTGGATGACTACTCAATAACAAAAAAAAACAGGATAACAAAATATATCGTATAACGTATAGCATAAAATTACACTAACCTCTGGAAGAAGACAAGATCATGTCTGGATATTTTGGATTGGTTGCAATTTGAGTAACCCAACCATTATGCCCACGAAGTGTTCCACGTAGTTGCAATGTTTCATTCATGTCGAGAAGTATTAAAATTCACGATACGCGTCCGCGTGTTCTTGTCCGTAGTCGGAAATAGAAAGAATTCTTCATCCACGTTCAAACGACAATGCGAATTGGTGGAGGTTGATAGAACTATACTACAATCAGTGATGCCACAAGTCAGTAAAGGAGCTATCGTACAGTGTGGCCAAAACTATCGACTTTAATAATATTTAGTGACTTATTTGAGATTATTTATATGAAATTTTATACTACAATAGTTCTTAATGGATTTGTTCAAGATAAATCAGTGAGAAACACTTGGCTTTCGACTTTATTGTTACATTATATAACCTCAAAATTAGTCTTTCTCAAGACTATACTCTTTTAAGTATGGAATTTGATCGAAGAATTGATGATAAAAATTGTTGTGTTTATGGATGTCACTCCAAAATTAATCGAAATATGGATTTGAGCTTCCATAATTTTCCTAAAAAGGGGTAAAGTGTCTGTAGTAAATTAAGTTGGCAACTACGAATTAGTTGATAAACGAGCTTTGTGGATTAGAAAAATTCGTACAAGAGAAGCTGAAAGCTGGAATATACAATACAAAAATGTCGTAGATACTTCCCCGTAATATCATTTTCTCTGAAGCTATGAATTTTATAACCTCACGCAGTCTTCCAGTATTTAAATAAAATGATTTTGGAAGAAAAAGTCAATACTTTCCCGCAGTGGCGTAGCGACTGTAACTGGCGCCCGGGGCACGACATACTATTGGCGCCCCCTCTCCCCCCATTCCTCAAGAATCTCATAATAGTATTATAATATATAGAATAATTTATGAATTCTCTTGGAAAATTAAATCATAATTGAAAGGTTTTATATTTTGGTTTGAATTCTGTATATTTTATCCATTTTTGACGTTTTGACTTCATCAGAAAAACAGTGATACAAATATAAATAAGGCAAGTATCTGGATAATTGAAAATATACATAATAGTGGATGTGAAAACGTGGATTCGACATTAAGTGCAGAAAGAACAAAATTTCTTTGGAATTCACCCAAATAAACCACATGAAACAGCCTCAAACAAAGAGATCAATAATATAAATTTCGACAATTATCATTGAGAAAAGAGAATTAATTAATATAACACAACGACGATGACCCGTTTTTGCAGACGCACACAGTTCCAATGCACAAAAATGTCTTGAAATTTTGTCCACTAAAAGAACCCAGTCTTAATGATGTACATGAACGTGACAATAATAAAAATCAAGACAAATGAATATATTACAAATCATTTATGTATGTTATTCATTATAGAAAGCCAAACATTTGCTAACTCAAAACCATCAGTATGGTTGAAATCATTTGAATCTTCAATTATTTCAATCGCTTTTCTGACCAATCTACCATGAACGATGAGCATCTTTCGATTAATCTTGTTTCTTCGAACTTGATCTTACGCAAAAATTCAATAACATGATCAGCAACTAAAAATTTATTTGGATAATTGAGTCTTATGCACTCCCTATATTAAGCAATACGTGTGCTAACAGTTCTGTCCATCTGACTACAGGTACTAGGATCTTGTGAATACCCGAAGATTTTAGGAAAATCACGTCCTTCATAAGTCTCATGAAGTGCTTAATTCTCATTATAGGAGAGTGGGCAACTTTGAAATTATATCTGGACAAGATCCTTCCAATCTTCTATTGAACTTTATTCACATAAGGTGGTGAACCATAATTTCTTATGTTATTATCTACAACAATAGCATTGGTAGACTTTGGTCGACGTACTTTTTTAATGGAATGATAACTCAAACCATTTCTCTGAAATATAACTCCTAGATTAATCTGTTTAAGGTTGTTTCACATAGTTTTTTCCTCAGACCTTGAATAGATGACATAAGAATTTTATTCTCTCTGCATTAAATGTGAAACATACGTTTTCACATCTGGTATTCTGTACATTTTCAATTATCAAGATACTTGCTTTGTTTATTTTTGTATCATTGTTTTTCCGATGGAACCTCTGGGATAGAGAGTCGAAACGTTAAAAATAAATAGAATATACAGTATTTGAATTATACATATTACAGCCGATATCTTGGCAACACTGTAAGATAATTTCTTCACCAACCTGTGGTAGCACTGTTTGTTATGTTGTTTGACAGTTACTATAAATTGAGTTAACCTATAAAGTATAAAGAGAGAAATGAAATTTCGCGGTTTAATATCTGATCAAAATGCTATGAAAGAATTCATGTGTTCGTATTATGTAGGTAACAAATACTATTAATGGTCATAATAATATATTTTTTCTAGCTATTGTAAGTTCGCTTTCAAAGTTATCCAAAGAATGTGTATTACGTATTTTGCCAAATAAAATATACTTTATCATAACTGACGAGGAACATGGCCCTCGAAGACCATTTGTCTGGTGTGAATTACTAGCTGATCACTATTTTAGAGAATATAACATGTCCGGAGTTTCAGAGGAAATGAATGAAATTTTTCTGTCCTTCTCTCCAGGTAATAATAAAATTAAACCAATATTATAAAAGGCTGGGTACTAGAATACACGCTATTTTCGCACTTGCGCGCAACTCACATGATGCTGCTGCTGTTAGCAGCTGCTCTCAAACAAACCATTTAAAAGATCTGTATAGGGCGTGGCAAAAAAAGTACAGAAGTGTCGCGATAGACATGGTTGATAACAAAACCACTGTTTTAAGTAACGCAAGATTCCACGTCGAGCTTGGCCAGAGCGGGCGAAGTCCGCCCGTACGTTTTGTTGCGAAGCAGCGCCGGTTAAAAACCAAACAACTGTTTTAGAGCCACTAACAAAGCTTCATATACTAGTGAGCCGTTAGTATTGCCATCTATTGAAAATTGTTCAAATTATCTTATAAAATTATATTTGCACCTAAAAGAAATAAGTTACGCTCAATCTGTTTTGGAGGTAATTATAATCTATTTCTGTTATGAACTATCCAAGTCTTATATGGGACTCAGATTCAAGTTTTCTGATTTAAACACAATTCACTCGAAATAAATGCATGATTTAAAACATTTTTCTGGAAATGAAACCAAGAAATAAAAGCTAAATAGTCATGTATTACCTGAATAGATACAATTTTCTCCGAATTGCACAAAATTATGATGAACGACTGATAGTGGATGCAACTGTTAGATAGCCAAGTACGATTTTTGTGCTAATGTTAAATCAGTTCGCATTCCGGCCAATTAGAAAGTTTATAGACTGTCAAATAGTCGTAGATTTCAGTGCCTCATTTCGTTTTATCTTCCTTTAAGAGGTTTTATAAGTATGTATACTTGAGTATAATTATGTTGAAATTAAAACTGAACCGTGTGGCCAACATAATGAAAATTAATTTAATATTTTCATAAAAAAACATGCTCTGATCCAATTTTGTTGCTTCTGGCATGCTTACGAAATGAAATTCAATAAAAAAAAGTCAGCGGAAAACTATAGGCTGAAGGGTGCCACGTGCTCGAGGGTTTGAAATGAAGGCTCGATTGTGCAGAAAAATATATCAATTGTCCGCGTTTTTTTCGCTTCTCTTGATTGACCGTGTGACAATGTCAGCTATTATTTTCAAAGTGATCATTGTCAAAATAACAGCTGTCATTGTTCAAGGGATAGATGGCGGTTATAGGCTACGTGCATGAAGTCTACTAGCGCCTCTAGCGAGCAATGGAGAACGATTGAACTCCATTTTATCATTGTTTCATACCTATAATTTTTTAAATGTACTAATATTATTTAATTCAGCTGTGTGCGTATAATATAACTTGCATAGCATAAAAGGTATGCTGAAATTATTTATTTTGAGTATTTTTTTCTTCAATTATAACGTACGTATAATGGAGAAAACGTCTTAATTCGTCCAAATTGACAGGATAACCTCAAATTATGACGCGGATAATCTTGCAGATCGGGTTTGTATTTATCAAACACTGTATCCCTTCTACCGAGGAAGCATTGAAGAAAAGCGTGAAATTAGTTTTGCCATATTAAACATGTTGAAGAATATGTTGCTGACAATATTAACAACACAATTATTGCGAAGTGCATCTGACAAATTCCATCACTGAAACATCTTACAAATTAGAGATAGAGGTAAATTCATGAATCCCAAATCGATGATGAATATTTCTAATTTCACAATTGAATTACAAACATATTTGTTATATAGATTAATAATGAAAGACAGACAATACTCTATTTACCGCTTTGATTCACTTCAGTCGTTTTTTTTATGTTATAACTGGGTACATGAAATCTATGAAACTATATTTCACTTGAATCATTCTTTAACACAACAACCTAGAACAGAACAAACGTTTTCCCATGTTTGTTGGTGCTCACCATGAGCGCTCGCATCGATATTTGTTCAAACTCCGCCCCCTTGCACATAGCCTATACAGAGTGATCAAAAATGATTGTCCGTGCCGCTTTGTTTTGATTTTTTCTTTGCCGCCTGTTTGAGATAGTGACCTTCAAGTGACAGATGACGTTCCTCTGAAAAATTCTCAATAATCAGTCAATAATACAGCTATTTACTTCCTTTTTTGTTTATTGAATCAGATTATGGATTAATCTGTCATAAAATATGCAAAATATACGCCATTGTGTTCTTGAAATGTCGGTAACGTAGTTTTCAAAATAAATAAATTTATACTAACTTTATTCCATGAAGATAGTTTTGATCATAATGCGAACTTTTGCCTGTCACCTGTCAGACAATCATTGTTGATCACTCTGTACTTTAGTCTTTACATAAAATGAGTATTTTTAAAAATGAAGAGTCCTTTTCTAGATTTTGGGGTCTTTGATTAATTGGAACATACGGTTTTGATCGCCAGAAGTGTAATTTAAAGATGGTAATGTGGATTTCACTAGTTATTATTTATTCTTGATATTCACTAAAGTTATCTCCCCGAGAGCTTTAAATTGATACCAAACTAGACATCATTTGGATAATTTGTAAAAGAAACAATTGACAATCGACTATCGCTTAAATATCCTCTTTGACACTTCTATTAGAATTATCCCCGCAAGAGCTTTAATTTGATACCAAACACGATAAAACCAAATTCGCATATGATGTCCAAATATGAGCGATAATAATTCTATTTTCACATTATGATTCTCATTATTTCTTTGCTTCAGGAAAATATAACGAATTTTATAATAATTCAAATTTTAATAATGAGAAATGAACTACTGATAATTTTGAAAAATGTTTCAGGTGAATGTTGTGCCAAATTGTTCGAGGATCAATTTTAGTAATTTCATATTTCATGATGAATACTACCGTTTATAAAATAAACGCAAAAAACTGAAAAGACTCATCAATAAAGCTTTGGTACCACTGGTTGCAAAAAGCTTTTAAATGTTCTCTAGTATGTGAAGATTAACGTTTATTTAGAAACATTTATTATACCAGAAAATTTCAATGAATTATGGATGAACGATAAGGTAAAAAAACACGTGAAAAAACCAAAAACAACAATATTAATAATAATAATCAAAAATTCCCAATGTAGACTAGATTCCGCTACAAGCTCATCTATGAACTTGAACCTAGATTTTATAAACTTAAATATGAAATCTTAGTCGAAAATTCGTACGCGTTCTCAAGTTATCGTGCTTCCACACAGACAGACCGACAGATAAACCGACTTTTTAAAAAAATCATGTTTTTCGGGTTCAGTAGTATCTAAAACGTGAAGATTCATCTAATTCTCGATCTGTTAAAAAATCACGATAAAATACTTCCCTTATTATATGTATATAGATCGGGGAAGTAAAATTTCGCAGAACTACTGAAAAACATGTGATTTACACAATTTTTTTTTCATGCCATTTGGCAGATTGAGTACTTATATCAAAACGCAGAAGTAGATATTAGAATAGGCTTTCGCATCGAGAATGATTAAAACTTTAGATAAAGGTAGTAATTACAAAAATTTCTAACATTATTTTTCATGCCTTATGCTCAGGAAAAACAGTTTTAAGTTATAAGAAAAAAGGCAGAAGTGTGAAGTGTAGCTCTCGTATCGAAAATGTTAGGTTGAGTTATTATTATTTTGGACGGGATCCATATATTTAAAATGATCAATTAAGGTAAAATAAGTGCTTAACAGCTTGAGAATCGATTTTTTGTATTCATATAATGACAATATTCATTGCTCTCAACGATTCTTCGTTAATCGAATTTTCATCACGGATCTCTTTTTCATCTGATTCTTTTAAGACGCGCAATTCTATTTCATTTTCATCTTCATCATTTTCATCATCAGATTCTCCATCCTCATTAGAATATATCATGTCCATAATTTCTTCATCGGCAGTAGATTTTAACATCTGCATATTTAAAAAGATATATATGATTGGTTGAAAACATGAATTTGGTGTACGGACAGTCAAACTGTATTTGTTTATACCTTCTTCTTCTAAGAGAATGTCTTCAATACATCCTGAAACCATAAGAAATTGTAATTGCCGTTGTCGAATATCCAGCCATACTCCAGTACATTCAAGTTGTACAGTATTGCTTGATATGCGTTGTTCCAAATATAGCGTATATAGTCTATAAAATTAAGCAGAGGAGGCACGTCATCAAAATTTATAACTAGATAATGACGTCACGTAATTACTATGTTTATATGCTATACCAATTTAATCTTTAAAAATATAATGTGGGTTGCATATTTGCAAAAACGTGCGAAGCTAATTTATTTGATCTAGTAAATGATATTCTAACCAAAAAGAACAAAGTAAACACGTGTTGATCGCACTGAAATTTCGAAAACGAATGCAACGAATGAGAATGTAAACGTAGTCAAACTTCTTAGTACCAACGTATGATAAAGAAATAAACAACAATTATTGTAGATGAATGAAATTTTGTTGAAAACATTAAATTTGAGTATAAAATAATTGTTAATTTAATTAAAATATACTTTTCTTATAGTATGAAAAAAATTGCATTTATTTTCTCTGTTTTTCCAAACATAAACATTACGTTGTCATTATGACAGGTTCTTTTCATTTTGTAATGTTTTGATGACGTGCCTCCTCTGCTTAATTTTATAGACTATATAAATGGTTCTTAATGTTCTCTTTTGCAAGGTGGCAACTTGCATGCATTGAAACTTAAAAATTTATTCTTTAATTCATTGGTAGACTTCATCATGCCATAAGTATTTGTAAATAGTTGAAGACGAGCTTCATCTACTGATATACATTGTTTTAAACCATTCTTTTTGGTTGCATATAGTTGACAGACAATTATACGATGTTAGAATAGACTCTTTGCACAAACGTTGGGGAGCGACACTAGCGCTCAGAGTGGTTAATTTTAAAAGTAGCTGCAGGTATAAATTTGAATTGTCATTACGTGGGATAAGTAAATAAAAGCTGAAAAGTTTATATTAAAGCTTGAAATAAGTTTAAAAACACAAGTAATAGTATATTACAATACAAGTGAAGAAACTATGAGTTTTGCTCACGCGGGTGGCAGTTTTGTGCACGAGACGCTAGCCGAGTGTGCAAAGGCACACAAGTGTGCGAATTCGTTTCTTCACGAGTGCTGTATAGCGTTTTGTTCAATCCTATTATTGAAACATTCATTAAAACATTAAAATCTATCACACTTCTTAAACAAAGATCATGTATAAAGTCCAAAGTAGCAGAGGCGGCGGATGCGTTGTTATGGATCATGTAAATATAAACATCCGCAACTGTCAAAAATATTAAAATTGTTTTGTCCTGATATTTTTACAAATGTAAATTGTGACACTAAACTGGAACACGATAATAATGAAATTGTGCGAGGAAAATAATTAACAATGAAGAGGAAACAAGTAATAGAAATAGCACTCTACTACGATAACTACAGATTCTCATCAGTTTTCAGTTGCTGGTATATCTTGTTTAAGTAACGCAATTTTTAATAATTGCGAAGTTCATTTTCATATCAATAAATACATGTTATAAAATGAATTGTAGTTTATTCTTTATTTCGTTATGAAAGAGTGAGTGGACAAAAGTAATTACACTCACTACTTTCGCCAACCCGTTGTCATAGGAATCACTATAGTTGACAAAACAAACAGTTTCAAGATTGGTATGCAAGTAAAAAATAACATGTTTCAATAATAGGATTGAACAAATGATGGTTCATGGAGTTATAATAGGAACAGGATTCCAATTCATATAACCTGGTTGTATCCGAAGTACAATATTAGAAAAAGGAAAATTGGTGCAAGAAATTGAGCATGTGTTTAATATTGAAGAAAAACTGTTTTTGGATAAGAGTTTGATTTCCGCGCATGTTGTAGAATAAATGAAGATTAATTCTTGTCCGTATGAAGTTTTTATCGAAGTAAGATATGTTATTATAGTAATTAATTAGGTTGGTACATGTCTGTCAAGCGAATCAAAAGATGGCATATGAAAGAAAGTAGGTAAATTTTTTCACATTGTCTTAGATTGATGAAACGCGAAATATTGTATATGCATTTTTGAAAACTTATCCGATACATAAAAATAATACATACAAAATTACTATAGCTTGCAATCGAAAACTTATTCTTACATAAATTTCATAGATCATTATAAATTTTCTAGTTTCATCAACTAATTTCTCCATTCAAAACATATTCTATAATTATTATTGACTTCTTTTTACTTTCATTACTCGTTTAATAGCCTGAATCTATTTTTTTCCAATTCCTATTTCATGTTCTCTGGATGGGAACTTGTAGAAATGTTTCTGTTTTTTTTTTGTGTTTCCGTAACTTTTTTACAGTTTGGAACGCAACATTTTGTATAACTAATTCACTTATAAATTGCTTTATAATTTAAATTTGATACATATATTCTGAAATCATGCGCAATTATAACATTTTGTTTACCTGCTAGTACTGTCAAAATTAGCCACTAGTGGCACTGCAATCTATTCGCAAAGAGCCTATTTATTGCAGCGCCAGTAGTGGTTAATTTTGACAGTACTAGCAGCTAAACAAAACGTTATCATTGTACATAATTTCAGAATATTGTTGCGTTTTTCAATCTAATACCTCTACTTAAATACTCAGGAAGAACAAACTGGTTTTACTGTTGAAAACTTGAAAAACCTTTTATTTAGTTGAAAGATGTCATACATCAAAAAGGAATCATATATTCAATCAATTATATCTATATCTATGGAAACGAAATAAATGTTAACATAATAGAATAGAAGGCTATTTTCTTCAACACTTTCCCTTGTTAACTGGTTTTTGTTTCCTCTTGGTACAATCCCATCTGATCACACAATGTCAGTAGTCTTGATTTTGCTAATGGTTTCGTCAAGATGTCAGAGACTTGTTTTTCAGTTGACAACTGTTCAACATTAAGCTTTCCTTCTATAACTTTCTCACGTACAAAGAAATGCTTTATATCGATGTGTTTAGTCCGTCGATGATATTCGGGATTGTGTGACAACTTCACAGCGGCTCTATTATTTACGTAGAGTGTAGGAATTTCTTTTAAATTCACAATACCTTCAAACAATCTACGAAGCCAAATCACTTCTTTGGCTGCTTCTGATGCTGCTATAACTTCAGCCTCAGTGGTTGATGTGGCAACAATGGCTTGTCTTTGACTACGCCAGGATATAGCTCCTCCAGCATATATCATCACATACCCGGAGGTTGATCGGCCAGTTTTGGTACAGCCACCAAAATCCGAATCACTATAACACTGAAGTATTCCTCTATTTGTTGCACGATATGTGATTCCATACGTAATTGTGCCAGCTACATAGCGCAATACTCTCTTCACTCGTACTATATCTTCTGCAGATGGGTTTTCGAGTGATATCCTATACTGTAGGCTAGATCTGGCCTAGTTCCTACCATTAAATACATAAGAGCACCAACTACCTGTCTGTATGGGAAGTCTAAGATTTTGGTCGTATCATGCTCTTGTAACTCTGATCCTGAATCCTTCAACATAGGAGTTGCTACAGCTCTGCACTTATCAAATCCAAAACGTTCAAGGATTTTTCTAGTATATCCTTTTTGATTAACTGTAATTGAATTATCGCTATTACGTTCAATTTCCAGTCCTAAGAAACAGGAGACCTCTCCAACAGAAATTTTGAATTTTGCTTTCAGTTCCTTGATGAATATTTCAGAGTCCTGTTGATCAGTTGCAGCAATCAAACCATCATCAACGTAAAGCACTATAAGCAATTTCCTGCCTTTCCTTTCACGAATGTAGAGACATGGATCAGCTTCACTTGCTTTGAAGCCAAGATCTGTTAGAAACTTACCGAAACACTTATTCCAACAACGTGGCGATTGTTTTAGACCATAAAGGCTACGCTTGAGTCTGCACACTCTTTCCGTACCATCTCTGAAACCTTCTGGTTGTTTCATGTATATGGTTTCATCCAAATCTCCATAAAGAAATGCTGTTGATACATCAAATTGTGTCAAGTGCATACTTTCTTCAGCTGCAATGCTTAAAACTGCACGTATTGTTCCTAATTTGGCTACTGGACTATATGTTTCACTATAGTCAATGCCCTGCCGTTGACTGAAGAAGCCCTTGATAACAAGTCTGGCTTTGTATTTCTCAATGCTACCATCTGGATTCGTCTTAAGTCTATAAACCCACTTACAGGGTATTGCTCTAGCTCCAGCTGGTAGTTCAGTCAGTTCCCATGTCTGGTTTTCCTTCAATGAACTCATTTCATTGTTCATGGCTTTCTCCCAGTCTATGCTATCCTTGGCATTAATTGCTTCTTCATATGTTTCAGGATTATTATTTTCACTTAAATATGCCTCAGCTTCCATAATATGATCCTCAAAGCGTTTAGGTCTTTGCAGAAGTGAGCGGTTTCTTAGCTGTCTATTAGATGTGAGTTCAGCATCACCTTCTTCACTATCTGTCTCGCTTGTTTCGCTTTCTTGGCGTTGATCATCTTGCTTGGAGTTTTCTTCATTTTCTATTTGCTGCTCTTCAGACTTTCCCTGATTTAACTCTTCTTCTACCCTATCTTGTAATGATAAGTCAGTGCGGTCATCACATTTGCCAACCTTTTCTTCAAAGATTACATCTCTTGACAGAATCACACTATGATTTTGCTTAACGTAAATTCTGTAACGCTCATCCCCATCATATCCTACCAGATAGCCTTTAATAGCTTTCTTGTCCATCTTTCTTCGTTTTTGAATAGGAATATGAACGTAACATGTTGATCCAATTATACGTAAGTGTTTTAGTCTGGGTTTCTTTTTCAGCCAAAGCTCAAATGGACTAACATCTTCTACTGATGACTTGCCTGTCCTGTTTAGTATGTATATAGCAGAGCTAACTAATTCAGCCCATATTGCAGTAGGAAAATTTGCCTCAGTATTAGCGTATTTGAATGTTCTGGCCATCTCAACTATGGTTCTCATTTCACGTTCACTGCCTCCATTCTGTTCTGGAGTATAAGGTGCTGTCAGTCTTACGGTGATTCCTTTTGAATACAAAATTTTACGAACATCTTCATTGTCAAACTCACCACCATTGTCACTGAGGAATTCCTTTACTGAGTATCCTAGGACTTTGACATGTGCAAGCATTTGTTCTAAGACATTTTTAACTTCTGACTTCTCTTTTATAATATAACCATAGCGAAACTTTGTGAAACTGTCTTTGAATAGGACAAAATACCGTTTTTTCTGAAAAGACTCATCGAATGGTCCACATACGTCAGCTGTAATTAGTTCACCAGGCTCAGAGGCTTTCTTCCTGGTGCCAAATGATAACCGATGTGCTTTACCATAGATACATGGCTCACATAATTCTTTGTCTAGATTCACACAAATGTCTAGTTCCTTTTTCATAATGTTTCTAATATGGCGCTTATCTTGGTGACCCCATCTCTCATGATACAACTGTAACAAGGAGCTTTCCACTTCAATATTATCTACTTCTGTTACTTCTTCAGGTGAAATTGGTTCAATATCTGCCTTGAATAAAGTACCATTTACACTGCGAGATCCGTATAGTACCACTTTATCATTGATTTTCAACCAGCATTGTGTAGAAGTTGACACAAATTTACTATTCTGATTTCTGTCTTGAGCAGCGAGCACAGAAAATAAATTTCGATTAATGTTTGGTACATACCAAACTTCTTTCAAAAGAATTTCTTGACATTTTCCATCAAATGTTGCTCTAAATTTGATAGTACCTTTCCCTAGTGCATCCAAAATTTCATTTCCTGCAGCTCTAATGCCATAAGGTTTATCAAACTTTATAAAGTCAACAAAGTATGTGGAACTGTTTGTGACATGTCTAGTTGCTCCATTGTCGATCCAATATGCTGTTGAATTGGTCTCTGCTGCGTACGCTTCTTCACAGATAGACATCAGTGCAATATTTGCTGATACTACATTTGACTTTGTCTTTGGTGGTCTTCCATCTGAAATCCATTTTCTGCAGTCTTTTACCCAATGTCCTTTACGTTTGCAGTAATTGCAGATATCTTCTTTCCTGGTTTTTGACTTATTTTTGACATCTTGTCTTGGTCTTTCCATCTTTGCCATTACCAGTGCTTTCTGAACAGCTTTGCTACCATCTTCAACTTTTGTGAAATTCCTTTCAAACATGCACAATTGCATTGTTAGTTCTTCAAATGACTTTTCATCATCTCTTGCCAGCAGCATCCAGCTGGATTTAAAGGTTTCAAACTTATTTGGTAAAATATGTAAAACTTTACAAACTAACATTAATTCAGGCAATTTACTTTCCTCTCTAGCTTCAAGACCATTATTTAGTTCATTCCAGAGACTCCTTAGTTTTGCTATGTGTGTTGAAACATCTTCTCCTTGAATCCAACTAAAAGCAAAAAACTCTGTGCATATTTTGAACAACTGATCTTTTGAACTTGCTTCAAATTGCTGCTTTAGTGATTCCCAAGCTTCATAGGCTGTTTCTTTATCCATGATTTTCTGGTAAACCGCATCAGTGACCGTACTCGCGATCATAGATTTGGCGTAGCTGTTCGCTTTGCGGTACAAATCACAGCGTTCTTTATATTGTTTCCTTTCTGTGTCCTGTGCATCGGCATTTATGGATTCTGGTTTCTTCAGCTTTCCATCGATTACTTCGATTGCACCCTCGTGATAATCAAGTAAATCTCGTATTTTGCGTCTCCACATCGGCCAATCAGCTTCTCCGGTCAAAGGCTTAATATGTCGGCTAAAATCCATGCTTTATCTCTCTTTCAGAAATATGAGATTCATAAATTTACAAAATAGTTCACTGAAACTTCTTTTCAGCAGATTTCTCGATACGCATATTAAAGCTCGTGCATGTACCCATAACCTGTTGCGTTTTTCAATCTAATACCTCTACTTAAATACTCAGGAAGAACAAACTGGTTTTACTGTTGAAAACTTGAAAAACCTTTTATTTAGTTGAAAGATGTCATACATCAAAAAGGAATCATATATTCAATCAATTATATCTATATCTATGGAAACGAAATAAATGTTAACATAATAGAATAGAAGGCTATTTTCTTCAACAAATATATGTACCAAATTCACATTATAAAGCAATTTATAAGCCAGGTTAACAAGAAAATTTAAATATTACGTGTTGGTTATACAAATTGTTGCGTTCCAAACTGTAAAACAGTTACGGGAATACAAAAAAACATAAACATTTCTACAAGTTTCCATCCAGAGACCATGAAATAGGAACGGAAAAAATGGATTCAGGCTATTAAACGAGTAAAAAAAGTAAGAAGAAATCAATAATAATTATAGAATATTTATTAAATGTAGAAATTACTTGATGAAACTAGAAAATTTATGTAAGAAGTTAGGTTAAACCATTGTAAGCTATAGCAATTTTGTATGTATTATTTTTATGTATTGGATAAGTTTTTGGAAATTCATGCAAAATATCTCACGTTTCATCAACTTAAGGCAATGTGAAAAAATATACTTTCATGTGACATGTTTTGATTCGTTTGACAGACATATAGCAGCCTATAATTAATTACTTCAATATAACATATCTTCAATAAAAACTCTAAACGGACAAGAATTAATCGACATTTGCTCTACAACAAGCGCGGAAATCAAACTCTTATCCAAAAACAGTTTTTCTTCAACATTAAACACATGCTTACTTCTTGCACTAGTTTCCTCTTTCTAATATTGTACTTCGGATACAACCAGGTTATATGAATTGGAATCCTGTTCCTATTATAACTCCATTAGTCATCATTCACTTGTGTTTTTAAACTTATTTCAAGCTTCAATATAAACTTTTTAGCTTTTATTCACTTATTCCACGTAATGACAATTCAAATTTTTCCTGCAGCTACTTTCAAAATTAAACACTCCGAGCGCTAGTGTCGCTCTCCAACGTTTGCGCAAAGAGCCTGTATGAAATGAATGAATTTTAATATTTTTTAAAGTAATTAATTACCAATTTCTGCAATGATGTCCAATTTATTCAATAGATGATCAATTGATGATTATAATAATTATATTAAACTCTCGCCACAGATCACACTATCATACATCACACAAAATCATCTTAAGAACAAATTGGAACAAATGAAAATGGTGGCAAAACCCAGGTGAATAGTTTTTTTTAATCCAACCGATCATTTTTGATACGAGAGCCACGCTTAGCACTTCTGCTATTATTTTTCCAATGCATCTGCCAGAAGGCATAAGAAAAATGTTTGGAAATTTTCATAGATTTTCCGGCGTCCTCGTAATTTATGTATGGATCATTTTTAATCATTTTAGATGCGAAAGCCATGCTCAGTACTTCTGTCTTTTGATCTAAGTAATTGAAATTACATTTTAAATGTATCTGTCAAATGGCATAAAGAAGAAAATGGTGGAAATTTATATAAATTTTACTGCATCTTTGGAACTTCTGCCCTCGTTTTTACCATATCAAATCACTATGACAACTTTTCCATAATATTTAACAGTTTCAAAGGCATAAATAATGAAATCACGAGAAATTCATTAAAATTTTCGCAAAATGTTTTCGTACATATCTTGACTTGGTCATTCGAAAACATTCTGCAATTTGTTTTTTCGAGATATTCATGATATCAAGTTTTATACGGTTAATCGGTAGAAGCGAGAAAAATATGGCCAATTGATATATTTTTCTGCACAATCGAGCCTTCATTCCAAACCCTCGGACACTTGAAACCTTTCTGCCTATCGTTTTTCGCTGACATTTTTTTCGTAAGCATGGCAGAAGCGGCAAAATTGGATCAGAACATAATTTTTTAATGAAAATTTTAAATTAATTTTCATTATATTGGTCACGCGGCCCAGCTTTAATTTCAACATTATTGTACTCTAAATATGTATCAAACTTCTTGAAGGCAGAAAAAATGAAATGAGGCACTGAAATCTACGATTATCTTGAAGTTTATTCAATCGTAGTCCCATTAGAGACCATGGTCTGTTCTGAACTGGAATAGACTAAAGTCGATATTTTTGCTTTCATGCCAATTTTACGATCCTATGGTCCGTTTCATTTACACTCATGGGGCTGTATCATAGGAATAACTATAAATATATTTTTAGAATTTTGATATAATAACGCTGCAAAAAATGCTCGGCAGATTCTGTATATTATGTATAATCTATCTTAGCACAAAAATGTGTCAACGAAATTGAAGATCTGATATAATTTCTTTTTTATTAAAGATGTAAAATTTGAAACATATCATTTACAGGGTCAATGTTCTTCTAGTTTCAATGCTAAGTACTACTCGGAATGATACCATACCTATTATTATTATTTCAATAACTAGGATATTTTCTTGATTTTATTCATGCAATCATTTAATTTAGGTACATGATTAAATTTCTTTTTAAAACGTAAGTTTGAAGGGATAATATTCAGAATGCAATTGTGAAGTATTTTACTTATGGAAAAGAAGTAAATATAATTGCAGTTGAAGTGAAAACTAATTTGATAAAAAAAATTTTTTCAGTTTTAATGTTCATTTGCTCAGGTGATAGAATATGATAGTGAATCAAATGACCCAAATGAATATTGTTAATCTAATGATCGGTTTCATAAAGCAATTAAATTGACTTCCATTGTAAATTTATCGGTCCTTATTCAAAAGTCACTTCTAGCTTGGAGCTTGTCAGTGTGCTTCTGAGCTAGCGGTACTCCAGAAGTGATTCTATTTACAATCGTTGATTTAATAATGTATAAATTCTTCAATTAATGTTCATAACTTGAAACAGTCTACCGCGGTTATCACACGACTACTTCTATATGTGGTTGTTCCATCTAGCAGTGCTGCCAGAATCAAATTCTAAATAGTAACTAACAAACTCTAATCAGTTCGTTTCATTATAATAAAAAAATAATTTCTGTTAAATAATCGTTTGTCATTTAGGTCCGGTTGCACAGTCTTTAGTTTATCCTAAGCCTAGCTCAATTAGCTTAGGTCCAGTATTTCTGTCCTTCGTTTATCTTAAACGTAGCTTAATTTCTATAGTAAAGATTGTTAGAACAATTGTTACCAAGGTAACGAAGCTTCGCTTAATATAAATCAAGTATTTAAATACTGGTCCTTGAATATTGGCCACTGCTCCACTCTAGCTTAAATTTTAAACTTCACTTGAATAAGAAATATCGAATCAGAATAATGACAGCAATGTTTATGTCAAATTTGACTTTTGAGTTTAGATATGATATTATTGAGCGAAACCTGAAATTTAAGTGTCAGCGGTGCAACTGGCAACAAGCTATGCTTGGGATGAATCAGAGACTGTGCAATTAGGCCTTAATAGAATAGTAGATTAAGTATTTAACTAGTGTGAGATGTGATATACTAGTCACAAAAAGAAGTGTTTAGTAACTACGCCTGGAAGACGAATGGCTATTTTTCTTGAGTAACTAACCACATTTCACAAGAGTGTAATTTATTGTTCTATCCAACATCTCTTTTAGAACGACTTAAATAGTTTTTATAATATGTTGGTTTACTTTTTGACACTGATCAGACATTTTAATGCTAATTAAAACTTAGACATGACGCGTTTGTTATGGTACTCACTACTCAGTGCTATCCGTGATTTTTCTTTTTTCTGAGCGACGATACTTCACTTTATTCAAGAAAGCTCAACTTACAGTCAAAAATTTCAAATATGGGTCTACAGTTTCAAATTTTAACTTTGTTGATATTAATTAAATTTTATTTGTCTTTCTAATTCAAGCTTTAAGTGGTAATCAAAATACCATCTGTATGCCATTCATCAGCTTCTAACAAAAAATTTAGTATTGTATCTACAGGGCCGGATTTACCCTTCTTGCCGCCCCTGGGCAGTAGTGAACCTGCCACCCCCTACCCGCTATTCTCATTTGAGTCCCAATTTTATTTTGACAAAAACCAATGTAATCGAAATTGCTTATTGTTTATTTTTTTCATTTGTAAAGTTGTTGGAGGATCCAGTGTAGTTGAGGTTGAATTTGAAAAAAAGGCCTTAAGCGATCCAAATTGTTTAAATGTTATTTATTTGAACATAAATTAGGACGTTTCGAGAGTCCTACTGCTCTCATCATCAGCTAAATGTGAGTAATACATATAGTCTTATTCTTTAAAGCGTGAATGATTTAAAATTATTTGAATAGAATTGCCGCAAAATGCAACGCAAATCCATAGTCAGGGCCACATCCGAGGCAGTATCACATCTTGAACGGTAGGCGAACAACTGTTGTTCGAAACGTCCTAAGTTATGTTCAAATAAATAACATTTAAACAATTTGGATCGCTTAAGGCCTTTTTTTCAGATTCAACCTTATTTTTTTCATCAAAATCTGTGTGCTAGGAAGTATACAGTTGTAAATTGTAAAAATAATACCCAACTAGTGAAAAATACATCGATTGAAGGTCAAACTGTCGATATACTACTTCACCTCCGATTTCGATGAAACTTGAAGAAAAAGACTTGTTTTACCATTACAAATATAGAAAAAAATTATGAATATTCGTGATCAGATTCGGTTGATATTAGCGACTCCCTAGTGAACTGAAATTTTGATACTTGGTTCAAGCGATGGTACACAATCAATTAACGGACGAGCTTCGCCCGCTCTGACCAAGCTTGACGTGGCGTCTTGAATCCAGGACATTAACAATGGGTGCACTAATCACCGTGATGGATTAGTTTTGCCATCATTGTCATTCAAGATTTCACGTCGAGCTTGGTCAGAACGGGTGAAGCCCTTCCGTTAATTGGGTGCAAAGCACCGCCGGTTAGAAACAAAAACACTACGGATAAAATTATATTTCACTAGTGAGTCCCTAGTATATCGTCATCTCACACACAATGTAATGCTAAAACAGATCTTTTCACCAACTTTCATTTAAATTAGAGGTGAAATAGTAGATCGACAGTTTGAGCTGATTGAAATCTGCAATTTTACATAAACAAAACATTGGAATAAACTAAGATACCTACTCTTTTCTTCGGAATTATTTTCATTTGTGTTATCAACGCATTTCTAATCAACTTGTTTTTTTTTAAAGAAAGAAATCAAATTTGCGAGTTATCTGCAACACTTTCTGTTTTTTTTTTGTAATTTTTCGATCGTTCTTTTTTATATGCAGCGCCGCTCCATTTTTTCTGATTATAGTTCATTTTAATACGTTATATATTTTCCTTTTTCAATCAATAAGCCTTGTTCTTCCAAAAGTTACACGAACAGACTATTGTATGTGACGAGAAAGACTGTTCAGTTCACTTAAAACTTAGACAAATAATTTGGGTATAGCGTTGGAACTCAGTACCTCAAAGTAATATTTTGACAGCCTTCATAGCTTGAAACATCTATCAGTGAATAGTGATTCACTTTAAAAAAATGTGTAAACAGAAGATCCTTCGTAGAAATTAGATGCAAGCCTAAGTTCTCATCCCTTACAGTTCACCATATATAGTCCAGATTGCTATTAATGTGAACTGTGCAGTTATTGCCTATATTTAAATTTTCAGAAACCTAAAACAACTACTCGATTCAGCTTTTGCTGTTCAGTTTAAAATTAGAATGATATCTTTGCAACAAAATTTGAAGTTATCAAGCAATTTCAAATATTTTCCTAAAACTTTGCCGCCCCCAAATATCTGCCGACCTGGGCAGTTACCCATGAATGCCCATGCTTAAGTCGGACCTTGTGTATCTATAATAGTTAAACGCAGTGTGGTACACTAGTAAATAATACAACTTTTATACTCTGACCCTTTTATTCCACCTTTGCTATATACAGCGGCACGAGACACAACCTTTCACTTACACTACCCAATATCTACTCTCCCTCTATAATTACAAACACATTCATAATATCTCTATTAACTCTTTACATAACTATTTGGCCGGTCTCCACATCCCTTCCTTTTTCTCAAGTTTCAGCGGTTTGATCCTTTTACGGTATTCTCCATCCTTCATAACGTCTGGATCTTTTGAGGAGCTTTCTTTCTCCAATTCAGTCCCGCCATGATTGTTAGTTGGTTCGGAAATCAACGGAAAATTATTGTCGATGTCGTCCGTGCGAAGGAGTTTTTTCACACCAGCTACATTTCGTTTCATGGTTTGTCCCTCTCTGAGAAGAACTAGCTCATTCCCGTTTCTTCTAAGGACTTCGTACTCCTCTTGGTTATATGTTGGTGTTAGCTTGTGAGTGAAGATCGCATTTTTAAGTAAGACCTTATCTCCTGGTTTGATATCGTTGTTTTTAGCTCCTCTTGCTTTGTCTTCTCTTTCCTTTCCTTTTCCTTTTTTGAACAAGTCTGAATCCCGAGCTTCTTCGTCACCTGGCTTTGCGATTAGATCTGATAGTGTCGGAATC
This sequence comes from Dromius quadrimaculatus, assembly GCA_963989225.1. Taxonomy (NCBI): domain Eukaryota; kingdom Metazoa; phylum Arthropoda; class Insecta; order Coleoptera; family Carabidae; genus Dromius; species Dromius quadrimaculatus. Next base: position 37,182,752 of record OZ022325.1, on the reverse strand, counting down.
TTATCTCTTATACTCCGACCCAAAAGTAGTTCTGACGGTGATTTACCTGTGGTTCCGTGAGGTGTTCCATTGTACATCAGCATGAAGTTTTGAAGCTCTACTTTGTAATCTTTCTTATTTAAATGACTAATTTTCAGTCGTTTCAAGATGGATCTATTCAGGTTTTCCACTTCTCCGTTGGCTTGTGGCCAATAGGGTGGGGTATGGATAATTTGAATGTTATTTCTGTTACAGAACCGTTTGAACTCCTGACTAACAAATTGTCGCCCGTTGTCAGATCTAATTGATTTTGGGATTCCCAGTCTCGAGAATATCTCCCACAGTTGAGATATTATAACGGAGGATGTTGTTGAGGCTGATGGTTTTATTTCAAAGTAGCGTGAATAGTAGTCTACTATGACTAGTAGCTCCTCAGGATATGGTGTTGCTTTCATTAAGTCAATGGCAATGTCTTGCCATGGTCCTTCTGGAAATTTATGCCGTGACATGGGAGCTGGTTTTTCGGGCTGTGAAACTAGTAAACAATCTCTACATTTCTTCACTAGTTTTTCCGCTTCTCGATCAATTAGTGGCCACCAAACCTTTGCCTTGAGTCTTCGCTTCATTACTGTTTCTCCCGGGTGCCCTTCATGAGCCAATTTTAGAATGGATGTTCTTAAAGTTTCTGGAACGATAATACGGTTTCCTCGCAGCATCACAGGACCCAAACTAGTTAACTCGAACCTAGCTGGAAAGTAGGGGTTACTTGAATCTATCATTTCCCAGTTATTACTATTGATTTTTGAAATAGCCTGTGCAATGTGTCTATCTTTTTCACTTTCTGTGCATATTTGAGAGATGGCTACGGCCCTTGGTGTGCCTTCTTCGACTATGGTGCGAATGTGATGTTCACCATCATTATCAAAAGTTTCCGCTCTGGTCGAAATACTACATAATCTGGATAATGGGTCGGCTATATTGAGCTTCCCGCTTTGATATATCACCTTGAATTTGAATGCTTGCAGTCTGAGGACCCAGCGTTCGATTCTAGCTGGTGGTTTCGAGGTTGGCCTGAATATCGCTTCTAACGGCTTGTGGTCAGTTACTAGTTCAAATTCTGCTCCTGCCACGTAGAAGTAGAATCTCTCGACAGCCCACTCTAATGCTAGGCTTTCTTTCTCCGTCTGCGAATATCTTCTTTCTACATTTGAAAGACTTTTACTTGCATACATAATAACTCTTGGGCAATCTTGCTCCGTGAACTGAAGGAGTACAGCGCCTAGTGCGACCGGACTAGCGTCTGCTACTGCTACGATTCTGGTGCGTTTCTTTAGGTCAAAGTAGGCCAGGGTTGGTAATGTCACCAATGCTTTTTTCAGTTGTTCAAAGCTCTCTTGATGAGCTTTCTTCCAGTTAAATTTGACATCCTTTTTGATTAATTGTCTTAATGGTTCCGTTAGCGTTCCTAAATTAACTATGCATTTCCCTAGATATGTTACGAGTCCTAAAAAACTACGGGTTTCTTCTTTGTTAGTTGGTGCTCGAAATTCCAGTACTGTATTTTACTCTGGTCGGCTTCTATACCTTTAGCCGACAGTTTATGGCCCAAGAAATACAGTTCCTCAGCCCTGATGATGCACTTCTCATCATTAAGCGTAGCGTTGTATGCCTTCAATGTTTCCCGTACTCTTTTGAGACACTCATCATGTACTTCGACAGTAGCCACATACACAATTATGTCATCCAAATAGTTCATACAATTCGTACATGGTGACAAAATTCCTTCAAAAATTCTTTGGAATATTTCTGGCGCCGAGTTTACTCCAAATAGTAACCGCTTATATCTGAACATGCCTTTATGCGTGATAAACGTTGTAATGGCTCGACTTTCTTCTTCTAGTTCTAACTGGTGATATGCGTTGGCTAGATCTAGTTTCGAAAAGTATTTCGCGTTTCTTAGTTTAGTCATAATACCCTCAAATGTTGGTAACGGATAGTTTTCCCTTTGAATTGCTGCATTGGCTCTTCTCATGTCAATGCATATTCTGATATCTCCTGTTGCCTTGAACATGACCACTATTGGAGATACCCATTCGCTCGGTTCTTTTACCTTTTCTATGATATCAGTCTTGAGGGCTTCTTCTAATTTCTTCTCCACTCGTTCCTCGACAGAAATAGGTAATCGCCTGACAGGTTGTTGGATCGGTTTTACTGACTTATCGATTGAAAGTTTCACTTGTGTATTTTTAATTTTGGGGAATTCACTAAGTTTACTCATGAAGTTAATGTTTAATCCTACTTTTAGTACGCCCAGCTTCTTGGCGCAAGACTTTCCCAACAAGGAAACGTCGCCATCTAGAATTACGTTAAAAAGTGTAATTACCTCTCGTCGTCCTTCGCTTGGCACTCCGATTGTTGATTGGAATTTATGTTTCACTCCTACGCTATTTGAGGCATACGGTTTTAATGTGTTGGTCACATCTGATTCAAGATTCCAGATTGTAGCATTTTGTCTGGTTAATCTTCCCCAATCCAGTCCACTGATGACATTTGTCTTTGAGCCTGAGCCAATTAGCATTTTTAATGCAACTCCGCCTACTTCGCATTCAATCAATTCTTCTTCATCTGAGGAGTCATCCTCTAGTTCTTGTTTTTGCATTTGAAGACACCATTCCTCCTCCATGTTGTTTCTTATTTGGGTATTATTGCTATTACGAGGATTGCCTTCGTCCATACAATTCACATTAGATCTGACTCGTTTATTTTTCCAACTCATGTTTTCTTCTGCTACACGTTTTGTTGGCCTTGTTCTGCATCTAAATGCGAAATGTCCTCAACGGCCGCACTTTCTACATTTTTCGTTTCTTGCCCTACAGGCTGTGTCATTTGACGTATGCCCCTTTGTACCACATCGGGTACATTCTACTGGTTTATTGGCTATCAATCTGTTAGCATAACCGAATGATATTTCGGGTTTTGGTGTTGCTTGATTCATGGTCTTGGACTGGACTGCAATTTGTTCATCGACTCGACATACTTCTATTATTTCGTTTAACGTATGTTCCTTTTCTAATATTTTCTTCTTTAGTTCTACCGATGCCTATGAATCGATCACTTTATCTTTCAAGTTTATTTCTCTCGCTTCTTGCTCTGTTTGGCCAAATGTACATTTGGTAGCTTGTTGTCTAATTCTTAGCAGAAATTTATTGAAAATCTCTCCATCTTCCGGTTTCATGTTGCGAATAGTCCAAGCGGCGACCGCCGTAAAAAGGTGGTCAATCAGAATAAGTTCAAAAATATATTCTATTACTTTTTGGATATGAGATGAATAATAGACCATCGGTCTGGTAGTCTGTGAAGTGTCCATTTTTTTTTTTTAAATAAAATTTCTATTTTATTTTTTTGTAAAATTGATCTACATAACTTAAGCATAATTTTTTAGTTTACGATGGTGTTTTAACCAGATAAATATAGAAATTCAAGTCTGGTGTTCTTATTCTTGACGCAACTGTTTGTCAGACCACCCCCAACAAATTTATTACAACAACAAATTTGCTATACAAGGTATAAGAAAAAATTAAACGTCAAAATTTTTATTTTTTATTCCTCTTTCGAATATAATTGGTCTGTCTCGTTCATACTTGACGAATCGAATACAAAAAGATCAAAAAGCTTTGAATGCAATTGTAGAATCAATAAAGCAACACATGAATCCATTCGATCCCGCACTTGATAAAAATGAACTATTCAATTTAGCAACTGGAAGAGCAACGAAAATAGAAATATGTGATTTTCTCTTAAATGCAAATACTGTAGGTGAAAAACAGAAAATAAAATTTATTGAAGACTGCAACACTGATGAAAAATGCTTTGGACAAGCTATTAAACGGAATAAAATATTGAATTTTGCATCTGATTGTTTAAAAAAGAAACAAAAAAGTGGAGGAAAAGAAATAAAAATAAAAATGGAGCGAGATATATTTGGTAAACTTCTTTCCATTGCTCTTAAAGAAAAAATTAACATGGCGAAATGTTTGACTTATCTATTAGCACCTGCACCTCCATCTCTTTGTCAATATACTGGAGAGATGATGAAAACTGATAAATCTACTCTCGCTCAAAAGTTAAAATCTCAAATTGAATTTTCTGAAACGACTGGTAATTATGATGTGGATTTGATCGATGGATTTTATCTGTTACATGTTTTAACCGCATCAATGCCTCAAACATTTGGAAAAATTTCAGAATTGATTCTGACGAGAATTTGCAACACAAAATCACCTGAAGTTCATATTATATTTGATAGATACTTTAATCGTTCAATAAAAGACGCTGAAAGACATAACAGAGAAGAAATAGATGTTCCTTATACAATTTCTGGCCCATCACAGAAACGGCCTAATGATTTTGCAAAAATTCTGAAAAACAAAAAATTCAAGGAAGCTTTAATTAAATTTTTATCTAGTGATTGGGAAATTGAAACGTATTCAAGTATTATTGGTAACAAAACAGTTTATATGACAGTCGATGAAAAATGTTTCTCATTTACTTCTGAAGGTCGTTTTGTAAGAAAAAAGAAGAACTAGACTATGAGTGTTATCACGAAGAAGCTGATACCAGAATTATTTTCCATATAAGTAAATTGAAAAAGCAATCAAAAATATTAGTTAAAGCTAACGATACTGATATTTTAATTATTATCTTGGGAAATACTTACAAGTTCAAAGACCGTGAATACGAAATTTGGTTGAGTAATTTTAATCCAAAAAATAAAGAGATAAACATTGTCATCTGTTCTAAATTAGCAAATCACTTGGGAAAAAATTTATGTAAAGCGTTGCCAGGTTTTCATGCCTTTACTGGTTGTGATTATACGGCTGCATTTTTCAGAAAAGGCAAAAAAAAACCTTTTGACATATTACAAAAAAATAACCAGTATCAGCTTATATTTGCTTCATTAAATAATCCCCTTTTTATTCACGACCAGGAAAAAGTTGAATTAATTCAGCAATACACAAATGAGATATACGGTGTGAAAATATGTAAATTCGTTAATTTAGCGAGACTTGAGTTGTTCTACAAGTTCTACAATACTAAAAATAATAACCAAAAAGAAATTTTTAAAAATGTTCGTAATTTTGACTCCAGTTTGATTCCACCGTGTTGGAGAAGTTTGGAGCAAAAAATATTACGCACAATTTTCGTCAACTCTATGTGGCAAAATGCCACAGAACCTCAATGTATTCGACTTGATCCTTTGGAATGTGGATGGCAATTAAATGAAGGTGACAATGCATATGAACTAAAGTGGTTTGAAGGCGATGCAATGCCACTAACCATCGAACAAATTTTGCAGCATGATAAAGACGAAACGAACCCAGATGATGAAGATTTGTCATTCGAAAATCGTGGTAATTATTCAGAAGATGAGAGTGATGATTAATTAAAAATCAAAGTTATCTTTATTATCATTATCAAGAATTGAAAATTTAAGATTTTTCTTGTTACTTGTTCTGTTGTATTTTTATTTTTTTGAATAAAATAAATTACGTTTATAACTTGTTTATTCGTTAGTGAAGGAGGTGAAAAATAGTATTTTTTGAACAACGACGTTGTTCAAAAAATTACTAGTTCAAACCACAGAGAATCCTGTGAAAGATTTATTTTGTTCTTACAGAACTGTCTGTGAATATTTTTTAAAGTAGTTACTATTATTAAGATGAGAAATAATTTAAGTTGACAGGATTTTCTTTCATTTAAAATCAAATATATTTGTTAAAAAATGAGCTGAAGAGACTAAAATTACGTAGTGGCAAGTACAAGTTAAAAAAGCACGCTTTAATAAACAGTACATTAGTTGAACTAGTAAAAAATGTATAAGACCATAAGTCCTGAAAAAAATAAATTATCTTGTACTCCTTTTACTATTATACGACAAATTTTTTCTATCTTATATAAGATTTGCTAACTTAGAACCTAAGAACTTCAGAAAACTTTTTTAACCTTCACAAAATCATTTATAACCATTTTTCAAACAATTCTAAAATCGATCTTTACGTTTTTGATACAGTGATGAGAAAATATTTTTGTATGACTCCGTCGTAAAATATACTTCAAAAATTGAGAAACATTGAAAAATTAATTGAATAACAGAAAAGAAAACTCGCGCTTTACAAGCAGTAGAGAAGGACATGTTTAATCGTGGTCTGGCAGAATTTTGGTCAAGTATGAACGAGCCAGACCAATTTTATTCGAAAGAGGAATAAAAAATAAAAATTTTGACGTTTAATTTTTTCTTATACCTTGTATAGCAAATTTGTTGTTGTAATAAATTTGTTGGGGGTGGTCTGACAAACAGTTGCGTCAAGAATAAGAACACCAGATTTGAATTTCTATATTTATCTGGTTAAATCGCCATCGTAAACTAAAAAATTATGCTTAAGTTATGTAGATCAATTTTACAAAAAAATAAAATAGAAATTTTATTTAAAAAAAAAAAATGGACACTTCACAGACTACCAGACCGATGGTCTATTATTCATCTCATATCCAAAAAGTAATAGAATATATTTTTGAACTTATTCTGATTGACCACCTTTTTACGGCGGTCGCCGCTTGGACCAGAAATAAATGTCGCTCGAACGTGGAATTTTGCACCGGTGAGAAGTGTTCGTTTAATCTATCTATTAAAATTTGAAACACGTCATTATTTTCTTTTGCGTCATATGTTGCTACTGTTTGGAATGTTGTAAGCTACTTGTTGTAGTTCTGTGCCACCTAAATGCAGTAACTTGTTCCGTTTCTTCACTACTGAATTTATCTCTTCTGAGTCGAAGTATAACTTGAGTGACCTCAACCACTTTTCCCATTCTCGACGGAGTATATTTTTGTCGATATTATCGCACAAAAATTGCGGTATTATACTGGAATTATCCATTTTTGCTACTGCCTCTGAATGAACAATTTAATGTGCCAGCAATTAGCATTTTCGCCTGTGTAATTTAATACACTGCCTTCTTCCACTATTCTTTCCTCATGCTTGTGTAATTGAATACACTGCCTTTTTCACAATTTTTTTTCTTGATGCCTGTGTAATTGAATTCACTGCCTTCTGACACATTTATTTATTTTTTTTTTTCTTTTTTTTTTTTTTTTGTATATATATATATTTTTTTTTTTGCCTGTGTAATTTGAAACACTTCAACACACCCTCGTTCTAGTGTCTATTTTTTTTTCTTTTCGATTCCAAATTTGAAAAAAAATATATACGCTCACCAATTATTCACCTCGTCGCCAATTGTGGTACACTAGTAAATAATACAACTTTTATACTCTGACCCTTTTATTCCACCTTTGCTATATACAGCGGCACGAGACACAACCTTTCACTTACACTACCCAATATCTACTCTCCCTCTATAATTACAAACACATTCATAATATCTCTATTAACTCTTTACATAACTATTCGGCCGGTCTCCACACGCAGAAAATATACCATTACTTGAAGATTTATTTTTACAGGTTACAGTGTGAATATTCACTTGATAAACTCGTATGATCACAATATCGCACACAGTTACTCTTACTGAATGACTTACTCTCTTGCTAGCTCGCGTTCCTTATATATCCTATTCCAACAATGGACCAACATTCAAATATCTAACAGTTGAACAACAATGAACCAGCATTCAAATGCCTGACAACCACCAAACATCTAGTAACCATAGGCTGCCAATCATGACCGACAATTGAACATCGACTAGATTGTCGGTCAATGCTAACTAGGATTACAATTATAATAAATTTTTGGATAAATAACGAGTTCAAATTAATAATAATGTGAACTAATGACTTGAAATATTTCACATTTGTGACACTAAAAAAATGTTTTAGACACAACTAACATGATTTATAAACACAAAATAATTAAAGTAGAAATAATATCATCTATCTGATTATACAACATTCATTCCTTCCTAGAAATTAGTCTCATAATCAGACAGATAATTTGAGTCGAGTATGCCGTAACTCTTCAGGAATCTGGAGTTGAGTATGATTTTCAGTTTCTCCAATGTCTTGTTCTTGAGTGCTTACATTCGTAAACAAATTTTCATTTGACGTACTAATTTCATAATTATTCAAAATCTCTTCCATTCCATCTTTTTCTCTTGTTTCTTGGAGCAAGATGCCGGGTTGATACCGTCGGTTCTCTTCCATCAGAAAGTTTAACATGCGCGTAGTCAGGATTAGATTATATTAATTCGACCTCTTCCACCAACGGATCATATTTAATTGTGCGAACGCACTTCTACATCAGAATTGGACCTGGTTTAGTTAACCAAGTGGGCATCGAGCTACCATTAAATGATGGGATGTAACATTTGTTACTGTGCAAAGAAGTGATCGGATAGAATGCAAAGCAATGTCTAGTAGTACTTCTTCCCATTGTTCATTCTTCAGATTATTTGATCCAAGAGCTGGTCTTATTGTTTTACATATTATTCCATTATATAGAATGATCAAAAATGACTGACTGTCACGTGACTCGCAAATGTTCGCATTATGATCGAAACTATTATTGCATTACTGTATTATTGAGTGATTATACGCTATATCAGTTACGTTGTGCGCGGCGCGATCGCCGTCCTGGTGGCGACGCTTGGCATTTATTTACGAATATATTTCAAATCGAGACAATCAACAAATTTTGACGTATTCACGTAATTTACAAAACTGCACTCATAATTAGCAGAAAGTTTGTTACAATGACAGTAGTATTTTTATGCGAGTTGATTTATCTATATTTAGATCCAAAAGTTTGAGCAAGGGGAAAAAATTAATACAAAGTTTTCATGTCAGCGACGAAAAAGAAACTAAAAATAACGAAGAAGATAGTAAAATTACAGGGGTTGTTTTGCGCAAAACGCTTAGTACATTTAATGATAGAACAAATACACATTTGTATAATATACTGATTGAGGTATGTGTAAATTATAATTAGTGTGAACAAAGTTTTCCATTTGACATGATAATACGTACGTTCGGGTGTACTTTTTGTATGTTCTGTTCAATTATTGTCTGAATATTAAATCGATAACCAATGTTAATTTTTCTTGTGATTTTACATAACTTCATGTGATATTTACGAGTTATTTTTATAAATTGAAAATAATAATTTTAATTTGTGTGTCTATCATAAAAACTTCTTCTATCATGTCCCTATTACAAATATTAACTGGAAACATGTCCAATTTGTGTGGCACATTGACAATAAAAATCAAGTCAATGTCAATGTCAAGTCGTTGTAGTTCCACCACAGGGCTGACATGAGTTCGTAATTTTTCTCATGTCTTCAATTGAGAATAGTATTTTTTTTGCTCGAATCCAGTGGATCACTCGAGTAGTTCCTGGATGGCATAAGGCAATATGTAGAGTACTTAGATCTGCTGTAGGATTTAGTGCAGCACTTATTCTGGATAGAGTGTCGGCTGCGGCATTTTCGTTTCCTGGACGATAAATTATATCAAACTTGAAACATACTAATTCTAAGCGCCAACGCAGAATCTTTTTATTCTTAATTTTGCTAGTATATTTCTGACTGAACATAAATGAAACTAAACGTTGATCAGTGATTACTTCAAAATGTCTGCCGATTAACTAATGCCGCCAATAGCTTCCACAATGGTATAGATTTCTTTTTCTATAGATGAATGTTGCTGCTTCGATTTTATCAATGTTCTAGAAAAGAATACTATGGGTCTTCCAGTTTGAAAAGGTTGTACCTATCTCAAAATCTGATGCATCAGTTTCTACTCTAAATGGTACATCATCCTGTATTACAGCCATTGTTGCATTTGCCACATCATTTTTGAAAGCATGAAATATTGCTGCTGCTTCTGTTGATAATGAGAAAATGTTTTCTGTAATAGTGGCCGTATTCTATTGGAAAATCTTGGCATCTATTTACTGTAATTTGAAAACATTCCCAAATTACGGTTTAGAATAGCGTTATCTTTTGGAATTGGTAGATCTAATAGAGGTTAGAGGCTTTAGTCGATTTACATCTGGCTTTATAGATTTTTTATTAGTGGTTAGTAGTAAATTGACAGAGCGTATAGCTAATATATATTTCTCTTTGTTCAATGTATATTATATTATTAACTGCGTTTAGAAATGCTGCAAGATTATGATCGTGTTCCTCTTGAGTCTTTCCACATACTGTTACATCATCCAGATATGAATAAACTCCTCTTAGATCTTCATCCTGAATAATTTGATCAATTACTCTTTGAAAACATGCCACTCCGTTAGTAATTCCAAATGGAACCCTCAAAAATTGATAGAGTTTTCCAACAGCTTCAAATGCAGTATATTGTTTCTCTTGCTCTAGAATTAGTATCTGATGGTAAGTACTCTTGAAATCTATTACACTATATATTTCATTTGTGGAGACTTTAGAAATGATTTCTTCAATTCTTGGAAGGGGATACGCATCTAGCATGGTAAATTTATTTATAGTTTGTGAGTAATCTATTACCACTCTAGTTCTATGGTTTTCTCCTCTTACAAAAAAAGCCTGAGTCCGTCACGAAGAATTACTGGACTCTATCACGCCTTTTTGTAATAATCTTTCGATTTCTTTTTCTATTAGTATATACATCGACTAAAAAGAAAAGTAATGTATATCAAGCTCTAATTCAAATTGACATCAATACCTACAATCTTTTAATGACGAATGGTAAACTTTTTATTGGCTATGACTATTGCACTGTTTATGACACTATCGAAGTCAGACGCTGCTATAAGTGTTGCGGATCTCACCATTCCGCAAAAAACTGTCACAAAGAAACTCCTTGACCTAAATGTGCCCAAAACCATCTTCTCAAAGACTGTACGGCTACTGAGCTTGAATGTGTGAGTTGTGCTAGAATTAAAGTGACTCGTAAAACTGAAATTAATACTAAACATCATGCTTGGGATCCGGACTGTAATGTTTATAAAGAGATTCTTGCTAAGTTTAAAACTTATATTCTTGGTACACAATAGCAATTAAAGACTGACCATATTCCTATGAAAACATTGGCTGGTACCACGAGCTCTGTTTTTGGCGATACTAAGAGCGTTGTATCAAGATGTGTTTTAACGCAATTAGAATTTTCCCAAATACTTTAGAAAATAATCTTCAGATACAAATTACAGAAGACACATATATCTACAAAATTCATTTGCATATTTTCCATTAAAATAGCTTGAACAATTTATATTGCCTTAAAACTCTTCTTAAAATAACACTGCTAGTATAGCCAAAAACAGAGCTTGTGGTACCAGCCATTGTGTTTCTCAAAGTGCTATTATCAGAACGTTCAAGGTTTGAATATGAAACTTTCTCTACTAAACACTATTGTTGATTCCTTAGACTATGATATTATTGCCTTTTCTGAAACTTGTCTTAAGACAAGTGTGTATAACTCTGAAATTTGTGATAATGCTTATACTGTTTATCGGTCTGACAGAGATCTTGCTTCTTGTCATGTCAAAAAAGGTGGTGGTGTTCTATTGATGGTTAATAATAGTCTCTCATCATCTGTTGATTTAAGTAGATCCGCTAGTATTCTATCCATCAATATTGATATAGTTTGTATAAAAATTCAATCGAAAACTCGTCAAATATTTGCTTTTGTTATCTATGCTCCGCCTGCTTTTAACGCTACGTCTTATGATAATTTGTTCGAGTTTTTCGAGAATCTAACTTTTTCTTCACGATAACAATTTTCTAATATTTGGCGATTTCAATATTCCTGAATTCGTATCGCATCACACTAGTGCCAAAGTTACAGCCGTCAACAATTTTTAGCGCATTTTTTGAAAAAAAGCGCTATTATATTCACTTTGGCTGTCTGGCTGGCTGGCTGGCTGGCTGGCTGGCGTGACACTGAGTTCTCAGCAACTATACTATTTACAGACTTGGAACTGGTACTAAATAAAAGCTACTGTTTCGTAGGTTTGCACAAATTGCTTTAATTCAAGCTCAGTGATTGTTGAAGATTAAATTATTCAATTACTTGTTTCAAGTGAAACAATGCCCATAGATATATATGACATTAGGGATATGGCAACTAAAATTTATTAAAGTAGATAAAATTTTAGTTACAACTTTAGCCGCCGATGTCACTATTATTATGTACAGTTGTCAAATCTGTCCGGGATTCATTCAATGACTTGTTTGACGCGTATTTGAAGCTTATCAGAATGAATTATTATTATTGATTGAAAATTTGTTTACTTTTGGTGTATTTTTTTTTATATAGCTTTGATAAAGATCAAATTATCATTTTAAGGTACAGCACTTGACCTCCCATCAGTCAATAACTAAACAATGAAGATTAAAAGGTATTTTTGAGTTTTTACATGCATAAATTATGTACCTATCAAATAGTCAACTTGAAACTAGTACTAAATGGATGCTGCTGTTTCGTAAGTTTGCCCAAACTGTTCGATTTCAAGCTCAGTAATTGTGAGAGATGGTAATTTGCGAAATCTCTGAAGTAACAAGCATTCATGAGCTGTCAAAAATGCGCTTTCATCATCTAGATGATTCTTCCATATTTTTTTTATTTTTTGATGCTAGACAATACAATTCTGTTCAGAATAATAATAATAGATTACTTGATCTTGTCATTTCAAACGTGAATTGTAATGTCACTCATTCTGTAAGCTTAATGTTTAATATTGAATACTCTCATCATACTGCACTTGAAATAAATACTTCCTTCGCTAAAAATACAACCTCACATAACACTCAACATCTTTCCAGTTTAGAATATAATTTCAAAAAGGCCGACTATATAAAAATGTACAGTTTGATTGGAACGTACTTGAAACATTTGACAACGTAAATGATGCTTGTGACCTATTTTACAAATCGCTTTATACCATTTTTGATGAGTGTGTTCCACTTAAACAAAATTTCAAATATAAATACCCTCAGTTATTACAAAATGACCTCAATAATCTTTTCATATGGTGCTATAATAATAATCTCTTCTTAAATATTGACGAATGTAGAGCCATGACTTACACCAGAAAATATTCCTCCATTCAATTTAGCTACAAGATTGATGGCAATGTTCTTCTGCGCTGTTATACAATAAAAGATCTTGGTGTTAGCTTTGATGATAGACTAGCACTTACGCAACACATACACGAAATTATAAAAAGCGCAAATAGAATGTTAGGTTTCATCATACGTAATACTCGTGACTTTACGCCCGTACTTACTCTGTATTACTTTTTCGTAAGGTCAAAGCTTGAGTACTGCTCTTTGATATGGAGTCCAATTCATACCGTACATCAAAATAGCATAGAAAGTGTCCAACGTAAGTTTGTTAAATTCATTTATTTCAAAACCCATAATAATTACCCTGACAGAACAATCTCTTATCAAAGTCTCCTGCAAATGTTTAGTATGACTAGTCTTTTGGATCAAAGAGATTTTGCACTATCTCTTATCTTTGGAAACTTTTGAATAATAAAATAGATGATCCACGTTCCTTGAGTTGCTTGAATTTTCATATTACCTCAATAATCACGCGTACTTCACCTTCCTTCTATCTTCCTAAGCCTAATACCTCCGTATTTTATTCCTCTCCCTTCAACAGAATGTGTAGTATTTACAAAGAAAAGTTTGCATATATGTATAGATGTTTTCCATATTAATCCTAAAAATGTTCTTTCTCTGGGGTCTGAAGAGTGAAATTATTTTTATTATTTTTGCGCAATTATGTTTTTGTATCTTATGTTTTAATTTTGTGATTTTTTTTTTGTATTGTTTGTTATTTTCCTGTCCTGTACTTGGATTTTTATCTGTAGGACAGTGTATCTTTAAATAAATAAATAAATAAACTGTTCTCTTTAGAATATTTTCTAGATTTTGTAGCTATTGGTCTACAATCTGGTGTAAGATTAGCAAAAAGAGAGACTGGAATAACTCGGGCAACTGCCACACTACAGATTTTGAGTGGGGGTTGTGAACCATGAAAAGAAATTTCTACAGATGAGTGATATTTTAACACGTCATGTCCAATTATTACGCCTGCACAACGATTTCTTATGATCAGTTGTATTATATTTTTGTAGGTATTGCCTTTCATAATTATATTGACTTTGCATTTACCAATGATTTCAGTAAACAAAGAGGAATTTGCCATAGCAATTTTTCCAGCATAAGGTAATACATGAACTCTGCATTGCTTTACAAAAGAATAATATAAGAAGCTCAAGGAACTTCTGGTATCTATTAGTGCATTTAATTTGATTTAATTAATTTTCATTTCTAACATTGACTTCGAGAGGCATTCAAATGAAGCGACTGAAACAGAGGCAAGCGAACCTACTAAAGCAAATATATTATGCACCGATTTAGATTTACAGACACACTGATAATGTTCCTTCTTACCCGAGACTTACATATCGCGTCTTTTGCTGGGCAGAACGAACTTTGATGACGGCTACCGCCATAGAAATAGCATTTTTCCGATTTTACTGTTTTAAACAAATCTTTTTCAACTGTATCGTTGACGGCGATTACGGCAGAAGTATTTTGTAATTCTGAGTAAGATGTAGAATATTGTTCCGCCATCTCCAACGAGCTAGCTTGATCAAAAGCAGCATCTAATATAAGAAATGTATTTTCTAGCAATCTTTACCCTATTCGCGAACAAGTCAAACCACTAATAAAAGCATCTGTAATATATTAATTTCTATTTTCTTTAGAAGTTACATTCTTGAAATTACAATCTTTACTCATTTGCTTCAAAACTTGGAAGATAATGGCCCATATATTCTTCAGGTTTTTGTCGCCTCATTGCCAAGCAGTGTCTCGCGTAGATTTCGTTTTCAGGTTTTACAAATTGAGAGTATAAAATTTTCATTGCGTCCGTGTATGTTTTAGATTCAGATATGTACTGGAATATGTTAGGTGCCATATAATTTTTAAGCTGTAATTTCCCTCTTTCTGTTATTTCATTTATATGATTCAAGAAATTTTCGAATGCCTTCTTCCAATGTAGCCACAATTGTCAGCAAAACTGGTTGTTGGTTCTATATTAAATCTTTCTGGCCTCAAATATTTATCCATTTCGTCTATACGATTCGTATTATTTTAAATTGTAATAGTTAAACGTAGAAAATATACCTTTACTTGAAGATTTCAATCAACAAAAATTCACATATGATATAACATATCCATATAAATATTTTGGACACCACTAACATGATTTATAAACATAGAAAATAACTAAAGTAGAAATAATATTATCTATCTGATTATACAACAGTATTATTAAAAAATAATTGCTTGAATGAATTAAAAAATAATAAAATATTCAACGGTCCTTCAAAATTTGTATGGTATCATTGGAAAAAAAAATGATGTAATTATTGTAATCGAAGATAAAATTTAAAATATCAATGGCTATATTTCTTTGACTTTTTTTATAAATGTTCTTTCGAACGAACTTGAGCAATGTGTTCTGTCATTTAAAAAGGTAAATATTTATTGATTCTGTCCTATATCCAGCAAAAAACTTCTATGAAACATAACTTACAAGACTTATTTTATTGATTGATATTACATTATGTTTTTCGTATTTTCTGTGCTATCACGTTTACAGTAAATACAAGCACTATAACGAACACATCCCATAATACTTTTTTTTTTTTTAAATGCCAACTTGTCAGATAACAATAGAATAAATAAATACCAACAGCATCCATGATCCACAATTATTATTTTTCTCCTTTGAGCAGGAAATTAATGATAATTGTTTCTATGGTTTGGAACTGAGAACTTTCGAAACGGAAAACAGTTCAGTAATATTAAAGGATAGATTGAAAAGAGCATAATTCAATATAACACTTATATTAAATTCCAATTGAACATTACAATCAAACAATATTCATCTATAATTGATGTACAGGAGCCGCTGGTCTCAGAGTGTAGATCTCATGTATTCTGGAAATAAAATATAACATAAGCAAATTACTTGCTTTGTGAGGAATCAGATCCACACACACACATACAGGTTATATACTCAATATCATCACAACACAAAATCATACCAGTACTACACGCGGTAGTATTAATCAGAACATTCACATATTCTGAAATCACCCACAGTGGCATCCGTCAGAGTATCTAGAAACAGTGTTCAACATCTTTCGGGAGTTTGGATTGAGAGCCAAACTGAAACCCATCACTCTGCCCGCAAGTGGCAGGTGTTAGCGATACGATGGGCACCTCCTGATACAACATTACACTAAAGATGTCAGGCAGGACACCGGTGGCATAAGGCTAGAAAATCGTGCTTCGTTGGCTATTGCTTGGCTGTCACTCCCCGTCAAAAATTCACACAGAGGACTTCCCTGGAGTAACTGCGGCGTACAGAAGGATAGCAGTCATACAACCACACATAGGATAATTCGGGACACTAACGTGAACAACATCAACTCAACTCACGGTCACTCTCAAACACTTTCTCAACCAACACACTGCATACGCATTCAACTCACACATCTAGTAACTCAGCTTACACGTCAACACATTGATTCAACTCACACGCCAGCACACTGATTGAACTCACCCTCAACTCTTCAAGATACACTAAAGCACTATACTTCATTCTCCTGAATGAAACAAACTGAGGTAACAAATAATTGTCGAACCGTTTGAATAACTTATTTGTGTAACTTGCTGAAATATGTTGAAAATGATATTGTTATTGATCTTACGTTAAACCTATGAAAAATATCCGTAACAGTAATAAAATATTTTCGATGCACGAGCTACAAAAAAAAATTAATATCATAGATTATGCAACAAATAAATTTCAATATATTGCAAGAAGTCCTCGAGTGAATTTGTCTGTGTGAAATTAATTTTCTTGTTTCAGTGATGTTGTCTAAATCTTTGACTTCCATCAAACAAGGAGCTAAATCACTCAAAATAAAACTTACAAATAAACAAACACCATGTTTAACTTTGGAAATTGATATGGTAATTATCTAGCATTATTTGATTTCCTGAAATATTATGTTTACAATGCATACTATTTTATATTTCAGGCATTAAATGAAACTACAAGAAATAGACAGTATCTACACGATATTTCTGTAGAAATTATCACTAGAAAATATTGGAGCGATTATAAAGAACCAAATTTTGAAGAGTTTCATGTAAGTATTACCTCCAGCTTCAGCCTCACGGTAAATCAATCTTTTTGAATTACTGATCGGAATACTAAATTTTTAGTTCTATCCACAATTTTTATACTTATCAGCCACATGAGTAATTTGAGAGTCCTTTTTAGACTGTGGGTTGTCTATTCGACCTAAATAAACTGGTAAAAATCATCAGTTATTTAGATTGGTGAATATCCAGTCGTATTTCATAAATGAGGACTGAAAATTCATTTATGTGGAATTATTTTTTGTTTTTCATTTTCTGTGTGGCGTTACTTAAAAAATTATTTCGTTGGATCTTTTTGTATTATATGTTAGGTGCTCGTGATGTTAACATTTGACTCAAGATTTATCAAATGAAAGAGATCCCTGATAATATCATAAATGGTAAAAGTATGCGTGGATTTCCACGACCGTTTAAAGTAGGTTCTTTACGCATCGCAAATGATTTTATCACCATTTAAACGCGTAGCAGTTGAATTTATTTGAATGTATGTTTTTAGCCATTGATTCATCAATTCGGATATTTGTTGAATCTAATTGTCAACTTATGCTCTGTGCTCTGATTATGATATTCGGCGGACAATTTTAGTGACTTTCTCTTACACTCATTGTATGCTCTAGTTCTATCAAAGCAGGAACATTTTCTTCATCTTCATTGTAGCTTTCGATATTTTCTTCCTCTTTCTTAAAAGTGAGTGTACCTGTCTTCTTAAACTTGGTAATAAATCGTTGAATGGTAGACAGCCCCGGAATATCATGATTTCGCCAAAGAGTCACGAAGTTGCCGTGAAATATAGCCAGAATAATACCATTTAATTATTTGTAGCTTTTCTTCATTTGAATAGCTATTCATTTTTGAGAATAATCAACTCTTATATCGATCTTCTATTACAATTTATCAAAATAAATAATAATAATTTGACGTATAACACATTATGCTTTTGTTCGTCTCTTATTGCTGATTCCATGGCTTTTACGATTAGCTGTAATTCTGTAAATTTTCAAATTCTAATGAAGGAATAGTACCGAGTGATTGATAATGACTGTCTGTCACGTGACTACAAAAATTTCGCATTATGATCAAAACTATCTTCATGGAATAAAGTTGGTATAAATTTATTTATTTTGATAACTACGTTACCGACATTTCAAGAACACAGTAGCGCATATTTTGAAAATTTAATGGCAGATTTATTCATAATCTGTAATCTGATTAAAAAAAATCTGACGTGGACATCACGTGACTTAATTGTACATCATTGGATATATATAATCAAACACAAAATCTCATCATTTTACGGCTAGTCGGTTGCTATGGGAACATTATGTCATCATTCTTATGCTACAACATTCCTAAATACTGATTTCCAGGATTCTACGGCTAACAGTTCTGAATTTATGCGCAAAATTTCAAGATCATCAAGTATAGTGCACTTACGACTCAGTAGATCTCAATGAAAATAGGATATGAGCATCTAGACAGTACTGTCATCTTGAATACTGTATTCTTATATTCTACGTTCAATCGTATTGGATTTATGCGGAAAATTAAAAAATGTTTCTAGTAAACTGCACTCCCGGCTTAGCCGATCACAATCACAATGCAAGGTGAACAACTAGATGCTATAAAAGTGCTCAATACGAAATCTCAATATTCTGCGACCGATTATTTTAAATTCATGAGAAAAATTTGAAAAGTCTGTGATACGAAGAGCACTTCCGGCTTAGTCGATTGGGACGAAAATAGGAGATGACATTTGGATGCTACAGCAATTTCAAATACTGAATTCCAGTATCCTACGGCTAATCATTAAAGATTTATGCGGAGAATTCAAAAAAAGTATCAGGTAAAGTGCACTTTCAGTATAGACGATTGCAACCATAATCAAGATCCTAACTCCTATACCAATCTTTGATAAAAAATTTCAACTTCATACGTTTGACGAATTCTGAGATTTACGAGTTACGCACATAGACACATACATACGTACCGACAACAAGCCAAAAATAGTCAAAATGGATTCAGGGATGCTCAAAACGGATATTTCCATCAAAATCTCGATAGGTGAATTTTGTCGGTTTCACAATACTTTCTTGTTCTTAGCACAAGAATCCTGGAAATCAGTATTTAGGAATGTTGTAGCATGAGAATGATGACCTACTGTTTCCATAGCAACCGACTAGACTGAAAGCGCATTTTACTCGACAGATTTTTAGAATTTTTTGGATAAATCAAAAACAATTAGCCGTGGAATGATGAGATTATTGTCTGTCTGATTATATACATCCAATGATGTACAAGTAAATGACGTAATGTCCACTTCAGATTTTTTTTTTGTTGCTTCGCCCCTTCCTTTATATGTTATTTTTGTGAATGACAGTTGTGACCTCGCTTCGCTTCGCTTCGCTTCGCTTCGTTTCTTCTTAACCTTCTATCATTCAGGCACAAGCTACCTCTCTTGCTCTGTGCGCGCATTGTCGCCAGCCACCGATTTGAACCTTATTCCGCGCGCTGGGCGCTCTTTTCTTTTGGAACCCTTTATGGACCATTTTGTTGACATTTTCTTTGTTCTCTTATCTTTTCATGTACTCTTCTTCTTGGTGGATAAGCTGAGTTAACGTGCTGGTTTTATTATAGTTTATTTTGATGATGATGATGTTAATTAAACAATTGACCCGGACTGCTACTCCTCCACTTTTTGCAAGTGCAGTGGTTGGATCTGGAAATCTTTATATTTTTTGCCGCATATTTTCGTCGTTATTTATCGCTTCCATTTTAGGATCTGAATATAGATTTTCATGTTTTTTTCAAAGAAGTATCACTACTCTTTCACGGAATTTTCTGGATCGTGAGCAACCACGCATTGTTCACTTTGTGGGGCCGCCCTACAACTGAGGTAGCTGCTAATTTATTTATTATCGCAGGGCTCACTCTTCAAGATTTTTCTAAAGGAAAGAAAAGCAGGATTTATTTTTTTTGTAAGTCAGCACACGCTAACAAGCTTTATTCAGGTCTCTTTTTCTTCCTTTTTTTTGGGATATATTACTTCTTTCACGTTTTGCCATCATCTCCTGTTCCCGGAATTATCTTCAGCGTGGTTTGACTTGGGCGACCGTATGAACAGCTCCGCTGCCATTCATTCTCGTTGACCGCACCACACCTGCGCCACGGACGTCACCGAAAATACGTCATCACCACGCGCAGATAAGCCATTGCTGTTGTTTTTATCCATATTCATCTTTTTTTTTGTATTTATCGTTTCTGTGTCCATCAGGCCGACCTATGTTTATGGTCACAAATTATTATTATATTTTTTTATTCATTTGTTCACTGCTCACACGGGAGAGCCTACGTTTATTAACTATCTACTCTACTGTTTGCAAGCGTCAGCGTAATCGCTGGGAGCGTTGGTCGCGTGAGAGGTACTAGCTACCGTTCCGTATTCTTTTTTTATCGCTTTAGTCAGCGCGACGTATACCCGGTTGGTCGACCAATATGTACTATATGTAGATTGTGCGCATTTTTCACGTACTACTAGGGAGCCTGCATTTCTAACTCGTATCGCGCGTTCTAGGTGCGTTCGCCGCACGCTTGTTTTTTTTTTTTTTTACTGATTGCACTGCGTCCAGGTACGCAGTTCTCATCCTTTCCTGCGTGGAATCAATGAACTTATTTGTATTGCTTGGGTGATTATTAAACCATTAAACTCACCGACTCTTAGTTGTATTATCGTTGCGCGTCCCCTATCCACTTATCGGTTCGGCGTTTGGCCATCGGACTGTGCCGACCGTCGTTCAAACGCCTGGCGCCCTTACTTGCCAATCCTAACCCCGGCCATCTCCCTGAGGCCAGCCGATGCACAGTCACGCAGCCGCCACCCTTTAACGGGGGCGTAACAGTGATTGAAACCAGTGAAGGGCGAAAGGGAAGAAAGAATATTGTCCATCAAAAATTGATACGGGCGATGCACGACCAAGTCGGCAAGCACCACGACGATTCCCGATTGCGAAAAGAGAGGACGCTGAAGCTATTATCCAAAATATGGAGCAAGACGGTATTATTGAACCCTCGGAGAGTCCATGGGCTTTTCCGTTGGTACTTGTAAAGAAGAAAGACGGGTTCACACGATTTTGTGTCGACTATTGCCAGCTGAATAGCGTTACCAAGAAAAACAGTTATCCTCTACCTAGGATTGATGACACCCTGGATACCCTAGCCGGTTCAAAGATCTTGTCGACCCTAGATCTCAAAAGTGGATATTGGTAAGTAGCGATGGATGAGAAAGACCGAGAAAAAACTGCATTTACCATCGGCAGTGGATTGTGGCAATTTACGGTCATGTCATTTTGCCTATGTAATGCTCCTGCTATTTTCGAGCGACTTTTGGAGACCATACACAAAAGACTATCATGGAAAACTTGTTTGGTATATCTGGACGATATAATTGTAATGGGAAAATCCTTTGAAGACGATTTGAAGAATCTGGAACAGTTATTTGAACATTTGAAGAAAGTTGGTTTGAAACCCAGTCCAAAGGAATGCCACTTATTCCAAAAACGGGTGAGCTATTTAGGATATGTGGTCACCGAAGAAGGCGTAGCAGTTGATGCAGAAAAGATTAAGACAACTTCAGAATGGCCGGTACCTGCGGATAAACATCAGCTGCGTTTGTACCTATTACAGAAGATTTGTCTATGGATTCGTCAATATTGCCCATCTACTGACCTGACTGACCGAAAAAAATCGCAGATACAGCTGGGATGAAGACTGCCAGGTCGCCTTCGAGCGACTGAAACTACTCCTAGTTTAAGCACTGATTCTGAGTTACCTGAAGACGGAAGTACGTTTTATTTTGGACACGGATGCCTGTGACATCAGAATCGGAGGAGTCCTGTCCCAATTACAGGATGGTCAAGAATGAGTCATCGGATACTTCAGTAAGGTTTTGTCGAAGCCAGAAAGAAACTACTGCGTTACAAGGCGGGAATTGCTAGCAGTAGTCAAGTCCATCGAGCATTTCTACAAATATTTGTATGTCAGTAAGTTTCTGTTAAGAACTGATCACGCTGCTCAGAGATGATTACTAAAGTTCAAGAATCCTGAAAGTCAGGTCACTCGATGGATTGAAAGACTTCAGGAATACGACTTCGACATAGAACATTGAGCCGGTACAGCACATGAGAATGCTGATGCCTTGTCAAGACGACCATGTCCCAAAGATTGTCAACATTGCTCTAAGGTCGAAGCAAAGGCATTCAGGACAACTGTCATTGACGATGCTTGGAAACGACAAGAGCTATAAAAAGATATAGATGGCGACTCAGAATTACAAATTATTCAGGAATGGAAGAAGAAAGGAACAAGACCGACATGGCAAGAGGTAGCACCGTATTTCCCGGCGATAAAATCATACTGGGCGCAGTGGGACTCCATAATCCTGGATGAGGGCATCTTGAAGCGTGTCCTGAAATATCCGGACGAAACCAAGTGTAGAGAACAGCTGATTATTCTTAGGAGTCGGGTTCCGGAGGACTTGAGACATCTCCATGATGAAATGAGTGGAGGACACCTGGGAGTAACGAAAATTTTGCAGAAAGTATGTGAACGGTTCTATTGACCAAACTGTAAAGAAGACTTAAGGGAATGGTGCAAGAAATGCACTACGTGTGCATCAAGCAACGGACCGCAGAAACGTCGGAGAGCTCCGATGCGACAGTATAATGTTGATATAGTTCATTCGGGAGGATAGTCATCGACGTAGCAGGACCATTTCCTGAATCGGACGTTGGAAATAAATACATTGATGTCGTCACGGACTTTTTTTAGCAAATGGGTGGCAGCATATGCCCTCCCTAATCAAGAGGCCACTACTATTGCAGACGTCATGGTTAAGAACTGGTTCTGTCGTTTTGGCATATCCTTGGAACGTCATTCTGACCAGGGAAGAAACTTCAGGTGCACACTTTTTCAGGGAACATGCGAAGTGCTGAACATTCGCAAAACCAGAACTACTGCATTACATCCGCAGTCTGATGGAATGGTGGAACGGATGAATGATACCATAAACAGACACCTGGCCAAAGTTGTCTCTAGTCATCAGAGAGACTGGGACAAATATCTCCATCTGTTTCTTTTGGCCTACCGCGCATCCGTACATGAAACGATCGGACAGACTCTTGCAAGAATTATTTTTGGACGGCAACTTTGGTTACCATGCGACTTAAAGTTTGGCTGCAAACCTGGAGAATAACTGGTTAGCGAAGACTATGTCATCAACTTAAGGCATCAGATGGATGGTATCTACTCCCGAGTCCTGATTAACATCCAGAATGCCAGCGACCGCATGAAAGAGACTTATTCAAAGTCCTGGTCCAGAACGATATCTTGAAGCTGGCAATACCGAAGTTGGGATGCTTGATGGATTAGATTGGAAGATTGTTCGAAATATGATAGAGGTTATATTCCAGAACAGCGAAATTCAAATATTGGTTTGTTGTTTCTACCTATCAGGCCCGATCAGACCAAAAACTGTCGACTGCTACTTTTACCAAACTACTGGTTGCACCAAGGACGGCGAGTGTCGATTTCGACATAGACATAGAGGGACGAAACACTCTTAAGAAGGGGGCAGTGTAACGTGGAAAAATAAAATAAGCTCTGAGTCTATCTCTGTTTTCTGGGTGGAGTCTGTCGTCCTCGTTGTATCGTACCGCACCGCACCACACCGCCCCACACGGTGGTAGAATCTAGTAACGTGCTAGACTAAATCTATAATATTTCGAGAGACTGGTTTCTGTATATAAGGGAAAGCACACGACCTGACTAGAATAGTAAAACCATGAACAGTAAACTGTGAACAATAAAACAGTGAAATAGTGAGTGGTCAGTGTAATAAATAAATAATTGGAAATAAATATCTGCGGCTTTGTTTAATAGTCGTAAGTGGTAAATAAATTATCTATGGTGTTTGTTAGTAATATCCGGAAGAATAAAACTTTTATCTTATTTTCAATTATTAAATATTGATTTTTATTTTAATGAAAGAATGAAATATGTACTTGTATTATACTAACTTTATTCCATTGAAAATAATTATGATCATAATGCGAACTTTGACATGCCACGTGATAGTGAATCATTTATGATCAGCTAAAATATTGCTTCTCAGTACTAATTGTTAGATAAATTGAAATGTGCAAAATGTGCATTATTGGATGCACTCATAAAACTTATTTAAATTTATTAACATGGAATAAAGTAGAACAGTACACAATATATTCTATAAGTCATTCTCATTAAAGCATCTATGTCGAGAATTTCATCAATTCAGATAATACAGAGTGATCAAAAATTATTGTCCGTGCCGCCTTGTTCTGATTTTTTGCCGCCTGCTTGAGATAGTGAGCTTCAAGTGACAGATGACACTTCCTCTAAAGACACTATTTTAACCTAAAAATTGGGTAGAAATAATAAATTTTCAATAACTTTTCAATAATACAGCTATTTACTTACTTTCTTGTTTTTTGAATCTGTCATAAAATATGCAAAATATACACCACCGTGTTCTTGAAATGTCGGTAACGTAGTTATCAAAATGAATAAATTTATACTAACTTTATTCCATGAAAATAATTTTGATCATAATGCGAACTTTTGCGAGTCACGTGACAGACAGTCATTATTGATGACTCTGTATAAAATATCTAGTAAGTTTTTGGAAATGAGGAGCATTATAGCTGTTAGTTTCAAACATTTCTTTGGAATATAAATAAACCTTAAAATATGTTAATATATATATTTATTTTTTAATCATAAAGCAATTCTGGGATAATACAGAGTGATCAAAAATGATTGTTCGTGCCGCTTTGTTCTGATTTTTTCTTTGCCGCCTGCTTGAGATAGTGATCCTCAAGTGACAGATGACAGTTCCTCTGAAAACACTATTCTAACCTAATAATTTGGTAGGATAATAATAAATTCTCAATAATTAGTCAATAATGCAGCTATTCACTTACTTTTTTGTTTATTGAATCAGATTATGGATGAATCCGTCATAAAATATGCAAAGTATACGCCATTGTGCTCTTGAAATGTCGGTAACGTAGTTTTCAAAATAATAGTTATTTATGATATAAGTGTTAAAAGTGTCATTTTATTTTGTAACAAAGGAAGTTTGGGACACGGCGTGCAGCGGAGTGGCGTAACCTTTGGAACAAAATAAAATCACTTTTAACACGTATATCATACACTATTTTTTATACAAACACTATTAATGGTGATAATAATGCGAAATTGGTAAAAATTTATACAAATTATGACATATTAGATGAACTGTCATTTATATAGCAACCGCGTACTCCTTGATAGCAACCAATGTTTTGTTGTTATTCACACATTTTGACATATACAGAGTGATCAAAAATGATTGTCCGTGCCGCTTTGTTCTGATTTTTTCTTTGCCGCCTGCTTGAGATAGTGACCTTCAAGTGACAGATGACAGTTCCTCTGAAAACACTATTCTAACCTAATAATTTGGTAGAATAATAATAAATTCTCAATAATCAGTCAATAATACAGCTATTTACTTACTTTTTTGTTTATTGAATCAGATTATGGATGAATCCGTCATAAAATATGCAAAATATACTCCATTGTGGTCTTGAAATGTCGGTAACGTAGTTTTCAAAATAAATAAATTTATACTTACTTTATTCTATGAAGATAGTTTTGATCATAATGCGAACTTTT
Source organism: Dromius quadrimaculatus (assembly GCA_963989225.1). Classification (NCBI taxonomy): domain Eukaryota; kingdom Metazoa; phylum Arthropoda; class Insecta; order Coleoptera; family Carabidae; genus Dromius; species Dromius quadrimaculatus. Next base: position 37,156,780 of record OZ022325.1, on the reverse strand, counting down.
GCCTGTCAACTGTCAGACAATCATTATTGATCACTCTGTATTTTGAATGAAATGGATAGTCAAGAAAATAAATTAATTTCAGCTGAAATTTAGAGAGCAGCTACTAGAACTAAGGCTCTAAATACATGAGTATTATCATCCGCCATTCTGTGTCCTTAGAAAGCGCTTTAGCATATGTTAACAGTGCATGAAACGCGATGATTGAGTCGAACTAGTTTAATCTTTAGATAAAAAACGTGATAAAATAATATTGGAGTCTATCAAACTACTTATTTTTGGCATGATGTATTATTTGTAACAAAATTACATGCTTCAATTTAGAATTTTCAGTTTTCAAATGTTGAATCAATTTATTCGGTTTTCAATCATATATAATTAGAGTAATATAAAATACTCAGAATATCATTATGGAATTTTAATTTATATTCTGTAATACAATTTTTGAAAACAATCTGACAAATTTATTGCATTTCGAGATCTCTAAATATGTAAAACTCTATTATTTATCTTCAAATTTTGTAGTCTTTAACTTACCTAGTAAAACTTTTATGCATATTTATTGGAATATTCATCATTTTATTGCTCTCATCCAAGGGATAAAAAACATGGAAGTCTAGTATTTGCAATTTTTTATATCGCATATCTTGATCAAAAATTGTGAGTTCGTATTTTTTTTCTTATCAAAGAAATAATTGATTATATACAGGGTGTAACAGAAATAAGTACATTAATTTCAACCAGTGATAGTTCTCGTCAAGCCTAACAATTTTTCTTAGTAACTTTTTCCCGAATTCTCATCTTTTTTTAGCATTTTTTATCCCCTATTATTTAACGAGTCGTTCAGGTGCATAGTTATTGGATCCAGTAGCAATTGCAATAGAAAAATAATTGATTTTGACATATGTGAGTTATCAATTCCTTCAAATAAACTCTGGAATAAAACACATTATAAATTATTGATTCTGTGTACGATTTCATGGACAGTTTAGGATTAGCTTAGCAAATTTATTTGGAACGATCTCAAATTGTCATTTTCCACTCAAAATTGAATTATTGTGGTTATGCTAATGTATTTAATGTCAAAATATTATGCACTTATACATTATGATGAGAATACCATGGGATATTTAGAACCTAACGTTTATCTGAAACGTAAAACAGCAGATGAGCTGAATGAAATACATTAATTTATAAATGAAGCATCTGTATATTAGTTTTTCTCATATTATTACAAACTTCACACTTCACACTCAGGTCGTTTCAATAAAGTATGCCCCGTGAATTGATGTGCTGAACAAACAAAATATTGTATCATATATTTTAGAAAATATTTAAAATCAATTACCAAATTCAGTTTGATATATTTATAGATTATATTTTCTGTTCTTCAAGTATAGAATCTTCAAAATTTCATGTAGCAATATTTCTATTGAATTATTCAGTGAATTAATCAATTTAGAATTGCATTCCATTTAATATTCCACCGTTTTCTTTAAATAAATCGTTGAATGATTCTCTCTCTATGTTTCTGATGAAGTAAGTTGAGAACAGCAGCTACTTTTTGAACTGCTCGTAGATGGCAGCACAGTCTGACACTCCTGACACAGTGACACAGTTTCAGACAATTCAAATCAGCTGATTCAAGTATAATGAACTTGTGCAGACAATCTTATGTTTAAGAAATGTACTATCCGAAAATATACGTGAAATCCCTGAATAAGAATCAAGTTTCTTAACAATGACATATAAATACGAATAGAAGACCAAATTGTTGATTACAGAGACAAGTTTAGTCTTTCTTCCAACATATGCAAGAATAGAATCATCAAGGTGAGCGAATATCAATGTATGGTCAAAATACTAATATTCTTTCAGTTTTAAATGAATGATTGACAAGACTACGATGGCTTAAAGTTGCAAAATACTCCTTTCAATCGACATCTGTCATTCTTCCAACAAATGAGAAACATTCAGTTTGAACCATAGGCGCACTATGAAATTTCTGACAAAACTTTGATGAATTTTTACCTATATCCAGAGGATTTACGGAAAAAAATTATTGAGGAAAATTGTTATGCTTGACAAATTGCATTACAGGTTGAAATTAATGTACGTATTTCTGTTACATCCTGTATTATTTATACTTATAATATATTTATATATGTATATATGTAAACATAAAATATATATTTTATATAATAGGTACCTATATGTATAATACATAAATATATTGATCAATTATTGCTTGAAATTGAGGTTAGATTCTATGATCGTGTCTAAAAATTTAGATAAAAATATATATTAAAATGAACTGTGATAACTTCAATCAAAATTTTAATCTGATCATAACTCTAAATGGAAATTTTGACTGAATATACGTACTTTTATATGGAATACTTATTATTCGTCTGTGAATCTCAGCCAAAATTGCCGCTAATAATGATGGTAAATCATTCGGCACATGAATAAGTCACTCTGATACTATTTTCTTTAGTTTTTCAAGTTATTATAACATTTTATCCTCGTCAAACAACGCATTTCCTGTAATGTTTACATTGGTTTATATATGCTTTCTTTTATTGACAGGACACAGAATGGCGGATGATAATACCTATGTTTTTAGTGCTCTATTAGAACTATTCAATATCTATTACCTTCGAAGTCGAGGCAACAGTACGAGATCGCCTACGGACGGTTTTTAAAATGGTGCGAAAATAAAAATGTTTCCAGTAAATATCATGGGACTGCTTTTTGGCGTACTTTGAGGAGAAATCCAAGTTGTGGAAATCGTCAACATTATGGCCGAATTACTCTGTATGTAAAAAACTATGTTGAAAATAAAGAACAATCAAGATTAAGCAAACATTATATATTAGTGTTAAAAGTGGATTACTTTTAACACGTCGCTAATGGTAATGTGCTAAAAGTGATAACAATGTCATAAATTGTTATTTTTAATACGCTAAGCAACCATTAAAAGTCGTACTTTTAATAGTGTTTGTATAAAAATAAATTTATACTAACTTTATTCCATGAAGATAGTTTTGATCATAATGCAAACTTTTGCCTGTCACCTGTCAGACAATCATTATTGATCACTCTGTATATCTAAGTTTTGGGTTATGCTGTGTAGATTACCTACGGTCCGAATAAGTCATTCTAATTTCAATATTTGCTTGAACTTTGTGCTTTTATACCATACTTTTTATTCTGTTTTACACTTAGTTTTAGGTGAATATCATATTATTTGATCTTGTAATCATTTCTATAAGGTGTCACTACATTTGCCGTCCTTCAAACCAGTACGTAACATGGTAGAACGCATGAAGACAATGAGCCAGAATTTGATATTGTCTGCAAATAGAAACGGTCGAGTAACGCTGAAAATTGAAACAAGTCTGGTAAATCTTAGTGCTCATTTCCATAATCTGACAGTGCATTCATATACAGGTAATTTATTAATATTTTTGAATTGTATTTAGAATTTAATGAAAACATGTTCTGTTGTGATGAGTACGGTGATAGAAGAGCAATATAAATATAATGTAAATAAGGATGCTATATTATTTCGAATTGGAAAATATTGATACACACTCACGTTCGGAAAAAAAACGAGTAACTTGTTTCTTCTCCGACCTATATACAGGATGTAACTGAAATGAATACGTTAAATTTAACCATTGATAGAACTCATCGAGATAAACAATATTTCTTGATAATTTTTTACCAAATTCTCATTTTTTTGGCATTTTCACCCCTCCTCCCATATTTCAACAAGTCGTTCAGGTGCATAATTATTGGATCCAGTAGCAGTTACGAGAGAATAATTGATTTTTACATAAGAAGTCAAGTCCTTCAAATAAAAATCGATCAATAATTTCCACAAAAGTTTAAGCCTGTGAAAATGTCTATCTTTTATATTCACGATTTCGCAGGCAGTTTATGATTAGCTCAGCGAATTTATTTGGAACAATTTTTGAATTGTCATTTTTATTATTTTATCATTAACAGAAGATAATAAAATATTTATTTTGTCAAGTTGAGTGTTGGGCGTCGAAGCGATCGCCATCAGCTGTTACATAATATGGCTTATGCTTTTGGCACTCCTTTTCCAAAATGTTGGTTGATATGCATTTACTACAGGATACTAATGCAAAAATGTTGAAAATACATAGAGTATGTAAGCAAGGCAAAATAGAAAACGCACCATTCTCAAGCGGGAGCCTACTTGATTTTAGTTGGCTGTGACCTTTCACTTCCGTTATGCATTTCACTCATTTCAAGTTCTAATAGTCGGAGAGCCCATGACCCATATTTCATAAAATGTTTGATTCAGATAGAAATTTTGTACAATAGTACCTTTAGGTAAGATGTATAGGTAAATAAGTGTTTGCCTGACCTACCTGGCTCCTGAGTACACCAGGTACTGCGCGTAAGAAACGTGTAAAAAAATATGTGCCAAAAAAAGTTTTTGATTCAGAATACGACAAGTAGGTACTACTCAAAAATTGAGCCTATTTTAAATAACAAAATAAATAAGGCAGACATTTTTATACGGGTTAATTTTGAACCAAAATACCCCAAAATTGTATTTTCAAATATTAAAAAGAAGTGATTGATTTACGCAGGAATTTTTATAGCATCTTAATTAGATATATTTGAGAATATTTGCAAGAAGCCAGACACTTTTTCCGGGATTTAATAACCGGCCAACAATAAAATAATTTTTTTACACCTTTCTTATAAGCACAATTTGACCTGGCGTACCCAGGTAGGTCAGGCAAACACTCATTTATCTATACATTTTACCAAAATGTACTATTGCAAAAAATTTCTGTCTGAATCAAATACTTCATGAAACATGGGTCATGAGCTCTTGGACTATAAGGGCCGTTTGACGCAATGTATAAAATGACACATTTTGTCCCACATTTTCATGGAAAGAAATGGCCTCAAAAGTTTGGAATGAACAGAACTATGACTGCAATGTAAGATCACAGTCAGTTAGAATTAAGATAGATAATTATTCTACTTAGGCCTAGTTGTACAGTCTAAGCTTACTCAAAGTTTAGTAAAACCAAGTTTAATTTCTATGGTTACAATTATTTCAGCAATTATAACCGTAGAAATTAAACTTGGTTTTACTAAACTTTGGATAAGCTTAGACTGTACAACTGGGACTAAGGCCCAGTATTTCAGTCCATGGTTTATCTTAAACGTAGCTTAATTGTCATAGTAATGATTGTTAGAACAATTGTTATCAAGGTAATTAAGCTCCGCTTGAGGTAAACCGAGGACTGAAATACCGGGCCTAAGAGCCAGTAGCTCAGAACGGTGCTTTGACATTCCTTATATATTCTATGAATTTGTAACACATGTTTATCAACACGCTGTGTATAATTATATAGTGAACTTTTTTCTGACAAAAATAGTAGAAATATAGAGCATTAATCTTTTGATTATTATGACAAAAATCATGAATATAAAAATATTGTTTCGTATAAATCTCGAATTTAGAACCTATTGCATATATACGTAGATTGACTTTTTGACACACATAATTATTTTTACTATGCTTGCCACGTCTTCACATTGTTGTCATGTGTGAAAAATAGAATTCAAATTGATCTCGAAATTTCAAAATTTCATAGATTTCAAAGAAACAATATCTGTTGCCATTATCTTTTATAATTCTGATGTACCTATTTGATTTTTTACGATGTTTTAGGTAGTGCAGCTGGAGAAAAAAACAGTGAAACTGTTTGTGAGGAAGTTGATCAAACTGTGAGTGTTTCTATTGACATCAAGAAGTTAGTAGTGTTTCTGTCTGCGTTGCATTTTATGATTAATAACATCAACTGCAGTATTGTACACAACAATATAGCCAAACTAACTATCCAGAACGGAGAACATATGAAATTACATTGTTTCCTAACTGAATTTTTACCCTGATATAAGAATAAATAATTATAATATTTCAAGCCACATAATCTTAGATACAATTTTGTTCTTAGCATTCTTGTACTTTACATTAGTTTTCAATAAATTATTATTTTAAATATGTTGTGCAAGGATTGTTTTCCCTTCATAGGTAAAAAGTTCATTTTTGTAGCATGTGCACCGAAAGTACCCTATTACTGAACTGAATTCTACTGCGAAAGCTCCCAATTACAAACATTGAAAACAATTATCATTAATTCTCTGTTGACAGAAAACTAATTAATATTAATTTCCTGTGGACGGGAAAAAAGTTATGATTGTGGATCATGGATGTCATTGGTATTTTTAAATTAAATTATTATATGTTGACATTTGGTAAGTTGTAAGTTATGTTTCGTAGCATCATATTTTTTTGATGCTGAATATGGATATGACATTGAAAAACAATTACAACAAAAAAAAAATGGTCAAAATATTGTGAAAATTAGACACTCCGACGTAGATTTTCAACACTTTTTAAATTCTGCTTTAATGTATATGATTGTTGGTGATTCCACAATGACAGCATTTTCGACAGTTTTCATGTCTTGTAATTCTTTTTTTACCATTAGATTTGGATTCAGCGATGTCAGATCCTTTATATAAGTCATGTTGGGGTCAAAATAGTGAGAACTAACAGAGTTATCCCTTGTGATATCCGCAAGTAGGTAAAACCCATGTTAATTTCCATTCAAACTTCGACCGTCTTGGGGTACGGGTTAATGTTAATATTTTTCGGTGAAACTTGGCCGAATTTTTTTTTTTATTATAAGCTTTTGACTCATCGACTGAGAGAAAAAAATTCGAAAAAATTTTTTCAAGGATCATCCTAATGATTTCGACATATGTGAGCTATCAATTCCTTCAAATAAATTTTGGAAAAAATCGTCTGATTATTATTAAATTATTATTGTCACAAAAGTTGAAACTTGTGAAAATGTCTAGCTTTTCTGTCTGCAATTTCGCAGGCAGTGTAGGATTAGCTCGGCGAATTTTATATGGAACGATTTCCGAATTGTCATTTTCCTCTAGAAATTGAATTATTGTGGTTATGCTCATGTATTTAATGTCAAAATATTATGCACCTATACATTATGACGAGAATACTTTGAGATATTGAGAACTTATCGTTTACCTGGAACGTGAAACATCAGATGGAATGAATAAAATACATTAATTTATAAATGAAGCATCTGTGAATTAGTTTTTTCTCATATTATTACAAACTTCATACTCAGGCCGTTTCAATGAAGTACGCCGCGTAAATTGATCTGCTGGACAAATAGAATCTTATTGTAAATTATATTTTAGAAGATATTTCAAATCAATTACCAAATTCAGTGTGATACATTTGTAGGTTATGTTTTCTGTTTTTCAAGAATAAGCTGTTACAATTTTTGCGGGAATATGTTCAGTTGAATTATTCATCAAATTAATCATTTTACGATTGCATTCCATTTAATATTCCACCGTTCACTTTAAATAAATCGTTGAATGATTTTCTCTCTATGTTTGAGAGCCAACAATAATGAAGTAAGTTGAGAGCTGCGGCTACTTTTTGAGTTGATCAGGAGTTGATCCTGAGTTGATCATAGATGCCAGCACAATCTGACTGAACTGACCAATGACGTCTTATAAATTAGACTCCGCACGTCCTATGTTGGTGTACAGTTTGTTTTGAAGCGAGGAAAGGGAATAATCCAAGTTTGAAGTGCGTGATGCCTAGTTTACACTATTTGTATGACGTGTATTGTTATTGTTTGTGTTTTAATTTTCTTAAATAATTACAATCTTATAATCAACTTGAAAAATTTATCAATTCATATTAAAATCATACCGTTATTTATTTATTAAATGAAAGGCTTTTAAATGTGAAATCCACGTTTTCATAGCTCTTAACATTCATAAATCACTTGCCTTGTTCATCAATTCACATATTTCTGATGAAGAATTAAGTTTTAAATGCAACCTGCACTACCAACTTAGATCTTTCCCCGTTCCTCGCACCCCTAAAGTCTGCTTCAAAACAAATGCTAGCAAGCTGGGTCTAATGTTTTGACGTCATTGGAACTGACCCATATTCTGACCAGGATTCTGACTGTATTCAGACTATTCAAATCAGCTGATTCAAGTGCAACGAACTCGTGCAGACAATCTAATGTTCAAGAAATTTACCAACTATTTGAAAATATACGTAAAATTTCTAAATAGGAATGAAATTTCTCAACAATGACGTATAAATACAACCAATAGACCAAATTATTGGTTTCAGAGATAAATTTAATCTTTCTTGCAACATATGCAAGAAAAGAATTATCAAGGTGAGCGAATATCATTGTATTACCATAATATTGTTATTTTTTTAGTTTCAAATGAATGATTGACCAGACTATGATGGTTCAAAGTTTCAAAATAATCATTTCAATCGACAGCTGTCATTCTTCCAACAAGTGAGAAACCTCTTGAAAACGCATTACTTCAGCAAAAATTTTAATAAAAGGAGATAGCGCTACATGATGCAACATGCGATGGTAAGAGAAAGTGCATCAATTTTTAGGAAGTAGCGCTATTTTAAGAGGTTAGCATATAGACCTAAATTTTTTTGTCATTAAACTCAAAGTCTCGCAAACCAAACAAAACAATCTCGAAATCTTGTACTACCAATAGCCAATAGTTGGATAATCTTGGTTAGTACTAACAAAAAGTAACTAGAAATCAATACATCTCGTGAAAAGTTGCATGTTGCGCGCAACAAAATTAGAGCATGTTGTATTTTGTGCAACATGTTGCGGACACACGAAATTGCCTGCAACTTTTGTAACACACTATGCGATTTGGTGCATGCAACTGTTGCCTGCAATAGTTGCGCGCAATTGTTGCTGAATGTAAAACGGGCTTTACAGATGCAGTCTCTTTACTACAAGAAGAAATAGAGTCTCTAAAGCAAGCAATTGATCAAAATAGAACACAAATCAAAAAATTGAAACATAATGTACAATCATCAGAAACAAAGGACAACAATGCATAGATTGCAGGAAGAGCTAAATATTCTATAAATAAAGGAAGATACACCGGAGACTAAAGCCAGGAAAAACAATATTATCATTAAAGGTTAAACTTTCAACAATTCTAATCTACAAGTAAACGTTGAGATTATGAATAGTGAATCAATCGTGACGAAAAAATATATTTAATTGGTGAAACTAGTATTAAGTTCCTGGAATGATAAAATCAAAATACTAGGCAAGAAAGCATCTGAAAGGTACCAAAATATATATATAGAGCACGACATGACACCAAGAGACAGAGAAATAAACCATCTTATCAGGATGGAAACAAAGAAGAAAACTAGCCCAAGTAGTAAAGTATTTTTTGGCTTCAAAAAATATATATCGATCAAACCTGGTATGAATGCAACTAAACTGAAAAAAAAAAAACTAGTGAAAGTTGAGCAGTATAGAAACACTGCAGGTATTCAAGACTCCGACAAATCTTCAAGCCGTCTGCAAAAAGAAAAAAGAAACATCAGGCAGCTCTAAAGCTTCAAACATCGAGCCCGGTACCGCAAGTTCTTCTTTGTGACAACTCAACCAACCTGGTCCCTCAAATGAGAAAAATATAGAGATAAGTACCCCCAAATATAAATGTAATATAAATGAACAATCCACTTTGAAAGCCCAGTTTATAAAAATCGTATATTTCAATGTTTTTGGCTTTAGTATATATAATTTAAGTGTAGATGATTATATTTTTTTATTGCAACATGAAGTTATGTGTTTCAGTGAGACTTGGACGGATAAATCGGTATATTAACTTCCGAATCAATTTTGTAGGTATAATAGCTATAACGTCTTGGCGAAAAGAAACTCTACGCTTGGTAGAGCAAGTGGAGGGTTGATTGTATTTATAGAGAGAAGAAAAAAGTTTTCGGTTGTCTATGAAGCAGACTTAGCTTTGTTTCTGGAGAAAATACATAATAATACTAAATACATTATTGGCTCAGTATATCTCAAACCCTTAATCGTTCAATTAGATTTTAATCACTTTGAGCAAATCATTAATTATCTGTCAAACAATTTTCAGGACATTATTATGATCGGTTTGGCGAAGAGAATATGATTTCGAATCCCAATCTATATCATGTTAGAAGATCAAAGGATAGCAAAGTCGACAAAAAAAGTACTTATTCAACAAATGTAATGGAAACATACGGTTTTCTGCTGGTGAGTGGTAGGAGCCGCAGCGATGAAAAGGGCAGAATTACGTGTATTTCTTTCATTGACGAAGTGTGGTTAACCTGGTATGGATAAACAACTATGCTATCAATTTTATTTTTGATTTAACTGTCAATGATTTCATCCACTGGTCTGATCATTTCCCGGTTACAATCCCATTGACTAAGTCATTTCTGACTCTTCAAAATTTTCAAATCAAAATATGCTTCTGCAAGAAAACAAAATCGAAAACTTAACTTATAGTCTAAAATAGATTTGCAAGTTTAAAAGTAACTTTTCTGAATCATTGATAGATATAGCGGTTCAGGCACCCAACTTAGATTACTCGTCAACCGAAGACCTATATAACTTCTTTCTGTGTTCTGTTTATCAGGCAGCAAATGATGCTTGTATGATCAAATAAATAAATCCAATTTAGTTACATATAAAAATAAATGGTACAATTGAGAATATAGATCTCTAAAAACAAATTGAGAAAACGCTATAGGGATTTTATCTCTAGTAATACTGAAAATAATCTCAGGCTCTACGTAGATAGTAAAAAAGAATATAGAAATTGTATAAAAAGAGTAAAAAAAGATTATGTGTATGATTTGAGATAAAAACTAGTAAATTCAAATAAAAAAAATTTTTGAGAGGCAATAAAACCATTTAGACGTACACAATTACTACATGCCAACAATATCCCTTCAAATAGTTGGGAAATATATTTGAAAAGTTTTGTACCCCCAAGACCTACATGCATCTAAAATAGTTTTTCACGGAGTAGCAGATCTTATTCTGGACAGTTTGATAACCTTCGACGAACTTAATGTAATTTTAAAAAAGTCAAAGAACAGAGAAGCTCCAGGGTTTGTTGAAGTATCGAATGAATTTTCAAAAAATATACCGCTCCCATGGAAATTTTTTCTAGTGAATCTCTTTAGCAAGATTTTGCAAACAACAAAAGTTTCGGCTGACTGGGGTAAAGTGATACTGTTTATGTTATATAAAATAGGAGAAGTCGATGACCCCAATAACTATCGGGTTATAGCACTAATCAATAATATAGAAAAAATACTCACGGCTATCTTAGCAAACAAAACATTAAAGTGGGCTGAACTTAACAGTATACTGCCAGAAGAACAAGCGCGGTTATACCGACCATTTGCTTCTACTTGACTCTTTAATAACAAGAGCAACAAGAAAGCCTGGGAATAAACTTTTTACTGCTTTTCTAGATTTTAGAAACGCCTTTGATTTCATAAATCATAATAAACTTTCGGCAAAATTGCGCAATCTTGGGTTAAGTCCGCAACTTATAAATACTTTGGCGTCATTGTATAGAACAGCCTCAGTTTCCGTTAGATGTAATGATGAATTCATAAATAGCTTCAAGATAGATTCAGTTGTCTTGCAGGGTGACTCGTTGAGCCCCTTGCTATTTATATTGTATTTAAATGATTTCGATTAGCACTTTAGAGAAAAGAATTATATCGGGATCTGCATAAATCCAGATATAGATATTTTGGCTCTTCTTTACGTGGATGGTATAACTTTAATTGGTCACTCAAAAGTAGATCTTTAAAGGAAATTGAAAACCCTTGAAGAATACTGTCTGATAAACGATCTCACACTGAATACAGATAAATCTAAAATTATGATTTTCAACAGGAGGTAGACACAAAAATTTTAACTCTTTAAATTTCTACTATAATGAACAAAAAATAGAAGAAATCAATAGTTATCAGAATTTGGGCATTCATTTCACGAGCAGTGGTATTTTTGGGAAGCAACTCCATTTCGCTGAACAAAAATCAAATACAGCACTCTTTTTTTTGCGTCAGATTCTAACTAAATGCAGATCTAACTCATGGGATGATAAATGATTTCTATTTGAATCCATAATTCTCAGCACATTACTTTATTCAGCAGAAATTTGGGTCCTAGTTTTCTAAAGGATTTTGAAATGACCTTTTTCAAATCGTTGTTTAATTGGCCAAGAACCACTGCTAACTGGTTGGTCAGATTTGAAACGAGTAGATTTCCTTTAAGTGTCACGGTTCTTAAGCTGATGATAAACTGATGGATGAGAATATAAAAAATGCCGGATAATAGATTACCCAAAATATGTTACAACCGTCTTTTACACTTATCAAATCAAGTTGAAAGAAATCAGAAATTAGACTGGATATGCCACCTTAAAGACCTGATAGTGAATTTAGAACTTCGAGATATATGGGAATCACAAAACGTTAGCCAAATTCAATCTAGTTTGGAAAATATAATAAAAACTGCTGAACGCAAATCCATTACGTTAGATTCGGAGAAAATGATGAGCTCATCACATCACACCTTGATATGTATATATATATATATATATATATATATATATATATATATATATATATATATATATATATATATATATATATATATATATATATGTATATATATATATATATATTCCCAAGTATGTTATAAACTAAAATTGGTATATTATCACTTATATAATCAAAGGGAGATTTTTTGACATCAAAATATAATTCTTTTTATGAATTGGTCTGGGTTATGAATGAGTTACATACTCAGAGCAAAGGCTTTTGATTTGAGTGAGGTGTTAATATAATTATACACATCAAAAATCTTGTGGTAATTTAAGTCTGCTAGAAGATATTCGTTGTGTTCATTTGGAGTGGCGTTGTCTAGGTATTTTGCTATGAATTTCTTTCTTGGCGCATGGTAGAACGGACAGTGGAACAGCAGATGATCAAGGTTGTCATATTCGTATCTGCTGCAAATTGAACATATTTCACCTGGACTGAATCTAAAAACAGTACCATTATGAAGTAGAGTAGGGATCCCGGTACTCATCAGGCGTAATTGACTAATCGATTTCAGGATTTTAAACAGGATATTAGGTAATGTAATAGTTATTTACATAATTAGTTATGAAAAGTGCCATATTGTTTGACGAAACGAAATATTTGCCAAAACGAGCGTAGCGAGTTTTGCAAATTACGTGAGTCAAACAATATGGCTTTTCATAACGTATTCTGTACAAAATTTTATCTAATTCCGTCAGAATAATTTTAACTGTATTTTTTAATGAGAACATCTCTCACGTCACATCACCAAATTCAGATGACTGTGATTCCTGACCATCTATTGCTAGGCTACAGAAACAAGAGTTCACTGAAATAAACAAATATCGAATTTTCACAAAACGTCAAAATAATTTTTTTAAATGTGCTCAAGCAGTAATATCCTGAGTGATATAGTACCCTTTGATATTAAAGACTCTGCCAATGCTGCATACTGTGAATAATAAATCTTTCTTTTAATTGTACGCAGATAAGTATAATTGATTAGCTCTGAAACATGGCCAGTTACGTAAAGTCATTACGTAACTACTTTATGCTACTTTACGCAACTGTTGCATTACAGTTATGAAAAATGGGACGTTGCATAACGTCAGAAATTGATGTAAAGTTTGACTTTTCAAAACGGAATTAGATAAAAATATTGTCATAAAGATATGTGCCGAAGTGTGGGTTGTAAGAGGAGTTGATGATTCTTTGTATATCAATGTTGTATAGAAGCTGGCTGTAGGCAGTGATAATATTTTGAGTGTCTGTTTTGATAACTACGAAATTTGGATTTTCCATAATCCAGAGGAAATTAGTTTTTCGTAGAACGATTTGTACATTTCTAATCCAATTGTATTTTTGTTGTTTCGATTCTGGTATTGAATTGTCGTTACTTAGACGTTTTAATTGGTCATAACATATTTTTACATATCTGTTGCCTGACATTACGAGTATCTTGTATCACCAACTCAGAGTACTTTTGACGACTAATACTGTTTCTTGTCGTACTGCGTAATTTGGTGTGGACTTTAGCCTATTAAGTATACTCTTAAAGAAATTAGTTTGCCCCTTTTCCTTTTGTTCGCTCTGATTTAGGGCTCATATCTTGGCAGCCGGAGTGACTACCGAATTGTGAAGTTTTATTATTGTGTGCCAATTTTGTATGTTTGCTTTCATGAGTATCTGTTTAATATTGCCGGTTATTTGCCTTGTTTTTCTCTAGAATATCTCTGCATTTTGGTTGAATAATCCTGAGGCTGTGAAGTTTAGTCCCAAGTATTTATATATCCGTGTGTGTTTTATCTCTTTGCTTTGACATATTAGTTTCAGTTTTTGTGTTCGAGATCGCCCTATGTGGGAATGCATAGCTTGTGTTTGTTTTGACTTGATTGTTAATTTTAAGTTATTGCAATCATTCTCAAGTGCTCTAAGTTTTCTTTGCATATCACTAGGGGAATGTGAGAAAATCACTATATCGTCATCATATTGAAGTGTCATTATGTCTGTCCTACAGTTTATGAATATAACCTCGAGATTTTTATTCCTGAGTGTAGTTTCCAAATCGGATATAAATAGGGCAAACAGTAATGGGCTTGTAGTTTCACCCTGCAGAACACCTTTTGTGACATCAATATGATCTGATCGTTCGTTGTTGATTTGTATTTGGATTGTTGCTTGGTTATATAAGTTTTGGAGTAATCTGATTATTTTGTTGCTTATTCCTAGATGAAAGATCTACTCCCAAAGTAAATCATGTTGGAAAGAGTCAAAAGCTTTCTGAAAATCTATAAATATAGTATAAAGTCTTTCTTTAGTGGTAGCCTGACTGAGCCTCAGGGAATATATCATTGCTCTCGGTCCATATTTGTAGTCTGTTGTTCATAATTAGTGTCAATAATTTTGTAGTATTAACTAGAGCTATTGCTCTGTAGTTACCTGGATCAGAACGGTGTCCTTTCTTATAGATCATCGTAAGTTTGATTTCTGTGAGTGGTCTCGGTATTTTCTCTTCTGTAAGCAGTAGATTAAAAACATTTTTAAGGTGTATTATTCCATTTTCTGATAGGTATTTGATCTGTTCATACGTTATTCCGTTTATTCCTCGCGATTCATTGAATTTCAGTATTTTTATCGCTATTCTAATTTCCGATATTGATATTTCTGTATCTGGATATGATAATAATAATAATAATAATAATTTATTTGCAAGCAAGAAAAACTTATACAAAGAAAGTTGGTAAGAGTACATATTCAAAATACAGTATATATATATATATATATATATATATATATATATATATATATATATATATATATATATATATATATATATATATATATATATACATATATATATATATATATACACATCACGCTATCTATCGTGCGTCCTTTCATAATCAAAGCATCGGGCGTCCACCAGATCTACTGCGTATATTGAAATTTTTGTTCGTGTATATACGGTTTTTCGTGACGTAGAATTCAGCTATCACTTTTATACACTAGCTCATTCCAATCACAACTTTCATTTCAATATCTGTTCAGCTCCCTTTTACAAAGAAGTTATCCAACGTCCTCCTATATACTGCAAGTTTCATTTCATGCACTAATTGCATCACATGCGACGTCCGACAGTGTTGCCTGTTTCTAGTCTTAGATATTATGTATCATGACTGTCAGTTCAGTTGAAGATAGAAAGAAGCGGTATGAACTGAATGTGCAGGTTATCGATAAATAAGAGAATCAAGTTATGCTATCAGGAAGTTTTTTGATATATAAGCTGACTAAATTCATATGAATTTGAAAATAATTTTCTATTACCTTAAAAATGATAAAAACTTCTTAAATTCATTCAAATAATACCCCTATCTTTTATGCTTGGCTCAAAAAAAAAGAGAATTCACTTCTACAATGAGTAAAATTTAACCATTAAATAACAACCTAAAATTGCATAGCAATGAATGATTTAAAATCATTTATCTTTGTTTTCTTTTTTTTTGTAAAATGTAAAATAATATTTAACAGTTTTCTTCTTTCCAGACTGTGTGTTTTTTGGCAATTACTCCGTAGAATCAGTGCTTCAATGAAACTAAAATACATCTATATCGTATGACTCTTATGCCCAGTTGCACCACCGTCACTTAACTTTAAGTAGAGTTTAATATCTATGGCAACTATTGTATTGACAATTGTTACTATGGTTATTATTCCTCCCTCAAAGTTAAGTGACGGTGGTGCAACTGGCCATTAGGGCAAGTATTTCAGTCTTCGGTTTATCTTAAACGTAACTTAGTTTCCGGAATGATGATTGTTAGAACAATTATTACTAAGGTGATTGAGCTTTGCTTAAGATAAACCCAAGATTGAAATACCGACCCTTAGAGCCGATATTTCAGTCCTCGATTTAACTTAAGCGGAGCTTAATTATCTCAGTAACAATTGTTCTAACAATCATCACTATGGAAATTAAGCTACGTTTAAAGTAAACCATGGACTGAAATACTGGACTAAACGAATTTTTGAACCCGACTGTGTAATTATGAGAGATTTTTCATATGTGACAATTCTTTTCTCTAACACTGTTTTGGAGTTTGTTTATTCTATAATAAAAAATCTGACGTGGACATCACGTGACTTACTTGTATATCATTGGATATATATAATCAAACACAAAATCTCATCGTACCACGGCTAATCGTTTTGAATTTTTCCAAAAGAATTAAAAAATCTGTCAAGTAAAATGCGCTTTTAGCATAGTCGGTTGCTATGGGAACAATAGATCATCATCCTTATGCTACAATATTAATAAATACTGATTTCCAAGATTTTACGCCTAACAGTTCTGAATTTATGCGCAAAATTTGAAAATAAATTTCCACTGAAGTGCACTTCCGGTTCAGTCTATTGTTATGAAAATAGTAGGCAATCATTCAGATGCTACATCAGACTGAAATACCAAATTTCAATACTCTATTACTCTACAGCCTATCAGACTCTCAAGTAAAGTGCACTTCCGGCTCAGTCGATCTTAATGAAAATAGGATATGAGTACTTAAACGGTACTATCATCTTGAATACTGAATTTTAACATTTTATGTTCAATTGTTTCATATTTATGCGGAAAATTAAGAAAAAATATGGAGTAAAGTGCATTTCCGGTACAGATGATTGCAATCATGAGGCGAGGTGCATAACTGAATGTTACAGGAGTGCTTAATACAAAATTTTAGTTTTCTACAATTATTTGTTTTGAATTTATGAGGAAAATTCGAAAATTCTGTTATATAAAGTGCACTTTATTCCGGATTTATGGGGAAAATCCAAGAAAAGTTTCAAGTAAAGGGCACTTCCGGTACAGATGATTGCAACCATAATGCGCAAGACCCTATATCAATCTTGAATACAGAATTTCAGCAGGGTTTTGAGATTTGCGAGCTACGCACATATATTCGTACCGACATCAAGCCAAAAATAATCAAAATTGAGTCAGAAATGCTCAAAACGGATATATCCATCAGAATCTGGATATTTGAATTTTGTCGGTTTCACAATACTTTCCTGTACTTCCTTGTACTTTGTACAGTTGAGCAAAAATTATGTTGGGACAGATGACATTTCGATATATCGTTTAGAATAATTCCGTTTGCCGTTTTGAATCATCATTTTCGACGGATCATAAGCTGTCAATTTGGTTACCATGGTTACTTCCTGACAATTCAGCTATTCATTTCTAGCTTTGCGTTTGACTTTTTATAATTTTGAAAGGATCTTCTGAGATTTTGCCGAGTTTCAAAAATCTTGTTAGAGAAAGTATAGTCTACAAAGAATTTGGAATAGCATATTCCACACTCGCGAACCGTAGTCATCGCCTTCGTCTCACATTACAAGCATGTTACAGAATATATTATTATTATATACTAAGTATTTATATAAATACCACCAATATATTCCAACGAAAAGTATAATATATTTATGTTTTTGTCTTGTTCATGGAACTAGACATAGAGTAATTTTTACTACTCAGTTTGTAATTGATTTATTCCTTCAAACATTTTATTTCAGATAATATTTTGAAGATAATCCACTTATAGAACTTTTCATTTCCCCGGCCTATATTTAATATGGAAAGTATTGTAATTGTGTTTTTTGACAGTTCAAGATTTTGATAAATCCTTACGTTTTGGACCCTTACTGAACCAAAAAAACATAATTTAAAGAATAGTCGGTCGATCTGTCTGAAAACACGATAACTTTAGAATGCGTAAGAATTTATGACTAAAATTTTATATTCAATCTTTTTAATAAAAAGCCAGATTTGAGTTCGTAAATGAGCTTCTTTCAACCAGTGGTACCAAAACTTTATTGATGCGTCTATTTTATGGACAGTGGTATTTATCATGAATGTGAAAAAAAATCAATTTGATCCCTGAATAATTTGGCGTAGCACTTATCCAAAACATTCTTTAGAAGCAATAGTGGCTCATTTGTTAATATTAAAATTTGCTTCATTATAAAATTAGTTATATTTTTCTGAAGCATAGAAATAATTAGAATCAAAATGTGAAATTAGAATAATTTTCATATATATTTGGACATCCCATACAAACGTTCGTCAATTGTTTTTCCAAAATAAGTCATTTGGTTTTATCGTGTTTGGTATCGAATTGTAGCTCCTGCGGAAATGAGCCCAGTAGGAGTGTCAAAAATAATATTTAAACGATTGTCAATTATTTTCCAAAAGTTATTCAAATGATGTCTAGTTTGGTATCAGTTTTGAGCTTCCAGTCAGAAATTCTTACGCATTCTAAAGTTATCGTGTTTTCAGACAGACCGACAGACAGATCAACCGACTATTCTTTAAATTAAGTTTTTTTGGTTCAGTAGGATCCAAAACGTGAGGATTCATCAAAATCTCGAACTGTCAAAAGAAACACGATCACAATACTTTCCATATTATATATAGGCCGGAGAAATAAAAAGTAAACTATATGTGGATCATCTTCGAAATTATATCTGAAATAAAATGTATGAAGGAATAAATCAAATACAAACTGAGCAATAGAAATAACCATATGTCCAGTTCTATGAACAAGACAAGAAGATAAGCCTGAAAGAAATCCAAAGTAAATCAATTTCTTGATTGTTGATTGTTTTTTTACATTTTAACCAGTAAATAAAATCAAATAGTAATTTCATGTTTCATGTAACCGTCATCTGTCACTTTGACGACAGCTGTCACTTTGACAACGACAGCTGTCACTTTGACAACGACAGCTGTCACTTTGAAATATGCATTTGATTGATACGATACTCTGAATTTATGATACAGCTAAGAAACTAACCATCTAATTTATGGCCGCAGCAGATTTTTTATGAATTCACATTGTATAGTTTTACAAAATGAAAATCTTGACAAACGTGATCTATCCATTTCAAACCATTAATATTCAAAATCTCTTTTCTCTAAATATGATTTTTCACTATCAATATTATATATTTTCACTTGATCATATTTTCAACCTTCCAACGTACATGATTCTATGATAAACATTTCAAATATTTACTATTTCATAAGTGACTCACACAACTACGAAAACAAATACGCTGAAAAAAATCATTTATTTATAATAATAAGCATAATATATTGATTTTGGGATTTTGGGATTTATGCAGAAAATCCAAGAAAAGTTTCCAGTAAAGGGCACTTTCGGTACAGATGATTGCAACCATAATGCGCAAGACCCTATACCAATATTAAATACGGAATTTCAGCAGGGTTTTGAGATTTGCGAGTTACGCACATACATTCGTACCGACATCAAGCCAAAAATAGTCAAAATTGAGTCAGAAATGCCTAAAACAGATATATCCATCAGAATCTGGATATTTGAATTTTGTCGGTTTCACAATACTTCCTTGTACTTTGTACAGTTGAGCAGAAATTATGGTTGGACAGATGACATTTCAATATGTCGTTTAGAATAATTCCGTTCGCCGTTTTGAATCATTTAATCATCATTTTCGACGAATCATAAGCTGTCAATTTGGTTACCATGATTACTTCCTGACAATTCAGGTATTCATTTCTAGCTTTGCGTTTGACTTTTTATAAT
Organism: Dromius quadrimaculatus; assembly: GCA_963989225.1. Classification (NCBI taxonomy): domain Eukaryota; kingdom Metazoa; phylum Arthropoda; class Insecta; order Coleoptera; family Carabidae; genus Dromius; species Dromius quadrimaculatus. Next base: position 37,136,605 of record OZ022325.1, on the reverse strand, counting down.
TTTGAAAGTATCTTGTGAGATATTGCTGAGTTTCAAAAATCTTGTTAGAGAAAGTATAGTCTACAAAGAATTTGGAATAGCATATTCCACACTCGCGAACCGTAGTCATCGCCTTCGTCTCATATTACAAACTTGTTGCAGAATATATTATTATTATATACTAAGTATTTATATGAATACTACCAATATATTCCAACGAAATGTATAATATATTTATGTTTTTGTCTTGTTCATGGAACTAGACATAGGGTAATTTTTACTACTCAGTTTGTAATTGATTTATTCCTTCAAACATTTTATTTCAGATATTATTTCGAAGATGATCCACTTATAGTACTTTTCATTTCCCTGGCCTATATATAATATGGAAAGTATTGTAATTGTGTTTTTTTGACAGTTCGAGATTTTGATAGATCCCTACGTTTTGGACCCTTACTGAACCAAAAAAACATAATTTAAAGATAGTCGGTCGATCTGTCTGAAAACACGATAACTTTAGAATGCGTAAGAATTTCTGACTAAAATTTTATATTCCATTTTTTTTAATAAAAAGCCAGGTTTGAGTTCGTAAATGAACTTCTTTCAACCAGTGGTACTAATACTTTATCGATGCGTTTATTTTATGGACAGTTGTATCTATCATGAAATGTGAAAAAAAATCAAATTGATCCCTGAATAATTTGGCGTAGCACCTACTCTAAACATTCTTCAAAATTAATAGTGGCTCATTTGTTAATATTAAAATTTGTTTCATTATAAAATTTGTTATATTTTTCTGAAGCAAAGAAATAATTAGAATCAAAATGTGAAATTAGAATAATTTTCATATATATTTGGACATCCCATACAAATGGTCGTCAATTGTTGTTCCAAAATAAGTCATTTGTTTTTATCGTGTTTGGTATCGAATTGTAGCTCCTGCGGAGATAATCCCAGTAAGAGTGTCAAAAATATTATTGAAATGATTGTCAATTATTTTCCAAAAGTTATTCAAATGATGTCTAGTTTGGTATCAGTTTTGAGCTTCCAGTCAGAAATTCTTACGCATTCTAAAATTATCGTGTCTCCAGACAGACCGACAGACAGATCAACCGACTATTCTTTAAATTAAGTTTTTTTGGTTCAGTAGGGTCCAAAACGTGCAGATTCTCAAAAATCTCGAGCTGTCAAAAGAAACACGATCACAACACTTTCCATATTATATATAGGCCGGAGAAATAAAAAGTAAACTATATGTGGATCATCTTCGTAATTATATTTGAAATGCATGAAGGAATGAATCAAATACAAACTGAGCAATAGAAATTACTATATGTCCAGTTCCATGAACGAGACAAAAAAATAACCCTGAAAGAAATCCAAAGTAAATCAATTTCTCGATTGTTGATTGTTTTTTTAAATTTTAACCGGATAATACCAATTTTGGATTCAACTGAAGCAACTGGACATAGAACATATGACTAGAGTAAAATGGAATAGTAATTTCATGTTTCATGTAACCGTCATCTGTCACTTTGTCGACAGCTGTCACTTTGACAACGACAGCTGTCACTTTGACAACGACAGCTGTCACTTTGAAATATGCATTTAATTGATACGGTACTCTGAATTCATGATATAGCTAAGAAACTAGCCATCTAATTTATGGTCGAGGAAGTACTGTGTGGCCACAGCAGATTTTTTATGAATTCACATTGCATAGTTTTACAAAATAAAAATCTTGACAAACGTGATCTATTCATTTTAAACCATTAATATTTTAAATCTCTTTTCTCTAAATATGATTTCTGACTATCAATATTATATTCATTCACTTGATCATATTTTCAAACTTCCAACGTACATGATTCCATAATATACATTTCAAATATTTACTTTTTCATAAGTGACTCACACAACTACGAAAACAAATACGCTGAAAACAAATCATGTATTTATAATAATAAGCATAATATATTGGTTTTGGATTTGAAAAAATTATGTTGTGCTCTATCTTGAAACTCAATTCATTCGTTTATCATTTACACCTGAATTAAATTCATAAATTTGATTTCTCATAATGTTTCAATTATAGGAGTTTCGCTGCACAAAGTTATAATCTGGTATTGCAAGTTGAAAACATTGTTGCCACTTCTTCGGAGTTCGGGTTGTTGAAGCAATGAAAGTTGAATATACAGTTTTGATATACACTTAATTTTAATAGCGAACCTAGCGGAATTATGTCGAACTAAGCTCTCTGGATAACTTTCATAATGAAGTCTTCGAACGTCCATCCAAATTTTTTATTTTGGACTCTTACTCTTGAACTATCACTTTTCTTTATATAGGCTCACGTAGAAATGTTTTTATGCTAACTTATCTAACATTTTATCTAAAAACCATTGAGTTTCGATAATTGTACCAAGAGTTATTGGAGTTTCAAGGGTTTGTCATCCGACGTCCATATACGGGACGCACAATAACACCCGGACGTTCGATGTAATGTAAAACGCCAATACATGGACGCAGGATTGATAGCGGGATGTATATATATATATATACATATATATATATATATATATATATATATATATATATATATATATATATATTATATATATATATATATATATATATATATATATATATATATATATATATATATATATATATATATAAGGTAACAGATGTTTCGTGGGCGTTTGCAGTCAATGGAAATTGGCCGAATAAAAGATCACTCTTTTAAAATATTAGTCAAGCTTTCACCTAATTTGTAGGCTTCCTCAGGACACTAAAAAAGTTTATTAATCATCAGATTAATTTACAAAAATATTAATAAGCATGTAAGCTAGTTGTGAATAATACAATAAAGACTTACATTTTTGTACGAGTTAAATAAATAAAATTCCATCAGTAAGACAGTCGAATGAATTTTCTTTCTAGATCGTTTACATTTGGTGTTCTAAAAACACTGTATTTGAAGATTAACATTGGAGTGAAATTACCAAAAACCATATCAGGCTTTGTTCACTTCAAGTTTTGGAAACAAATTTTTCTAGTTAGTATTATAAATTATTAGTACAAAGTTACACTTTTTTATTAGAATGTACATTATGAAAATTTTGAAGATTTTACTTTTTATTCTTAACGCAGTAAAATCATGACTAAAGCATTTTTATCACAGGCGCAAAATGGAGTGATTTTTTGAACAAGTTTAAACAGAATTAAATTTTAAAAGATCTTTCATGCGGCCAATTTTAGAACTAGTTTGACGTTTCGATGTTCATTACCTTAACTAATTGCAGTCGCGATTGATCCTTATCTTATATATATATATATATATATATATATATATATATATATATATATATATATATATATACAGGGTGTAACAGAAATAAGTACATTAATTTTAACCAGTGATAGAACCCGTCAAGCATAACAATTTTTCTTAATAACTTTTTCTCGAATTCTCATCTTTTTTTAGCATTTTTTGACCCCTAAAATTTAACGAGTCGTTCAGGTGCATCATTATCGGATCCAGTAGCAGCTACAACCGTGGTTACAACGAAACAATTGATTTCGACATATGTAAGCTATCAATTCCAGATCAATTTCTTCAAATAAATTTTGGAAAAAATCGTCTAATTATAATTGTCACAAAAGTTAAAACCTGTGAAAATGTCAAGTTCTTCTATCTGCGATTTCGCAGGCAGTGTAAGATTAGTTCGTCGTATTTATTTGGAACGATTTCAGAAATGTCATTTTTCACTAAAAATTGAATTATCGTGGTTATGCTCATGTATTTAATGTCAAGATATTGTGCACTTATACATAATGATGAGAATACTATGAGATATTGAGAACTTATTGTTTACCTGGAACGTAAAACACCAGATGAAATGGATTAAATACATTAATTTATAAATGAAGCAGCTGTGAAGTAGTTTTTTCTCATATTATTACAAACTTCACAGTCAGGTCGTTTCAATGAAGTATGCCTCGTAAATTGATCTGTTGAACAAATAGAATATTGTATCTCATATTTTGAAAAATATTTAAAATCAATTACCAAACTCAGTGTGATACATTTGTAGGTTAGGTTTTCTGTTTTTCAAGAATAAGCTCTTACAATTTTTGCGGGAGTATTTTCAGTTGAATTATTCATTGAATTAATTATTTTTGAATTGCATTCCATTTCATATTTCACCGTTCACTTTAAATAAATCGTTGAATGATTTTCTCTTTATGTTTGAGAGCCAACAGTAATGAAGTAAGCTGAGAGCAGCCACTACTTTTTAAGTTGATCGTAGATGGCAGCACAATCTGACCCATATTCTAACTGTGTTACAGGCTGTATTCAGACTATTCAAATCAGCTGATCCAAGTGCAATGAACTCGTGTTGACAATCTAAAGTTCAAGAATTGTACCAACTATTTAAAAATATACGTGAAATTCCTAAATAGAAATAAAATTTCTCAACAATAACATATAAATACGACCAATATACCAAATTGTTGATTTCAGAGATAAATTTGATCTTTCTTGCAACATATACAAAAATAGAATTATCGAGGTGAGCGAATATTAGTGTATTATTGAAATACTGTTATTCTTCCAGTTTCAAATGAATGATTGATAAGACCATGACGGTTTAAGGTTGTTGAGAAGGAAATCAAAGTATATGAGAATTTATTCGAATTTTTACAGTATATTATTCGTTTAGTGAAGAATATTCTGGCAAAGTTTGAACTCAATCTTGTTTTTAGTTATCGAGATAAAAAATGTCAAAGTTGCTGTTCGGTGACATGTTATTATTACATTGCGTTAATGCACGCGACGTGTTTCACATTCATTTATACGTCATTATCTCGACTACCTAAAATGACAACATTACAAAAAATCGTCATAATATCTACGAAAGTCTTATAAACATGTGTACCAAGTTTCAAAAAAGTCTTGTTTATAGTTCCAGAGAAATTTGAATTATTACTCAAAAAAATTGTACAAAAGCTACTAAAATTTAGCAAGTTATCATACGCTTGGCAACGTCGCCGCATGAGATGAAATGGGAAGAGTGTGTGTGATTAGAATAGATCAGATTTTTTATCATTCCCCTGACTTGAGGGTACACTGATTAAGTAACCCATTTATTCTTCCATCGATATTATTTTTTTGATGTAGATTTATCATCAATAAGTTTGTTTGGTTATGAAACGCAGTACCACTACTAAACGTCAGATACCAAAAATACTTCTGACAGTCTACAGCATTGCGGACTATACATATCATATTGTAGCTCTGTTAAAATATGAAAAAAGGATATTTCAACGGATGGAAGCTCTTTAAAAGACTAGAATAAGGAACCAAGTTATTCAAAATCATGTATTTTCAACTGAAAACAAACATTCCCATTAGTTTTAATCACTGAAATTTTGTTTATTTGAAGTTGGCAATGAATGTTTATCCTATGTATTTAGTATAGAGCAGGGTTCCCACCACAGCTTGACCCCACTCTCTTCTTAACAACCTTAAAGTTTCAAAATAATCATTTAAATCGACAGCTGTCATTCTTCCAACAAATGACAAACATCCAGTTCTAACCATAGGCGCACTATGAAATTTTTGACCAAACTTTGATGAATTTTCACTCGATATCCAGGAGACTTACAGAAAAAAGTTATAAAGAAAAATTGTTAGGCTTGAAGAGATCTATTGCAGGTTAAAATTAATGTACTTATTTCTGTTACACCCTGTATAACACGCATAATTTCACACAGAACTATCTCACCCTAAACATTCCCTTCCAAGTACACAAAGTATTAATTAAACTTCGAACGGCTTCCTTGAAAAATTTCAAGATTCACAAGCACAATTCTTGTCATAGATTCCAGCCAGATGATATTTGTACACTTTGCAACACATACGAAGAAGATGATCTCAGCCACTTCCTGCTCCGCTGCCCAATTCTCACTTCCCTAAGACAGCATTATATAATTAGATACCTAACCAAAAGCCATCCAGATAAATACTTTACTGATCTTTTATTAAATATTAGTGTTGAAAAATTATTCGATGTCTATAATTACATCCAGGGCTCTTTTGAACTAATTAATTTCATATGTAATAACTAATTGAAACATATATATATATATATATATACAGGGTGTAACAGAAATAAGTACATTAATTTTAACCTGTGACGCAATTTGTCAAGCATAACAATTTTTCCTAATAACTTTTTTCCGTAAATCCTCTGGATACAGAGTAAAAATTCATCAAAGCTTTGTCAAAAATTTCATAGTGCGCCTATGGTTCAAACTGAATGGTTTTCATTTGTTGGAAGAATGACAGCTGTCGATTGAAAGGAGTATTTTGCAACTTTGAGCCATCGTTGTCTTGTCAATCATTCATTTGAAACTGAAAAAATATTAGTATTTTGGCAATACATTGATATTCGCTCACCTCGATCATTCTATTTTTGTATATGTTGGAAGAAAGACTGAATTTGTGTCTGTAATCAACAATTTGGTCTTTTAGTCGTATTTATATGTCATTTTTAAGAAGTTTGATTTTTATTTAGGGATTTCACGTATATTTTTGGATAGTACGTTTCTTAAACATAAGATTGTCTGCACAAATTCATTGCACTTGAATCAGCTGATTTGGATTGGTGTGAAACTGTGTCACTGTGTCAGGAGACTGTGCTGCCATCTACCAGCAGTTCGAAGAGTGGTTGCTGTTTCTAACCTACTTCATCAGAAACATAAAGAGAATATCATTCAACGATTTATTTAAAGAAAACGGTAGAATATTGAATAGAATGTAATTCTAAATTAATTAATTCACTGAATAATTCAATAGAAATATTGCTGCATGAAATTTTGAAGATTCTATTGAAGAACAGAAAATATAACCTATAAATGTATCAAACTGAATTTGGTAATTGATTTTAAATATATTCTGAAATATATGATACAATATTTTGCTTATTCAGCAGATCAATTGACTGGGCATACTTTATTGAAACGACCTGAATGTGAAGTGTGAAGTTTGTAATAATATGAGGAAAACTAATACATAGGTGCTTCATTTATAAATTAATGTATTTCATTCATCTCATCTGCTTCCAGATAAACATTAGGTTCTAAATAACTCATGATATTCTCATCGTAATGTATAAGTGCATAATATTTTGACATTAAATACATTAGCATAACCACAATAATTCAATTTTTAGTGAAAAATGACAGTTCGGAGATCGTTCCAAATAAATTTGCTAAGCTAATCCTAAACTGCCCATGAAATCGTACACAGAATTAATAAATTATAATCTGTTTCATTCCAGAATTTATTTGAAGGAATTGATAACTCACATATGTCAAAATCAATTATTGTTCTATTGCAACTGCTACTAGATCCGATAACTATGCACCTGAACGACTCGTTAAATTATAGGGGATAAAAAATGCTAAAAAAAGATGAGAATTCGGGAAAAAGTTACTAAGAAAAAATGTTAGGCTTGACGAGAACTATCACTGGTTAAAATTAATGTACTTATTTCTGTTACACCCTGTATATGGTATTAAAAGTGGATGAAATTATTCTTTTGGTATCTTCTTCATATAGGACTTCTTTGTGAGATAAGACTATGTTTTCTAGTTCTTGTTTTAGAAATGTAGCTTTTTGTTCTTCCCAGATCCATTCAAAGTTAGATTTTGTCATCATAGTCTGTAGGTTCCGGACCCAATTGAATTTGTTTCTCGTTCTTTATGTTAGTGTTAGAATTCAGCGTTAGGAATAGATTATAGCAGATTTTTATATATCTATGCTCCTGTACTAGTAGTAGCTTGTACCACCACATCAGCATTTTTTGAAATATAATTAGTTCCAATCTGTCTAGACCAAATACCCTGCGCAGTATGTAGTTTGGTGTTGTAGACTGCAGACAGTACAGGGTTTAAAAAAAATTAGATTGAGCCCTCTCAATTTTTTCGAAATCAATAGTTGCCCAGATTTCTGCTGCGTATAATGCGGTGGGTATTGTAATACTTTTAAATAGTTTGGTAGTTTATTTCTTTGTTCTGACATGTGAATTTGATTCTTCTTTTCGGAGGTTGCCCATTGTGAAAATGCACAATTTGTGCTTTTAGTGTATTTATGTCTAGTCGTATGGTTTCACAATATAGTTCTAACGCCTTAAGTTTTCGCTGTGTATCTATTGGGTTTCTTGCCAGTATGACAATGACGTCTGCATACTGTAGGGACATTATATCTGTTTTGTTATTTACAAATATTCCTTCTAGTCCCTGGTCTCTGAAAGAACTCTCTAAGTCGTAAATATATAATGTAAAGAGGAGTGGGCTTGCGCAATCATCCTGTAAGACGCCTTTGTTGATAGGAATATTATTCGTGAGCTCATTGTCTACATTAATTTGTACTGTAGCTTGATCATATATATTTCTGAACAGCCTGACAATTTTTCCACTGACTCCTATTTCAAATATCTTACCGTGAAGCAATTTGTGAGGGACAGAATCGAAGACCTTGTGAAAGTTTATAAATATGGCGTAAGTTCCTTCTTTATTAGTAATCATTCGGAATTTTATAATAGTATCCAGAACAAATATGTTGTCCAAACATTACCTTTTTTTCGGAAGCCTGCTTGTGCTTTAGGGAGTATTAGGAAGCTTTCTACCCAGGTTTGCAATCTGTTATTAATGATTAAGTCAAAAGTTTTGTTATAGTGTTTAATAGTGCTATACCTCGATAATTATTAGGGTTTTCTCGATCACCTTTTTCATGAATTAGCGTTATATTAGACTTTTTCAAATTTGTTGGTATATTTTCGCATTCAAAAAAATTATTTAACATAATTTTCAGATAGTTTATCCAATTAGGCGGAAGGTTTTTCAGTTGCTCATTTATTATATTATCAGTTCCGGGTGATTTGCTCGATTTCAAGTTGGCCAATGCATAATTAAGTTCCCCTACTGAAATTTCTGTGTCTAAATAGGGGTGTAAGACACCAAAGTAAGATGTGTTAGATATTATTTTTGTTCCATAAAAAGCTGTGTATAAAATGATTCCCATTCGCTTCTACTTATTATAGGATTGTTGACTCTTGCAGTAGAGTTCAAAGCTCTGATCGTTTTCCAAAAGGTTTGCTGATATTGAATGTTCTCTAACTGTTGTTTGATAAAGAATTTATTAATATTTTTCTTGATATCTATTTTGTGTTTGTATTCTTTTTTCAACTGAATGTATGTACCAGTAAGTTTGTCATCTGATTTATTTGATTTGAGTTCTTTCAATGATTTTCTGACCCTTTTTTCAAGTTCCTTGCACTCTTTATCAAATCATGGTTTCTTCTAGTTGGTTCGGATGAGTTTTTGGAAAGCCATTTTTTCCTAAGACCAATGTTTAGAGATACATTCTCAATCACTCCCTTCAAATGGTTTTAAAGTGTCGTCGCATCTTCAGATATATGCAGTGCATCAAAGTTTTGGCTCATTTGCTCTTTAAACATAATCTCTTTTTCTGTAGCCCATTTAACATTTATTATTTTGGTCGGAATTCGTTGCATATTCACGTTGATGTTGTTTGGTGATTGACTTAATGTCAATGAGCAGATTAGGTGATCTGATAAGACAAAATCTGTTAGAATTGACAAGTCAGTTATTTTCGGAATCGCCATTTACTTAATCCATACCAGGTCAATGAGACTCTTGACATTAGCATTTATAAAATTGAAATTTGCGTGACTATCACTTTTGGCTCTGCCATTTATAGCATACAGATTTTCAAGCTCCATCATTTCGATTAAATTTTTTCGGGCAGCCTCGATTTCGGCACCAAACTGACATTAGCATTTATAAAATTGAAATTTGCGTGACTATCACTTTTGGTTCTGCCATTTATAGCATACAAATTTTCAAGCTCCATCATTTCGACAAAATTTTTTCGGGCGGCCTCGATTTCGGCACCAAACTACCTGGATCTTTAATCCCCTACTCGAACTCGGCACTATGCTATGGATTAGGATTTGTGATTCAATCGTTCTACCTGAGTGAGATTTTCTGGACACATGCGATTTTATATTAATAATAAACCAGACTCAAATTTAGCCGTACTTTTAAACGAATCTAATCACACGAGTGACATCAACAACTCAAAAGTCCTTCATACCTTCATTGACAAAATAATTTGTTTCCATTTGATACAAAAAATTCCAATGTCAAAAATATCTAAAAAAATTGAATGTCTTAGTTTGTTCTACACATATTTGTATGTTTTTGTAATAATGTAGGTATGTACGGACAATGTATAAATAAGTCTTTTTTTAACAATTTTTTTTCTGAAGTTTCATTAAATATCATTGCAGTATTATTTTTAATACAAATTGATTTAAAAATAAAATATTGGGACTTATAAAACCAAATCTTGCAGGTAGATCGTGGCCTTATTTGAAAATTGACAGTGCCGAGTTCATGTGCGCCCCGCGCTAATCGGATTAGCATTGGTGCCGAGTTCATGTTCTTGATGCCGAGTTCGTGTACGCCCATTCTTTCCATTCTTGTTAGTTAATCCGTCTTTTGTTGTTCGTATGGGTGAAAGATAAGAACTTGCAAATAGGAGATCTTCTGACTGATTTAGTTATTATAATCACCACCTAGTATTACAGAATATTCTTCAAATTTAATTGCTATGTTTCTGATCGATATTTAAAATAATTCCAGTAGAATTTCGTAGTTATATTTTAGTGAAAAGTAAACCGTGCCCAGGATAATTTTATCAACCTTCTTTTCAATTTTCAAGATCATCCAGTGAATTTCATTCTCTAACACAGATATGTTATCTATGTTATGTTGAGCAAAGACAATAATTCCTCAAGCCGCTCGTCCTGTGTTATATTTGTAATTCCGTTCTTCGTACTTCTGATGAAATGACATCAAATTGAGTTCTCAGCAAAACTAAAGTATTTATTAAGATTAACATACACAAATAAGAGATAAAATTACAAAATTATTACCTAAAGAATCAATTTTAAATGTCCTTAATTATCTGTCAAACCTTTTTTAAAATCAATAACAGTCATAACAAAAATAAACAGAATTCAATAGTTGCCATGCATAAAGTAGTAGGCTAGTAGGAGACAACATTAACAAATTTATATCTCCCCCACCTCAAATTTTAAAACCTGGGTTTTAAAACAAAACAAGATGCATGCTTCTGAATCATTACAAGGATAACAATATTATTAATTAACAATATCAACAGGTATTAATTTACAAGTATGAAATAAATTGGCTTCTTTACGCTTCTTTCCAGAATCAATTTTGTAAAGTACGTTCGAAATTTTCTTTATTATTCGAAAAGGTCCACTCCTAATCTCATCCAATTTATTCCTATTTAACTTGTTCCCATTCTTGACATATACTAGATCATTCTCCTTGAATTCCCATTCTCTCCTATTCTTATCAATTCTTCCTTTATTTATCTCAAAGTTTTTCATTGAATTCAATAAAGCTTGTTCTCTATCTTTACTTAGATCACGCTTGTTAACAAACTCACTTGGTATGATCTCATCCTCCCTACCATGTAGTAAATAATTTGGAGAATATTTTGTAACACTGTGTGTAGTTTTGTTGTATTCTTCTGCACATTCGTGTGCAATACTAGACCATGCTCTTTTACTACTGCTATTAATTTTACAGCGAATTCGGTTAACTAGTGTTTGGTTTAGCCTTTCATTTAATCCATTGGATTCTGGACAATCAACTGATGTGAATACCAGTAAGATGTTCTTTTTTTTTAGATAGTCTTTTAATTCTTTAGAATTTATTCCAGTATACTGATCAGCTAATACTATCTTAATTTCATGTTTTCCTGCAATTCTATCAATTAAATTTATGAAATCCCTTGCAGTTTGCCCTTTTGTTGTTGAAATAAATGCTGCTCTTGAAAAATGGTCTGCTAAAATGTGCATGTATCTTTTTGACGATCTGTTACCCCCAAATCCACCAACTGAATCAATTGACATAATTTCATATGGTTTAGTTGCTGGGCCCAACTTAGACAAAAGTCCAATTGGTCTACTAGTTCTGGATTTATTTTTTATACAAGTTTCACATTGTTTGCAAAATTGCTGAATCATCTTATCCATGTTCTTAAAATAATAATATGGTCTCAACTTATTAATCATATGACCTACACCAATATGACCATAGAATTCATGTATCATCTTAATTAGTTTTAATCCAAAATCTTGTGATACATAGATCCTTTTTCTATCTTTTACATTTTTGAAACTAATTTCCCCTTTCTTAATTACTTTCTTTGAATTTTTGATTTCTTTCTCAATCATTTTTTGATCATCAATTATCTCTTTTAATGTGACCATGTTTACAACTTTCAGTATATCTTCATTGTTTTCAATACTTTCTAAAACCGGATTTCTAGATAAAGCATCAGCTTCTATATTGTCTTTTCCTGGTGCATAAATAATTTTGAATGAATATTGTGATAAGTAGTGCATTAAATGCCCAAGTTCTTCATCTGTTCTTGCTTTTACTCTGAGTGTTTCGAGTGGTTTATGATCAGATATTATTGTAAATTCTCTACCGATCAACCAGTATTGCCAATATACAATAGCTTCTTTTATTGCCAAAGTTTCTAAATATATTGCTTTCTTTTTCTGTTGACTATTGTTCAATTTTCTTGAGAAATAAGCTACTGGATGAAGTTTACCGTCTTCTTGTGGTTGTTTAAGAATAGCTCCCAAGCCAGCACTACTTGCATCCGTATAAATAAATACATCTTTCTCCGGATTATAAATTGCCAATATTGGACTAGAACATAAATACTCTTTGATCTCACAAAATGCTTTTTCACATTCATCTGTCCATTCAAATTTCACTGTTTTCCTTAGTAAATTATGTAAAGGTTCAAGTTTCTTAGCTGCATTTTCTATGTACTTATAATAAAAATTTGTTTTACCCAAAAATTGCCTTACATTAGTTCTATTCTTTGGTCTTTGAAAATTTTTGATTGATATTAAGTTGTCTTTGTATGGTCTGATTTTATTTTTCTCAATTACATGTCCCAGATATTTCACTGAATTCTTTGCAAAATTACATTTTACCAGTTTTAATCTAAAACCTTCTTTTTTAATTGCACTCATCAATAATTCAATGTGTTTTAAATGCTCTTCAAATGTCTTTGAGAATACCAGTATATCATCAATGTAGTTGATACAAAAATTATTTAATTTATTTCTTCTTATAATATTTGCAAGAATTCTTTGAAAAATCGCTGATGATGTCTTCAGCCCAAATGGTAAGCAAATCCAATGCCAATGTCCATGCTGCGTGACAAATGCTGTTTTTTTTCTATCTTTTTCTCTTAATGGAATAGACCAAAATGCAGAGTTTATGTCAAACGCTGAAAACCAATTACAATCACCAGCTTTAACAACGATATCTTCAATTCTAGGAAAGGGTTGAGGTTCAGGTACAACTAGTTTATTTAACTCTCTGAAATCAATACATAATCGCGATCTGCAGCCATCTTCTCTTTTATAGGCTAAAGTAACTGGTGATGCAAATGGTGAACTTGTTTCTTCTATTAGACCTGCTTCTAATAATTTAGCAATTTGTGATTCAATCTCTTTCTGATCTGGTATTGAACACCTGTATGGTTTCTTAGCAATATATTTTTCTTCTGTCAATTTAATATGTGCTTCTTCATCTTTTACCATGCCAACATCAAATTTATTCTTCGCAAATATTGACTCATGTTTGTTAATTATTTCCATTATTTTATTTTTCTTATCTTCTTCTAAATGGTCTAAATTTGCTTCAAATTTACTAACATCAATGTATGCATTGAAGTTTATTGAAATATTTTTTTTTTCTTTTTCTTGATTAGTAATTAATTCTTCATCAATTTTATTTATTCTTTGATAAATTCTTAAATTCTCATCTTGAATTAAATTGAATTTTTTTATTGCATCCAGACCCAATAATAAATCATATGAAAAATTATTGTTCTTTACAACATAAACATCTAAAATATCTTCAATCTTATTTATTTTTAAATGTATGCGTGCCCGGCTATTAACGAAATTCACACCACTAATTGTCTTGAAAATACTTTTATTCTCCATTAATTTAGTTTTCAATTGTCTTACAATGTTATAATTGATAAATGTTACATTAGAACCACTATCGTATATACCTTTAACTATCTTCTCTTTATTAATTAATACTTTTAAAGCAATTAGTGGGGTGAAATCTACCGGGCGAGCTAGTTTTTTTTATCATCTAGCTCAATTTTCATTAGTTCATCAATCTCAGTTTCAGTTACATTTACATGTTTCATTTCCATATACTTCTTCTTGTTACGACACAAGGCAACTGGGTGAAAACGATCTTCTGCTGCTGGATACAATGTCTTACATATTGTACATGGTTTCTTCTCAAATGATGTTCTATCTGAAATATCATTTTTCTCTGTACTTTTCTTATTAATTCCAAATCCAACATTATTGAATAATCTCGGTTTTATTTCTTTCTTTGGTTTAGTGTAGTACGAATCATACTTTCTTAATTCATTCATTAATTCATCTGTTGATTTGATTGCTTCACGATCTAATTTATCTTGAATATTCAATGGTAACCCCATAACAATTTGATTTATTTTCGAAATGGTTGACATTTTATTCTCAATTTCAGATAGCAAACGTTCTTTCTTCAAAGCATAATCACTTATTGAACCATTTAAATATCTAAAACTGTATGCATGCCTCACACTGGTCCAACCTTTGTCTGCAAATACCACTAAAAATGAATCACACCAAATCAACCAATTATCAATAGGAATATCTTTCTGTTTACTACTATACCATTCCTTTGCACCTCCTTCTAAAAATAATTTTAGACAGTTGATTTTTTTACTATCATCTAATATCTTGTGCCTTTCACATTCTTTTTCGAAGCTATTTAACCAATCCCTCGCATTTTTTTTACCATCAAATTTATCAATTGTAAACCTTTTCTCAACATCATATAAATTCATTTGTTTTTCAGCTAATTGTACTTTTAGTTCATTAATTACTTCTACTAATTCACTTTGATTAAGGTTCTCTAAAGATATTGATGGTATTCTTTGTTTTGTCTTTTCAATCGGTTTTTCTTCTAAATAAATATTTCTGAACACAAAATTATTATCTTCATCAACGTACAATGGTATAATAATATCCGGTAATGTTATTTGTAAATTACGAAATTGACCTGGTTTATTTAAACCAGCAACACCATTTTTAACAGTACCAATCTTGAACAAGTCAGTGTGATATAATTCATATCGAAAATTTTCAGGAAACTCAAAGCATACAGTATCATTTGGCCATCTTATTGATTTAACTGAATTTACTAATTTATCATCTGTGTCAAATATCTTTTCAAAATGAATCTTCACTTTAGTAGGCATCTTTCAGAACATAAAATTGATTTGTAATTCCGTTCTTCGTTATTATTATTATTATTTATATATTCTTTAACAGCTTGTTGCTGGTAGATATTATAATTTCTCAAAAAATTAGAGATTGTTTTAATCTCAAAGTTAGACCAGGTTTCTGTGAGGCAGATTATTTCGTGTTCATTTAAAATGTCTTCTTCGTGAGTGCTTGAGTCAAAAATATTTTTTAAGCCTTGCATGTTCCAGAAAATTGATTTATTTATTTTTTTTTACACTCCTTGTGTTTCCTCGAAGTTTTTTGCTTGGGATCTGGTTATGATAAGTTGTTTATCTAGTGGGCCTGTCCTTGAAGGAGTGCTCCTTGTATCGCCTGGTTTTCTGTATGCGCTTGTTGACGGTAGAGTTTCAGGCGTAAATATCTCAATTTCCTTCTCAGTGAATCTGAACCACCAACTACTTGAGGTCCATTTGAATTTTCATTGTTCAGGTCATCAAGTTCATAGGATTCTCCATCGACTATTAATTCATCATGTTTGAGAAATGCTTTATAATTTTCCTTTCTTGCTCTGAAGAGATGTGGCTTAAGAGCCTTGCGTGTTTCTACTATGCTACGAGGATAATCTTCTTTAATATGAACTCCTTTAATTTTCTGTATCTTACATTGATTGATTATTTCAAATTTAAGTTTTTTCGAGTCAAGTTCGACTGAAATTGGTCTCATATTTTCTTGCTTTCCAAGTCTTCTTATTCCTTCAATGTTGACACAACAATTTTTTGTCAATTTTAATGTAATGCTTGTGAACTCTAGAAAAATCTTTCCTAAATTTTCCCTGCCTCTTTCTTCGATTCCGAAGAGGATGATGTTTTTTTCTCGATTTTTTCTCTCCAAAGCTTCAATTTGTTCACTTTTAATTTGAAGTTCTCTTTCTTAAGTAGTAGATAATGCTGACTGTTAGATGATATGAAGAAAACGAAATGTGGGAATTCAGTCAAGAGCTTTATTTTTATTCTACTCTACAGTTTATGAGGAAAACGTGATTGTTTTCCTCATTTTCATTACTTCGACTTCTATTTAACTCATTATTACAAACAGATGTCAACACATACACACACTAATTTTATTCACTCCTGAAGATGGTCCAGGTGGAACCGAAACTGTAGAGTAGAATAAAAATAAAGCTCTTGACTGAGTTCCCAAATTTCGTTTTCTTCATATCTCTTTCTTAAGCTTGAAATTTCAGTTTATTTTCATTTGTGTTTGAGGTAAACTTATTAATTGAAGTTTGAAGATCTATGAATTTTTTGTCTATTTTTTCGCTGTGTTCTTTAAATTCTTCGGAAAAAAGTTTTCTGATATCTTCAATGCTTGCCATAGTCTTACAAAAGATAAGCAGTGTTTTTTTTTTCTAATATAGTTTGAAACACTGAATTGATTTTGTGATCAAGCTCGCTCAGACAAAATATATATATAAGTAGCAAGACTCAAGGTTAAGGAAATATGACTAGCTTACTTGAGCAGTTTGAAGTTCTTATTATTTCTAGAAATTGAATGATGTTTCGCACAGTAAAGCTTGCCGCACACGATGCAATTTTTCAAGCAATTTTGTTCACTTGGAGCCACGCTGGCTGCCACGCTTGCTCCAATGCTAGAAATTTTGGTTCGCTGCGGGGTACTAGACTTACCACGAGACTTGTTTTACAAGATAGATCCGGTGCTATTTTTCGCACTTGCTTCGCCGCTGTCTGCTATCCATAGCCAATCAGAGCGGACAACGATATCACGTGACTACATCAGTGACTTGTATATCGCATAAGCACGCTATGTCGCATTAGTGCATTGTGTCTTGTGATATTTTAACATACCAATAAGCAAAAATCATGGCTAGTGGTTATGTTTACGAACTCTAGCTCGTCAAACAACATGTTGAGAACTCTACAGCCTTGATTCCTTCTCAAAAGTCACTCTCTTTATCAAAGTTTTTTCTGTTTCGTAATTCGAACTAATTCGCAAGCTATAACTGCAGCAAATGCGCCTGCTCTCCTCCAACAGTTATTTTTGGCAACATCCATACTTGTAATGAACAAATCTACCAAGTCTACGTTCTAGTGTCAGAATGAGTGTGACACCAAGTGTACCTCGAAGTGGCTCAGTGCGCAAGAAAACTTGCTGCAAATTGAGTGAACAAAATTGCATAGAAAATTGCCTCGTGTGCGGCGGGCTTAAGTTTTAGCACACCTGGACGCAGTGATTGATATATTTCCGTATGTAAAAATAAATTAATTTTAAATAGCACTTTATACGTTGGATTTGATAAATTTGTAGACTTCGTAAATCTGTGAACTTTCTTTAACGAACAGTTCTATCTAAATATGGGTCCTGTGTATCAAAGAAGTCCGTGTTGTTAATGATTTTTGTACCGAACCATTCTTCAAAGTACCTTGTCCATTCTGTTAATTTTATATTGTTTTGATTATTGTTTTTTTGGTGTTAAAGTCTTGATTATTTTCAAAAAATCGACTTGATCTCTCACGCTTTCTAACGATGTTTTAAGGTTCAGTTTGTTTGCGTTTTTTTCTTTGATTAACAAGTTTTTGTAAGCTTTCTTTGACATTGAGAAATTATTTACATAATCTGTTCCAAAATTATGTGATTTATACAGTCGTAGGGATTTTCTTATTCCGCTTTTGTATATTTTCAATTCATATGTGTACCGAGGTTTGTTTTGTCTTAGATTTTGTGTATTTGATATGTGTACTATTTTGTACATTCCAAGTTCTTCCGTTACTGTGCGAATTATCTGTATAAGTAGTTTATATCCTTCTATTGCGTTTGTTGAAATTCCACTCTTGGGGGTGTGGTTTTCAATAAGGCTCTCATAGTTTTGTATTTCCTGGTTATTCCAGTAGAGGTTTTTGATTTTAAAACTGTCCTGTATTTCTACTTCTCGGGTATTTGGAGTCCAAATATTTTTTATTGAAACTCTGCACATCATGTGATCGGAATTAAGGATTCTTTGGTCGACTGAAAAGTTCAAAATAAGGTGAAAACCATTTAAATCCACCCAAACAAGGTCTATTGTACTTTTTCCTCGTATCCCTATGTATGTGTAATTAGCGGATGTATCATTTTTCGTTCTGCAGTTTAACATAAACATATTCTCATTTTCCATCACATCGATAAAGTCTTTCTCTTTTTACTTACTTGTACAAAGTACGAGGAAGTATTATGAAACCGACAAAATTCATCTATCGAGATTTTGAAGGAAATATCCGTTCTGAGCATCCTTGAATTCATTTTGACTATTTTTGGCTTGATGTCGGTACGTATGTTCGTGCGTGCGTGCGTTCGTGCGTAACTCGCAAATCTCAAAACTGGTTGAACGTTGTTCGAATTTTTCCAATTAATCCAGAATGATCAACCGTAGGATGTTGAAATTCAGTATTTGTACTTGATGTTGTATCAGAATGGTTATTTGCTATTTTTGCATGAATCGTCCAAGCCAGAAGTGCATTTTACTTGAAACTTTTTTTAAATTTTTTGTATAAATCTAGAATGATCAGCCATAGCATATTGAAATTTAGTGTTTGAACTAGTTGTAGCATCAAAATGGTTATCTAAGAGTTACTCCACATTTGCATGAGTTTTATAATAATTTAAATTTTTGCTACCACAAGTGAATCGCTGATAATTCTTGTAAATTTTTCAGTTGGATGTTACGCTGAATTATTTGAGGATCCATTTGTTATTTCATATTATATGACAAATACTACCGTCTATAAGACAAATGCAAGAAAATAAGAAGCTGTTTACGGCAAGGAACTCATGTCAATTTGAATTAAATGGTAATAAAAATATTACATACACATATATTTCGAATAATGTTAACAGTTCTATTTCACACTTGGAATATAAAAAAGCTTGAGAGATTAGGATGAGTTTACCATAATTATCTGTTTTTGTACAACAGGAACCTTCCTAGAGAATACGTTCAGAAATAATTCCTATATTTGAAAGCCAAACTCAAAATGTAAACTGGGCAGAGCAAATTCCAAATTTAAGTGAAAAAATCCTGAGAATTTTTCTCCTATTCGCGGTAAATCAAAATAGGTCGAGTATAAATAAAATGTATATTTGGCCTTATAATTAATTTCAATTTTTAGTGATTCCTCGACATTTAACGCCCTCCAAATTCTGGAGCCTGAGGCCCGAGCCCTGGCCTAAATTCGCCTCTAATTCTACTGTATTATATAATATAATTTTTAGGTACTTACGTGATTGCATTTTCAGGTAACTTCTCACTTTCACGGCACACACGTTGAGCTTTAGCCATCTTATTGCGCTTAAATTCTTTTCAAAATAAATATCAAGAAAACAAATATTCTCTAGAGAAAAATTTAGCCCAAAATCACAGAACTATAATGTTCAAACGATAATGAACTAATGACAGATGATCAGAGTGCTATCTATTCCGCATTTTCCAATGCACATGAAATACCTCTATTGAGTAGTAACGGAACTAATTTATATTTATTTTGAAAGATGCTGTGCGGGTTAGCTGCCAATTTACACATCTTATTTTCTGCCACAATTACAAAAATGCAAGCAAAACCCTGTTAATTTTTAATGTTTATTTCAAAATGATAAATTACAATACACTACTTGACATACTTTATTTTCTTTTAAAAAATTGAATGAGCCACTTTTCATGGAATTTTTCATCCAAATGTAATTTTATTTGGAAACAAAGATAATTAGGTATTAGGGAGGAAATTTATCTTTCCATTTATGTTCTTCATGATTTTGCATCTAGTTTCAATTTATTAGGATTGTGGCAAAGCAATGACTGAAATTATGTATGCAACCCGCATGAAGGAAACGCCATCTTAATTGAAATGATGAGGTAGGCAATGAAAATCTGTTGTCAATTTTTTGATTCTGTTTGACATTGTAAGTACATGTCAAGATATTATTAAAATTATATTAATTATAATCCGGAATGACAGAAAACTTTACCTATCGAATGAATTTGTTTATATATCAAATAATGCACAAGTAAGTCACGTGATGTTCACGTCAGATTTTTGTTTGAAGTAATGTCAAAAGCAGTTCTAAAATGTGACATGTGTGTATTGGAGAAAAGGAGTTCTTCACTTTGATTTAAAGCGCCTACTCTTGAGTTGAAATCTCCTCCAATTATACAGGAATGAGATGGACAAGTTTCTCTGATTCTTTGGATTGTAGTGGAAAATATTTTCAATAGAATGTTCTTTCCGTAGCTTGCTGAGAAATAAATGTTACCAAGGATTAGGCTTTGTTTATGTGGTGGGGCACAAATCTCTAGGAACATTCAGTGTAGATCTTTCTCAATAATAGTAATCTTAAAATTGTTAATTTTGATGAATATAAGTTGACCCCCAATTTCTCTTTCGAAACTTGCTTGTTTATTTGCTGGTTGTTGGAACATAGTATACTCCTGTAAAAAGTTTGGTGATGCGCTAATTTCATTCTGTAGCCACGTTTCGTTTAAACAGATAATGTTATAATCTAAGATGATTGATTCTTCTTTGTTGTTCAAGTTTAAGATATTTTTATATCCTTGAATGTTCTAGTATAATATATGTGTGAATACTCTAGTTTGTATGCTTAGTTTTTTGATGCCGAGTGCTTAGAAGTTGAGTTCTTGATCTGGTTGCAATGTGTTTATCTAAAGGTCCTGTAATCGCCTTTTCTTTCTTTTTGTACTTTGTGCTGTTTATCTTAAAGGTTCCAGTATTTTGTTTTGGTAGGATAGTATTTTGTGTTATTGTGTAATTCAATTCATTTGCAGGAATATATTCTGGAATACGCAGGTCCTTGAGGTTATATCTTGAATTGTTTATAATTTCTATGTTTTCAATTTCTGGATCGTAATTTTGTTTTGAAAGTGGTTCTTGAAGCGATGAAGATAATCTTCTTTCAATAATTTGGTTTTCGACGATGTCATCTTGCTCATTGTTTTCTTCCCTGTCTGAAGTAATATCGTCGGTATAGCTTCTAGCTCTGAGAGTAAGTGTGGTTTTAGTAACTTTCTTTCTGAGAGAATTTGTCTTGAAAAATCCTCCTCAATGTGAAAATGGATATTTTTTAGTACGCGAATGTTTTTAAAAATCCCGGTTTTGATTTTCTTTGACGTAAATTCTACAAATATTGGTCTTAAAGTAAGATTTTATCTTTTTTTGCCCACTCTTTTAGCTGATTCGATATCGTTCGGTCATATATTATTGATTTTAATTTATTTTCCAAGATATTAAAAATAGTACTTTCCATATTTTCTTTTTCGCCTTCTTGAATTCCGTGATAGAACAAGTTCTTTTCTCTGATTCTCGTTTCGAGAGTTTCTATTACTATTTCGTTTTCAGATAATTTGTTTTCTAGTGTTTTAATTTTTTCTAAATTTTGTTCACCGGTTTTTCTAATCCCGGTAAAAGAGGTTTGAAACTTATTTAATTCTCCTTCTAGATTAATAATTTTGTCAAGAATTTTATCTTCTATAGGTGTGAGTAGTTTCTTGACATCTGCTATAGAGGCCATTTTTTTATATATTTCGATAGATTTATGTATACACTGTTAATTGACACTATTAACTAACTCTCAGTTCACTCAGGTTGTTTACAAAATTGATATTTACCACGATTTTTATATCTTTAGAATTTAGTTCTAAGTACACAGTTTATATTGACAGAACACTGTTACCACTCACCTTGTACAAATCTAACATAGTTGATATAAAGATCCTGAGAATTGTGAATCAGCTAGGAGTTTCAAGCACATCGAACTCCAGACTATTTCATGATAGATATATACATACTTTTGAATCAGGAAATATATGCTTCTTTTGCAACTAACCTAATCAAAATGATGTATTCCATTTTATATTTGAATGCCCTTTACACAGGGCAGCAAGATTCTGTTATCTATATAAACATATCAATTATTTAATCGGGAAACTTGTTCTTCTTAGCTCCTTATTTAAAATAACTAATGCTAGAAAATTTATTTATATTTATCGTTACGTTGTACAGGCTCTGAGAGAGCGAAAATTTGGTGCTGAAAAATAGAAAATATGTATCAAAATATGGATTTATAAAAATATTTTGATTGCCAGCCAAATTTTGTATAAATATTGTAAATATTTAAAGAAAATAAACCTTTTCATAATACCTGCATTGAAACAACGCGTTTCAACGCCTGTTTTGTCAGTCGAAACAAGACAATTGCAGACAAATGCGAGTGTAGCCGGGCAGGAACAGGCTTGTTTCTGCCCGAGGGGAGAAACAAGCTTGTTTCTGTCCGCTGAATTAATTTTTTACATCGTTTTATCCCTGGCAGAGTCGCATTTGTTCATTGTCGATCTCTAAATGAAAATCATATAACCTTAGTTAATTTGACAGTTGTTGTATTCGTAACTGTAAATTGAATTAAAAAGACGATTTGTTTCAAGAGAAAAAGTATTAATACGACAATTTTAAGTACATCACAACATCTTATTGATGAAGCACAAGCAGCTACTCTCGACTTGTTACCTGCAAAATCAAAAGAAAAATATTTACTTTGTTATGACAAATTTGTAATGTGGAAAGTTTCAATGCAGGTATTATGAAAAATACAGTGTGTGGCACGGGACAAAACACGATTTCAGCCGAGGGTGATGCCGGCCCTCGCTTCGCTCGGGCAAGCAACGCTCACCCTCAGCTGAAATCGTCTTGTTTCGTCCCTAGCCACACAATATACTATAATATATATACAGGATGTAACAGAAATAAGTACATTAATTTTAACCTGTAATGGAACTCGTCAAATACAATAATTTTGCTTGATAACTTTTTTCCGTGAATCCTCTGGATATAGAGTATAAATTCATCAAAGTTTTGTCAAAAATTTCATAGTGCGCCTATGGTTCAAACTGAATGTTTCTCATTTGTTGGAAGAATGACAGCTGTAGATTGAAAAAAGTATTTTGTAACTTTGAACCATCGTAGTCCTGTCAATCATTCATTTGAAACTTGAAAAATATTAGTATTTTGACCATAAATTGATATTCGCTCACCTGGATGATTCTATTCTTGCATATGTTTAAAGACTAAATTTGTCTCTGTAATCAACAATTTGGTATTTAAGTCGTATTTATATGTCATTGTTAAGAGATTTGATTTTTATTTAGGGATTTCACGTTTATTTTCGGATAGTACATTTCTTAAACATGAGATTGTCTGCATCTCCATGAGTTCATTGCACTTGAATCAGCTGATTTGAATTGTCTGAAACTGTGTCAGGAGTGTCAGACTGTGCTGCCATCTACGAGTAGTTCAAAAAGTAGCTGCTGTTCTCAACTTACTTCATCAGAAACATAAAGAGAAAATCATTCAACGATTTATTTAAAGAAAAAAGGGGAATATTAAATGAAATGCAATTCTAAATTGATTAATTCACTGAATAATTCAATGGAAATATTGCTACATGAAATTTTGAAGATTCTATTCTTGAAGAACAGGAAATATAACCTATAAATGTATCAAACTGAATTTGGAAATTGATTTTAAATATTTTCTGAAATATATGATACAATATTTTATTTATTCAGCAGATCAATTCACGGGGCATACTTTATTGAAACTATCTGAGTCTGAGGTTTGTAATAATATGAGAAAAACTAATACACAGGTGCTTCATTTATAAATTAATGTATTTCATTCATCTCATCTGCTGTTTTACGTTCCAGATAAACGATAAGTTTCAAATATCCCATGGTATTCTCATCATAATGTATAAGTGCATAATATTTTGACATTAAATACATTAGCATAACCACAATAATTCAATTTTTAGTGAAAAATGACAATTCGGAAATCGTTCCAACTAAATTCGCTGAGCTGATCCTAAACTGCTTGTGATGTCGTAGACAGAATTAATAATTAATAATCGCTTTAATTCCAGAATTTATTTGAAGGAATTGATAGCTCACGTATGTCAAAATCAATTATTGTTCTATTACAACTGCTACTGGATCCAATAATTATGCACCTGAACGACTCGTTGAATTATAGAGGATTATTTCACTTATAGCAATTATACTGACAAATTTTGCATAGTTACAATGACAATTATAATAATAAATTCCTTGCCAACGGGAATTTACCTCTGAAAATTCCCGTTACCTCGGTAAATTCCCGTTGGCAAGCGATTTATTGCGATAAATTGTCTTTGTCATGGAGAAACAATACACAGTTCTAATATAAACAAACAATCAGTTCTCGGAAATGTCAAAATTTAATCGTATTGGAAATGCATTTTTCGCCGGAAATAATGAAATTATGAACAAAAAGTTAAAAAATACAAGAGTATATGGAGGCAATTTAGTGCATTTTTCAATAAAAAAGGTTAGTAGTTGCAACTAACATTATTTAATAGATACTTATAGTAGCAATTTCATTCGAGAAATATTCCCCACAAATACCACTCACGACTTTGATTTTATCATAAATTTTTCTTTCAAACATTGATTACCTTTAAGCAACATCTTTCGAATAATCTGCTCAGATGAAATCCCTCGAGCTACACTCTCGTGATTTAATCGGACAGATGACTCTCACGATGTTGCTAGAAAAATTTATTGATAAAATTACAGTCCCTTGTGATATTAAATACGATAAAAAATGCTAAAAAAAGATGAGAATTCGGGAAAAAGTAACTAAGAAAAATTGTTACGCTTGACGAGAACTATCACTGGTTAAAATTAATGTACTTATTCCTGTTACACCCTGTATAATAGTAATAATAATAATAATAATAATAACTATGATTTATTTGCTTAAGTGAAACTTATACGGAATAGTAGATGGTCCGAATTAGGAACGACCTTCACCCATATACCTATAAATATAAATATTTATAGGTATATGCCTTCACCCATCTGTTACAGCTGTGAAATTATTTTCTATGAAATTTAGTATACTACAGAATACATCGCATATGGGTTGACTAAGAAATTCCTGGCAAGGCTATGATTAATTTAATATTGAAAATTGACTTTTTGTTACTTACTTGTACTAAGTACAAGGAAGTATTGTGAAACCGACAAAATTCACCTATCGTGATTTTGATGGAAATATCCGTTCTGAGCATCCCTGAATCCATTTTGACTATTTTTGGTTTGATGTCGGTACGTATGTTCGTTTGTGCGTGCGTGGTTGGAACTTTGTATTTAAGACTGGTATAGGGTCTACTTATGCACCTCACATTATGGTTTCAAGCGTCTGTACCGGAAGTGTACTTCACTTGGAACTTTTTTCGAATTTTTCTGATAAATCCAGAATGATCAACCGTAGGATGTTGAAATTCAGTATTTGAACTTAATGTTGTATCAAAATGGTTATCTGCTATTCTTGTAGAAATCGGCTCAGCCGGAAGTGCACTTTATATGACAGATTCTTCGAATTTTCTTCATAAATTCAAAACAATCGGTCGTAGAATATTGAAATTTTGTATTACGCACTTCTATAACATCTTGTTGTATATCTTGCATTTTGATTGCGATCAACTGAACTGGAAATGCAGTTTACTCGGAACATTTCTTGAATTCTCCGCATAAATCCAAAGCGATTGAACAAAGAATATTAGAATTCAGTATTTAAGACGATAGTACCGTCTTCTAGATGCTCATATCCTATTTTCATTGAGATCGACTGAGCCGGCAGTGCACTATACTTGACAATCTTCTGGGATTTTTCGCATAAATTCAGAACGATCATCTGTAGAATATTGAAATTTGCTATTTCAGTCTGCTGTAGCATCTGAATGATTGCCTACTAATTTCATAACAATAATAATAACCGAAAGTGCACTTCTGTTGGAATTTATTCTTTAATATTGCGTATAAATTCAGAGCTGTGAGCCGTTGAATCTTGGAAATCAGTATTTAGGAATGTTGTAGCATGAGAATGATGACTTACTGTTTCCATAGCAACCGACTAGGCTAAAAAAAGAATTTTTTGGATAATACAAAATTTCAATATTCTACGGCCGATTGTTTCGAATTTATGAAGAAAATTCGAAAAATCTGTCATATAAAGTGCACTTCCGGCTGAGCTGATCATTACAAGAATAGCAGATAACCATTCTGATTCAACATCAAGTTCAAATACTGAATTTCAACATCCTACGGTTGACCATTCTGGATTTATCAGAAAAATTCGAAAAAAGTTCCAAGCGAAGTACACTTCTGGTACAGACGATTGAAACCATAATGCGAGGTGCATAAGTAGACCCTATACCACCGCCGTAACAGATGGGTGAAGGTCGTTCCTAATTCGGATCTTAGACCAAAAGGTTAGTAATAGATTATAATTGTATATTTTATGAACATTTTATTTTACTCTCACTCAAAGATATTAATTGAAAATTAATAAATTAAATATTTTCTGCAAAAGCTTTGAGCTTGAGTGCAGTAGTGACAAAGTTAAATATGTCGTAAATCTTTGTTGTTGAAAGGTCGGCCAGTAAGATTTTAGTGAAGTCTTCTGGATGAGCATTTTTGAGATACTTCAAAATGAATGAATTAAATATTTGCAACCTCAAAAAAGGTTTTTTAAAATATTTATTTTTACTTCAAGACAGATGACAGAGAACTGGCTTGCTACAAATGAATACAGGGTTTATATAAAGTATGAATGCTGACTAAGAGAATGAAGTCGTCTAACAAAGTCTAGTATACATAACTCCTCCATTCTTAAAAAGATGATTCCATTCTTTTTCAAAAAGGATTTCTACCCTCGTTTAAATTCATAGGCTCAATATTTTTTTCAAGAGATCTCGTGAGTTCATTTCTTTTCCTAATTCTGTAACTAATATATAATATTACGATTACAACAATAAAAATGATAATCACAAAGAAATCAATATGACCGTGATAATTTTCGTTTATTAATATTTCTTGAAGTTTCGGAACTTCTTTTATAATTATATATTCTTCATTTAATTGTTTTAGCTTCAAAGTTTTGTCACTGAACTGATTTCTATCGATAGCAAAATTAATATTCTGGAATATCATTTCCTTTGCTTTAACCAATCTATTTCCTAAATTATAATTATCTATTTTACAGTTACCATTTGTCAAAAATCTAAGGACTCCTTGAATTTGTTTATGTTTGATATCATTTTCACATTTTATTTTTATATTTCTATTCAATGTACTAGCTATCATTGCTAAATTTTGATTTTTTATATCGATGATTACAAATGCATCACTTATTCTGTGGTATTCGCACCCTTTATTATTGTGATTTATAACAATATTCTTTATACAATTATTAATTTCTATATAATTTGTCTTGCAAAAATAATTATCAATAATTTTATTACAATCATGCGTATTAAATTATTTATTTTGGAACAAAATTAACAATTCCTTTTCTTCATTCACAATGAACATTTCTGTATTATTGGTATTCCGTATAGGGGTAATTTGTAACAATTTATAATCTTTATTACTATCATAAATTGGTATTTCTAACAAATATTCAATCTGGTCTTCTCTTATTCGACAATGGCTTGTGATTTGTTCCGAAAATTCCCAAAAGTTTGATGTTTGATTAGTTTCTTTGATTATATTTTTCAACTCGTCCCTGGATATGATAGAACTATGAATTTTATTCAAATTACAAAAAGTTAAACCAGTTTCAATCTCTTCCAATATCTCATATCAATTAATACTCAATAATATTAATTGATTGATTATGTCTTTAATTTTCAATGTGTTTCGCTCCTAATACGTTACTCATTTCGATAATTCTTGACTTTAATATTAATTCGTTATGTTGTATGTTTTGTGATTGTTTATTAAATTTTGAAATCATTTCTTTATTAATATGAATATTTTGTTCTTGAAGTACATTTTGATTCCGTTTTCGTGTATTTCTAAATGAATTATCAATCTTTTTCTCCAATCTATGTATATTTAAATACAAAATATTTAAATAAGTTTGTGTTTCATTTTTATAATTGAAATCTGTAGTCTCTTTGTTATTCAATTTTATTAATACCTTATTTCTATGATCAATCAACTTATTTTCTATCTCTAAATTATTAATTCTATAATTAAAGTACGAATAATAAGAATTCTTATAAATGTTAACTTGTCCTAAGTCTAGTATGTTTATGCCGGGGTTGTCCGTCAGTTTGTTCAGCTCTTCTTCTTTGCAGAAGCATCTACAAAATAGAGTCGTTTTCTTTTGATTTTGTCGATTTTATGTCTCTTATTTGAATTAATTTTTATTGTCATTAATTTAGGATTATATGGTTCTGCCTGGCCGTAAATCCACTTACATCAATTCTGAACCAACAGCGAGCAGGATACGTCATCAATGACAACCATAGAGATATCAGTCACGTACTCTATGTGGACGGCATAAAGTTAATATCAAATACCAAAAAGAACATGGAAATACTTGTGAGACAAACTGAGAAATTCTCACAAGACATCAAGATGCAGTTCAGAATTGAAAAATGTAAGACAAACGTAATGAAAAGAGGCCAGTGGGAGGTGCACGAAGGATACAGCGCTAACATACAGAACGAAGAGGAAACGATTCAAGGAATGGGTGAAGAAGAAGCATATACTCACCGAGGGATGCAAAAGAGCAGAGGAATCACTCACGGATCTGTAAAAAGGGAACTCAAGCAGAAGACCCTAGCAAGAGTTGAAAGTATTCCAAGTACAAGCCTTTCAGGGTACAATACTACGAAAGCCATAAACACATGTGCTTTACCAGTTATTACATTCAGCTTCGGCGTTGTCAAGTGGAGCAAAATAGACCTTGAGGAAATACAAAGAAACATAAGAACAATGTACACAAAACATAAAGCTCACCATCCCAGAAGCAGCACCGTACGGTTTCACCTCCATAGATCAAAAGAAGGGATAGGAATAACAGACCTGATTAACCTCCATCTGAAACAGATACAAAACCTACGAACATATTTCTACCATAAAAAAAAAAAAAGTAGCCTACACAAAATAATGATAGACAACGACAGAGGCTACACACCCCTCAATCTACAAGACCAACACTACAAGCCAGAACAACTAATGAAAACAGAAGAGTCTAAGATACATGAATGGAGTGGCATGGAACTTCATGGAAAATACCCCACTAGCATAGCAAAGGAGCATATAGACTCGAAGGCATCTAATGAATGGCTTAAAAGTGGCATATTTAGGGAAACGGAAGATTTCGTTATGGCTATTCAAGATAGAGTGGTTCCTACTTTAAACCACAGAAAATACATCATTAAAGACCATGCAATCAAAAATGATGAATGTAGACTATGCGCAAAGACTTCTGAAACAATAGAACACATCATCAGTGGGTGCACGGTTATTGCAGCAAAAGAGTATACAAACAGACACAACGATGTTGCACGCATAATACACCGGAAGATATGTGAGAAACATAACCTACTAAAGACACCCATAGCCAACCACAAATATCAACCAGAATTTATTATAGACAATGCTAACGTGAAAGTATACTGGGATCGCACAATCCAAACTGATCATCCTATTGAGCACAATAGACCGGATATTGTGTACACTGATAAAAAAGACAAAATTACATACCTAATAGATATTGCGATCCCTATAGGCAAGAACATCGAGCCGATGCACAGTGAGAAGATTCAAAAGTACCTACAACTTGCCGCAGAAATCCACCAACTATAGAATCAAAATAAAATAATCATAGTACCAATAATAGTAGGCGCTATGGGCGAAATACCCTACAAACTACACAAAGGTATAGGCAAGTTGAGTCTACCCAAAAATACTTACCTGGAGCTACAAAAAGCGACACTGCTATCCACCTGCAACATAGTCCGAAAGGTCCTCAACATCCAGGACGAGCAACCAGCAGAGTAAGAGCAAACACCAGGAACCTTGAACAATGGAAACTTATATATCTATGTACCTAAGATTTGTCATGAACATACTCATTTATATCTATATATAGAACTAATTGTAAGATACCTACCTATGAATATGAAATATTGTATATACTTGCCCAAGTGGCCGTATGTATTATAGTATGTATACCAAGTAATGTGAAATAAAGGATAATAATAATATTTATTGCCCAACAGTTTTCCAGTTACAGGACAAATACAATAAAATATATATGTAAGTACTTATATATGGATAGAGAAAAAAATATGAAAGAACGAAACAAATATTTCTATAGATAATTTGCATGATCACAAATGAGAATATATAATTTAATAAAGTTACAAAAATAAATCCTCATATACGCTTTCAGCACAACGGCAAATGACAGAGACTAGTGAATTAAGTTAAATATTTGATCGTGCCCCTGGTAGATAGAAGGTCTGAGAAGCTCGAGATGTAGATCGTGGAACCGAGAATGGAATGCATGATAATAAATATGGTGCATCAATTTTACCATGAATTAACATCCACAGAAATATTCCGCAGAATGCAGATGAACTCTCTTCTTTCTGCCAAGGATGATAGCGAATGTCGTAAAATAAGGCTCTCTTGATCAATTCCTCTGATAGGATTAAAATGATCTTCTTTGAAAGACAAATATTTTGAAAACTTGCGATGTATACGATCAAGTGCAAGTTGTTGATAAGCATACTTAGGATATCAAATGATGCAGGCATATTCCAGTTTACTCACTACTAATGAAAAATATAAAGTCTTGAGAAGAGATGTATCTTTAAACACGCTACAGGCTCTGATAATAAAGCCTAAAGGCAGAGGTGCAAACACTACTGTTTTACTCCGAAAAATTGAAGTTATAAGAGAAGAAAACTCTCAAGTCTTCAACTAGTTTATTTTGAGCCAAATTATGTTCATTCATTTGGTATTGATATTGTACGTATGAGAATCAACGACAGTAGGTGACAACACAGCATTTGTCAACATTCAATTTAAGCTTGTTATTGGTACTCCATTGACTCAAAATATTAATATTTTCTTGTAGGATATTAGTATCTTCAGGTGATGAAATTCTTGAGAATAATTTAATATCATCAGCGTAAGCAAGAACATGACAGGAAAATAGCTGTAGAAGTTCATTTATAAAGATAATGAACAGTAAGGGTCCAAGATTTGAGCCTTGCGGTACACCTGATGTTATCTTAAAATCAAAGGACCTGAAGCCGTTGGAATAAACGTAACATGTACGATTACACAAATAAGAATGAAGAAATCTCAATAAAGCAGAAGTTGCACCGAGGTTGCTAATTATACTGAGCAGAAGTCCATGATCTATGGAGTCGAAAGCTCGAGAGAAGTCATTATAAATTGTGTCTACTTGCCCACGAGCATCTAATGCTTCAGAAACAAATTGAGAGAAAGAGGCCAGATTAGTTGTGGTTGAACGTCCTTTCATATAGCCATGCTGGTATGAGGAGATGAGGCAACGAGTGTGGTTATATATGGTGTTATACACTATCATTTCCAGTAGTTTTGAAAAATTATTAAGAATGGATATCGGCCGATAGTTATTGATACACGATGTATTGTCTTTTTTGAAAACGGGTGTAATTCGTGTTCTTTTCCAGCGTTGAGGAAAGCAGTTAGTTTTGATTGCCAAATTAATAATAATGCGTAAGGGTGCTGCAAGTATAAACCGACAATCTTTAATTAAGAAATATGGAATTTGATCATCCCCTGAAATAGATTTGTTGGGAAGTGATGCCATGAATGGAATAAGATCATCTTCTTGTATTGGGCTCAGAGAGAATGGTATGTGATTACTGATTTCCTCAGGTAGATCATATTGAGTACTAGTTGAAAAAGACTCTGAGAAAAATTTTGCGGAAGCATTCATGATTTCTTGAGGAGTTTCATAGTCTGAATTACTGTCAAATAATTTTCCAGAAATACTCGTTGTATTTTGTTTGAGATGTACATATTTCCAAAGATCAGTTGGATTTGATTTTAAATTGATTTCGACTTTGTGAATGTAGGAATTATAAGCGTGTTTAATTTGTGCTTTGGTAAGTAGTCTCATCCTTCTGTATTCGTCTGGATAAGATTTTTGTTTATTTTTGACCTATTTTTTTTCGGAAGTACTCTTTTGTTTTGATATTTTTTTTTATTTCAGCTGTAAACCATGGCGGAAAATTAGATTTGTTGTGTTTAAATTTGGGTACTGACTTATCCATTAATGAATACAACATGTTATAAAACTTATCCAATGCATCATTCACATTTGAAAAATCACCTATGCAAGACCAATCCAAAGTACATACGTCATCATATAGTTGATTGAAATTGGCTTTACTGAAGTAGTAATACAAATCACCAGAAGAGGGAAATTTGATTGGTTTCGAAGGAAACAGAATACTAAAATTTGTTATTAATGCTGGATGGTAAGCGTCTTCAGGAAGTAAAGGAAAATCTGATTTCCCAACATGTAAGTCACCTGTTAAATTTGAAAAAATCAGATCTAATTTATTGTGATTTATATTGTTAATAGTATTGTACTGAGTCAAATTCAAAATGCTACAAGCATTCTTAAGATAGGAGGACTTTGCACAGTTTACTGAAGGGTTAAGAAAATTAGGAATATTGGAGTCGCCCAATAGGAGAACATATCCATTGACTAGGAGTAATTCTAGTGCATCAATATAGATCTCAGATTTCCCAACATGTATGTCACCTGTTAAATTTGAAAAAATCAGATCTAATTTATTGTGATTCATATTGTTAATAGTATTGTACTGCGTCAAATTCAAAATGCTACAAGCATTCTTAAGATAGAAGGACTTTGCACAATTTATTGAAGGGTTAAGAAAATTAGGAATATTGAAGTCGCTCAATAGGAGAACATTTTCATTGACTAGGAGTAATTCTAGTGCATCAATATAGATCTCTAATTCTGTTATAGTTAAGTCTGGAGGGAAATAAACTGGGCAGGCAACGAAAGTCAGATTACCAATGTAACATTTGCACGCGACGATATCAATCAGTGAATTTATATTACGTAAACAGGATATGTTCAAAATGTTATACTTAATATAGTCTGCAAGAGCTATCAAGACGCCACCGCCCTTAGAGCGTCCGACTTGAGTGAAATTTCTGTCACTACGAATCACTTCATAATTTGAAGGAAATAGCTCTGCGCTGTTGAAAGAATTATTTAACCAGGTTTCCGATAGGACGATAATATCATACGATACAGAACAACAATTAATATAGAAGAAGTGGGACTTGGAATTCAAGCCTCTGGTATTCTGATAATAGCAACGTAAAAATGTAACTAGATTAGTGTTGGGCACGTTCAGTTTTCCGAATTCATTGAACTTACAGTTTTCGGGACATCGTTGAAATGCTTGATGATAATGTCTGTCTCTCCATTCGAAGTTCGATCCTCAAGCTCTTTTCTGACTGATTTATAGAAATCAATTTGTAACTTCGTTCGATCACGTGATACAGATAGATTTTTCCATGTATTGATGAGTTTTAATTTGTTTATGTTCTCTAGAACTTTACTAACGTCATCACAACTAGATAGTTGTATCTTTATAGAACGAGGTCTAGATGATGAAGAATCATAGCGGCCTAGTCGAGTTACTTTAATAATCGGAACAATACTTTCGGTGCAAGTCAATAGTTTATTAGTTAAGGTGGTATCATCGGTTAGTTGCTGTTGTTTCGAGGAAGAACTATTTTCGGGTGAACCAAAAATCAAAACATTGCAGGATCTTCTATTACGTTCTGCTATTTCACTTATAATGGATTCAGTTATCATAATTGATTTGGGGTCAGAGGCCATGCTTTTCAGGTTCGAAGCTTTAAGCTGAGCAACTTCTGTTTGAAGCTCAATAATTTCGGCTTTTAAACTATCAAGATCGTTTCCAAAATTTTGACAGTTCAGACAATTCCATTTCAAGCCTGATTTAGAGTTCCGAACTCTGCGAACTTCCGTGGCCGAAATATCAACACACTCATTGTTGAAACCATTTTTGCAAATTGAACAAATAATGAATCGGTGTACCTCAGATTCCTTATTGCAGCAGCTACAGGTAGGCATAATGAAAGAAGCAAACGTATATCAAAGCAAAATGAATTTACAAATATAAATAACAATGTATACACATATAAGAAACACCCCGTATGGCAAACACTTGGTATAAAATATTCAAACTTGGCAGCTGATACCAGTGTGATTGACAATTTGTTAATTGAATAATTCAATTATCAAACAACGAAAGAGCAAGAGTGAGTAACAAAATAAGATACCGCTTCATAAGTGTCAAACAAGGATAGAATATAAAAGTATAAAATCAAAAAAACTCACCCCTGGGTGAATGAACAATAAAATTATATGCACCAAACTGTAGATGACATCAGATGGAACACAATGATACCAAAAACCAAAATTAGAATGCTTTTAGTAGCAAATGACATTACGGACCCTATAAAGAAACGAGCGGTGTTTTTGAGTGTGTGTGGAGCAAAGATGTACGCAATCATCTGTTCTCTTGTGTTCCCCGGCAGTCCCACTACTAAACCATACAACGAGCTAATCGAACTCGTTAAAGCTCATTTTTCGCCCAAACCATCTGAAATCTTCCAGAGATTTTTATTTTATCAAAGAAATCAACCGTTGGGGGAAAATGTGGGCACATTCATTGCAGAATTACGGAAGTTTTCTGAACACTGTAATTTTGGCAGCTCTCTAGATGTCATGCTCCGTGACAGATTGGTATGTGGTCTGAAAGACGAAGCTCTTCAGCGTCGATAACTTGCCGAAACTTCCCTGACCTTTGCTCAAGCTCAAGAAAAGGCCCAGGCAACAGAAACTGCTAGTTCTCATGTGAAAGAGATTGGAGGTTCAGGAACTGTGTTAGTTATGCCTCTATATAAGAAACAGTATCGAAATCAAAAGACTTTCCTCAAAGTGCAATCTGAGACACAACCGAAGTGTTCTGGTTGTGAAGGCAACCATCCAAGAGCACAGTGCAAATTTTAGGATGCTGAATGTCATGCCTGCAAAAAGAGGGGCCACATTCAAAAAGCCCACCGTAATTAACTTGCTGCTAATAGAACAGTGCACGAACAAAAATTAGAGAACAATGATACTCATATCGTGGAAACAACCGAGAGCTCAGATGCTTTCCATTTGAAGTATGAGTGTCTTAACAACGTAGAGACACAAAGTTTGAAAACAACTGTCTTTATTAACGGCATGCCATGTGTTATGGAAGTAGATTCGGGAGCTAAAGTATCCATCATCGACAAAAGTACGTTTGAGCATCTACATCCTCATGAAGCTCCACTGCTAGGGAGATCCCCTTTTGTCGTCAAGGACTATAATAAACAGCCAGTGGAAATTTTGGGTCCGTACAAGGCTAAGGTTAAATATAACTCGTTTGATGGAGAACTCCCACTCCTAGTTGCTAAGGAGCGACGTCCGGGGCTGTTGGGACTGAATTGGTTCGAATCACTGGGAATACGAGTTACAGGCATTCATAGTATTCAACATACGATTTTAGATGATGTCCTCAGCGAATTCTCTGATCTTTTCAAGGAAGAATTGAGAAGTTTTAAAAGTGAGCCTATTAAATTGAATTTAGATCCTGCAGTTCGCCCAATTCAATTAAAGGCTAGAAATGTACTATTTGCCCTAAGACCTAAAATTGAGAAGGAATTACAAAGACTACAAGATCAAGGAATCTTTGAACCAGTTGGTTATTCAAATTGGGCAACTCCAGTAGTTCCTGTCCTGAAATCTAATGGTGAAATTAGATTGTGTGGTGACTACAAATGTACAGTCAACAAGGCATTGGGTACTCATCCATATCCAGTACCTGCAGTAACTTGCAGAATTAACAGGAAGCCGATACTTCATTAAACTTGATTTGTCCCAGGCTTACTTACAATTAGTAGTAGATGAACCTTCTGCTATGGCACAAACCATTGTGACACACCGTG
Organism: Dromius quadrimaculatus; assembly: GCA_963989225.1. Taxonomy (NCBI): domain Eukaryota; kingdom Metazoa; phylum Arthropoda; class Insecta; order Coleoptera; family Carabidae; genus Dromius; species Dromius quadrimaculatus. The sequence goes on along the minus strand of OZ022325.1, from coordinate 37,100,146 downwards.
GAGCATTTAAATGCAACTGCCTCCAGTTTGGAATTTCTACGGCTCCAGGAATATTCCAACGGTTCATTGAGACACTGCTCTCAAATATACCAGGAGTGTTACCCTATTTTGACGATGTATTAATCAAGAATGCAACACTTGAAGATCTGGCCGAGCAATTTCAAGAAGTTATTAATCGGTTTTCCAAAGCTGGATTACGCCTAAATCGTGAGAAATGTATCATTGGTGCTACTCAAATTGAATTTTTGGGCTATGAAATCAACGAGAAGGGCATCAAACCTACGAAAGATAAAGTAAAAGCCATTCAAGATGCCCCTACTCCTACTAAAAAAGAGGAACATCAAGCATTTTTGGGCCTATTGAACTTTTATCACGTGTTTTTGCAAGATAAAACAACAATTGCAGAACCTCTTCATCGTTTGTTCGACAGGGAAGCAACATGGGAATGGAAGAAAAACCATGAGGAAGCTTTTAAGAAAGTAAAGAAACTCCTTCCAGACTATTCCCTTCTTGTACATTTTGATGAAAAGAAAGCCATTATCCTGACATGTGATGCTTCCCAGTATGGCATTGGCGCTGTACTGAGTCACAAGCTATCTGAGGGGGTAGAAGCACCAGTGGCCTTTTATTCAAGAACAATGAATCCAACTGAACGCCGATACGCCCAGATAGACAAAGAAGCTTTGGCAATAATTCAAGGGGTTAGGAAGTTCCACAACTATTTATATGGGTAGAAATTCGGAATAAGAACAGATCACAAGCCTCTATTAGGATTGTTAGCTAGCGACAAGCCCACACCAATCATGCTGTCTCCAAGAATGCAGCGATGGTCACTAACGCTTAGCTCATATGATTATCATCTGGTATACTTTCCAGGTAAGTCAATCTCAAATGCAGACGGACTAAGTCGTCTGCCTGACCCTCAGATGGTAGATTACGATGCTTCCCTCAACGAAGTATTACTCCTTGAGGCTTTAGACAAGTCTCCTCTCTGAGCAAGAGAGATTGCTCGTATGACCACCCAGGATCCTGTCTTGGCTCGAGTGCTTAACTGGGCTTTGAAGGAGTGGCCAACAGAATATCCAAACTCAGATTTTGCACCTTATTTCCAACGACGGCATCGTTCGAACAAAACGCCTTGCGAGAAGTTACATGTGGGGGCCAAGTATGGACAAACGGATTGAAGAAACAGTAAATGGGTGCGATATTTGCCAGCAAACCAGACATGCTTCTCCGAAGACAACTGGATCGTGGGAATGTACAAAAAAGCCATGGTCAAGACTCCACATCGACCATGCCGGACCATTCCAAGGATCTTTGTTTCTGATTGTTGTAGATTCTTACTCTAAATGGCTAGAGGTTGTTAAAGTGCCATCAACAGACTTGGCATGTGCTATTTAAGCTTTGAGAAAGCTTTTTAGCACACATGGCATCCCTGATACCATAGTATCGGATAACGGAACAGGATTTACGTCATCTGAATTCGCAGAGTTTCTTAACAGAAATGGAATCTATCACGTTCTGATAGCTCCCAGGCATCGTGCATCAAACGGGCAAGCAGAGCGCATGGTGGAGACCACAAAAGACTCGCTCCGAAGAATTGTTACTGAAAATTGGAACTCCAGACTGGCATCATTTCTATTAGCACAGCATGCAACACCTAATACTACTACTAATGTCTCTCCAGCTGAGCTGTCAATGAAACGACGGTTGAAGACCTGCCTGGACAGACTACATCCAGATTTTTCCGAATCTAGCTCAAATAAAAAACAATCTAACTCTAGTAGATAAAATGGTTGACGCTGACTGGATATGTAAATAATGTAAGATATATATTCTTGGGATTTCAGTCAATATTTTAATTTTATTTCTTTTCTGCTTTACAGTTTCGGCTGCACCTCAGCCATCCTCAAAAGCGGAATGAATTATTGTTCAAAAAATTGAAGTTATACATATGTTAAAATTGATATTAATATTAATTTAGCGGAAAAAAGAGAAATTTTCTCCTGTCCTTTGCCACACCCGACATCTATGGAAGGCTATCAATTTTAACATATGTATAACTTCAATTTTTTAAACAATAATTCATTTCGCTTTTGAGGATGGCTGAGGTGCAGCCGAAACTGTAAAGCAGAAAAGAAATATAATTAAAATATTGACTGAAATCCCAAGAATATATATCTTACATTATAATCTAACTCTAGGCTTCGAATGTTTGCTCCCCTAGATTCTGTGTATGCCCTAGGATTTCATCCTCATGACAAATGGGTACCAGCAACTGTAACAGAAGTTATTGGCCCTACTATGTACAAGATTTTGGCAAACTGAGATCTTGTATGGAAAAAACATATTGACCAGCTAAGACGTTCCTCAGCATATGACAGATCCTGGGGTTGATGATTTTCCATCATATCCAATCAATGATTCAACACCCTCACCGCTGATGTCAGAAGCAGTAGGAAATCAGGAAGGATCAGTTTCAGCAGGTAGTAATGAAGAACCAGGACCAATAGAGGGGAACATTGATTCAGGAACAGATAGCTCATTCAGTACTGCACCTGCAGGAAATACACCAGTCCCAGATGTTGCAAGTACTTCCCCAGCAAGATCAGTCAGAACTAAATGTCCACCTACCTCGCTTAGGGACTACACTACTTAGGGGGGAAAGAATGTTGTGTATCAGTATTTAAATCAATTATGATGATGGTTGGGAGGCAACAGGAAAGGAGGTCTTGTTTATTATTATGACGTTTTGATATGTAATCAAAAGTCAGTTCAACTTGTATTTAAATAAAGTTATTCCTTGAGTTATCTAGAGAGTATCATTAGCACAAATATAAACTCTTGCGGAAACATAATAAGAACACTGTAGAACAACAACCAAAGTTAGATAGAACAGAGACAAGATGTAACGACAATATCAAGCAGCAGCATATATCAAGTTAATCTCTCACAATAAAATAGTTTTTATACAAACACCATTAAAAGTACGACTTTTAATGGTTACTTAGCGTATTAAAAATAACAATTTATGACATTGTTATTACTTTTAACACGTTATCATTAGCGACGTGTTAAAAGTGATTCACTTCTAACACTGATATATAATGTTTGCTTATATCTTGATTGTTCTTTAGGTCCAACATAGTTTTTCACATACAGAGTAATTCGACCATAATGTTGACGATTTCCATAACTTGGGTTTCACCTCAAAGTACGCCAAAAAACAGTCTCATAATATCCACCGGAAACATTTTTATCATCGCACCATTTTAAAAAACGTCCGTAGGCGATCTCGTACTGTTGCCTCGACTTCGAAGGTGATAGATAATGACAATTCCTAGTAGCTGCTCCCTATTTTTCAGCAGGAATTAAATCATTTTATTGACTATCCATTTCATTCAAAATAATATGTCAAACTGTGTAAATAACAACAAAACATTGGTTGCTATCAAGGAGTACGTGGTTGCTATATAAATGACAGTTCATTTAATATGTCATATTTGTATTAATTTTTACTAACTTCGCATTATTATAACTATCAATAGTGTTTGTATAAAAGTGATTTTATTTTGTTCTAAAGGTTGCGCCACTCCGCTGCGCGTCGTCTCCTAAACTTCCCTTGTCACGAAATAAAATGACACTTTTATAGTGTTGCCACAAGACAAGACAAGACAAGACTTGAGTTGAGTCTTGTCTTGGTCTTGAGCAAGTCTTGCAGAACATAGTCTTGTCTTGGTCTTGACAAGACAAGACTTGAAGCGAGTCTTGTCTTGGTCGAGAGTCTTGACAAGAGTCTTGTTTTGAATTTTTTTAAATAATTTTTTCTAATTTATATAGTGCATTGGAAACTGATAGCATTAATTAAATCGAAATTCGAGAAGATATCATCAGGAATGGGCATTTACGAGTGAAATTCTGATTTTGATATATTTCCAAAGAATAAATTTTTCATATCTGGATTCAAAATAGTATATTATATAACGAGGGACTCAAGTGCTTGATTTAATCCTGAGGGTGGAGTTTATTGCACGAGACGGAGTCGAGGGCAATACTCACCTGAGGGATTAAAGGCACTTGAGTCATGTGTTATCTACGCTATTTTTCGCATTACCGTATTTCATTGAATCACAATAGTCTAAAAGCAGATTAATTAATCTTACAATTTTGACAAGAACAAACTTGATTCAAAAATGTTGACTAAATTCACCATAGTAACAAGGCTGGCTACAACAGTTGTTAAATAAATAAACTTGCTGTCAAAAAGATGATTGAGAAATTTGATATTGATAAGGTTGCGGAAGAGGTAACTGTAGAATTATTTTTCCAAAAATCTATAAAATTTACAAACAACAGTACGATGCATTCCCAAAATTGTGTTACTTGCGATAATGCTAATATAAATCATCAATAATATAGATTTGAATTATAATGAAAAAATTCAATTAACATTTAGGTAAGTACTTTGATTATTTAGTCGTCATAGAAAAAATTGTTTATTTGACTTTAGTCTCTTGGTATTATGGATCATTTTAGATCCCTCGGGACTAAACTCAAACTTAAGTCCCTAAATGAGGCATTAAATTCGTCTTTTACTCCCGGGAGTGCGAAAAGATTATAAGAACATCATAAAAAAAGTTTTCTCTAGCTTTTGTTCGAACATGTTACATATTCCACGTTAAAATTATATTATTATATAATGTGAAAAGTCGGCCAAGTGCGAGTTGAACTAGCACGCGGAAGGTTCTGTACCACCAAACGATATTTATATTACTATTTTTTTTGAAAATCATCTAGTTAAGGCTGAAGCAATATGTTGTTACTCGTAAAGATCTGTATGGGGATCCCATATATTTACCTTATTTTTATTATTTGTTGCCATAGTGGTCATAGTAATACATATTCTGTGAAATCTCAAGAGTCTACCTATTTACACCCTTTGGGTACGGAGTCCTAAAAAAGGGTTCTTCACGTGACATATTTTAGATGGCCATGTTGTCTGAATATTATGATAAAAGAGCTATCAATCCTCAACAACTTACCCAAATACTCACATCATAAATCATAGTTTTGAATATTGAATCAACTTTTATAATAATTGCAAGTATATCATAACTTGGATTTCAAATATTTCATATTGATACAGTTATTGTTTCGCCATCAATAAGATCAAAATATTTCATGAATACTCAACTGAATCTGAAAAAATGTTACTGAAATGAAGAATAGATGATGTTGAAACATTGAAGAAATAATGCAATATGTAAGTGTTAGTTACAACCGCTTAAAAAATTCTTTAAAAAAAAAGCAGTCACTCCACTTCCAAGAACATTTTTTGGAAAGGGTTGAAGAAAAGCCAATCTCGGCAAACATCCCTGACCAAGCCGTAGGAGATTTGAAGAAACGAAGGGTCGTAATTTCAAACAAATTCATAAAGAAGCAAACGTTTGGAATATATAGACAAACATTTGCTGTCCCATGGTCAAGGTCACATACTTCTTATCCCCTTTTTGCGATGAACAATAGGGATGAGAACTAATGTATTGCAGATGTCTTAATTTTCACAACACACAAAAATGTGTAAGGCCTAAATTTATAAATACCTATAAAGAAATATCTATTTATGGATGGATGTCTACATTCTTTTATTTGTTGTGATTGAAGTTTAACTTTGTGTTTCGAGATAATATTTAATGTAGACAGTACAAAAATTGGTGTGATTTCAGTGTTTAAAGACATGAGACTGAATATTGCTATATGATCTCGTTTTAGGGGCTGTAGTCGAAGTTTTTCCGAGACCCTTCTCAAGTACTGTCCGCGCAAGATAACTTGGCAGTCCTGGGGTGTAAACTTTTAGGGATGATATAAGTAAAATCAACAAAAACCATAGGCGTGCCCAAAAAAATTGTATGAATAATAATAAATTGCACTTGTTATTGGTGATTGGAAAATCCAATCCAAATCTCTGTTATATCTATACTTGTTCAGGGGAATGTTATGAAGTCTATAAATTTTTACTTATCAATAGGTACTTTTTTTGTCATTAGCTTTAAGATTTTATATCTCTTCTGGGATTATCTAATTTGTTTGTGTGAAGGGCACTGAAAATCATCTTGCAGAATGTTAATTTGAAATTATTGTAACAAAATCATTTGTACGTTTCATGTTTTAGCGTAAAAAAATATTTTCACATGAAATTTTTTTATTGTCTACACCAATGGACAGACAGACTCAAATGTACCTCATTGATCATTTATGATGCATTCTCTCTGCTGCCCTATCCCTCTAACCACCAAATTTAGCAATAAATGGTTGTAAAAGTAGGACTCACTATATTGCGTAGTGCGGTACTTAAGCAAAAGTTTGAGTTTGACACAGCGCATCGTAAGCATACTGGATCGCATTACATTCTTCCCGACTGCCAAGATATCTTGCGCGGACAGTAGGTGATTTGAGACCCACCAAGATGCTAATAAATTTCAAGAAAACACGGAAAATATTTCAAAAGCTGAAGTTAATGTGTATTGTCTTCAAATGTCAAGAGCATCATATCGAAGTTCAATAATTGTATTTGATCATTTGCAAAATAAACAAAATTTAATGTCTCATTACACAAATAATGATACATGAAAAAAAGTCTAGACTTATCTTGAATAAACGTCAAACACAATTCTCCACAGCTACGATGCAATCAAATGTAGATGAATGTATTCAATATATTCCATTCAAATTCATAAAAAAGAATAAAGTATTGCTAACAATTTCCAATTTCCAATAGAATGTGAGGATTGCAAACAATACACTAAATCATCATACTTTTGCAATAAATCAGTACTGGTATTCGAATCAGATTGAGTCAATTTATTTATTTTCTCAGTATATTTTTAGTATCTAGTTACTTGCCTCGTTGTTTTTTTTATATCATTGTTTTCTGAAGAAGATCTTTGGTCAAAGGATCAAAACGTCAAAGTTTCACATAAAATATACGAGTTCAAAATCAAAAGTTGTATTTTTTGCTGTTTTCAATCCAAAGTATTCAAAAACATATGACAAATATCTCAAGTTCCAATATGATGTGATTGGCTACGTACAGAAATTCATTCCATCAAAAACCAGAATAAAAAATTCAGATTAGAGATTAAAATTTTGTGGAAATAAAGCAGGCAATTTTAGTCAAGAGTCTTGTACAAGACTTCAAGACTTTCTTGTCAAGACTCAAGGTGCGTCTTGTCTCGTCTTGTGGTCTTGAGGCAAGACTAAATGAAGGTCTTGTCTTGGCAAGACCAAGACAAGACGGGACGAGACCAAGACTAGTCTTGAGTCTTGCGGCAACACTACACTTTTAACACTTATATCATAAAGAATTATTTTATACAGACACTATTGAAAGTACGACTTTTAATGATTGCTTAGCGTATTAAAAATGTGAATCACTTTTAACACTAATATATAATGTTTGCTTAATCTTGATTGTTCTTTATTTTCAACATAGTTTTTACATACGGAGTAATTCGACCATAACGTTAACGACTTCCACAACTTCACGGAAAAAAACTTTTTGATGAATATAGCTCAATTGTGATATCAATGAGCACAAACACGGTTAATTATTAGAACAGCAACTAAGTGTTGTAATAGTAACCAAAATTTTGCCATAGTTCTTTTATGTTAATTCTTACCACAATTTTGCGATATAATCTCGGATATAAAATATACAATAAATATTGTGGTAAAAAATACAACATAATTTCGAAAGTAATTACTACGTGAGATTGATAATATTACCTCAATATATTGTATGAATTGACATAACATTTAGTTTAATTTAATAACGTGAATTAAAAAATTACTTACCTGGGTACCTATTCCAATACAACTTATCGACTTAACAAGGTCTTGATAATTCTGTATGAACTAGTAAGTTATCAAAATCTTGCTAAGTTTATCAAGTTGATAAGTTGAATTAGAATAGGTACCCAGAGCAATAATTTAATTACCCTAAAATGTAATACATAGTGCATTTCTTGATATGAACAAAATGAATTATTCAAATTTCCAAATCTTGTGTCTCACAGTACGTTTAATTATAGTTATAAATATGAACAATCCGAATGAATATATAATTTTATTTGTACAATAAATGCAGTGAAAGTAACGAGAATTGAATATTTATTCATAAGAAGATTTAGGCGTAGAAACGAACAGTTCTCATCATCTTCTTTGTTTCAAATTTATACCTTCTTATGCCAATAGAATTTGTCAGATGTGTTCTCAATTCAGATGATAAGTTTCCAAACACTTCACTATCCATATCATTTTCTGTAATGAATAATAAAAATTACTAACATCTAATTCCTGAAGTTGATAGATTTTTTTTGAATTAACTATGCTATATTATTAACAAAACTACATACATAGTAATAGAATGTTCAAAATCAAATTGATATAGATCATCTTTTAAAATAGGCACTAGTGTTCTAAGATTTCACTAGAATAATTTGCTCTCGACAAATCTATCTGCCATATTTTAATATAATATTTTCTTGTTTCCTCATATTGAGATCACACGTTTCACCTATTCAAGATCTAAAGTTTGAATGCCAAGCCAGGACAAGCCAACAAATAAATCTTGCATGTCCAAACTTGCAGTAACACTAAAACAAAATTGCGGTAAATTCAACATTTTGATAGTGTAAATATTGGGAGTTACACTTATTGTGGTAAATTCCGCATACAATTCTGGTTTTATATGTAGTTGTATTTTTAACAACTAATATTGCACCACAACTTACTATGTTCATAAATTACTGATTAACTTATTTTAGTTCCTTAAACCACAGCATATTCATTGCAAAAATTAGGTATTGGTAACAATTAATTTTATAAAATATACCAAAAGTTCTTGGAATTACTGCATTAAATATGTAATAATGTAGCATAAGAAAAATACAATATCGTTGAAGTTAAAAACGCCTATAAATTTTTTTCCGTGTTGGATTCCTCCTCAAAGTACGCCAAAAAAACAGTCTCATAATATTTACTAGAAACATTTTATCTTCGCACCATTTCAAAAAAAGGCCGTAGACGATCTCGTATTGTTGCCTCGACTTCGAAGGTAATAGATAATGAACAGTTCTAGTAGCTGCTCCGTCAATTTCAGCTGGAATTAATTTATATTCTTGACTATCCATTTCATTCAAAATATCTGTCAAACTGTGTAAATAACAACAAAACATTGGTTGCTATCAAGGAGTACGTGGTTGCTATATAAATGACAGCTCATTTAATATGTCATAATTTGTATAAATTTTTACCAATCTCGCATTATTATAACTAACAATAGTGTTTGTCAGTTTGAATAAAAAATAGTGTATGAAATTCGTGTTAAAAGTGAATTTATTCTGTTCCAAAGGTTACGCCACTCCGCTGCGCGTCGTGTCCTAAACTTCCTTTGTCACAAAATAAAATGATACTTCTAACACTTGTATCATAAATAACTATTCTAAATGAAGAACATTTTATCTACCTATCAGTTATGTTGTTATGTGTTATGTAAGCATATCTGTCAGAGAATAGAGAATATAATTCTACGAGTCTATCAGATTCTACGTTTATTAAATAAGCGCTACATGGTGTCAGGTGTGAAGCATCTTTATTAAGTATTTTCTAATTGTAATACTATAACGCTCCGGAAAAAATGAAATTCTCCGGAAATATGTCTGTGAACTGGAAGAAATTTAAACAGAAGCTAGAAATATTTATGGTAGCAGTAGGGCAGTCTAAAGCAGATGACAGTACAAAAATAGCAATACTTTTGAATTTGATCGGCGATGAAGATATTGAGCTGTATAATACCTTCAGATGGGAATCAGAGACGACTCAAGAGTCTTATAAGGAGAATCTAAAGAAGTTTGAAGAATATTTCAATCCGAAAAAAAGTACATTATTTGAACATTATAATTTCTTTAACGCCCAGCAACAAGAAGGACAAACTGTGGACTCATACATGTTCTGGCCCTTTGGACAGGCACTATGGAAGAACTAGAAATATTTCATACAGCATTAAATCTCTTACATAACAACATATCTTTTACCTTAGAGACAGAAATAAATGAACAAGTGAACTTTTAAGATATTAGAATTATTAGATCACAACATGGTTGCAATTTTAATATCTAATCTACCGCAAGCCAACTCAAACCATAGACTCAATAATCAATAATTCCAATCATTGCAAAGAACACAAGTTGGCAGTTTTCAAGTCACACATTCATAGAATGTTGTCATACGACTTAAATGTGTCAGATATCGAAAATGAAACTGAAATTCTGAAACAAATGGCCGTAAAAAATAGTTTTCATCCAAAGATTGTTGATAACCTAATACACAAAAGGAAACAAAACATTCTCTTAAAAACAGCTTATAACGGTTTAAACAATGAAAAAAACCCACCTTTGCGTATTAGCTTACCGTTTTCAGGAAATATAAATTATAAAATAAGAGAAATATTTAAACAATATAATATTGATCTTGTGTTCAAATCGATGACATGCCTTGGTAAAGAGTTGTGTACAAAAATTGACAGGACGCCACAGCTTGAAAGTCGGGGGTCTATCGGTCTAGGGTAAAGGAACATGTGCGCTGTATCAAAAATAATAACAACCAATCTAGTTTTGCAGAACATATATTAGATACAGGACATGATTTTAACATTGATAACAACGTAGAAATATTACACATTATGAACAATGGAAAAGCACTTGACTTTTTAGAAAACTTAGAAATAAAAAGATCTATTGCAGCAAACAGAGCGCTAAATTTGAATGACCAGTTGAATTTGAAAAATAGCACGCTTCTGGAAATTTTATTGAATTTTGGCGCTGCGACAGGATTTCCCCGTCATCCACCAGTAGAATAGTGTTTTTTCGAAAAATTTTTTGCACAATCGTGCGTATTCAAGGCTAGGATCCAGATATAAAAAAATTGAAACATATTTCAATACAATCTTTACATAGTGGTTTATTCTTATATATGTCCAGTCGACGTAGCTTTTCTTCTGTAGTTGTATAGTGTAAGTATTTTTTGAATATTTTATTATTATTTCATGTAATTTTTGTGCATTGCTGTAGATTTACAAAAAATTTGTATGTGACCGTTTTTCGTTTCATGTAGTCTAACCGGCTCTGATGATGATTCTTTAAAGAATCGAAACCGATCAGCAATTCAAGCAAAAATAGAACAGTGTGGACAAGACTTTCTCAATTTTTTGTTGAAAACCTTACCATCCTTCATTCATTTCTACACTTGATCGTTTCCCCTCTTTCAATAATGAATCTATTGACGCTGATCATGGTCATATACAAAATAATTCTGAGTCCAAGATAACTCAACAAAATGTTTCCGATGATAATTATACAACTAGATTCGGTACAGTTATCAAAAAGCCTGTTCGATTTTTTAATTAGGTTATGCATGATGTGAACTTGAATAAAGGAGATGTTGTATATTTAATCTAGTATTCTCCATTGTTTAGGGTTACAAAAATAGGCTGTTATGTTGTTATGTGTTATTTGAACATATCTGTCAGAAAATAAAGAATACAATTCCACGAGTCTACCAGATTCTACGTTTATCAACTAGACGCTACAGTTTCAATTTTTCTAACCCCCAATAAAATACTGCTTAGCTCCGCTACTGTCCGATGTGTTACATCCAATTCAATTGCACTCGTCAGCTGTGTTGCTATGCGATGCACGGTGTCAATGTCCTTTCTCCAACCTCCGAGAGTTTTTAGTATTTATGTGCACTGTGCAAATTCTCCTCTCCTGTTTCCTCTTTCCCTCGAGCCTCCATGGGGAGTGTTTAGAATTGCGTGGTTTTCTATCTAATATCAGATGAATCAACAGTGAGCTCACACGTTCAGAAAATAAACGACAGGAATTTCTATTGATTATCTATTTTCGTCCTCACTAATATAATTCAGTATATAGGACTGGTTCCATAACTAGAATCGATATTATCATAGGAATAAAGTGAGTTTACACATTTTTATCAACACAGTGCAGAAAATTATCATCAGCAGGCAATATAAGAGTTCATAAATAACGGAGAAGTGTGATCCAGATTCATAGAAAATCTAATGATACACAATTCAATCATCGCTCAAGAATTGCTGTGAAACAAGAAAAAGTTATCATGAAATCGTGGACAAACTTCCAATATCCTCGAAACATTCCTAGCTATTTGAAATAAGAAGAAATGTGAGTAGCTAAATTTGAACTACTTCACATTCACACTTTATTTTAAATGGTACTCAAATCTTGTCTTTCTGTTATTCACTTTTTCTATAAGGATAAATACAGTTTTTGAAGTTTATCTCGTATACAGACGACTCAAAAACAGAACCATGAATCCAGTGCATGATTGTAATTTGTTGAGTGTATTTTGAGTTGCTCTCAGTCCTCTCATTTATATTTCAACTTCGATAAGAGTGGAATTATAAGCCACTTGGCCAGAAACTATGGTTATGTTTTTTTATCACAAAGTAATTGTTAAACTTGGAGTATTTCAATTCAGAGATCATCATATTTTATTCGATTAGCAACTAACATTCGACGACCACATAGTCTATATTGTCAAAACGTACGAGATATATTGAATATCTAATTTTGAACTAACAAGTTCAGAATCTATTGACTCAGCTCTGCATCGATTTTTCTACGCATTTTCTTGATTTAAACTAGAATATTATCTCCGAATAAACCAAACAATATATTATGAATATGTCGGTACGTATATGTGTTCGCTCGCAAATTTCAAAAACCGTTGGACGTAAAATGTTGAAATTTTGTATTTAAAACTGGTCCAGGGTCTAGTTGTGCACCTTACATTATGGCTACAATCATCCATACCGAAAGTGCACTTCACTCGAAACTTTTTTCGAATTTATCGCATAAATCCAAAATGGTTGGCCGTAGGATATTAAAATTCAGTGTTTGAAATTACTGTAGCGTCTTGATGATCATCTTATATATTTTTGTACCAATCGACTGAGCCGAAAGTGCTTCTTCTTCTTCTTTGGCGCTATAGACTGTAAAAGTGCCTGGCCTGGTCTATCTGTCTCCTCCAATGTCACTTGTCCCCAGTATATCTCATTCTCGTCTTTTTCATATCCTTGGCTACGCTAGTTCTCTATCTATTACTTGGTCTGCCCCTTTGTCTGCTTCCTTGTGGAATATATATATATATATATATATATATATATATATAAAATTTAGCGCTGCAGGCAAAGTAGGCCCATGGCTTCTGTTACAATTTTTCGCCATTTTTTATGGTCCTGTGCTGATCGCTTGAAGTTCGTTATCTCTAGTGTTTCTAAGTCCTTTTTTACCGCGTCATACCACCTCTCCTTTGGTCTTCCTCTTCCTCTGGTAGTCTCAGCACATGCCCTAGCCACCGTAACCTTTATGCTCTAGCCACTTCCACTATTCCAGGCTCACTATAGAGTTCCATAAGCACGATATTAGTTCGTCTTAACCACACATCCCCCTCTTTTTTACCAACATAAATCTTCCGCAGAATTTGTCCCTTTCACGCTTCTAGTTTATTTTGCATAGTCTTGTTTAGCACTCACATTTTACTACCGTACAGTACCACTAGTCTTATAATAGTTTTATACAACCACTTTTTTGCACTTCTTGACACACTTTTGGATTTCAATAGTTTCCGCTTAGCTCTCGCAATTCTGTTTTCTTTCGTTATCCGTGTTATAATATTCCGCTCTTCGCTATTGTTGTTTGTTACTGTAACACCTAAGTAAACAAAGTTCTTAACTTTCTCGAATATATAAGTTTTACCTCCTCCAACCTGTATTTTAAGAGACTTTTCTTGTGTTTCTTGATGATCCGACTCTATCTTCATGTATTGGGTTTTGTCCTCGTTTATTCTCAATCCCATTTCTTTCGCCTTTTGGACTAAACGTTTGAATACCTCCTTTAGTTCTGTTTTTGTTCTGGTTATTAACGTTATGTCGTCTGCAAACGCTAAACATTGGTGTTCTAGTTGAAAAATGGTTCCTTTTGTGTTGATTCTGCTTTTCCTTATAACCCATTATAGCGCCAAGTTGAACAGGACGGGTGATATTGGGTCTCCTTGCCGCAATCCTCTGTTTAGATCGAAGCTCTCTGATGTTTCTCCATCCATCAGGATTCTGCATTTTGTCTCTTCATGGGTCATCTTAATTAATCTCATCAATTTTTTTGGTATTTCTAGTTCTGCGAGTGCTTTATACACTTAATGTTTATTTATTGTGTCATATGCTTGTTCGAAATCTATGAACAACATTTGCAGGCTCAGATTGTGTTCATAACTATTCGCTATGGTTTGTTTCAGTGCAAATATTTGATCCGTAGTTGATCTGTTCGGTCTGAAACCAGCTTGATATTCTCCTAGGGTTTTGTCCGCTTGTTTCTGTATTCTATTTTTTAAACATCCTGCTGAAATTGTGTACTCCACGTCTCATAGTGCTATACCTCTGTAATTCTGGCATTTCAGTCTGTCCCCCTTTTTATAAATGGGGCATATTAGTGCTTCCTTCCATCTCACAGGCATACGTTCAGTCCGCTATATATCCTCTATTATTTCCATAATGTACTGGATTACTTCGTCTCCTGCATTTTTGTATATCTCTGATGTTATTCCGTTTATTCCTGGACTTTTATTATTTTTCAACTGGTTCATTATTTCTCGAATTTTATTTATGTCTGGTGGGTTTTGCTCTATACTATTCCCTTCTTGTTGAGTTGTTTCGGTCTCATTTGTAGTTTTTGAAGTCAGATTCCCCTCATTAAGCACTTCCTTGAAATACTCTGCCCATACATGTAGTTTGACCTTTGCTGTCACTGGTTCTCCCTCTTCATTTTCACAGTACACTAGTGGCAGTTGATACTCTGTTCTTTGTTTCTTGGCCTCCTGATAAAAGTTTCTCAACTCCTTGTTTTTAAAATCTTCTTCTAATATTATCATTTTTTCTTCCATCACTTGCCTTTTTTTTTGTCTACACAATTGTTTCCTTCGTCTTTTATGCATGTTGTATTCCAATTTATTTTCATTCGTGGAATATGTTTGTACATTCGTTTAACCTGACGATCTTCGCTTATCCGGTTCAAGTGCCCATACCATCTGAGTTACTGTAGTTTTATGAATGATGATAAGCGGACATCATCATACAGTTTGTATAACTCTGTATTCCTTTTTCGGCGTCATTCATTATTTTCGTGTGTTGAGTCGTATATTTTTCTTGAGATTTGGCGTTCAAATATATCCAATTTCTTGCTGTTTGTCTGATTCATTGTCCATGTCTTCCCTCCATACGATACCACTGATCTCACTAATGTTTTATACAGAGTGATCAAAAATGATTGTCCGTGCCGCCTTGTTCTTATTTTTTTTGCCGCCTGCTTGAGATAGTGACTTGCAAGTGACAGATGACAGTTCCTCTAAAAACACTATTCTAACCTGATGATTTGGTAGAGTAATAATAAGTTTTCAATAATCATTCAATAACACAGCTATTAACTTACTTCCTTGTTTTTTGAATCAGATTATGGATAAATCTGTCATAAAATATGCAAAATATACGCCACTGTGTCCTTCAAATGTAGGTAACGTAGTTATCAAGATAAATAAATTTTTACCAACTTTATTCCATGAAGAAAGTTTTGATCATAATGCAAACTTTTGCTAGTCATGTGACAGACAGTTATTATTGATCACTCTGTACATTCTGATCTTGGTGGTTCTTGATACTACTTCACTTCGAAATAGATTACTGATCGCGTAGTAGCTTCTTGCTCCTGCTGCTATTCTCTTAGCTATATCATCTGATCATTATTTGTTGAGGTTATTAAGGATCCCAAGTATGTGAAATCCGAAATCTGCTCAAAATCTCTTTCTTCTATGGGTTGCAGTGTGCATATAGCCTTGCTTTTTGATACACTCAATATTTTCGTTTTTGCTTTATTGACTATTAGTCCTGATTTTCTTGCTTCGTTTTCTAGTCTAATGAATGCTTTCTAAACTTTCTTTTTGCTTGTTCCAACTATATCCAGTTCGTCTGCGTATCCTAAGATTTGAACTGCTCACGTGAACAGTGTCCCTGTTCACTGGTCCAGGTTTGCCTCCACTACTGCTGTTTGTACAGGTATGTTAAACAACAGTGGGGCCAGTGCATCTCTCTGACGCCCTTCTTTCACCACGAATTGGTCTGATATTATATTGTTATATTTGACTACAGCTTTTGTTTTTCTCATAGTCACTCTCGTCAGATCAATAATTTTTTTTGGTATATCCATCTCTTTCATTACCTTATATAGATTCTCTCTATTTATACTGTTATATGCTGCTTTAAAATCCACAAACATATGCCATAAGCCGAAAGTGCACTTTATACAAAAGAAATCCAAATTTTCCGCATGAATTTAAAACAATCAGTAGCAGAATATTGGAATTTTATATTAAGCAGCTGTATAAAATCAAGTTGTGCACCTCGCATCATGATTGCTATCGTCTGTACCGAAAGTGCAATTTTCACTTTTAATACCACAAGAGCATTGAATATTACCAATAATTTTTTCGGGCTCACGAATACGAGTCGCAGATGAGGGCATATTTCCAAAGGGCAACAAATGCATGAGTGAGCTACGGGATGAAATTACCAGGAAATATTCGATTGCACGAGTGATATTCGGAAAGAATATTGCCCAACGAAATAAATTGATAATTAATCCAATTCGATGTATCATTTTGAGATCTCAGTTGCTAGGATAGTGAAAAAAAACTATAGCTGTCATAGAAAACAAATAAATTATCATTTATTGGGGTGTATTCTATAACACGCCTGTTTAATTTTTGTAATATTTTGTAAGCTAATATTTGACACATCTGTGAAGATTCTGAAAATCAACAATCCTGTTAAATGGCAGTTTGAAGTGAGCAACTTAACGTTGAAAAAGATACGTCTTAACTAATTTTTTGTGCGCGTAACAACTGTCATTTTGAATTCACAATCGCTGTTAGAATTGTGAAAATGGAGAATAATAAGTTGAAACAAGGAACAACAAAAAAGCAATTGAGCGCAACGGTAGATATCATGAAAAATAATAAATATTCAACCTACTGTACCAAGGATAAGGCACAATTCGAAGAAAATTGGGAAAGATGGTAGAAATTGAGAGATATGCCCAATACAATGGATGGGCCAAAAAGAACAGGGAGAGAATGGAAATCTGTAAGTAAATGAATTCTGTTGACTTCATCAAAAGCTAAATCGCTTCAGATATATTAAAGAAATATAATAAATGTTATAATTAATACTTTGGAAAGAGCTGTACTTGAATAACTTATCAACATCTTTGATTTGATTAAATTTGCGAAATTATCAACATATAGCTTGGTCGTTTTAGTCCCAGAACATACAGCGACAGGACCTTGTGGTCTGGTCGTTGTGATGTGTTGCGCTATTTCATATGAGAGCGGTCAAACGGACTTGATAACCCGTCAAATCCCAAATCATATGAAACAAAGCAATATACTACAGTGACCGTGTTTGTAGGTATTCGATCCGAATTTGAAATATTTCAATATCAAATGAACAATATCAGGAGTTTTTCATTAGTTCAAAAGAAGGAAACTCTTATTTTTGTATTTATTATTTTTAATATGCGATCTTTGTCACTCAAGGTACTTGCTGATTTAAAAACTAATACTAGAAGGCATGCATGTCAAGTTTATTTGAATATAACAGGAACTGGTGTTGGCCCCTCAAAAACAAAACCTTTCAGGCACTTAGGGTCAGTTTCACCAACGCTAGTTAAATTTATCCAAAGGTTATTTTATACGAAAAGTATTGTTGATACAATTGTAATCATAGTTACTGACTCAAAATAACCCTTTGATAAATTTAACTGTGTTTGGTGAAACTGGACCTCAATGATTGGGAATAAAGGATTCCTAACATTATAAACCTGGCAGTGATCGAAGGCCTGAAAGATATCTTTGAACCTGGCATGAATATAATAAATGGAACAGATATTAATGAAATGGAAATGATTATACTTAATGAGCCTATAATAGCCCAGAATTGCAATGAAAAGACTCCGAAAGAGAATGCAAATGAAGATCAAATTGCTGAAGATAATCTCTTAAAAACTTTAATATATGGATATAAAAAATGTAAACTGAATTCTACAAGACCAGTATTGGGCCACAATACTGATTTGAAAGGTTTAATGGAAAGTGATAATAACAAGAGCTCTAAATAGGCTAGCAATCATGAAATCTTCAAGAAAATGGAATACTTTACAATATGAATAATCTTTTTAACAATACATCATACATTCATAGAAGTACTGTTACTCAATTATTCTCTGTTATCGCGCTAAGAAATTATTGTGTTTGACACGGTGCATTAAATGCTGCATTTTGCTCTGCATTTTCACTCTTCATTTTGATGCAAAGAAAAGTACACCAAGTCATACACAAAATTAGAATGCAGTATACAAAATTTTGTGTATAACAAGGTTCATTTTTCTTTGGGTCAGAATGGAGAATCAAAATGCAAAGTGAAATGTAGCATTTAATACAGCGTGTCAAATAGCGCTTAGCAATTGAAGATATTTACACAAATTGATTGGAAAGCTGCTGTGCAATTCTGTCTCGTTTTCTTGTTCCTTGAATCAAAAATAAATTATTTTGATAAGTTGAAAAATTTCAATGTTGAAAATACATACGTTTATATTTTAATTTTGCTTTGTGGCTATCGATTTCGGATAAAATCCATCCTCAGGCCGTACAGCTGAAATATACATTTAATATAAATATTTGAAGAATATAGTTTGTTGTACATTTTGAAAAAATTATTATTTGACAGATTTGTTTAATATTTAATTTATGTTATAAATGTTGAAAGATTATATATGGAACGTATGTTGAATCGAGAAAGGAATAAGACTATAGGAAAATACTGAGAAAGGAGAACAGAAGAAATTGGTACCATGTGCTGAATTTAGAAAATGAGGTTATGTGAAAATTTTGAAAATAATTAAATAAGTGCATGCTAGTAAATAATATAATGGAGTAGCTCACCGTCAGTTGATTATGCAGCAGAAAATAAATAGATCATTTTGTTACAGAATGTGTTAATTTTAAAAATGACGAGAGCACTTGAAAATACGTGCTTCAGGATCAAGAAGATGAAATACATTGAAAAATTCAGCGGAAGCTATGTATTGTGTGGTATTCGCTATGTATTAAATGACGGTAAAGTTTTGAAAATATGATTTTCAGGAAAAACAGTTATTTCGTTCAAAATTCTTTCATCTTCAAGTTTTATATGTTTCAATATTTCCATTTTTTCTAGAAGTATGAGTTTTTTATAGTTATTTTCTTTGTGCAAGATGAAAGTATTGTCTATTGTAGATGAATGATTTTCTGTTTTTAGATGAGAACCGAAGGCTGATGTCAGGTTGTTTTTTGTATGTTCTTTATATCTCGTTTCCAATTTTCTAGTTGTCATACCTATGTAGGCGCTATCACAATCATTGCAATTAATTTTTTCGTGTACTTGAAAACAGCGTCTTTTCTGGATAGAAAATGATAAAGAAAAGTGCTACTTTTCTCGTTAGTAACACTTTTCTACTCAAGTACTTAACAACACTTTTCTGCATAGAAACACTTTTTTCCATAGCAACAAACAATACAAACACATTTTTTCATTATCATTACACTTATTAATATTAATTACAAATGTATAATTGTGTAAATTATTAAATGTTGTGCCAGAAGAAGACGCCATCGACTGGAAATCCGAAACTAACAAAGAAGTGCTTGCTCGTTCGTTCGATGCTACTGTTGATGAGACACAAGAAGTTCCAATAGATGAAGGTTACTTACTAACGTTATGCTGACCATTGAAAATTCTTCTTGTCGTATTCATTTCATTCTCGATACTCTCCTCAACGTATCCCTCGGCAACGGTGCTCGAACGCCATCCTCCATGCCTTTTCAACATTTGGATGTCAGCCCCACTCTCTGCAAGTAATGTCGCAGAAGTCCTTCGGAAACAATGTCCGGTGTAATTACTGGCATTTGGAAGTTGTAAATACTCTGCAATTTTTCTTGGTATACTGTAGAAAGTATTAATTCCTACTGGCTGCACAGTACATTTGCCTTTTCGGTAACATACGAAGAACCTACGATGACTAATACTTTTTGGTCGTAAATTCAAATACGTTCGATATAATGCAATTCCATTGACACTTCCAACATCTGATAAGATTGTAAAGACATGTTTTTTCTTTGTTTTTGTATCATGCAATGTGACAACCAAAACAGATCAGTTATCTTCAATGTTGTCAACTTGTAACATACGTAGTTCATCACCTCGACATGCACCATGAAGAGCGAAAATAATTACAACTTTCATGAACAAAAATAAATCATCAGGAGCTTTCGACAAAAACATTATAACATGATCCATCGTCAAAACTTTAGATTTCTCTGCCATATACACTTCATTTTGACGTTTTATATATGCAAACAGCTTTCTTTATACAGAAATGTCCACATTTTCAATAATTTGCAACGTGCTTTTCAACATAGAATACACTGACCTCAATGTTGAGGACTTAAAAGTCTCAGCCTATAAAAATATGAGAATCATGATAAAAATATTAACAAGTTAGACTATAAAACTAACCTTCTCAAAGAAGCAAGCTATTAAAATATCTTCATTGATTCCCTGAACTTTCTTTATTATTCTCCACTGGCAAAATAATTCGTAACATTTTTCGTATTTTTCTTTTGATTTTGTCGGGAGTAAATTTGAGGTTACTTCTGACACAGCTTTTAAAATATCAGCCTGATATCAGGAAACTCTTCTTGATCCATTTCGAAAATTGTTTATTATTCGTCGTTATGATGTTTTTTTGCCATGACCATGTTAACAATAAAAATAGAAAAAACAAATCTGACATAGCTTCTTTGATGAAAACATTTATGTAATGTCAAATTTTAAATTTTCATGTTATTTTTGTATACTTATTCTTGAGTACACGAAAAAATAGCATGTTCAACACGTAAAGAAAAGTAGATTTTCAAGTTCGTGTATAATTAATGCATTCGCTACGCTCGTACATTGATCTTATACACTCACTAGAAAACTCCCTCTTTTCTTTACTTATTAAACAATCTACTATTGTATATACCACTGTGTTCTGTGTTATGAATTTTTAGTTTATTGTTAATAAAAATGTTTGCAAGGGTTGGGTGTGATTTAGATGTGAGTTGTATGTTATGTTTTTGTAGTATACGATTTAATGTGTTGTGTATTTGTTTGTAATATGGAATGGAGATATAGTTTGTATTAGTTTTAAAGTGTTTGTATATTTTTTGTGTGATAATGTTTATTTTTGTATTATTGTATATTATGTTCATGTATTCTTTAGTGTAATTGTTAATGAGTTCAATAGGTGTGATAGTGTCAATAATAATAATAATAATAATATTTATTGTTGGAGATAATTTTGATACATCTCATACAATGGAGGTTGCAACACAACATCAAAGAAAGAAAACCTATAGTTAGTTATAATGTGAACAATTTTTTTATACATATACACATAAAATAGGAAAATAACTGAATTCTTGTATACTTATATAAATAGAGATTTCAGATAAATAACAGATGACATGGGAAAATTAAAAAAAAAAAATTCAATAAAGAATCAGCAAAAAATTAAGCTCAATTTTTAGTAATTAAATTATAATAATTAGGGATTAATTTAATTTGTCACACAAGTTAAATGGTGGTTTACAAAATTAATAAATTATAGATTAGTAGACGCATATATATATATATATATATATATATATATATATATATATATATATATATATATATATATATATATATATATATATATATATATATATATATATATATATATATATATATATATGTTAGATTTGAGGGAAATAAATGAGATAAGCAATTAACCAGATACATGATTTATTATTTGTAGTTCGCATTACACTGAACAAAATAGGAATGAATGAATTGCAATACACCAGACAATAATATACCCCAACAAAACACTTAATAAGCTAACTAATTAGACTATACGCAACAACAACACGTAACAATATCATTCTAATGATAGACTAGATTATTTAATATGCCAATATAACAAACACTTACATAGAGCGGCGCTAACACGGCCATCCTGACAACACAATTCGTCCTCGAATTGAGCATACAATGTTAACTTAAATAGCTAAAATTAAACTTATGGCCGGCCCGATATTCAAGAATTGCACTAGTGCGAAGCGTTCCGCCTTCCAACACTGTAATCAACCTTAAGCTACAGCTACTGTGAAGCGTTCCGCATTCCAACAGTCTCAGCTTGTAAGCAACAATACTGTGAAGCGTTCCGACTTCCAACAGTCAGATAAACAAAAACAACATTACTGCGAAGCGTTCCGCATTCCAACAGTTACAAAATCGAGGAAAATGATACTGCAAAGCGTTACGCATTTCAACAGTGGAGTTAGTATTGCTAAATAAAATGAAATCTCAGTTAGAGCTTTCAGGAAACTCTCCAGGCCATAATCTGATCATGTCTCTTGCCACGATTCTTTTACGATTTGTAACAAGATTTTTCAGTTCCAACCTATCGTTGGGTAAAATTTGTATTACCTTAAACGGCCCCTCATATTTTCCATTTAGTTTTGACAGATGTGAGTTACCCGAAGGATGAAAAAGAAAGTCACCCACTGTAACAGTTTTGTGTGAGCATCTACCTTTGTCAAACAAGATCTTTGACTTTTCGGCCTGGTTTTTCATGCGCTCATACGCTAATTTCCTGTCTTTTTCTAAATTACCATTAGTTATAACACCTCTAATAGTGTCTGTAAGGGCTGTAATTTCGGCAGTAGTATTGTTTAAGCCAGTCAATAAATAGATGGGTGAGAACCTAGAGGTTTTTTGTGGCGTAGTGTTAAGAACATTTTGCAATTTATGTATTACGCTCGGCCATTCTGACTTATTTTCTGTTTCAACTGTTAGCAGATTTAGAACTGTTTCAACATATCTTTCAACTTGTCCGTTGCCGCGGGGAGCACTTTTAGCGATCAGATGATGTTCAATGCCTAAGTCAGTGAATAATGTCTTTACAGACGTGTCCGTGAAATTAGTACCTCTGTCACAAATGAGTCTTTTAGTGCAACTGAATATATTAAGGTGTGTCCTGAGTGCATCACGAGTCTCTGAACCAGACAGCGTTTTTAATGGTATAAGAAATAAATATTTTGTAAATGCATCAACGAGAAGAAGGATATGTTTATATCCATTGGAAGATACAGGGAGAGGGCCAACACAATCAGCATGTACGGTGTGGAAGGGGATGGGTACTTTGTCAATTGGGTGTAATTTCCCTTGTCGCGGCCCTGAGTGCTTTTTATTCGCAATACATTTTAAGCAATGATTGCAATATTTTCGAATGAATCTCGTCATTCCTGGAAACCAGAAATAATGGTTAATTTTTGCGAAGGTTTTGTCCGGTCCCAAGTGACATTGATCGTCGTGAAATAGTCTCAGTAACCCTAATCGGCTACCTTTGGGTATAAACGCACGATATATTGGAACTTCCCCAAACAAATTTCTCATCTAATCTCGTCAACTTAGTTATACAAGCTGTACGGGCAGCAAAATTAGGAATAAACTTACGAAAATAACTGGCCAAGCCCATGAATTGACGAACTTGTTTTACATTCTGTGGCGTAGGTGCCCTTAACAGAACATCGACTTTCTGTTTCCCGGGCCTGACACCACTCTCCGAGATTTCTTGGCCCAGATACTCTATTTGTGTCATAAGGAAATGGCATTTATTGATATTTAACGAAAAACCGGCAGAGGTCAGGGCTATTAGCACATCGTGTAACTTGTCTAATCCCTCAGACACAGATTTAGATGGAATCAATACGTCATCAAGATATATTAGAGCTACATTGTCTTTCAATTTTCCTAACGCGTTAGAAATTGCCCGTTGAAACGTAGAAGGCGAATTTGATAGGCCAAATGGGGCCCGTAAGTATTCGTAGTGCCCGTCCGGTGTCACGAAAGCTGTTTTTTCAATAGAATCTTGGTCAACGGGGATCTGGTGAAATCCAGAAGCCATGTCTAAGGCCGTGAAATATTTATTTTTGCCCAAGCGATCTAATTGGTCTTGGATAAGACGAAGAGGATATCTGTCTTCAATAGTTATTCTATTAAGCGCTCGGTAATCAACGCATAAACGACTAGTTCCATCTTTCTTGTGAACCAAAACGATTGGGCTAGCGTAGGGTGATTTACTTTCACGGACGATACCATTCTTTAAGATATCGTCAATAATGGTTTTGACTTTTTCGCGTTCAGATAATGCCATGCGATAGGGCTGATAATGTATGACTTTATCTTCCTTGAGTTTTATACAGAGTTCGGTTGTTGTTATCGGCCTTACCGAATTACCCTTAGTTATGTAACCCGAAAACTTAGCTAATAAATCCAATAAATTACGCAAACTGTCGCCCTCAAGAGTAGTTTTAATTAACTCGGACATGATAGAAATTTGATTGACACAGCTGCTATTTGAAGTGTCATTCAGATAAATCCGTGTTCCTCTAATATCAGTACAAATTTCTAACCCTTTGAACCTAAATAAATCTCTACCCAAAATGGCATCGAAACTGAGAACGGCATTATCTACAATGAAAAAAGTTATTTGAAACGCTGTGCCATGACTTTCAATAAGCAGCGAACTTTTATTATTCGCAATAACTGCATTGCTTCCTATCCCCTTTAATATCTGAGAAGAAGGTTCTAAATGACAATCGATTTTTTCTGCCATTCTTCGAGACAACAGACTGCATTCCGCGCCGGTGTCAACTAAGCACCTTAGTTTTACTCCCTGAATATAGAATTCAGTACAGAAATCTTCGTCCAAATTGACGGAGAAACAATTAATTCTGGAAGTGGACGGCTGCTCCCGTAATCTAGCGAAACAACTATTGAATGTATGTCCCGTCTTTCTACAAAAATTACAAGTTATCGTTTCAGGAGCAGTCTCGGTTTTAGGGCGTTTAAATACTATCTTATCATAACTTTTTGGCTGGGGGCAATTGCGCTGGATATGCCCTGATTGTTTGCATTTGAAACATACGTTTCGATTATTACTATGCTCGTAAGAATACTTTCTCTTGCGAAAATTACTTTGATCGTGACTCAAGGATCTGGGCTTATCATAATTACTTAATAATACTAGCAAATCACTCACAGACCCTACCCGACTATTGAAAGCTGCGGTTTTAACCTGTACCTCGGTAATATCACCTATTATTAATTCCAATAACTGATCTATGGACAGATCAAAATTCAATGCTTTAATTAAAATAATTTTCTTTCTAGCGTACTCACAATAAGATTGGGCCATACAGCTGGTATACAATCCTGCTTTTCTGAACTTCTCACTCAGGTTTCGTTTGGGAGGGTATAAATCTACTAACTCCGACTTAAAGCTTTCCCAGTTCTTCTCGTGGGGTTTCCAAGATGCGAACCAGGCTTTAGATTCACCCGCAAGGCCGTTGGCACCTCGAACCAACATCTCGTAGTCAGACCAGTGGAACAGTTTACCTAATTTCTCGATTTCGCTGCACCACATAGCTGCACCACTATCGAATATTTCTGGATCAAACACTGGAATATCTATTGCACTAGATGCGGGATCGCACCTAGAAGACTTGTCTTTTAATTCTTGCAACGTATCACTCAACACTTTGACTAGCTGATCCATTTTGGGCTGGATGGGTACTATCCCACTTCTGATGTTAGATTTGAGGGAAATAAATGAGATAAGCAATTAACCAGATACACGATTTATTATTTGTAGTTCGCATTACACTGAACAAAATAGGAATGAATGAATTGCAATACACCAGACAATAATATACCCCAACAAAACACTTAATAAGCTAACTAATTAGACTATACGCAACAACAACACGTAACAATATCATTCTAATGATAGACTAGATTATTTAATATGCCAATATAACAAACACTTACATAGAGCGGCGCTAACATATATATATATATATATATATATATATATATATATATATATATATATATATATATATATATATATATATATATATATATATATATATATATATATATATATATATATATATATATATATATATATATATATATAGTAAATTTTGTAGGCTTAGCAGTCAGGCTTTTTTGGCCAATAAAATAAAAGATTTCTCTTTTAAAATTTCGTCTAGCTTTCGGCTTGGTTTAAGCCTTCATCAGGACAATTTTTATGCGAGAAAAAATAATCTCGCATAAAAATTGTCCTGATGCTAAGCCTACAAAATTTACTGTCTCCTTAACTAATTGCAGTCGCGATTAATCCTAACTTATATATATATATATATATATATATATATATATATATATATATATATATATATATATATATATATATATATATATATATATATATATATATATATATATATATATATATATATATATATATATATATATATATATATATATATATATATATATATATATATATATATATATATATATATATATATATATATACCTCTAGATACATTAATCGGCGTAACAAAAACTTCTTAATTTCAGAGAATTATTAGTAAACTAAAATATATTGTTGACTTTTTTTATGTCTAGATTTTCAAATAGTCGATGTAGGTCTGAGCTGGTTTTAATGAGATCGAGATAATTTATCGGATATACTTTTCTAAATTCGTTATAAATGGGACAAACACAGAAAAAATGAAACATATTTTCCAATTCGAGACAAATACAAATAGTACAAATATTTTTACCATCTTATTCATATCTAATATTCTTATACATGAGTTTTAAGTTGTCAGTATTTAAAACTCTTAGTTGGCATGTAATTCTTTATTTGAAAATTGATATCTCAAAAGAGAGGTAGTTATTGTAAATCAATAGCTTCAACCAATCAGATAACATAACATCTAAAATAATATCTTTCGACATAGTAAATCTGTATACAAATATACCCACTAATAAAACAATATAACTTTTAGAAACATTACTACATGACAATGATGATTTTCGAAACAAATATAACTTAACCAACATAGATATAAATAACATCATAGAATTATTTGAAATAGTACTTGCTCAAAATTTTTTCACTTTCAACAATCATACTTTTACATTTAACGATGGTTTACCAATGGGCTCCCCAATCAGTGGTCTATTAGCAAACATTTTTATAGATAGTTTAGAATCAATAATATTCACTAATAATTCAGCAAAAAACAACATTTTATTCTGGAAAAGATACATTGATGATATTTTGTGTTTTTGGACGGGAAACGACGACGATTTGAATAATTTTCTAACACACATAAATAGTTTATCCAAAATTAAATTCACTTTAGAAACAGAAGCAAATAATTAACTAAATTCTCTTGATTTAACACAACAACAAAAAATCGAATTTAACATATACAGAAAATCTACAGCCATAGTCACTATTATACCACACAATTCATTCCATAATCCTAAAATCAAAGAAAGCGCTTTAGATTCATGTTTTATAGATTATTAACCACTCCTCTTTCACCAACAAATTTTTGATACAGAATTTGACACTATCACAACCATTGGACTTAATAACAATTACACTCAATAAGAATACATGAACATAATATAAAATAATACAAAAAGAAACATTATCACACAAAAATTACACAAACACACTAAAACTAATACAAACTATATCTCCATCTCATATTACAAACACATACACAACACATTAAATCGTACACTACAAAAACATAACATACAACTCACATCATCTAAACCACACCCAACCCTTGCAAACATTTTTATTAACAATAAACCAAAAATTCATAGCACAGAACACAATGATATATACAAAATTAATTGCAATAATTGTGATAGTGCTTACATAGGTATGACAACTAGAAAATTTAAAACGAGATATGAAGAACATACAAAAAACAACCCGCCATCAGCCTTCGGTTCATATCTAAAAACAGAAAATCATTCATCCACAAAAGAAAATACTTCCATCTTGCACGAAGAAAATAACTATAGAAAACCCATACTCCTATGAAAAAATGGAAATATATATATATATATATGGAACATATAAAACTTGAAGATGAAAGAATTTTGAACGAAATAACTGTTTTTCCTGAAAATCATATTTTCAAAACTTTACCGCCATTTAATACCCAGCGAACACCAAACTATACATATCTTCCGCTGAATTTTTCAAGGTATTTCATCTTCTTGATCCTGAAGGACGTATTTTCAAGTGCTCTCGTCATTTTTGAAATTAACACATTCTGTAACAACATGATCTATTTATTTTCTACTGCATAATCAACTGACGGTGAGCTACTTCATTATATTATTCACTAACATGCACTTATTCTTTAATTATTTTCGAAACTTTCACATGACCTCATTTTCTAAATTCAGCACATGGTACCAATTGTTTCTGTTCTCCTTTCTCAGCATTTTCCTAAATTTTCATTCCTCTCCTGATTCAACATACGTTCCATGTTTAATCTTTCAACATTTATAACATAAATTAAATATTAAAGAAAACTGTCAAATAATAACTTTTTCAGAATGTACAAACAACTATATTCTTCAAATATTTAAATTAAATGTATATTCCAGCTGTACGGCCTGAGGATGGATTTTATTCGAAATCGATAGCCACAAAGTGAAATTAAAATATAAACGTATGTATTTTCAACATTGAAATTTTTCAACTTATCAAAATAATTTATTCTTGATTCAAGAGAAATTGAAACGGGACAGAATTGCACAGCAGCTTTTCAATCAATTTGTGTAAATATTTTCAGTTGCTAAGCGCTATTTGACACGCTGTATTGAATGCTACATTTCACTTTGCATTTTGATTCTCCATTCTGACCCAAAGAAAAATGAACCTTGTTATACACAAAATTTTGTATATGACTGGGTGTATTTTTCTTTGCATCAAAATGAAGAGTGAAAATGCAGAGCAAAATGCAGCATTTAATGCACCGTGTCAAACACAATAATTTCTTAGCGCGATAACAGAGAATAATTGAGTAACAGAACTTCTATGAATGTATGATGTATTGTTGAAAAGATTATTCATATTGTAAAGTATTCCATTGTCTTGAAGATTTCATGATTGCCGAAGCTATCCTATTTAGAGCTCTTGTTATTATCACTTTCCATTAAACCTTTCAAATCAGTATTGCGGCCCAATATTGGTCTTGTAGAATTCAGTTTGCATTTTTTATATCTATATATTAAAGTTTTTGAGAGATTATCTTCAGCAATTTGATCTTCATTTGCATTCTCATTCGGGGTCTTTTCTTTGCAATTCTGGGCTATTATAGGCTCATTAAGTAGGCCTGAGGATGGATTTAATCCAAAATCGATAGCCACAAAGCAAAATTTAAATATAAACGTATGTTTTTTCAACATTGAAATTGAAATACCACCATGGAGACTTTTATACAAAAAAAAATTATTTTGAATTTGTACATTATTGTTATTGAAATATTCTTCCTCATTTCCATAACTTGCTGGAACTGGTACATTAAAATATTGTGCAATATTATGAAGAAAACCGCGTGAGTAGATAATCTGTGCTGCTTTCAAAGGGTTATAGTTCAAAGCTCTATGTTTTAGTAATCACCCTTTCACGATTCCATTCAACCGTTCAATTGTAAATCTGGCGCGAGTTAAAAGTTCATTAAAATGTCCTTCTGGGATGTCAGGATTCAAATCACCTGGGTATTTGATCAAAAGCCAAGGTGGTAATGGATAACCTTCATCTCCTTTTAAATGATATCCAATATTATTGTATAAATATTCATTCTGTAAATGTTTGTTCACATTTGACATCATCCAAACTGCAGCGTCGTGCACACTTTCAGATAATCTTGAATTCATATTCAATATATTCAATTCTCAGTCATTATTTGTAGAATGATACTATAGTAACTTTTTCTATTGAAATAAGGTCCTGCAGGATAGATAGGATGGTCTGCAGGAGGTGCAATTATAGCAATATGGGTGCCATCTATAGCTCCCACTATATTTGAAAAGTTATATTTGTTTAAAAATTGAATTAAATTCTTGAAATATGTTCTTGTCCTTCTGAAAATTTTATCCCTCTTTGCAATAAATGTCGCTGCTTCCATTTCATCAGATGACGTTAGAATCATTTCGACGAATCAGAAGCTGTTAGTTTGGCTACTACCATGGTTACTTCCTAACAATTCAAGTATTCATATCTGGATTTACGTTTGATATTTAATAATTTTTCAAGTTTCTTCTGAAATATTGGTGAGTTTCCAAAACCTTGTTAGAGATAGTATAGTCTACAATATGTTTTGAATGGCGTATTCCACACTCGCGAACCGTAATCCTCGCCTTCGGCTCGTTCAGAATATAGGCCATTCCAATACTTATTGTAGAATATACTATTCACAGGAAGTTTAATTTCTACATGCTGTTCAAAATTCACACTTTCAATACAGAATACACTCCATTATACCATAAGTACTTGAAGTATTATCGATTATTTTAGTAGTGCTATCACGAATGTTTATTGTGCTTGCGTTGGAATACCACGAGTGTGCAGCACAAGCACAATAAACATGAGTGATTGCACCACAAAAATAGTCTATAATACTTTGACTACAAATGATATATAGAGGACTATTCCAGAAGTCAAACTATTTTTCAAATTAGTTTCCTATAAATCAAGTGACAAGACACACAATTTTCATAGGAACTAGTAAACAAACTTCTGTCGCATTGAAAAATTAGAATTTCTTGCATTCCCTTTGACGAATAATAGAGAAATAAATTGCTTTCTAATATGGAAAGTGGTTCAAAAAGGTTTGGTGATAGATCAGAAGATGAAATTGATGAAGATATTCAGGAAAATATTTCATCAAATACGAAGAAAGCACGAGATTACAAATTGGAGGTATGCACATCTTTGAGTAAAATACTCACATTGACCACTAGTGTAATACCAGATGGTATCTGTACGCGTCCAAATACCCAATGATATGCACCGTTTCTATAACGATTTAGCATTGTTAATCTTGATATAAATACTACGAATGGAATAGTCAGAGTAATTTAAATTATCATTCATTAATTTGTTCATTTCCATGACAACGTGGTAAAATACTGATGTCTTATTGGCTCTTCACACCTAGTGGGCAATATTCATTTATTATACCATAAGTAGTTGAAGTATTATCGATTATTTTTGTGGTGCTATCACGAATGTTTATTGTGCTTGCGATTGAATACCACGAGTGTGCAGCACGAGTGGTATTCACAAGCACAATAAACATGAGTAATTTTCATAGGAACGAATAAACAAACTTCTGTCAAACTGAAGAATTAGAATTTCTTGCATTTTCTTTGACGAATAATAGAGAAATATATTGCGTCTTGATATGGAATCTAGTTCAGAAAGGTTTGGAGATAGATCAGAAGATAAAACTGATGAAGATATTCAGAAAAATATTCCGTCAAATACGAAGAAAGCACAAATTGGAGGTATCCACATCTTTGAGTGAAATACTCACTCGGACCACTAGTGTAATACCCGATGGTATTTCTACACGTCCAAATACCCACTGATATGCACCGTTTCTATGGCGATTTAGAATTGTTAACCTTGTTATAAATACTACGAATGAAATAGTCACATAAATCGGATTGTATTGGAATTAGATTTCACATAGAGTGCATGTTTTCATAATTGCAAATGTTTACTAAATGACACCAAATTATTCCATCTCTGATAAATTTAAATTTTGTGAAAGAATAAATCAGTTTGAAAATACGAATTGGTTGCAAATTAGTTTATATGAGGTTCAATATCCATAACGTGGAAGTCCATCTTTCCACCATTTGAATGAGTTCTTGTATATTAATATAATCAATGATGTAAGTAAGTCACGTGATGTCCACGTCAGATTTTTTACTGTATTATATCTGGAAAAAACTATGAAATAATTGTAGTAGATAGGACAACTGTATAACATCATCAATAGTATTGCTCAGCTGTTCTTCCGATATATGTTCAAGTTATTTGCTTCCTTTTGTCATATCACAGTAAAGTTTCTTTCTATCTTGTTGATTGTTAGATGCATAAAAAAATATTAGAATGATATTTCAACAAAAAATTAACTAATCAACCATCTGGGTGTGGCAGTCACGAGTATACTGTGTGATTCGTTAGATTGATATTGTTGAATTGTAAGCGTGTGACATCTACTTTATGTATTAGGACTGTTGTAAATGCTGAAGACAAGAAGCATGGCTTCTAGCGAGATACAGGATCAGCTAAAGATGATGATGGAGCATATAAAGACGGCGGAAGCTGAACAGAAAGCGTTCGTAGCAGAGAAGATGGTCGAATCTACGGAAGGAATGGAAGCCGTGGAGAAGAAAATGCCTGAATCTACAGAGAGTATGAAAATGTCTACAGAAGCTATGGCTACAGAGTTGAAGAAGATGATCTCAGAGCAAAATGAAACTTCACAGAGAAAATCCAGGAGGTTGAAGTGAAACTAAATGGACAACTTATTGAAGTAGAGCGTCAAGTCGAACATCAAATGAAGCAAGTTGAACATGATTTGGGAGAAAAATTAGACTCGATTGTGACCAAAAGACTTCAGAGCCCAAGGCTAAGTGGAAATGACGTCGCCCTACGAATAGAAAGTGGTCCAGTATCTACTCAAAGGGATATAACAGCTAATTTTACTCTGAGACCAACGCCATATAATTGCAAGACTTGTTGGAATAAATATTTTGTTTAATTTGAGCTAATTTCAAAGAATAATGGCTGGAGCAAAAAGCGAAGAATAATTGCACTTGCTGGAATGCTCTGTGAGACATCTTTGACAGTCCTGTCAGGTCTAAATGAACAAGATCGCCTTGATTATGGTAACCCAACACCTGAATTGAAGCTGCGCTTCAGGGAGGAGCACATGAAAGAACTGCTGCATTTGCATATGCTGTGCAGATTCTGGCCCTAAAAGCTTTTGCAAATTGTCTGGGTTCAGTACAGGAATATATAGCAGTAAGAGAATTCGTAGATAGTACCTGCGACGATGAGATTGGGCGGGTCGTGCAGTTAGTGAATCTAAAGATAGTGAGAGAAGCGTTAACAAAGGCTCTGAAAGTTGAAGCGGCCACGAAGGCGTCAAGACTCGCGAAGAAAGTGAGGTGGCTTGAACGCGATGAGGAAAAGCCTGAGGTGGAAAAGAGCACAACTTACACAGAAAGTTTCCAAAAAGAGCAATCTTCTTCTCGATTTATACCGACCTCACCTGGAAAGAGAAGAAGAATGAGATGTTGGCAGCGTGGCAAGGAGAGCTATCTGCGCGCAGACTGTCTTGTCAAACGTACCATCAATTGTGCTCAGGAACTGGTGATCGACATGCAGAAAAGAGGAGTCATTGAACCATCGACAAGTCCGTGGGCCTCTTCGTTTGTTCTGATAAAGAAGAAAGATGGTTCTACTCGGTTTTGTGTGAATTACCGAAAATTGAATTAAGTAACAAAGTAAGACTCATACCTCTGCCAAGGATCGATGACACCCTCGATTCTGTTGAAAATTAAAAATGGTTTTCTACCTATCTTAGACTTGCAAAGTGGATACTAGTAAGTTGAAATGAACAAGAAATATGAAGAAAAGACAGCATTCACGTCCTGTGCGTGTCCATTGCAATTTACAGTCATGCAGAAAGTGATTGGCTAAGGCTATCACAGCAAAACTCTGCACAAAGCCCAAAAGAACATGATTTAGATCGAGCACAACAATAAACATTGGACTTGATAATTTTCTGGATCTCACAAATACCTGTAATCTCGTGTACAAATAAGCTTTAGGGATGGATACGAATTTTTCAGTTACAATATTTGAATGGTAATGGAACTGAAAATTATTATTTTAAACCAAGAAAGTGTGATAATCTTCAGTTTTGATGTTTTTTTTGGAATTCAGGCAGTCCAAGAAACGTTAATAGGTTTATACCCACTACAAGTTCATGCCTCCCGAAAGTGCTAAAAGACTTATTAGTCATTATATAGAAAGTAGAATCAAGAAGAAAAGAGATATTTGTGGAGACAAAAATCTTAAATTCAGTGAAATTGACTCAGTTGTCTAAACTGAGTCAATTTCACTGTAGCTCAGAGTGAATTGAAAAAGCACAGTAATTATCTTATAAAAATATTTCGAAACAATTTATTCTTCTCAATGATCTCCTCAGACATCTCAAAATAATTTGAACCAGTCTACAGCCTCGGATTAGTGATTTTCGTCCTAATTTTTTTCAGTTTTGTTATTAAAACCCATTCTATATTCATATCTGTTGTCCGTTTATCACCATAAGTGACTCAAGATTGTATGAATAAGATCTAAATTAAAAGGGAATTCACTAATCCAATATTGTTGGTTAGTATGAACTCTTTTGAGAATATGGGCTATTAAATTTCACATTCTAATGTCTCTAATAGAAAAACTTTAAATTCTTTTGAACATTTGTATTCAATGTTTTTCTGGTCTTGTTGACAATGGACTTTCAATACTGCGAAAAGTAATTTCACCAGATAGTATGACCCATAATTGAAAAAACATCTTTTGAAAATAGACACTTCAAGGGCTGGAATAGTATATTGCGTGGCTAGGGACGAAACAAGACGATTTCAGCTGAGGGTGAAAGTTGCTTGCCCGAGCATAGGTAACAAGTCAAGAGTAGCTGCTTGTGCTTCATCAATAAGATATTGTGATGTACTTGAAATTATCGTATCAATACTTTTTTTTTTGAATCTAATCCTCTTTTTAATTCAATTTACAGTTTCGAATACAACAATTGTCAAATTAACTGAGGTTATATGATTCTCTCTTAGAGATTGACAATGAACAAATGCGACTCTGCCAGGGATAAAACGATGTGAGAAACAAATTCAGCGGGCAGAAACAATCTTACAGGCCTGTTTCTGCCCGGTAACATTCGCATTTGTCTGAAATTGCCTTGTTTCGACTCACAAAACAGGCGTTGAAACGCGTTGTTGCAATGCAGGTATTATGAAAACAAAATTTTTTCAATGAAAGTCAAAAAAATCGATTTTCTTGATTCAAATCGGGTTTTAAATCACAATTTTTTACATTCAAACAAAATGTTTGGATGTTCATTCTATTTTTACCCAATTTTTATGTGATTGTTATTTCATTATACTTTTCATTATTATAATCCAATTTGAATAGCTGGTATGTAATATTTAATCACATGTGTACAAATTATTCTCCACGTTTGATCTAGTCCACTCAAAACTGAGAAACCAGTTGGGGCAGAGAGAGCGACCCTTAGATCATTCATAGTATCTAGAATCTAGATGGAAGAAGTCCTATATCACACAATACATTTTTGCGAACGGTTACGCCAGAAAGAGAGGAAAATAGAAGTTACGTTCGAGGGATAATGAAATAAAAAATAAAAATAAGTGGAATGAACTGCGCATGTTAATCGAATTTCGTTTCTTATTCATAAAAATAATGTTAAGAACATGTACTTTGAAACTAGAAAACGATGAATAGCTATAAATATTTTTAAAGAAATAAGAACCCATTACATCATGTTGTGTTTGTCATTTTGCGGACTTGACAAACCGAAATTTGATTATTATCACGCTTGCGAAGTTCATTTCTACAGTTTTCTCACAATATATCTTCCATCTCTTTCCGTCGTAACCTTTCGCAGTTGCTTCCATCTAGATATTATATATGATCTAAGGAGCGACCAAACTAAGTTGCCTATATAAAAGGTTGAATGAGGCTAAAACATGATGATAATTATATTTGATGTGAATTCGATAGGTTTGAATAAAACAATTTGACTGATTTGAATAGTGATTTTTACTTACTTGTACAAAGTACAAGGAAGTATTGTGAAACCGACAGAATTCACTCATCGAGATTTTGATGGAAATATCCGTTTTGAACATCCCTGAATCTATTTTGACTATTTTCGGCTTGATGTCGGTACGTATGTGCGTGCGTACGTGCGTTCGAAACTTGCAAATCTCAAAACTGGTTGAACGTATAATGTTGAAATTTTGTATTTAAGACTGGTATAGGGTCTAGTTGTGCACCTCGCATCATGGTTCCAATCGTCTGTACCAGAAGTGCACTTTACTTGAAACTTTTTTCGGATTTTTCTGATAAATCCAGAATGATCAACCGTAGGATGTTGAAATTCAGTATTTGAACTTGATGTTGTATCAGAATGGTCACCTGCTATTTTTGTATGAATTGGTCAAACCAGAAGTGCACTTTACTTGAAACTTTTTTTAAATTTTCTGCATAAATCTAGAATGATCAGCCATAGTATATTGAAATTTATTGTTTGAACTTGTTGTAGCAAGCCGGACGTGCAGTTTATGACTTCAACAGACATTCAGAATTTACGGTGTAGAACAATCAGTTTAATCGAAATGATAAGGTAGGCAATGATAATTTGTTGTCAATTATTCAATTTTGTTTGACATTTTACATGTCAAAATATTTTTTCCTGAATTTCATTCCATAAGCATGACAAAAACAACAAAATTGAGCGCAACATGCCTTTTCCTACAAATTTTAAATTAATTTTCATTATGTTGGTCACACGGTCCAGCTTTAATTTCAGCATCATTGAACTCCAAATATACATACTTATCAAACCTTTTGAAAGCATTAAAAACAAAATGAGGCACTGAAATCCACGACTATCTGATGGTCTAAAAGTACACGGAAATATTGTGAAACCGACAAAATTCACATATCGAGATTTTGATGGATATATCCGTTTTGAGCATCCCTGAATCCATTTTGACTATTTTTGGCTTGATGCCGGTACGTATGTACGTATGTATGTGTGTATGTGCGTAACTCGCAAATCTCAGAATTCGTCAAACGTATGATGCTGAAATTATGTATAAAAAACTGGTATAGGATTCAGAATCTTGATGTGCACCTCGCATTATGGTTGCAATCGTCTGTACTGAAAGTGCACTTTACCTGATACTTTTTTTGAATTCTCCGCATAAATCTAGAACGATTAGCCGTAGAACACTGAAATTCAGTACTTGAAATTGCTGTAGCATCCAAATGATCATCTCCTATTTTCGTCCCAATCGACTAAGCCGGAAGTGCACTTCATATTATAGATTTTTGAATTTTTTTCATAAATTTAAAATAATCAGTCGCAGAATATTGAGATTTTGTATTAGGCACTTTTATGGCATCTAGTTGTACACCTTGCATTATGATTGTGATTGGCGAAGCCGGGAGTGCAGTTTACACATTTTTATATTCCAATATAAACATATAATATTGCATCATTTCTGAATACAATTGAATAACAA
Source organism: Dromius quadrimaculatus (assembly GCA_963989225.1). Taxonomy (NCBI): domain Eukaryota; kingdom Metazoa; phylum Arthropoda; class Insecta; order Coleoptera; family Carabidae; genus Dromius; species Dromius quadrimaculatus. Next base: position 37,062,552 of record OZ022325.1, on the reverse strand, counting down.
AAAAAAAATATACTATATTATATTATTTCAAATAAATATTGATTCTCTATTTAGGAACTTGTTTTTAGTAAATCACAGAAATTACAAACTTAAAAAACTATTTAATATTGTTAATACTGTTTCTATGAGTTTTCTATTCACCATCATCTTCGTTCTGATACATATCTGCATTCATTTTATCCTGCATATCTTTTACTATCTCAAAATTATAACAATTTTTTTCCACTTTTTTGTATGTAGTAGTCCAATCAATGTGTCAGTATTTAATCTGTTTCTTTGTTTTGTTTTAATTAAATTGACAGTAGAAAATACTCTCTCCACATTTGCTGATGAATGTGGCAAAGACAATAGATTTAGTACAAAATTACTTAATACTTTGAAACATAAACTGCCGTCATGCCTTGCCATAGGCCTGCGCTGTATATCTAACTATTATAATATTTATATAAAATATATTTGACTGAAAAGTGATATTCGAAAATATCGGTAGCAAATTGATAAAAGTCACTAGATCGGTAGACAATCGGTAGTAGCCGCAAAAAGTCGGTATTTCTACCGATAAATCGGTGTATCTGGCAACACTGCAACTATTTTCATACGCATAATTTTCAACATCAAGTGCTCGCTCCTGGTACTTCCTGGAGCAATCATTGGATTATTGGATAAAAGTAACTGTGAGCGATATTTTCATTGTGAGTGTTTGTAAAATAAATATTTACACTGTAACCTGTTCTAATAAATCATTCACATTAAAATTTGTGACAATATCACTCCTTTTTTGCATTTATTTTATGAAGATATTCTTGATTCGACCTTTAGCCCCGATATCCACAGATCCTAATTATTTTTCTGCCCTCACCGCTGGACACTTCCTAATAGGTGACTCATTAAAGGTTTACCGAAGGTTGTTTACCTAGAAACTGCGGACAATAGACTAAATAGGTGGAAGCAGCTACAAAATAACAAACAACAGTTTTGGAGACGATGGCATAAGGAATATTCAAATAATTTAATTTGCGTAGCAAGTGGGAAAGTGCAAGTGACCAAAATTTGGAAGTGGGCAGTTTAGTGACTATAAAAAACGATAATTCTCCCCCCATGTCCTGTAAATTGGGAAGAATCATACAAACTCATGCCGGTGATGACAATGTTGTGCGGGTAGTGACAGTAAAAACCATCACAGAGATTTTCAAAAGAAGTGTGAAGTGCGTAGTCATATTAACAGAGCAGAATATATGTATATGTCTATTTTTGCTAGTGTTGCCACAAAACAAGACTTGAGTTTAATCTTGTCTTGGTCTTGGGCAAATCTTACAGGACATAGTCTTGTCTTGGTCTTGACAAAACGAGACTTGAAGCTAGTCTTGTCTTGGTCGAGAGTCTTGACAAAACTCTTGTCTTTGATTATTTCATGCTCTAACTAAAATTTTATTCACTTTCCATTTTAAATATTCACCAGATGTTTGATTCCAATTTAGTTAGGTATGACTATATCATGTATAGTAGCTCCATCAATTTGAAATTTTAATATCATAGAGAACGGACCACATTAATTCATTCATTCAAATGAATGATCGATTTCTGAGAAGCAGAAAGCAAAACTCTGTTTTTATGAGTTGGTTTGACTCAGTTTGTACCATATGTTATGAAAAGCGCTTTGATAAGTTCATTCATGAAACAACTATAAATAAATGCGAAATTGTTGAAGATGTCGAATACTAAAGATCTTTTTTCAAATTCGATTACTATCCTTCAATAACTTTCTGTTCCCATAGTGCACACGGAAAAAAGTAAATGTCAACATTTAGTAAGATTTCTACTAGTTTTTGATGTTTTGAATAGTAACCCTGAACCTGCCTCGAAATTTGTCACTTATTACAGACTGAAAAGTGGAAAAATATATCCTTGATCCACTAAAATGTATTATCTCTAAGGAAAAATAATACAGAGTCAAGATACAAATTTTAAAGTTCCAAATGATAAAATTTTCTATTCCTATACATATAACTCCATATAGAAGTATATAATATGTAACAGGGACTATGGTAAATAATAACTCTCAACCTTTAAATTTTAATGTTTCAAACACTAAAAATCTCCTACCTCATTTATAGAATTTCACGTATCAACACTATTTTTTGAATATATATAATAGTAAATATTCCTATCTTGATTTAAAATTTCGTTATTTCAAACAATAAAAACTAGCAATTCTTTCAGTAAAATTTTTACTTGTACAATATACTTATCGAAGTTTGAATTTTCATTTTTTTAAATATCAATAAATATTTTTTTTATTAATAATTGGTTCTTGAATGCAATATTGTATTTTTTTTTTTCATTTCAGTTTGACATTTCGATCTTTTAACAGAGAATCACCATCAGAAAATTATGATAAAAAGGAAACACGGCAAGTATCAAGATAATGAAAAATATACAGCAGATCAGATGAAAACGTAGATTATACATCTAGGACAAAAAGAACAATAAACTTCTGACATTCATTCAAGGTTTGAGGAAAAACAACATGAGCGAGCCTCAAGCAGAGGAATTTATAATATTAATCTTGACAAATATCATTGTGACTTGAATTATTTTTTCCTTTGTTTGAGGTACTCTCACATGGTTGTACTTAAAACTTGGATGAATTGCAGAAGATTATTGATTCTTTTTGTTGTAAATGTTGAGTCCACGTTTTCATGTCAAAGCTTCTGTAGATCTTTTACTATCCAGATTTTTGCTTTGTTTATTTTTGTATTATTGTTTTCGATGATGATTATCGGTTTAAGGATCGAAACGTCAAACTGGAATGAAAAAAAATACACAGAATTAAAATAAAAGCCAATTATTCATAATTGAATTTTGAAGAAATTGATCGATTTTTTTTCTTACCTTGCATTTTTGTCAACATGAAATATGCTATAATAAAGCTCAATAACTCGTTCGGTAAGTAGTAATTTGTCAACTGAAATAAATAAATAATATATTCACAGCTTTTGTTTCAAGAGTGGTGATATTTATTTAAAAAAATAATATACTCTTACATTTTCAGAACAAAAGTAAAATAAAAAAATAAAAATAAAAAACAATTATTACTATAAAATAATATCAAAGCGATGATCGACTGGATGGGTGATGAATGAAAACGATGATTGGAAGTCAGTCACAGTTTAAAATTTTATTCACACAAAAACCGACGTTTCGCTCACATTGTTGATATTGTTGCCTTCTTCAGGGATATGTGTGTCTAGAAATATAATTATTATGGCATAAATCTAGTATCACACAAAACGGATTTCTCACATTAAAAAAATAAATTGACACACTGTTGAAATTATAGATAAAGCAATAAATGAATAATTTCGAGTCTAAAAAAGTTTCTATAAAATTCCCTGAGCTCAAATTACAGATCATTTTCATAGAAAACTTCATTATTGTTGCAGGATATTATCAATCTAACCGAATTCTCTTAGGTAAATCATGTTATAAGATCATGAACTTCCTTCATTTCGTGCAAATGTCAACTTAGAATACTTACATCGTACTAATCGGACATTAGCAACATCTCAATTTGTTCAACTTCTGGAGTATGATTTCTCAATTCGTTGATAGGAGTTCGAACAACTTGTTGTTTTATTTATTATGGAATTATGGATAAAAATATGATTTATATTAAAAAGTCGGCAAGTAGGGCTAGAAACACGTGATCAAATATTTGACAATGTAATTTACCTTAACAATGCTTTATACAACTGGACCTTTATTGATATAAATGTAAATAATTAATATTTTAACGCTATGCATCACTTACCTATTCTGTTAATTTTTCTTAGAGATAACCACTTTGCAATTCACTTGGTGGCACTTTCACTGCAAACTTTAGAGGCTTGTAGCTAATAATAGACTACAAATCCTATGGGCTCTAAGCGCATTCGAGGAAAGGGTCAGAGAATCAGGTTTCAAACATGAAAAATTATAATGCAAATAATAAAATTGTTGAGTTCGAAATATACTTTTTGCAAGCTGATGATTATAATAAGTATAAAGTGAATTTAGTATTGTATATAAAATTTACCATTTCACTTAAGTAAATTTTCATGGAGCTCATTGATAAAATTTAATAATTCTTTTAATTTAAAATACACTTGAGAATTCATTATTTCATATTGAAATAGTATAACTTAATATTCATTCTACATAAAATATGAGATCTGTACATGTATATTTTCATTATATATAATATATTAAAAAGTTCAGTTTGACTTACAAATTTTATGATTTGTCTTTGAATATTTTAGCTTTCAGACTATGAATTTTTACATCCTGAACGATAAAGATTGAGTTTTTACTCAATAATTATTACAATTTCATTTTTTCAACAAGCACATTGTAATTTTTAATGTTTATAATACCAGTTTTTTGCATATAAACTTTAAATTTGAGTATTTAAACAATGATTATTGTGAATTGATTGTCAAAACAAAGGTATTATTGCTCAAAAATGTAATAATTAGTGATCATAACACTGCTTATTGGACATCAATCTTTATTTAGTATAATTCATTTTTTTCCGTGCATATTAAAATCAATGCGCTACTGTGAACGTGGACAAAGTTGATTTCAAGCTTTTTTTCATTTAATTTCAAATTTTGAACATATGTTATTGTGATCAAACTTCTCTTTTGATAAACAGGGTGTATCACGACTAGTAAAAAAAAAATAATAGCATACTCCTAACATTATTTTGAGTGAAGAATATCATATGAACATTGGTCCTATCCCTTTTGGTTATCGAGATATAAGAGATCGATATTTTATAGATAGCAGCAAATTTGAAATTAAAACAGAGAAAGAAACAATGGAGACATTGAATATATTCATTTTATGTCTTATAGTAAGTGTTCAAAATGTGCCCTTTAAACTTGCATGCAAGTTTGATATCGACGAATCATGGAGTTATAAACGAAATTAATAGTGTTTAGGTGGTTCCGAATGTTAGCAGAGGCATTTATTATTCTCCCTAGTAATTAGTTGTCTGTATTTATTTGTGAATTTGAAATCAATTTTACATTGTTTCAAAAGTATCTTCATCCTAAAATACGCTGCTTTCTATAAAATGTTGGTCTCTTGTATTTTGGTAATTAAATGAGATAGGACATATTTTTATACGACATTTTCTAGTGAAATTGATGCTAGGAATATGCTATATTTTTTTTTATAAAAAAGACTATGGAGCTAGACTTTCATCGAAACTTACGAGGAAAACTATGGGAAATTGTAATTCATCAGCTTAAAACTTATACTGAGCTACTGAGAAGCCCATAATTCAAATACAATATACAAAATTGTTATAGTCTGATGTACTATTTCAAATATGTAGTTCAGTAGGAGTTTCTAGAAGATTCGCTAACCGGATGTCCTTCAATAAGTCAATAATTATAACTTTATAATTTAAGGCGGATTCATGCAGCCATTTACATTTACATTCAATTTTAATTTAATTTCATTTAAAAGATAAATGTGTGTAACTGAATGGAACCATGCATGCACCATTCTAATTTACATTTTCATTTATCTATCATTTTCATTTAATTTATAAGATGACCAACTTTTATCTTTTTAAATATAATGAGAATGAGGAATACACTGCGCATGTGCAGTGAAGAGTGTTCAAGGTTATAGCTGTCAAACGTCGCATCTTTTAAAATCTCATCGTATTGCTATTGTTCAAAGTTAATAGAGACAGGAATATGAACTTTGACGAACACACACCTTCTACTATTTGACACTTCAGAAATACAGAAATATTCTAGAGACAAGAAATCGACATGCGCATGCGTTCATTTCTCATTTAATTTATATTGCGTCTGCCTGAATGCTACATTTAAAAATAGATAAATGAGAATTAAGTGAAGATGAAAATTAAATGTAAACGTAAATGTAAATGGCTGCATGAATCCGCCTATAAATATAAAGTAAAGACTCATCAATGTTTCCAATTATTTTTATTATTCTCTTAATTGCTATTATTTCATTTCGAAATGATCAATATTGAAGAGTAAATGAATCCACACGTCTATAAATTACTGGAGAGAAAATAAAATTTTCACATCATAAACAAAATATCTGCTGTGGCCACACAGTACCACAAATTTTGGGGCACTCTCATCGCTGTTTCATTAATTTGAGGCGTTGCATCAATTAATTGTAAATTTCAAACTGTCATATGTCATTGTCAGAGTGACAGCTATCATTTCCAAAGTGACAGATGGTGGTTATATTTCAGTCCTCACATAAAAGAAGTATTTTTGAAAATCGAGAGTTTTTTTTCTGGATTTTTAGGGTCTTTAATTCAATGAAACATACCGTTTTGACAATTGATCACCGGAAGCGTAATTTGAAAATGAGAACGTGGAGATCAGTGATTACTCATTTTATATTTGTATCAAGGTCATCTCCCCGAAAGCTTTAAAGTGATACTCAATTAAACATCAATCAAATATCTTATGAGAGAACCATAATTGACAATCGTTTAAATTTCCTCTTTGACACTTCTTTGATATTTCAGTTTTTTATTATTTTATTATTATCTATGTGGCACAATATTCACCTTATACTTTTTTCAATATTTTCGGCTGTTCATTCAATATTGTTAAAATTCGAATTATTATGAGATTCGTTATATTTTTCAGAAGAAAGCAAATAATGAGAATTATAATGTGAAATTGGCATAATTGAAACTCATATTTGGATATCACATGCAAACGCCCGTTAATTGTTGCTTCAAAACAAGCTATTTGGTTTTATCGTGTTTGGTATGAAATTAAAGCTCCTGCGTGAATAATTCAAGAAGAAGTGTCCAACGAAAGTAGAAAATGTCGTATAAAAATATGTCCTATCTCATTTAATTACCAAAATACAAGAGACCAACATTTTATAGATAGCAGCGTATTCTAGGATGAAGATACTTTTGAAACAATGTAAAATTGATTTCAAATTCACAAATAAATACAGACAACCAATTACTAGGGAGAATAATAAATGCCTCTGCTAACATTCGGAACCACCTAAACACTATTAATTTCGTTTATAACTCCATGATTCGTCGATATCAAACTTGCATGCAAATTCAAAGAGCACATTCTGAACACTTACTATAAGACATAAAATGAATATATTCAATGTCTCCAATGTTTCTTTCTCTGTTTTAATTTCAAATTTGCTGCTATCTATAAAATATCGATCTCTTGTATCTCGGTAACCAAAAGGGATAGGACCAATGTTCATATGATATTCTTCACTCAAAATAATGTTAGGAGTATGCTATTATTATTTTTTTACTGGTCGTGATATACCCTGTATATCAAAAGAGGAATTTGATCAAAATTTGAAATTAAATGAGAAAAAAAACTTGGAATCAACTCTGTTCACGTTCACAGTAGCGCATTGATTTTAATATGCACTATGGGAACATTTATTCATAGTTGCATATGGTACAAATTGAGTCAAACCAACTCATGAAAAAAGAGTTAAGCTTTTTGCTTCTCAGAAATCCATCATTCATTTGAATGAATGAATGAATGTGGTCCGTTCTCTATGATATTAAAATTTCAAATTGATGGAGCTACTATACATGATATAGTCATATCTAACTAAATTGGAATCAAACATCTGGTGAATATTTAAAATGGAAAGTGAATAAAATTTTAGTTAGAGCATGAAATAATCTAGGAAACTTTCATGTGGAACTTATAGTTTTGCTATCTATACAAAATACTAGATTTTCTAGTAATTTGATGATTAAGGAAAGTAAATAAATCAATATTTCAAACATGAGCTCTTCATTTCTCCGAACTTACGTTCTACAACGCGATATGCCAGGCTCAATGTTTATCAAACCGTTAGTACAGTCACTTCTTCTCAACAGACACTCACACAAAGCGGTAGTGGGGGTAAATTCGCCGCAGTGGGCATTCGACGATATGGACTTTCGGCACAGCGGACATTCGACAACATGGGTTTTCGACTGCGCGGGCTACTTTAAAGCAAATTGGAATTCGAGAAAATATAATCAGGGATGGGCATTTACGCGTAAAAAGTGTTTCGTACGTTTTCAGCGGGGAAAATGCGTTTTTTCTTTTATTGCTTGAATAAGACGCCATATTGTAACACCGTACTACAGACAAAAGTAGTCCATTTCCGTATTGCAACAAGTTGCTGTGGCAACTGCACAAAAACTTTCTTACTCACCCAGAAACTAGCATTCTTTGTATTTGTTGTACAAATAACTAAATTCTGTATATTTATTTATATTTTTTGACGTTGTGACTCTATTTGAAAGTCTCCATCAGAAAAAATTGTACAAAAATAAATAAGGCAAGTATCTAGATAATTAATTTAAAAATATCTAGAATACTAGATGTGAAAAAGTGGGTTCCACATTCAGTGCAAGAAGAACAAAATTCCTCTGGCATTCACCAAAAGTCTAAGGAAAAACCACGTAAAAACCTCAAACAGTGGAATCTATAATATGATAACTATCTCATGTCTGAATTAAAAAAAAAAGTATGCTCTAGCTCCCATTTCAACACGTTACATATTTCACGTTAAAATTATTCAGTGCGAGTCGGACTAGCACTCGAAGAGCTCTGTATCACCGAACAGTATTTATACTACTCACTTTTTTGAAACTCATTTAGTAAATAAAAAAAAAAGCGCTTGAAGCAATATGTTGTTATTCATAAAGATCTGTATATCATTACATTATTTTCATTATTTGTTGCCATAGTGATTATAGTCGAAAAGATGCAGCCCTGTGATAGACGAACGGAGTCAGCGGAGCTCCAGTAATAGGGTCAGTTTGACACCCTTTGGGTACGGAGTCCTAAAACAAGGATCTTCACGTGACATATTATAGATGCCCATGTCTGAACATTATGATAAAACAGTTATCAATTCCTGATTTTTCTCAATAAATTAACCAGCATCATGAATCATAGTTTTGAATAATTAATCCACTTTCATAAGAATTGCAAGTATATCATAACTTGGAATAGAAATCAATCATATTGGTACAGTTATTGTTTCGCCATCAATAAGAGCTGAATATTTCAAAAATACTCAACTAAATCTGAAGACACTGAAATGAAGAATAGATCACGTTGAAACATTGAAGAAATAATGCAATATATATGTGAGAGTTAGTTGAAAGATTTATTGCAATAGTTTCATTACCTGTATATTAAATGCTATATTATATTATCCGGCTCTGGAGAACGAATTAACTACTACCAATATACTTGACAGAAAAAATATATTTTTTTATTCTAAGACCAGATAAATCGTATAGGTTTATAATTTATCCCAGAAGACTTAATGAGTTTATTAAGGTGCCACATTTTAAAATAGAAGACCTGAGATCGGTAAAGAACTTAGTTGATAAGAACGCCTACCTGGCTAATTTTGATTTACAAGATGCTTATTTTTTAGTACCAGAGAATAGTACTTGTAGAAAATTTCTCAGGTTCAGATTCAAGGGTCAGTTGTGCCAGTTTATTTGCCTATTAATCGTTTGATTTGTCTGTCAGTCCATACATTCTCACAAAGAATGAAACCAGTCATGAATAAGCTTAGGTCTCTTGATTTTTTATCAGTTATTTATCAAGATGTTTTTGCGTGCATAAGTAGTTCTTTCGAATCTTGTAAAGCTAATGTAGAGTTCACAATCAGGTTCTTACAATATCTGAGATTTATAATAAATTATTCGAAGAGTCACACAACTCCTAGTGAAAGGAGTACATATTTGGATTCATTTTAGATTCAAAAGATTACCGTGTGTAAGAAAACTAAGGCAATGACACTTCTAAATAACCTAGACTCTATAAGAGCTATAGAATTAGATTCATTGCGCAGACAATGAAAACTCTAGTTGCGTGCTGTCCAGGATAGGATATGGGAAAGTTTTTTGCAAAGGGCTCGAAACAGAAAAATAGTTAGCGTTGTTAGTGAATAATAATAGGGAGTTTTTGCAAGCCTCCGCTATTGATACGATAACGCTAGCGTAAAAAACAATTTTTTTTGAAAATGCTGGCTCAATAGTGCTAGCTTGAATCATAGTGTACTCACAAGAAACTTCAAAGGTTAGCAAACATCAATAACATAACAATGAATTTATTTATCAATTCCAGTAACGGTGTCCAAAGACAATCGTTTTTAACGTTGGCGTTGACGTTTCATTAGCGGTGGCTTGCAAAAACTCCCTAATGTCTTTGAGGGTAATATGGAATTCAGTGAACATGTCTTTAAGACTTTTTCTTGTGGAAAAGAAGTACATTGGGGCCTATTATTAGAGCTATAACTATAACCTATAACTTAGTTATAAGCTCTCAAGCCACTAGGACAGATTGGGAAGCTGAGGCAGGTGAAGTATGACACACGCTTATTGGAATCAGGAAGATCAGAAATTACATATCAATCATCTGGAGCTTCTTGCGGCTTTCTTTGCACTCATTTGCTTTGCTTCAGAAGTAAGTGACAGTAAAATCTCACTAGGTATTGATAAATATGATGGCAATTTAGTGAGCTTGCGAGAGATATCTGGCATTGGTGTGAGTGTGGAAGCATTTGTTTAGTCGCTTCCTATATTCCATCGAAATTAAATAAAGGAGCAGACCGTGCTTTTGGAGTGATGAATCTGGATACAGAATGGGATGCTCATCAAACAATTTTGAATGTATGCGGTGTTTTTTCAATTGATCTTTTTGCTTCCCGAATCAATAGAAAATGCGTGTGATTTTGTCCTCACTACTTGGATCCTGTAGCCGAACTAGTGGGTACTCCTATTTTTTTGTGGAAAAACGAAAAGTTTTATACACTCCCGTCTTGTGTTCTAATTTTTTTCCGAAATTAAGGAAAATAATTAGCGATGAAGCGTATTGGTTGCTCCTCTCTGGTCTGCGCAACCATGGTATCCACTGTTCACTTCTCCTCTGTCAACCATCATTGACTTTTAAGGCAACAAAATCACTCACTAGCCCTCAAACTTTCTATAGTGCTCGACAACAGGCAAGCTTTTCTCAACAATGAAATCACAGATGAAGCGGCTGAGTTAATGTTGGACTCAATAACAGAGTCAACAGTAAGACAATATGAAGGATGCCTGAAAAAATGGTTGACTTTTGCAGATCAAGCTAAGATTGAGGCCTCTGATCCTTTGAACACTGATGTCATCGGATTCTTAACAGTTAGATTTAATGAAGGAGTAAAATACCGATTACAAATTACAAAATACAAAAAAAGTAGCGATTTCTCTGTTTTCGAAGAAATTTTTTTCCAAGAGATGCCCTCATTTCGGTGATCGTCAGAAGTATTTTTGAAAAACGACCAACAAGACCAAAATACTCCGAGACTTGGATTACGGAGTAAATCCTTACTCATCTTGAAAATAATGGAAATATCAATTATTCAAAATTGAAAGGAGTTTCGAAATCAACAGTTACTCTTGTTGTCTTAATTAGTGCGCAAAAAGTGCAAACCCTGGCGCTCATTAACAAAAATTCAACTAAATCAGCTACAGAATTGAGTATAAAGACATCTGATCTAATTGAAACTTAAAGACCAGTAAGGAATAACCAATCCTTTCAATAACGTTCTTCAAAGAAAAGAAAAAGCCATGCATGGTCACAATTATATTACTTTACTTAGAGATGATTGAAAACCTGAGAGCCAACTCAGATAAATTTTCATCTCAACAACGAAACGACATGAATCTGCAAGCGTTCAGACGATTAGTCATTGGATTAGATTCTTATTGAAAAAAGCAGGATATCAGCACCTTTGCGGCTTATAGTGTCAAGCCTGCAGCAATTTTTTCAGATTTTTTTTCGTCAGAATGGATCATTCAGAGCTGCAGTGGTTGATGAAATTCAAGAATCCCGAAGGACATACAGTCCTTTGTTTAGAACATCCACAGGTATATGATTTTGAGATTCGACACAAACCTGAAAAATCTCATGCTAATGCGGTTTCCCTGTCCCATCGACTTTGTGATGTCAATTGTGATAATTTCCATTAGCAGGAAGAACGTGAACGACCTGTGAACATCACCAGACTAGAAGAATTTGAGCAAGATGGATCTGTATTATCCATGCACGAAGTGCTACAGGCTCAGCTGGATGATTCTATTCTGAAGCATATCATGGAATGAGTGAAGACCGGCCAGAATATTGCAAGACTTGTGAACGCTGTAACTCAAGAAAAGGGCCTCCTACCCGACAGCGTGCTAAGATGCAGCAGTACAACATGGTGCGTCCGTTTGAGAAGATTGCCATGGAAATATTCGGACCTTTGCTCATTAGTGGAACAGGAAACAAGTACTTATTTGTTGCCATAGATCATAGATCAATTCACCAGGTAGGCGATACAAAATTAAGAAGCTGAAACTGTTGCGGAAGCCCTTATTGAGAACATGATTTCAAGATTCGGGGTGCCGTTGGAGTTATATTCTGATCAAGACAGAAATTTTGTGTCCGAAGTTTTCAAATGCGTAATGAAGATTTTGGGCATCAGTAAGACAAGAACTACAGCGCCACATCCACGGTCTGATGGCATAGTAAAACGTTTCAACAAAAAAATTCAAGTAAATCTGCCAAAATTTGTCATCTAACACCAAGATGATTGAGATGAGAAGATTCAACTGTCTACTAACGGACAGGTCGGCAATCAATGGGTCCACCTAGTACACTCCGGCACAGTTGAAGATGGGTCGAGAGCAGTTACGGAAAGATATGGTTGATGGACATCAATCTGAAGACAACGATCAACCATTCTCAGGATAACTTATGGAGCGTCCATTAATCTGCACGGGAGAATATACAAGCTGCCAGCGACAGGATGAGGGCTCTATTGACCAGCAAGCAAACGATCTCCGGTTCCAGCAAGAGATTTAGTGTGAGCCAAACCCCAGGAAAAGAAGAGAAAATTGTTCCGAATTGCAGAGAAACTGGGGAGGATCATACGAAGTCATAAAATGCTTGAATGACGTTGTATTCCGGATACGGATGGACAGGAACTGGAAACCGAGACTTGTTCATGGAAACAGGTTGTGGCCATACTAATGACGAGATCTTGAGTTTGTTGAGGAGAACGAAGCTTAAGGGGGAAGCAGTGTCACAAATATGAAATATTTTAAGTAATTGAATCACACTGATGTTTATTCAAATTCCTTATTTTTATTAAATAATTTATCGTAATTATGATCCTTGCTAACATTCACTAACATTCTGGAGTATGTTCAACTGTCAGATATTTGAATGCTAGCTCATTGTTACGAGATGTTCGGTTATCGAATATTTGAATGCTGACTCATTATTATTCGATTATCAGATATATTGTATATTGTATATTGTATATTTCATTACTCTACAAAAAAATATTGTTTCTAATATGTCAGTATCGAACAAAGTAAAATTGTGAGTATATTCCTCATCAAAACTCATTTTCATCGAATTTATAAGTTATAAATTCATTCATGTCAGAAATTTTTCACTAACTACTTTAAATTTTCTTAAATTCAAATTACTTATATTAAGATGTTGAATAAATCTGGAATAAGAGTATTATTTTTCGACTTTTGTAATCTGAAACAAGATTTTCTCGGTAAATCAGTAGATATTTGAATGCTGGCGGCTTGATACTGGGAGAGAGTATGTGAAGCCTATGTGCTGGTGAAAAATAATCATTTACAACAGTGGCTGTGAGTGATTTTGTTATTATGTGACGAATTGCGATGTGAATTAGTGTACTGTACTCTGTTATATTATTCACTCACTATAAAAATTTTGACAATAAGTATTAGTTAGGGGACTGGTGGCAGAAATTTTCATATGATATTATTGTGTGCATAAAATTGAGAAGTATGAAGATTTCATAAAAAAGAGCCAGAAAAACTATTTAAGTCGTCAAGACGTTGCTAAGTTTTTAATTGACAGTCAATCAAAAATGCAATGGGAGAAGATGCTTCCATATAGTTTTATTGTGTCAGTCACTCAATAAATAGCATTGTTCATGAAATATTTTTGAAACTTAGCATGCGTTGACTTTACTATATTGTTTCGGACAGTTTCATCTCAATAAGCAGTAATAATAGGACTAAAGACGTTTTTCAGTATCATATTGAATGAATAGATGATTGATGAGGCAACATTGTTGTATGGTAAATTAGAGAAACATTCTTGCCTTCAATTGAAACGGTGGCTGAAGTGCCACGGAAGGAAATAGTGTGGTAACAAAGAAGAATTAGTGAAGAGGTTAGTATTATTTTCTGTATTCATCATTCTTGTATTATGTTTATCCTCGAAGTTATCTCATTATTAATTTTGTCATCAATTATTACAAATTAAAATATATGACAGCTCTGTGATAGTATTTATAATGTCATGAATGTCAAGCGATTATGTATTCGCAAAGTATAAAATGTACAATCTTCGTATGATAGAAAATACCTTAATTTTCAATTCTTTTATTGATATAAAGCTGAGTTTAGCTTATGTGGGCCCAGTGCCGCCATAAAAATAAAGGGAACAAATATATGTGTTTTTTGTTACGTGATCCAGAGTTTGAAATCTTCACGTCGATACGATTTCATCCACGAATCATATTTTGCACACTCAGAACAATATTTCATGTGCACTTCACCAGAAATTTATGCTTTCTTCTGTGGATATGTGGAGTAAATAGTACATATTATCTTCTCGTAACGATTTTAAACGACTGTCACTTTGACATATTCTAAAACAACACCGTTTTGTAGCTCCTTTTCTGCCTTTCCGATCTTCTATAATTAACTCAGCTCAGCTACAACCTTTTATGATATCAATTATCCCTTTATATCAATAAACTACTTGTATTTAACATTGGAAATACACTTTAACAATATTGCTTCATGTTAACTGTACGAAACTGTCCGAAACAATATAGTGGAGTCAACGCATGCTAAGTTTCCAAAGTATTTCATGAACAATGCTATTCAAACGTAACTTGTTAATATAATATTGTTATACATGTAGTCAGCTGAAATCTATATGTCTGCATTCTTGTACAATCTGATTTTGTAAAATAATTTCTTATATATTTAGAATTTAGTAATCTTATTGTATCTGAGGTTTTTGCGCAGTAATAATAAACAATAAAACTGGCTTTAATCACCCTGTATATTATTGCGTTTAAAGGAAGTGAGATTTTTCAAAAATTGGGTACAAAAATATCTGACATGGACAACACGTGACTTACTTGTACATCATTGGATATATATGATCAAACACAACATCTCATAATTCCACGGCTAGTCGGTCGCTATAGAAACAGTAGGTCATCATTCTTATGCTACAAGATTCCTAAATACTGATTTCCACGATTCTACGGCTAACAGTTCTGAACTTATGCGCAAAATTCCAAAATCGTCAAGTATATTGCACTTTTGACTCAGTCGATCTCAATGAAAATAGGATATGAGCATCTAGACAGTACTGTCATCTTGAATACTGTATTCTAATATTCTACGTTCAATCGTTTTGGATTTATGAGGGAAATGTTTCGAGTAAACTGCACTTCCTGCTTAGCCGATCATAATTATAATGCAAGTTGAACAGCTAGTTGCCATGAAAGTGCCCAATACGAAATCTCAATATTCTGCGATTGATTATTTCAAATTTATGAGAAAAATTCGGAAAGTCTGTAATATGAAGTGCACTTCCGGCTTAGTCGATTGGGACGAAAATAGGAGATAATCATTTGGATGCTAAAGCAATTTCAAATACTGAATTCCAGTATCCTTTGGCTAATTATTCTAGATTAATGCGGAGAATACAAAAAAAGTATCAGATGAAGTGCATTTTCAGTACAGATGATTGCAACCATAATGCGAGATGCACATCAAGATCCTAGATCCTATATCAATCTTTTATACAAAATTTCAGCATGATACGTTCGACAAATTCTGAGTTCTGCGAGCTACACACATACACACATTCATACGTACATACGTACCGACATCAAGCCAAAAATAGTCAAAATGGATTCAGGAATGCTCAAAACGAATATATCTATCGAAATTTCGATATGTGCATTTTGTCGGTTTCACAATATTTCCTTGTACTTTTAGACCGTCAGATAATCGTAGATTTCAGTGCCTCATTTTGTTTTTCATGCCTTTAATAAGTATATATATTTGAAGTTCAATAATGCTGAAATTAAAGCTGGACCGTGCGATCAACATAAAGAATTGATTTTAAATTTGTATGAAAAAGCATGTTCTGATCTAATTTTGTCACTATTGCCATGCTTACGAAATGAAATTCAGGGAAAAATATCTTGACATGTAAAATGTCAAACAAAATTAAAAAATTGACAACAAATTATCATTGTCTACCTTATCATTTCAATTAAACTGATCGTTTTATACCACAAACTCTGAGGCCCGTAGTCAGAACGCGGTTTTAAGCCCAGTCTATCTTATCTATAACCATGACGACGTTTTAAAATCGATTAGGTTATAGCACTGTTTTGACATCTTGTTATGGTTATGCATAAGCCAGACTTAGAACCGGGTTTAAAACCGCGTCCTGACTACGGGCCTGATAGTCCAAGATCCCAGACCCGCCAGACCTTACTTATTTTCTGAGAAACAAAATTTGTGGATTAGAATAGTGTTAGTCGGTACTTTGATCATACACATATTTGCTAGTCTGTGCCGACGGCCAATTTATAGATACGAGGTGTTATAGGTACATCAAGACAATACTCACTTTTCTTGAAGTCTGAGTGCTGATTTTTATGTAAATTCTAGAGAATAATGTTGGAAATTGATAATCAACACTACTAGACACTTCTTATCACCAGTAATTCCTGCTAAACGCTTTAAAGCTCGCAAAAAATATCGTTATCTCACTTATAGTCTGAGTCCTAATTTTTATATATAATACTCAGTGATCAATTTCAATACTTTTTATAAATAGCCAGACCAAGGAAGAGTTGGATGCCCATAGATACTCCACTTACTATCAAGCCTACAAAAAGTGACCTCGCGCTTTCACTCACAGCGATATTTTGATTGTGTCTGGGGGATGTTTAGCCCTGCGATTAATCTAGCTGTTAACAAAAAGTATTGAAATTGTACCCTGACTGTCATATTTAAAAATTAGCACTCAAACTATAAGCCGAACAACGTTATTCTTTGTGAGTTTTAAAGAGTCTAGCAGAAATTACCACCGATGGAAAGTGTCTAGCAGTGTTGATTATCAATTTTTAACAATATTTTCTGAAACATACCTCAAAATCAGCACTCGGGACCTTAAGAAAAGTGAGTAATGTCTTAACGTACCGTTAGCACCTCGTATCTATAAATTGGCCGTCACCACAAACTAGCTAGTATGCGTATGATCAAAGTACTATGTCTTGTACCGTGGTACATACTAACACTACCCTATTCCACACATTTTGTTTCTCAGAAAATAAGTAAGGTCTGGCGGGCCTGGGATCTTGCTCTATGAATGTCTGTTATACTCATAAACTGCACTTACGGCTTGTCCGATTGATACAAAAATAGTAGATAACTATTTTGATGCTATAGCAAGTTCAAACACTGAATTACAATATGATATGGCTGATAATTCCAGATTTATGGAAAAGATTAAAAAAAGTTTCAAATGAAGTGCACTTCTGGCCTGGCCGATTCATACAAAAATAGCAAATAACCATTCTGATACAATATCAAAATCAAATACTGAATTTCAACATCCAACGGTTGATCATTCTGAATTTATTAGAAATATTCGAAAAAAGTTTTAAGTAAAGTGCACTTCTGGTACAGACGATTGGAATCATACTGCGAGATGCACAACTAGACCCTATACCAGTCTTAAATACAAAATTTCAGCATTATACGTTCAACCAGTTTTGAGATTTTCGAACTACGCACGCACGAACGCACGCACGAACATACGTACCGACATCAAGCCAAAAATAGTCAAAATGAATTCAGAGATGCTCGAAACGAATATTTCCGTCAAAATCTCGATAGGTGAATTTTGTCGGTTACACAATACTTTCTTGTACTCAGTACAAGTAAGTAAAAATGCTCCTATAGTATTCTACTGTGTCAGCCACTTAGCAGAAAGCTTTCTTTATTTGTAAAAAGCGTTAAAAAAATTAGTTTCTGTAGTCTGTCTTTCTGATTTCTCATCAAATGACGTTTTTAATAATTTTGTTAATGCAAATCAATAAAAGAATATAGTTTCTAATGAACTCATTGGAAATACAATCAAAAACATTGTAGGAGGAGTAATTCCTTTTCATCATATAAATAATGAACCCATTTTTATTCATTTTTCATATCATCTATTCAATTTTTTTTCCCTTTCACCCTTGTTCATTTGAAATTACAAGAATCAATTCATTATTTCGTTATATATTTTCATGAATTACATCATTAAATTTATCTCCTCTTCATTTTCTAACCTTATATCAATACTTCTCCTTACAAGTTTTCTGAAAGAGAATTCTAATGTATAAAAATATCAGCAACATATTCAGTGATAATACTCATATTCAATATGTGAAGTCAAAAATGTGTTTTTACTTACTAGTACTAAGTACAAAAAAGTATTGTGAATCCGACACAATTCACCTATCGAGATTTTGATGGAAATATCCGTTTTGAACATCCCTGATCCATCTTGACTATTTTCGGCTTGATGTCGGTACATATGTGCGTTCATGCGTGCGTTCGTGCGTGAGTTCGTGCGTAACTCACAAATCTCAAAAACTGTATGTATAACGTTGAACTTTTGCATTTAAGACTGGTATAGGGTCTAGTTGTGCATCTCGCATCACAGTTCCAATCATCTGTACCGGAAGTGCACTTTACCTCAAACTTTTTTCGAATATTTCTAATAAATCCAGAATGATCAACCGTAGGATATTGAAATTCAGTATTTATTTGAACTTGATATTGCATCAGAATGGTTATCTGCTATTTTAATGTGAATCTGCCAAGCCAGAGCACTTTACTTGAAACTTTCTCTGATTTTTTTGCATAAATCTAGAATGATCAGCCATAGCATCAAAATAGTTATCTGCTATTTCTGTATCAATCGGCCAAGACGGAAGTGCATTTTATGAGTATAACAGACATTCAGAATTTGCCGTATAAAACAATCAGTTTAATTGAAATAATAAGGTAGGCAATGATAATCTGTTGTCGAGATTTTTATTTTGTTTGACATTTTACATGTCAAAATATTTTTTCCTGAATTTCACCTCGTAAGCAGGAAAAAAGTGAGTAAATTGGATCAGAGCATGTTTTTTCATACAAATTTGAAATTAATTTTCATTACGTTGGTCACACGGTCCAGCTTTAAATTCAGTATTATTGAACTCCAAATAAACATACTTATCAAATCTCTTGAAGGCCATGAAAAACAAAATAAGGCAGTGAAATCTACATGTGTGTCACGTCAGATGGCCCCATACTTGGAATGGAAAAAAAAAATCACTGAGTTGTTAGTGCTAGGTTTGTGCTGGTTTGTGCTAGAATCCAAGAGTTTGTGCTATTAAAATACATTTGTAATTAACAATCGATAGTGAGAATCTGGCATGATACTAAGAGTGAGCCTCCACTATTTATTCGATCAATTATAGTACAGGCACTTAGTGATAGGTTTGTGCTGGCTAGATATGAGTTATGGAAGTTTGTGCTATTTATTTGTACAAAATATTAACAATATAATTGAGGAGTCTGGCGTGATACTATGAGTAAATCCCCCACTATTCATTAAAATATTCAATCAATTATCAAACAGGAGCTTAGTGCTAGGTTTGTGCTACTTATATATGAATTATGGAAATTTGTGATTTCTGATAGCACATGTTATTTACAATCGATAGTGAGAATCTGGCGTGATACTAAGAGTAAACTTCCATTTCTAATCACAATACTTGATCAACTATGATACAGACACTTAGTGCTAGGTTTGTGCTGCACAAATATGAGTCATGAAAGTTTGTGCCATCCATTTGTACTTGATATTGAAAACAGAACTGGGGAATTTGTCGTGATACTATGAATAAACCCCTACTATTCATTAGAATATACATGCGGATATAATTCAGTTTCACACTGAACAAAAATTTGTTAGATCTTAGACAAATGTTGAATGCTCCTCATGGTTCTCCAACTTGTTCAAACACTGCATATTCATGAGATCTCGGGTTCGAATTCCGGCGCTGTACAAGACTTTTTCAAAAATTAATTTACTTTCATTCAACCGTCTGGCTTATTACGGATTCGCCAACTAGATTTACATTCAGTATATATATATATATATATATATATATATATATATATATATATATATATATATATATATATATATATATATATATATATATATATATATATATATATATATATATATATATATATATATATTTATGTGTGTATGTATATATTTATGGATAATAGAAGGGGAACAACTCCCACATATAATTCCTGGGACTAAAGTGAGGATTATGCAAAATCTCTTTTTATCTTTATACAAGCCAAACTCTAGGGTAACCAAAATCTACTAGTTGAGATTTTTCCTATTCCACCTACCATGCACTCTACTTGCACAACACCCAACAGGATAACCCCGGTTTGTAAAGAGGAGGGAGAACGAAGTCACGGCGCCACTCTTGCTCCTGGATCAATACTTCAATGGAGGAATAGAAGGCAGGAGAGAAGGACGTTCAGTACATTCACAGAAGAAAATATGGGGAACATAAGTTTTAGAGTGAACTGTAATGGGAATGAATCAATCAAATTGTTGTGTTTGACGATGTTTTAGTGTTGATTGGGGTCGATATTGTTATTCTGCTTAGTATGTCTCAGTTATTTGTCAAGAAATATTTTCCGATTTTTGATATCACTATACATTTCATAGATGATATCAACATTGACAGCTAGAGTAGCATATTGACTTCAATGGATTGAAAAAAAAATATATATATAGTGATGGAAAATAAATGAGAAGCTTCAGGTTTTGTGGTACTTACATATATTGAGAACTCATCTTAGATATTCAGTAGTATCAGTACAAATCAATTAAGGATGAAAAAAGTTTCAGGAACATTTCAGCCCTGGATAAAGAAAAGTTGATGGAACACAGTAATAATGAGGAAGAAGTTATTCATATATATATATTGATTATTATAATCTATATAGTGATGAAAAATAAATGAGAAGCTTCAGGTTTTGTGAAACTTACATATATTAAGAACTCATCTTAGATATTCAATAATATCAATACAAATCATTTAAGGATGGAAAAAGTTTCAGCAATTTTTCAGCTCTGAATACAGAAAAGTTGATACAACACAGTAATAATGAGGAAGTAGTTATTCTTATATTTATTGATTATTATAATCTATATAGTGATGAAAAGTGAATGAGAAGCTTCAGGTTTTGTGATACTTATATATATATTCAGAACTCATCTTGGATGTTCAGTAATATCAGTACAAATCAATTAAGGATGGAAAAAGTTTCAGCAACTTTTCAGCTCTGAATACAGAAAAGTTGATGCAACACAGTAATAATGAGGAAGTAGTTATTCTTATATTTATTGACTATTATTATCTATATAGTGATGAAAAATAAATAAGAAGCTTCAGATTTTGTGATACATATATTAAGAACTCATCTTTGATATCCAGTAATATCAGTACAAATCAATTAGAGATGAAAGAGTTTCAGGAACTTTTCAGCTCTGAATACAGAAAAGTTGATGGAACACAGTAATAATGAGGAAGTAGTTATTCTTATATTTATTGATTATTATAATCTATATAACCAAGTTCTTGGAGTGTACCCAAATAAGAAGATCACGTCGTGAATTTGAACTCCACATCCACACTATGGAAATCAATATGATTGTCACCATGATCATTATGACACGAATAACTATTACAATGAGAATATGATATTAGTATTCATTTCATATTAGAGATAATATTAACTTTGTTTTGTGTCAAGGACCAAATATACTGACTAACTGGTTTTGACATACTGATAGCGTCTGGCAGAAGTAGTATTGTTTTTCAGTATGCATGTTTGTAAGGAGAAGTTTCTAGATATGATAATAAAATAATTTATAATTATTCTTAGGACACATATTTCCATATCCATTATGCTAGGATATTGATTGAGGATACGAGAAAAAATAATGTAGAAGAAAAATTCTATACAAATTGCTCCATTCCAAACTCAGCGTTGAATGTTTGGGTTCTATCACGTAATATAAAGTAATAATACCATATGAAAGTTTATTGAATTTTGTATTGTGATTATTCTTTACACAATTTTTTTATGAACATTTCATTTTTCACTAATATATTAAAAGCCACAAGTTTGAAATACGTCGGAAATTGAAGTAAACGACCGAGCGCAATCGAAGTACATGTGACGTCACTTTGGTGTTCAGAGCACAGATTACCTATTTACTCAGAATAATTACTGATCGCTATTGCAAGAATTATACCAAAAAAAAAAAATATATGTATATATATATTTATATATATATATATATATATATATATATATATATATATATATATATATATATATATATATATATATATATGTATATATATATATATATATATATATAGAGGTTGTTTTCTTTATTTCTATCCTAACACACAAAAAAATGTCCCAACATAATTTTTGTAAGTAGAGAGATGGTAATAGAATCTTATCACCTGTGATGTTCTGACGTTTGAGGCTATGGTATCTCTTATTTTATAGATAAATATGTTTTATGTTCGACTGCATCACAATCAGGTAGTTTATGCGCATTTAGTGCCCATAATGTACCACTTAGGCCCAGTATTTCAGGTTCAGTTTAATCTATAGATTACTTAAACGAAACTTAATTACTATGGTAACAATTGTTTTCACAATCGTTGCTACAAAAATTAATCCACAGTTTTCGTAATCCAAACACTGAAATACTGGGCCTTAGGCTCGGTTGTACAATCTAAGCTTATCCACAGTTTAGTTGAACTGAGTCTAATTTCTATGGTTACAATTATTTCAGTAATTGTAACCATGGTAAATAAGCTCGGTTCAACTAGGCTGTGGATAAACTTAGATTGTACTACCGGGCCTAAATTGGACTAGGACTTTTACTTTATAGAATTGGACGGAACTGTCACTGTCAAAAAAATGTCACAAAAATATTTTTTTTTATTGATATGAAATAAATTCAAACAATTAAATCAACATATCATTTATTATTGTAATGAATTCTTATAGCACAATTGGTATTGTCGCGAATATTTAGACCCTAAGATAAATTCTTGTTACAAAAACATTTTCTCTCAATATTTGTGATTCTTTGGCACTTGCTGACAACTGTTCTACGCTTTCTGAAGTATCCATTTATTCTTTTCTATCGTATTTACTCATTTTTACTCTTTCTAAAGTATCCATTTATTCTTTTCTATCATATTTGATCTCTTCTACACTTTCTAAAGTATTAATTTCTGCTATTAAATCGTATTTAATATTTTTGACATCTGCAAACAAACAGTAAAAACAATTGTAACAATAGCAACACTAGCAGAGCACACCAAGTTATACTTACCGATTTTTTGAATAGGGAAATCAAGAAATAATTTCAGAAGATATCCTGCGCCTTTAGAGCAGTCGAACATAAAGCTTTGTATGTAATTCGTACATAAACAAATTTTATAGACTCGCCTTCCTCTTATTAGACTCGCTCGCGCTGCTCGCTCGTCCATAACCAGTGGCTCGTCCAATAAAGTTCTATATCATATACTAATTACATAAATAGCTATTATTGGGTATAAGTTCTGTATAAATTAATTAGAAACACAACGTTTCGACAGCAAAGTGCTGCCTTTTTCAAGTGTAGAAAAAATATGAAAATAAATAAACAAAATTGTCTAGACAACAAAAATAAAAGTACAAATAGTAACTAGATTAGTTTAAAATATATTAACTCCTAGGATCGTAGAGCTCTGCCTGTGGTTGATGATTTAATGTCCACAGGTCTTCAGGAGATAATAATGATGGTCTAAATAGGGAAATTGTCAACTCCTTATGGTTCTAGATAATCTATAAATAAATATAACCAGAAAATTGCGCAAGTGAAAGTTACTATTTCAGATGCTTCAACGGTGGAAGGTGATATGGCGTCATTAATATATCACCGCAAGTGTGTGAAAAGTCATGAAAAGTTATAGAATAGGAATCCTGGAGTGATTCCTCCTTTCAAAATACAAGTTTTATTTTCGCATTTGATACACACATAATCAATAGCGTTATTACCATATGATTCTCGACTGGATTTGTACAAAAAAATGTAACTGCATATGCATATTGAGAGAATCATTTTTAAAAACTACTCACATTGATAACTTAGTACCTCGTATTTCTACAACATTGAATTTTTCATTTACCACTATGTATTCATAAATCATGAATGGATTAACTTCCGATATATTACTTGAATTAGCTGAGATGAAATTATTTTGAAACACTTTGCATATGTTAAAATGGTTTTTCCAATAAAAAATTGACGACATACAAGAAAACTACACTTGAGTATATTACTGCAGAGGTACGTTCGGAAACCTCGGCCAGACAACAATTTTTCGTTCAATGCGTTCGTTTTCAGTGCACAATTTGTCTAGATAAAACGACTTGAACGTTCGGAATCAATTTGGGTGAATGCCTAGACGAAATTATTTCGCTCTGCTTTTCACAAAGGCGAGTTATGAACAAAGTATACCCGGCCTGCGCAGTAAAAATATTATATCTCATCTGTGAAAAATAAATTGATCATTGAAATTATAAACTACAAATTCACGTTATAGGATCAATATCATCAATTCATTAAGTTCTTTAAAAAACTCTATCATAATTCGAAAATGATTTTGGAACTTTTTAGCCGCATAATTTTGAATTGTGATTTCTATTAAAAAAATTGCAGCGAGAAGGCTTTTCTTAATGTTGAAAATTATTTTTTAGTTTATTCAAATAAACTTCTAGTAATAATTCTTCGCCGATGTCATCGTTTTCAGCATTATTTTTGAAAATAATACTATAGAATAAAAATTGAGAGGCCTTTAAAATGCAAAGAGGCAACTCCGCTATCATTTTAAATTTAAGATTAGTTAAAATGGAGGAAAGTTGGTTCAAGTCGTTTGGCTAAATTAGCTAAACACCGATGACGTCACCATATTTGACATCGCTTTGCTCTGGGCGAGACGTTTAAAATCCGATCGCACCCCTGGATTCTTTACTACTATTACCGAAGTGACGTCACGTAAATGTCGGACCCATTAAGCTAGAATCTCACTGTAAAAATTTTCATTAAAATATTTATAAAAATTTTGATAAAAACGACTTTGACAGTGTGATATAGTCATTTTGATGAAAGTATAAGTTTTTTTATGAATATCTGTATTTACATGACGTCACGTAAAAATATTCATGTGACGTCACATAAATACGATGCTCTGTATTTATTTTTACGGGACTAGCGATATGATTGGTTGTTGATGGGAGCATGCGCACTACAAACTATTTTGGGGAAGAAATGCTACATTTTACTGTCAGTCAGCCGTTAGTATATGCGGTTTTCGTATTATATTCAAAGAAAAATTTGTAGTAGGTGGTCGTCCTGAGAAACGTCAATGCTGATTAAACTATATCAGAATGAAGAAAAGCTAAATATTTCAATGTAACTGCTAATCTAAAAAGAAAATATTCTAATTTATTTGAAGAAATGAATAATTCTCTCAGTATTATAGGTTTAGTTCACGTCATTAGTATTCAAATTTATTATATATTTAAAATAATATTTATTTTTTCTCTAGTGGTATATATTGTCTCAGATGAGTATCACATCGTTTAATTCTACTTTTAATCATGTTCAAGATTTTATTGGATAGTACCCCACTCATTAGTAAAAAAAAATATAATTATCTTTATCATAAGTTCTCAATTCATTGTAAACCATGATCCCGTCCACCAGCAGCGCTCTGATTTTTTAATTTCCTTTATGATTATAGCCCATCAGTCCCATTATTACAGCAAATAATAATATCTGATTTGCACTATCATTACAATCAACTAATCCAATTCTACGAATGAATGACACAAGTAAACAAAATTGTTAGGTAGAGTTTTGGCGCTAAACTGAAATCACAACAGTGTAAAATATGCAACAGCTGCAACAGTGTAAAGTATGCAACACTCTGTAAACAGTAGATCAAAAAATTTACAGTGTGATACCATACTTGCTAGCTATACATTATGACGTTTTTATAAAAATGTTTATAAAAATATTGATAAAAATTTTTATGAAAATTTTACAGTGGGATATCTGCTTTAGAAAGCGTTTTAACGCTTCTTTCATTCATTTGAAATTTATTGAACTTTAAATATTAATTATAATTGATATACTCATTTATAAATTATAACAATAATTTTAACACTCATATTTTGATATTATCTATTGAAAAAATAATGTAAAATCACAACTTTATTTTCATGACACAACCCAATTGCAAATGGAAAACAGGAACAGAAAAAAGAGATTCGCATAAATTGATCAATGAAATAGGAGAAGTGATTGGATTTCAAGCTTTGTAAGTCAAATAATATGAATTGAAAACGAATTGCTTGAGTAAATTATCAAAAAACATTACGTATACCAACATAAAAACGACATCTTACAGCGTTCCAAGCAAAACATGCAGATCAGTTCTAGTAATCAGTAGACAAAATATTGATAATTACATCAAATCAAGCGAGACAATATACAACAAATTTGATCGATCTAATCGGTCTCGCTCTTAATATAAATGATATAAGAAATTCAAAGGATTGAGGTGTCATAATTAAATGCAACAATAAAGAATCTTTGAACAAGCTGTAATCCAATTTGGATTCTACTGGAGAGAGTTGGAAAATTCATGAGCTGAGAAAATTTATCTCAGTCATCTAATATATTGATTAAATTATATTATTGTAAACTATTTTAGAATGAAACCACTTCGAAAAATGAAACTTAGGAGACGCAAGAATCATGAAAATTATCACGTGAGAGGATTTGGCAAATGCTACTATAATAACCTAGAGTAACCCATTCATAAGAAATGCGCTATCGAGAAACAGGTCAGTCTTTCTCAATTGAGAAAGTTACATATTCAATAATAAAATGCAACCGATAGTATTGTTTCGAACATCTTGTAAACGATTGCGAGCATTCACAAATGATCTGCTGTAACAGGTCCAAGTCAATATATTTATGGTAAATATAATAATCGTAGAATATTTAAAAATATGACGTGAACATTACGTGACTTACTGGTACATCATTGAGTATATATATATATATATATATATATATATATATATATATATATATATATATATATATATATATATATATATATATATATATATATATATATATATATATATATACCAATTCCCATGAATTCTGCTGATTCCCCAAGCAAACCTTTACTTTGTATATTTGTGGAAAGGTTATAAAAGATCTCCTGCGTGAGAACATAGCCAGTCAGAACATAATCTTCAACATTAAAACATTTTAAACTAATTATAATAAATTTGTATTTGTCAATCGACTTCTCGTTTCTAATAGAGATTCTTAAAATCTGTCAAGTTAAATGCGCTTTCAGCCAAGTCGACTGCTATTGAAAAAGTAGGCCATTATTCTTATACTACAACATTCCTAAATACTGATTTCCAAAATTATACGACTACCAACAGAACTGAATTTATGCGCAAAATAAAAAAATAAATTCTTACTGAAAGGCACTTCTGGTTCAGTCTATTGTTATGAAAATAGTAGGCAATCATTTGGATGCTACAGCAGACTGGAATACCAAATTTCAATATTCTACACCTGATCGTTTCGAATTTATGCGGAAAATTCCAAAAGACTGTCAAGTAAAGTGCACTTCTGGCTTGGTTAGTCTCAATAAAAATAGGATATGAGCATCTAGATGGTATAATCGTCCTAAATACTGAGTTCTAACAATCTACGTTCAATCGTTTTGGATTTATGCGGGAAGTTCAAAAATTTTTTCGAATAAAGTGCTCTTCCGGCTTAGTCGATAGCAATCATAATGCAAGGTGACTAGATATTATCAAAGTGCTTAATACAAAATTCAAATATTCTACGACTGATTGATTAGAATTTATGCGGAAAATTCAAAAAGTCTGTCATATAAAGTGCACTTCCGGCTCAGCCGATTGTTACAAAAATAGAAGATGACCATTGAGATGCTACAGCAATTTCAAATTCCAGTATGGGGTGTGCACAACTAGACTCTATAATAGTCTCAAATACAAAATTTCAACATCATACGTTCAACTAGTTTTGAGATTTGCGAATTACGCACGCACGTACGAACGCATGCACGCACGAACATACGTACCGGCATCAAGTCAAAAATAGTCAAAATGAATTCAGGGATGCTCAAAACGGATATATCCATCAAGATCTCGATATGTGAATTCTGTCGGTTTCACAATACTTCCTTATACTTTGTACAAGTAAGTAAAAAAGGTTACCTAATAATCAATGATAATAATAACTTGATATTATTTTTTTAATTAACTGTGTTCTTATTTCACGCATCTAGTTCTACAACTAATCAGCAATCAATCTTGATCTAATTGACCTAAAATAGTTCAAATAGACCTTCTTGCGGTAGACTCTTAGTTCTTAAAATATTCTTCTTCCGTTTCTCGATCTGCTTATTCAAAACTTAACACTGTGCCCTGTTCTTAACTTAATATTTGACACACTTTAAATGTATTGCTTACTTTGCTGACTGAGTACTTATTAAGTATATACAGGGTGTGCAACGAAAAGCCGAACATAAGAGTTCAACATGGGATCCTCAAATTGTGTTGATATTGGCTATCTTGTATATTTTAGAACAAAAGTACACGAATGAAAAGTTGTTTAAAATTAATTTTCACTTCCAAAAATATTGACTCAAAACTTCATTATAAATGAAAACAATAAACTTTTGGAACTTTTATTTTGCGTTTACTCGCATTATTTGGTTAAATTTTTCATGAAATTATAATTTGTAACATCACATCGTGTGCTATTAAGTACAACGTTTTGTTATAGAGCAAGATCCCAAACCCGCCAGACGTTACTTATTTTCTGAGAAACAAAATGTGTGGAATAGAGTAGTGTTAGTATGTACTTCGATTATACGCATACTAGCTAGTTTGTGGAGACGGCTAAATTTACAGATACAAGGTGCTAGCGGTACGTTAAAACATTACTCACTTTTCTTAAGGTCTTGAGTGCTGATTTTGATGTATGTTTCAGAAAATATTGCTAAAAATTGATAATCAACACTGCTAGACACTTTCCATCGGTGGTAATTTCTGCTAGACTCTTTAAAGCTCACAAAGAATAACGTGATCTTGCTTATAGACTGAGTGCTAATTTTTATATATGACACTTAGGGTACAATTTCAACACTTTTTGCTAACAACTAGATTAATCAGCTAAACATCCCTCAGACACATCTAAAATATCGCTGTGAGTAAAAGCGCAAGGTCAACATTTGTAGGCTTGATAGTAAGTGAAGTATCTATGGGCATCCAACTCTTCCTTGGTCTGGCTGTTTATTAAAAGTATTGAAATTGCTCACTGAGTACTATATATAAAAATTGGGACTCAGACTATGAGTAAGATAAAGATATTTTTTTGCGAGCTTTAAAGCGTTTAGCAGGAATTACTGCCGATGAGAAGTGTCTGGCAGTGTTGATTATCAATTTTTAACAATATTCTCTAGAACATACATGAAAATCAGCACTCAGACTTCAAGAAAAGTGAGTATTGTCTTGATGTACCTTTAACACCTCGTATCTATAAATTGGCTGTCGGCACAAACTAGCAAATATGTGTATGATCAAAGTACCGACCGAGACTATTATAATCCACAAATTTTGTTTTTCAGAAAATGAGTAAGGTCTGGCAGGTCTGAGATCTTGGACTATTATAATTTAATCCACGAGAAGCGCCACCTGTCACTTGTGCATGGAGCGAATAATGCACATTTTTTCAGGATACGATACTTGTGAATTTGAAGGAAAAAAAAAAGATTTGAGAACTCAGTATATATTGAAAGTTATTGAAATTGAAGAACTGATAAAAAGAACTACTATTGCTATGAAATAAGTAGGTATAAAAATATTTTCAAGGATGATATATACATTATTTCATATTTGTTGAGGCTGGGTTACTCAAAATGTCAAAATTATGAGAATAAGGAAAGCATAGTAATGAAGATAAATTTGAAAATTTTTGAGAGTAGTTTATATAACAACTAGAAAATGTGAGTAAAATAAAATAGTGAAAAAACTCCAGCTTCTGGAAAAAACGGTAATAAATTGAGAACTTATAATATATATTACGAATAATTCTTGTGTAGAAGATATAAATATTTTTTTGTAACACGTACACCGAAAATACCCTATTACTGAGCTGACTTCTGCTTCGAAAGTTCTCAATTCCTAACCATGGTAACAATTTTCATTAATTCTCTGTTAACTGGGAATTGAAGGCTTGTTTATAATAGATGTAAACTTAATCTGTTAACTTATGATGCGAGATGTATGATGTTATTTTCAACAGCCTGGTTCATAATCAAACGTCAAAATTGTCAGAAATAGATCAAGAGAATGATTTTCAAAATCGATTGACAGTAAAACAATTCTGTCAAGTTTTCAATAATTCTGGTAAAATATAAGACAATTATTGTCATTTCTTACTTGGTATTTTTAATTCATGAGCTATGTATCTCCATGAACTCTTATTACATAATTTATTTTTATAGACGTTACATTTATCATATATATAAGTATGCGGAAATTTTTTTACAAGTCAAATTAATTTTATATCAAAATCACTCATTTTAAACAGCAGTGCAAACTTCGTGATAAGAAGACGAATTATCAGGGTCAAATATGTCTACTGAGATAAATAAATGCAACGCATACACTACACGTGATACAATGCTCGCTCGCTATTGGTTGGGAATAAGCTGTATGATGTTAAACTTGAAAGTTGGTGAACTTCACGGTTACAGCATAAGTTAACATCATATTTCATGTCATTATGAACGTCAACGTGAAAATGCGTATCGTTTAATTTTAAAGACTACAGAATAAATCACCGGTTACATACATTATAAACCAGCCTTAATGGATATTTTTTCCCGCTGGGTAAAAATGAAATTGTAGATCATGGATCATGATGCCATTGGATTTCTTTATTTCATGGATATATGTCAAATTGATATTTGAAAGAATGTGTTCGTTATAGTATGTGCATTTATTGTGAACGGGATAGCACAGAAAATGTGAAAAAAAACAATCAATGAAATAAATCATGTAAGTTATGTTTCATTGTATTAGTTTACTGTAATGTGATTGCATTTGTCAAATCGATAAGATAGTTTCGATACATCTAAATTTATTTAAAAAGCTTGATAATGAGGGTACTTCGGTGCACTTGTTACAAAAAGTATCGTATGCAACACGGACACTGAACAACTGTCATTATTGTCACGGATAAATTTGGCTGCACGAGGCCACGCCTTGGGCTTTGCCTTCGTCCTCGCCTTCGAATAGAAAAATTCCAAAAAACAGTCACCGACATTAAAAGCTCTACCAAAATGAATACTGAAAAAATCAGAATTTTGGGAAATAAGTTGGAAAGAAAAGAAGATCAGAGAGAAAAATTTAATAATACATGGAATTAAAGAAGTGAGACAAAAAAGAGAAAACACCGAAAAACTGGTATATATTTTTCTGAAAAAAAAACTAAATATTGAAAATATAACAATAAAAGATTTCGAAGAAGTAAGGCGAATCGAATTGAGAAAGAAAAATCTATATACGAGACCAATATTTGTGGAATTTTCATCTACAAAAATTAAAGAAGATATATTTATACATATACACCTACTCAAAAATACAAAAATATTCATTGAAGATGGTTTCTCCAAAACAATATTATCTGAAAGAAAATTACTCAAACCACATCTGATTCATGCTAAGAAACAGGATCATAGAATCTACCTCAGACAAGATAGATTAATAATCGATGGAACAGCTTACACGGCCTCAGATTTAGAAAAACATGAATATATCGGCGATCAATCAGATAAAGAAACTGATTGAAATAATAATAATATCCCTGAAAATTATAATACTAATACGAGACTTTCTTTTGCATTACAAGAAGCAGGACCCAGTAGATATTTAGATGTAGAAGATAACACTGGTCACTCATTTCCATTGAAACAAAAACACGGCAATAATGAGCCAAAAAAATTAGACTCAATACCAACGCATAAAACACCTAACAATAAGCGAATCGCCAAAACATCAAATATAGTCTCCAAGAAAAACGAATCAGGGAGTGAGAAAAAAGAAAATTAAACTACAGGGCCTCTTGACAAACACGTTGTGACTAGATCACGGTTTCTTTAACTTCAAAAAACTCAGGCTCAAAAACTAAGTACACAGTATGAAATTTTTTCTCAAATACTTTTTTGGAATGTTCAAGGATTCAAGAATATATCTAAACTCAGTAGTGAAGAAGAAATAATATAGGCTGGGAGCTAGTGACAGGTGGGGTTCTCCAATTTTATACCGCTTGCCTTTTTGAGGGTTGATAATTTACCTCTTGATAAGAAAGATAAAAATGTTATTGAGCGATGCACGCTTTCCGGTCATAGTTCAAATCTCAATCAAAGGTCTGAAAAAAAAGTGGTTTTTTCCATGATTTCATTTTGCATGCCTTTGTAATGTTGAATTATTGAAATTAATCTAAAGCCAAGTACTGAAAGGCAAGCGATTCGCAACAGCTCAAGTGGCTCAAAGGGTTGCGTGAACTTGTGAAAAAAAATATGAAAAATGCCGTGTTTTCAAATTGCATGCCAATGGAAAGAATTGAAGTTTTAGTCATAAAACCCTTGTAAAAAAATTGGCAAGCATTCCTCGTTGGCGCAAGGGTTTGAAATTTGGGGGTAATCTTGCATAAATTTTGCACCAATTAGCCGTGATTTCAAACTACCTCAAATGGAGCAAAAACTTCATTTTGAAGTGAAACAATTATAAATTCAGAATGGCATGCATGTTGCTTAAGCCCTTCATATTTTAAATAATAATGAAAGTTGCATAAAAAACTAGCAAAATTTCTCTAACTTCATTCTGCCTGCCATTCTGTATTACAACAATAAATGCTGTTATAAATTAATTTGGGAAATGGCAAGCATGTTTCTCAAGCCCTTCATATTTTAAATGATGATGGAAGTTGCATAAAAAACACGCAAAATTTCTCCGACTTCATTCTGCCTGCCATTTTATATAACATTAATAAATGCTGTTTCAAATTCTTTTGGAAAATGGCATGCATGTAACTCTGTCCGATCATTGAAAAACTTTGGAAAAAGTAATAAAAAGTAAGAATATCTCCGTTATTTTATTTTGTATTTCAATAAAGAAATACTTATGCTTCAAGTTGAAATAAAAAAAATATTCAATGCATATGACATAAGACAAACATTAACAAATGAAAAAAAAAATCAAGAAAATATGTTCCAGAATCAACTTAGTTTGTAATTATAGACATGGCAGGAGGTAAATCTTTCATAATAGTGCAGATTATATATTCAAAGTAATACAATTAGATTCATAAACAATACTTTTATACCAGTAAGTTTTCCGTTTGGCATAAATAAGTGAAGAATAGTATGAAAATGAATAGAGTTAAAGAGCATGATTTTCTCTCATTGGGGGAAAGTTGAAACATTCCAAGTTAATAATTGTAGGAAGAGTTAAACTTCAATTTATGATTCATATATTTTTGATGAAAAAGATACCTTAAAATGACTTCGAAAGTCGAAATTATCATCGTAAATTAATAAAGAAAATCATAAATTAAAACTTAACTCTTCCTACAATTATGAAAGAGCATGATATTGTAAAAAGGACCGACAATAAGGACGATAGGGATTAATCGGACTATGATGACAGCGACACTTATTCTCAAATAGGTCGTGAAACTACTGAAGAGGAACCTGAAATTGACAATAATTATGATGAAGAAATGGAAATTTGAGCAATTATTGCCAATTTCAGATTCCTTTCCATTCCTATTTATTTATATTATGAAACATCCCATTGGCTATCTGAGTATGATTTTTTTATGATAATAAATTTTTTCTCCTAGTACAAATAAGCTTTTTTATTTTTTCATAATGATAATAATATTTTTGCCTGATAATGAAGATATACCTACTCTTAAGTTCCAGATGAAGGCAATTTAACTTTCAAAAATATATTTTGTTACAATATTCCATTCACATAACTTATTCACATTCCGGGGGAAAAGTAAGTACATAATTATTATTTTTTTCGTTGTTAATATGTGTGAATATTATTTTATTGATAGCAAGATTCAAAACCTCAATGTTTCACAAATTTGGGATGTCAACTGTACATACGTGTTTCGTCCTTATTAGGACTCTTTGATATGGTATTATTCTAGTGCCTTATTGGTTGCAATTTAATGTTATACCCAGTTAGAGCTAATACTGATATTAATGGGAAAATTTGATGTTTCCAGTGATTTCAATTGAATATTTTTGGAATTGTTGCTATGGAAACATTATGGATAATTTAAATTGTAGCTCTCTGCAATATTTTGGAAGAGATTCACCTAGGCCATTATTGTTTGAAATAAGTCAAAAAGTTTCAATAAATAAATTCGCAGAATAATTCCTGTCAATTTTATTGAATTAATTTACGGGCACTTTTTCTCAATCCCTTTTCCAAAATTTATCAATGATGAGCCTGAGCAACATGCTTGCCATTCTTTGTGTCGTCTAAAAAAAATAATTTTGAACGAAATACACAATGGCATGCAAAATAAAATGACGGCAATTTTACTTCTTTTTTTTACAACTTCCTCAATGCATGCCTCCATTTTGGGACATCCTGGGGTGCATGCCAATTTCCTCAATAACAATTCATCGAACAAATTACCTATAGTTGAAATGGCATGCAATTTCAAATCACGGCTAATTGGTGCAAAATTTATGCAAGATTACCCCCAAATTTCAAACCCTTGCGCCAACGAGGAATGCTTGCCAATTTTTTTACAAGGGTTTTATGACTAAAACTTCAATTCTTTCCATTGGCATGCAATTTGGAAACACGGCATTTTTCATATTTTTTTTCACAAGTTCACGCAACCATTTGAGCCACTTGGGCTGTTGCGAATCGCTTGCCTTTCAGTACTTGGCTTTAGATTAATTTCAATAATTCAACATTACAAAGGCATGCAAAATGAAATCACGGAAAAAACCACTTTTTTTTCAGACCTTTGATTGAGATTTGAACTATGACCGGAAAGCGTGCATCGCTCAATAACATTTTTATCATTCTTACCAAGAGGTAAATTATCAACCCTCAAAAAGGCAAGCGGTATAAAATTGGAGAACCCCACCTGTCACTAGCTCCCAGTCTAATACTATCAGAATACAATATCATCTGTTTGAGCGAGACTTGGATAAATTATGAAATCATAGACTTGCCAAAATACCTAAATAGCTATACAATATTTCAAATGCCGGCAAATAAAGAAGCATCCTCAGGAAGAGCAATTGGAGGTCTACTAATTTTCATCAAAGCAAACAAACAAAAAGTGACTATAATAGAGAAAGAATTGCATTGGATATTTCTAGAAGTCTCTACATCCACACAAAAATTTGTCTTAGGTAACCTATACTTCTCACAAAGTTACGATAGAAACTTACTGGTAGAGCTATTTGCAAGTTCTCTTCAAGTAGTAAAATAATCGTATCCTACTCATACATATATAGTTGGTGGAGATTTTAACTCAAGGGTCGGTAGTCTAAATCAATCTGAAGAATTTCTTCTCACAAATACACAACTGACTCATTATAGAACTACACTTGATACTATTGAAAACAAAAAGTGACGAGATCTTATTGATATAATGGTAAATGGAAGAACTATGAGTGATGCTCCTGCAAATTTCGCCTACCTAAGCTCAACGAGTAAAAGTATCATAGATCTAGTTTGGATTGACCTATCTTCTTTCCATCTAATCAATAATTTCACAATTGACAATAGAATTCTCATTTCTGATCATATGATGTGCAGACTGGCAATGAGAAATCTATGGGGTATTCAAACACAAGAAATAGATTCGAACAGCACTTGCAAAATTAAGAAAACTATCTGGGACAATACTAAAATACAAGAATATGAAAACTGTACTGATAATGAATTATATTCGCTACCTGCCATCTCAAACTTGTTCTTCAGAAAGCTATAAACAACTAATATCTGTAATTGAAAAGGTTAGTGAAAATAATCAAAAAATATTGGAAACAAATCATGGTATACCGAGCATTGCAGAAAACAAAAGGAAGAAATGAGAGAAACTAAAGGATATGTAAACAAACGGCCCGAAATTTGCCCAAAATTTTCTAATATCAAAGAAAAATCACAGAGATTTGATAATCAGAAGAAAAAAAACGCACCTCAACTCAAATTAAAACACATACTTGAAAATATTCACGATCAAGCTGAATTCTGGAGAACCATTAAATCATTGACACCCAAAAACCTTAATGCAAACAACATAAAGTTTTCAGAATGGACAAATCATTTCCAAAAATGATTCGGCACGAAAACCTTGTCCAATACTAACTTCTTCGATACTTGACACCCCTACTTAGATGGAGAAATATCATTCTCTGAAATCAGAAATACACTTTACAAACTTAAACTTAATAAATCACCTGAAATCGACGAAATTATTAACATGCCACTTCGATACTTATCAGATAGCGGGATATCGTATTTAAAAAAAATTCTTAATTTAATAATAAGCAACGAAGAGATTCTAAAAGCCCTTACCGAAATCAAATCAACAATGATTCACAAAAACGGAGATCGAAACGATACAAATAACTATAGAGCAATAGCTCTAGTCAATACAATTACAAAAGTCTTAACATTATTCTTAACAATAGATAATAATAATAATAATAGAATTTATTCAGCTTAAATGCTATTACATTGAACAATAAATATTTGAATATAATAATCATTTTACATCGGAATATAAGCGATAGTCTTTTACCAAACATAAACTCAATCCACATTATTCCTTACATATTCGCTACATTCTCTTTTGAAAGTTTTTACATTGCTCAGATTTTTAATTTCATCACTTAAGTTATTGAATATCTGAAATCCTTTATATACTAAACAATTCTGAGTGCAAGCTTTTAACATTTTAGGTAATTCAATATCACCTTTATTACCTGAGTCGTAATTATGGCCATCTCCTACAAAAACGATATCTTTGCTCGAATAACTTAGGAGTATTCTATTTTTAATTTTAAACGTAAAATGAGACATAAGAAATATATTCTTAGTTTTATACTCAACCATTGAAGAGTGGTTAACATAAGTTTTGTGCTAGTTAATTTATTGACTTTTAATATGCACCTCATTGCTCGGTTTTGGAGCTTCTGCATTCTCTGTAATTGAGTTATCACAAAGAAAAAGTATTGTAGCGCAAAAACCTATATGTGGTGCTATTATTGATTTATGATTTCTCATCGCTTGGGTGTAGTTCATTTTGTTTTTAATTCTTTGTGGGAAATATATTTTTTCAACCATTTTTCTGCATATATAGTCTACGTGCTCATTAAAGCCTAATCTATGATCAATTCAAACTTCCAAATATTTTATCATTAACACCTATTCAATTTCACCCTCTTTTGTCAATAATTTATGAATGTCTTAATTTTTTGTAATAATGATCATATATTTTTCCTTCAAACATCAAAAAATGATGACATTTGTACATCAATATTGGTATGCGAAATGTCGCATTGGGGTTTTTTATCTTGACAACGTGCACAAAGTATTTTGCGCACTAGAGCGAAAAATATTTAGTGCACGACGAAAATGATCACATTCTTAAAAAAAATTGGAATAGATGAAACAAATCGCTTTATTTGAATATTATGTGAACACATTAGCTATTATCATTATTGCTATACATATTGAAATTAAACTACATGTCCCTATATGTATTCCACTTGTAGAAACATCCAAACAATCTTTGACAATCTTATTCTCACATATTTCATTTTTTATGTTCTTGATTATAGGTTATTGTGCTGGTGGGGCATTAGTACTAGTGGAAATATGTGAAAATGAATTTTCAGTTTCACAACCCGAATTTTTTTTTGATATTTTTATTTTATTTTCTATGGAATCTTCAATATACTCTTCTACAACATTAGAGGATTTCCATCCTCCATGGCGCTTCAGACAGCTTATGTCTGCTCCTGCATCTGCGAGAAGTGTCCCAGATGTCCTCCTGAAACAGTGGCCGGTGTAGGCTTTGGCATTTGGTAGTTGGAGGTATTTTGCGATCATTGACGGAACTGAACCAATGGTGTTAACTCCAACTACTTGGTTGTAACATCTACCTTCTTGGTATCTGAAGAATAAACGTTCATTTGTAGTATGTATTGGAATCACGTATGTTTGAAAATTGGAATGAAATGAATGTGTAACTATGATATGTATTTACTTTGTTTATTATTGTTTGATTTATTGTTATTTGAATAATACTTTGAGCTTGTCATTAATTAAAATGTTCTTAAAACTGAGTCTATGTTTAATTTGAAATATCAGAAGTAGGTACATGGAAATATGGCCAATTCTCTACAGGTTATGGGCCCAGGCTCAGTGTATGGTTTACCAATTTTTAATGGTGAAAATTTCAATAGCTAGAAATTCAGATTGTCTGTTGTATTAGAAGAAAAAGGTGTTTCAACTGTATTTAGTATCAATGAAAATGAAGCTACAGATAAAGAACAGTGGCGGAAGAATAATTTGAAACCAAATCGATTTTAATATCTTGTCTTAGTGATAAATGTTTAGAAGCAATTAAAGGTAAGAAAACGGCTGAAGAAATTCTAGACACTTTGTCGGATAAATATGAAAGGAAATCAGTAACGTCTCAATTATATTTACGAAGAAGAT
The DNA here is from genome assembly GCA_963989225.1 of Dromius quadrimaculatus. Taxonomy (NCBI): domain Eukaryota; kingdom Metazoa; phylum Arthropoda; class Insecta; order Coleoptera; family Carabidae; genus Dromius; species Dromius quadrimaculatus. The sequence continues at coordinate 37,023,311 of OZ022325.1, read as the reverse complement.
TGCTACAACTGAAATATGATAAAAGATGTTCATTAGAAGATCATTTCAATACCTTTGATAAAATGGTACGGGAACTGAAAGCTGTTGGTGCAGTTATGTCAGAAAATGAAATTGTATGCAATATGTTAATGACATTACCTGAAGAATATAATGGGGTGATTTCTGCAATTGAAACGATAGATGATTCAAAAATTACGTCTGAATATGTCAAATTGAGATTGTTAGATGAAGAGACAAGAAGAAAATCTACGAAATTAGAGAACGATAAAGGTTTGAGACAGGAAGATGTAGCTTTTCAAACAGGTAATCGTATAAAAAATATTACTTGTTTCAAATGTGGGAAATATGGATATGTAAAATCAGACTGTTCAAATAGTTCTGTGAAATGTTTTAACTGTGGCAAATTTGGTCATATTAAAAAGAACTGTCGAGTTAAGGTTCGAAACAAGAATGCTCATTATTTGAATAAAGTAGATGATGATCCTAAAGTAGCATTTTATATTAATAGTCATGATGAACGATCAAAAGGATTAGCCGTATTTGTTATTGATTCAGGAGCTAGTGATCATATGGTTAATGATTGTAAATATTTTTGCAAAGAAAATAAACTTAATCCCAAAGTTAAAATTGATGTAGCAAAGAAATCTGAATCAATATTTGCAGAGAGTGAAGGTTTGATTCAGGTTAATACCGGGAAATATGAAATAGATATAGAGCATGTATTGTATGTTCCCGATTTGAAAAGTAATTTATTATCAGTGCGGAGACTGATAGATAATGGACTAACTATAATTTTTGAAAGAGAGAAGATATTAATTGAAAGACGTAATCAGTTAATTTGTCAAGGTTATAGGGAAGGTTCTTTGTATAAAGTATGTTTTAGTTTGAATTATATACAATCAGATGGAGAAGCACATTTAAGTAAGCAGGCTATTGACTGGCACAGAAGATTGGGTCACGTAAATTATGGTTCCCTAGCTCATTTGAAGAAAATGAGTTTTATAAAAAACTATGAAACACTAGGTGAGAAGTGTGAAACTTGTATTAAAGGTAAAATGTCTAGTCTGCCATATAGAAAGAAATCTCCAAGAACTACCAGACCTTTGAAACTCATACACAGTGACTTGTGTGGTCCAATAAGTCCTACATCAATTGGAGGGTATGAATATTTTGTTACCTTTTTAGACGATTTTTCCCGTTTCGTAATAATATTTGGTCTTAAACATAAGAATGAAGTATTGAAATTTTTCGCTGAGTATGTTGCAGAAGCTGAAACACATTTTAATAGCATGAAAGTTAGCAGACTGCGTTGTGACAATGGAACTGAGTATGTTAATGAAGAATTTAATAGATACCTCAAGACAAAAGGTATTAGAATGGAGAAAAACATACCGTACACGCCGCAGAATAATGGAAAAGCAGAAAGAATGAACCGTACGCTCGTTGAAATGTCAAGATGTTTATTAATTGATAGTGAATTACCAAAATCATTCTGGTTGGAAGCTGTGCAGACATCAGTGAATATTTTGAACAGGTTGCCCACAAATGAAAATATAATTCCTGCACAAAAGTGGCTCGGGCATAAACTTGATTTAGAGAAAATTAAGATATTTGGTTGTACAGCATATTTACATGTACCAGATTGCAGGAGAACGAAATTAGAAGAAAAAGCAATCAGATGTAGATTGGTTGGATATGTTACAAACGGATATAGACTCTGGGATGGTAAGAAGTTTATTACTGGAAGGAACGTGATTTCTGACGAAAGTAAGAAAGCAGATAGTAACAATAAAGGGGTTGCAGTAATTGATATTGAAAAATCTAATGAGGTGAGAGAAATTACACAAGAAGAAAAAGGTAAAGAAGATGTTGAATTGAATGAAGAACGTTTAGGAGGGAGGAAAAGGATAAAGCCCAGATGGTTACAAGATTATGTAGTAGCTCTTAATGCTGAAATTGGAAATACGCCATTGAATTATGAAGAAATTCTACAAAGAAGTGACAAAGAAGAATAGATAGGAGCGATGAAAACAGAAATTGAGGCCCCTGAAAAGAATAAAACATGGATAGAATCATCATTGCCACAAGGTAAGAAAAAAATATCATGTCGATGGGTTTTTACTGAAAAGATAACTGCCGATGGAAGAGAAATATACAAGGCAAGGTTAGTAGCGAGAGGCTGTAATCAAGAATATGGGATTGATTATGAAGATACCTACGCTCCAGTAGCTGCTACAAATACCATTCGTACCATGTTGGCAATAGCAAACTCTTTGGATTTAGAGATACAACAGCTAGATGTTAGAACTGCATTACTGAATGGTAGACTAGAGGAAGAAATCTATATAAAATTACCAGAAGGACCTTTCAAAGGAGAAAGAGGAGTCAAGAGACTACAAAAAGCATTATATGGTTTAAAACAAAATCCTAGATGCTGGAATAGTGAATTCACCAACTTTGTATTATCTTTGGGATTTAACAGATCGAAAAATGATGAGTGTTTATTTTATGATAAAGTTTCGAAGAATTACATAGTTTTATATGTTGATGATATTCTTCTTATTGGGCAAGAAGTTGATGAATTGAAAAGGAAATTGATGAACAAATTTGAAATGACTGAAATAGGAGATGTTAAAACCTTTGTTGGATTAGAAATTCTACGAGATAGAGAAAAGAAAACTTTAAAGATTCATCAAAGTAGGTATATTGAAAAATTGATAGAAAAATGCGATCTATAGAATAGTAAAGAATTTAATACACCAATGGAAAAAGGTCTTATACTAAAGAAAGGTGAGAAGAATGAAAGAATAGAAACTGAATATAGGAGATTAATTGGTGCACTTATGTACATTGCAATAAATACCAGACCAGACATTTGCTACGCTGTTAATTATTCAAGCAGATTTCAGGTAAATGCAAGAAGAGATAATTTGAAATATTTGTGAAGAGTTATACAATATTTGAAAAGAACGAAGGATTTGAAATTAGAATATGTAGAAGACCAATGTCTAGAAGCATTTTGTGACGCAGATTGGGCGAATGATATAGAGGATAGGAAATCTGTTTCAGGTTTCTGTATACGATCTTTCGGTGGAATTGTGGCATGGGGAACAAGAAAGCAGCAAACGGTCACATTATCGAGCACAGAAGCTGAATATGTTGCTCTTTCCCTAGTAGCGTGTCAATGTAAATGAATGGATGGACTTCTAAAAGAAATAGGATTTAGTCGACCAATCACAATATTTGAAGACAATAATGGAGCAATGTCTATTGCAAACGGAACCGGAAATCAGCGTCGAACGAAACATATTGATGTTAAATACCACTATATAAAAGAGCTAATAAATAAAGGATGTGTGAAGATTTAATATATCCCAAGTCATAGCAATCCGGCAGATTTATTTACAAAACCATTGGAAAAGATATTATTTGAAAGACATCGAAATTTTATTCAAATGGATTGAAGTTGTTGCAATTTAAACTTTTATGTTTTAATTAATTATTTCTATGTTTCAGTAAAGTTCGTGTTGGAATCACGTATGTTTGGAAATTGAAATAAAATGAATGTGTTACTATGATATGTATTTACTTTGTTTATTATCGTTTGATTTATTGCTATTTGAATAATACCTTGAGCTTGTCATTAATTAAAATGTTCTTAAAACTGAGTCTATGTTTAATTTGAAATATCAGAAGAAGCTACGTGGAAATATGGCCAATTCTCTACAGTATGAATAGGACGAAGGGTCAGATACTTCCGATATAATTTGATGTGATTGAGATCTATCACTGTGAATGTTCGTGAAACATTTGTCTTGGTATAGGATATTTCGACTATCAATACGCGTCCGGCATCCTCTACATCATCAATTGTCATCTTCATAAGTTCATCCCGACGACACGCCCCGGAAATGCCCATAATCAGAAAAACCTTCAAAAAATCTTATGATTTCAATGTTAATTACAGAAAAATCGAAAAAATTACCTTCATCAATATGTAGTCATTATTTGCTTCTGATATGAACTGATTTACTTGTTCCCCCGTTAAAACTTTTGACTTCTTTGCCTGATATCCTACAGATTTTTTCTTTAAATACGGCACTAACTTCGAAAATTTTATCACATTGATGTTTTCTTCAAAGTCCAGAGTAGATTTCAACATAGAGTATAGTGACCACAGTGTGGAAGACTTGACTGATTTGGATTTATCCTCAAAATAAGCGAGAAGAACGTTTTCATTTACTCTTGATACATTTTTGGGCGAACACCAATCCTTAAATTGTTTGTATGCATTTTCATATTGTATTCTTGATTTTTCGGGTAATAGGTTAGCAATTGCATTATTTGTTACTTCGTTAATATCTTCTGCCATTTCCAACATTTACATCGATTGAAAATAGGTTTTCTAAAAGTGACGCTGACCAAATTTGTTTAGAAAAATTTAACTGACATATGCGAGCATTTGTTAAATTTTGTTTGCGTAGTTACAGAACAACAGACTAGATTGCATTAGAATAAATCTTAATTTTTGTATTTTACTACGATTTTAATGAAAAAACTTTCATTCTCAAGCACCAAAGTATAATTTCGTGCACTAGATACATGAATAACTATTATTTTGCAAAATTTGACTGCATGAATTATATCATTTATATATAACGAAAATAATAGTGCTCCCAATACGGTTCCTTGTGTTACCCCAATATCAATTTTAACAAGATCAGATTCTTCTCCATTTACCCTTGTTTTCTGTTTTCTATTATGTAAATAGCTTTCAAACCAATCAAGCGCATTGCCTTCAATACCATAATATCCTAATTTTTCAACTAATAATTCTCTGTCTTCAGTCTCGAACGCTCTCTTGGAATCTAAAAACACGGCAATTATTTTTTTCTTCTTATTTAACTCAGTTTTCCAATCATTCAAAACAAAATTCAAAGCTATCTCACAAGAATGTTTTTCTCTGTAGCCCGATTGTTCTTCAGCAAGAATGTTGTTGCTGTTAAAAACTCCATCAACTGCATCTTAACGCATAATTCTGAACCTTTTTCTACAACACTCACATTATTTATAGGTCTGAATTTTTCACATTTTATTGATCCTGAAACTTTAGGAACTGGTACGACCGTAGCACATTTCAGCTCATTCGGCATATTGCATTTTTTCATTGATATGCTTACAATATGCAGCAAAATACTTCTTGTTGCTGTCCACGTATCTGCAAGCATTTCGCAGTTTATCAGATCAGTATCTTTTTTATTATTCATAAATTTCAGTATTGTTTCCCATTCACTCAAGTTGGTATCTTTTAGTTTGAAGGAGCTATTAACGCACTTATTTGTGAATTCATGATAGTATGATTGCATATCATTTCTATTTGGTTTTATATTCTCATTTAACTGCTGTATACTCTCAACAAAATAACTGTTGAGACTATTTGTCATTTCCTTATTATTGATGACCGTATTATTATTATTATTATTATTTAAGTTCGGATTATTCCATTTGACATTATTCACAACCGGTATGGCTTTTTGCTTGATAAATCACTAAGAGCAATTCTAGATGAAAATAAATTCAAAAACTCCTCCGGTTTAGATTACAAATATGGTCAGAGAGCTTTAATATACTTCCAGAAGCAGATTCTGAATTTAGGAAAAATAGATCGTGCATAGACAACCTGTTTGTACTCACATATTTATTGATTTCGTGAAGGCATTTGATCCAGTTCCATACATCCAACTATGAAATAAAATTTTTCAACTGGGAGTATGTGGAAAAGTTATTAAGATATTTCATAATATGTATAATAAAGCAACAATTCAAATACAGTGAAATAATAAATTAACAGATCCCATTGAGGTGACGAAAGGTGTACTCCAAGGTGAATGTTTTAGCCCGCTACTCTTCGCCTTGTACATATCCGATCTTGAAACTGAATTTAAAAATCAAAACTTGGAGGGTATCTTCATATATCAAACAACGAATATATTGGCATTACAGTACGTGGATGACATCGTCATATTAGCGCGCTCACAGTGCCAGAGGAATATTGCAAAACAACTAATTTGAGAAAACGCAAGAAGTTCATCTCCATCTAGGACGACCAATGACCCTTGAGAACCAAATTCACTTGCCAAGGAATTAAAATGAGACAGGCTAACTCCTATGTATATCTAGGACTAACATTCACATCGTAAGGGGTGTTTCGCCAGAATGCAGAAGCTTTCTTAAAGAAATCTCTACAAATCACTAAAAATATCAAACAAATTTTGATAAAAGCGAAGATACAAGACTGGAATACAATATCTAAACTGTATAGCTCCGTAGTTGTTTCATCTCTACTTCATACTTCAGAGATATGGGCCCCTTACCAGAGCGAAATGGTGGAGAAAGGTCAAACGAATAAAAGTATTCGCCAACTACAGAAGACAACTCCTAATTTTATGGTACGGAGGGAAATGAATGAAAATAAATTTGAGCTTCTAATCGTCCGAAATATACTAAACTGGTGGTATAAAATATTAACATGACAGATATAACTGGGTAAGAAGCATTTAAATCATATTTGAAAAAACAAACTTCACATGGATATGAGAGAACAAAATCTTTTTAACCATAAGAGCCAAGACAAAAAATGTACTGAATTCCTACAATCAGTACTTATACGATATAGATACCCAAAGAATCATTAATTCGTCATACAACCCATTCTACCAAGATTACCAATACAACAACATTTTTACTTTATCCAATATTGCACTTGAAATCCTTAGACTGATCTCCCAATATCCTATCATACATAATAAATGAATTATTTTCAGATTCACACCAGAAAAATTTGTGAAATCTGTAACAAGTACGATCAAGATGATTTGAATCACTTTCTATTCAACTGCCCCTTCTATGACGCACCTAGAAATGCATTAGTTATGTATACTAGATTTTGTTAGACGACTCCATTCTCTTAGTCAGCATTTATACTTTATATAAACCCTGTATTCATTTGTAGCAAGCCAGTTCTCTGTCATCTGTCTTGAAGTGAAAATAAATCTTTTTAAAAACCTATTTTGAGATTGCAATTATTTAATTGGCGCAGTCGGTAGGATACGTAGAAAAGTGACTGATCGAAAACTTCTGAGCAAGTCCAATTCGTTATTATCACCGCTTCTTTGGTTTTTACCATCAACTACGAAAATCCAAATATACATTACAAGAAGAACCTACAAAGCCGCTTGAAGCAGAGCGCTAGGTCATCCAACAGAAACGACAGAACATAACTCCGTACCACAGAGTCCGCAAAGCGAGAAACAGGTCCGTTAACCTCCAGGAAAACAACACCGCCCAGAGCCCGTAAACCGAGAGCCAGCAGCGAGTGTCCAATCCCAATGAAGTTCAGCGCAGTCTTCGTAAGCATAATTGCATCGTAAGTGCAACGAATATTCCACAATAAAAAAAATATATACATATATACATATCGTTTTCATTTTCTTCATCATAATCTTCCGGTATGTACATGTACACAGGCTCATCCAGTTGACCGTATAAAAACGCTGATTTTACGTCAAATTTTTGTACCTTCATTTCTGTTTCACTGCATTAGCTATCATCACGCGCAGTGCTGTTGAATTCACCACGGAACTGAAAGTCTCTTCCTCTTTAGATATTTTCTGCTCGCATCCACGAATGACAAGTCGAGCTTTGCATCAACCACCGTCCTTCACTTTAAACACCCACTTACTCATAAGGATTTTTTCTTTCTCTGGAACTCTCTACTTCTTCATCACTTTCCATGTATTGTTTTTCTCTAAAGCCTGTTTTTCTTCTGCAATTGTTTTCTTTCATTTATTTCCTTCAGGCCCATTCATAGCCTCTTCGTATGTCAACATTACATAATCTCCAAACTTTGCTGGCAATTTTCGGATTCTTTCAGCACAGACCGTAACGATTCATTTTCTTCATCTGATAACGATTCAGTTCCTCTTGTTCCAGCATCTGCTTCATCTTCTTTTAATTCATCGATTTGAACGATTCTTTTCTTTTCTTCTTTTTCTTCATTTCCATCCTCGACGAATACTAGGTCTCGAGCACGAATTATTTTACGATTCACTGAATCCCACAGTCTATAGCAGTTTGTTGCGTAGCCAAGTGCTTGCCACGACGATCCAATTTTTTCAGTATTCCGAGGTCTTTAGCATATACTTTAGACCCAAATAGTTTTATTCGTCTGAGATCAGGTATTCTTTTATGCCACATTTCAGCCGGTGTTCTGTCCACCGTTCCTGACGGACTTCTGTTCAACAAGTAGGCTGCAGTATATATAGCTTCTCCCCATAGTTCTTTTCCTAAGTTACTGTCAAACAACAATGCTCTAGCACGGTCAAGAAGTGTTCGATTAAGACGTTCTGCCTTACCATTCAGCTGAGGTGTCACAGGTACAGTAAAATCCAGTACAATCCCTCGCTGTTTACACCAAGACTTGAAAAATTCACTACTGTACTCACCGCCGTTGTCACATCTTATTTTTGAAACTTTGAGATTCCACTGTGCCTCTACTTGCAGTACGTGCTCCTTTATGAGTTCAGTTACTTCATTTTTATTTCTTATCAGTCGAACGACACAAAAATGAGTGTAATCATCCAACAGAGTCAGAAAATATTTCTTACCATCCCAAGTTTCTGTCTCCACAGAACATTCATCGGTGTGCAAGATTTCTAACGGTCTTGTTGCACGAGCTCGTTCAGTGTAAACGGCAATCTTGTCTGTTTTGTCTCTAGATAACATATTTTTCAACAACTTCACAATCTTTTTCACAAATGTTCATTCCGATCACCATATTTGTAAATTTTTTCATGTTTTTCATACCCAAATGTCCCATTTTACGATGCCACTCCACTGCATTTTCTTTTACTGAAACCAGTAAACCAGTCCTTTCTCATTTTTAACACCTTCAAGAATCACTTCTCCTTCTTTCTTGACAGTTACTTTTTCTTCCTGAAAAATTACTGTTCCGCCATTTTCAGTCACAGCCCGTACTGACAGTAAATTCGTCGTTAGTTCTGGCAAATACAGCACATTTTTGAGATTATATTTTTTTCCTGTAATCATTCCGACGTCCTTTGCTTCCATTTTATGTCCTCTACTCGCCACAGCTACAACTGCTGAGTTTGGCTCCAGATATTTCAACAATTTTTTGTCATTCACCATATGCGATGAAGCACCCGAGTCTACGATGAACTCTTCTCTTTTGTTTTCACATTCTACAGCTTGAGTCAGAAATGTGACGTCTCTCTTCTTCCATGTTTCCTTGTTGTTGCTCCCATTTTCCTTGAAGAAACAGTTTTCAGTCTTATGATTTGCCTTCTTGCAAATTCTGCACGCTTGAAGATTTGTATTCTCACTTTTGTCGCAGTCTCTAGCAAGATGACGTGTACTATTACAGCGATAACATTTTCGAGATACAAAACTGCTCTCAGATTCTTTCTTTTTTGATTCAGCACTCTTGAAAGCTGCTACTGGTTCATCATCACTAGATTTCAGACGACTTTCCTCCGCGATGAGTCGCGCTGTAAAATTTGCCAAGGTTCTCTCATTTTTGGGAGTAGACTCCCACGTACTTGAAAAATGCCCAAATTTAGATGGTAATACTGCAGTAATTTTTGTCAGAAGCATGGAATCATCAACTGGTTGCTTTAGAGCATTCAATTTGTGTGTTAAATTCTGCAACTCACTTATATTTAGTGCAACATCTTTTGTGTGATCAAAAGTAAAATTAAAAAACTCATGCAGAAGTTGACACTTTTGTTGATCTGAGTCTCTTTCGTAAATGTTCTTTAATGTTTCAAACATCTCTTTACTGGAAGTGCACCCCATAATATGTGGCATGATAATTTTATCAATTGTAGTAATGATTAACTTCTGTGCTTCTGCTTCCTTAACTCTCCATAACTTAGCATCTTTACCTTCTTTATCTTTATCACTATCCAGGGTTCCATCCACAACATCCATTGTATCCGCAGCACGAAAGAATACGCAGATTTGGAACTTCCACATGGGAAAAGTATTTATCCCTTTTAAGTTTTCAATACCGGCATTTTCCTGTTGATCTGACGTCGCCATTTTTCCCGTTCTTTTTTCTTTTTCTTCTTTCCACACGCCTTGTTTTTCTATTTTTTATTATTTTTACTATTTTACGCGCACGTGTTTCTCCGATTGATGTTTTTATTTTTATTTTAAGTTTCTCCAGATTATTTACCGCGAACTACGCTCTGCTACCATGTTGAGAAACTTAATAAAACCACGGTATTGTTTTAACTTATCTTAACTTTATCACTTCTATTCTAAAAACCAAACAACAACATCACCACCATTTTACATACTCTACCAACCTAACTATTCCTCCGCCAACATAACAAAACTCACTTCTAAAATTCCCTAATAGGTTGGAATCATTCATTTAAATTTTATTTCCTCAATAAGAGCAATGTTTAATAACGATGAAAGATTATTCAATTCAAAATGAGATTTACGAAATACATATGCCAACAATATGTTCTGTCTGTGATAAAGTACCCTTCAGTATAATAGAAAAATTAATGCAAAAAATATTCATAGAAACTTATTTAAAAGTTGTAATTCACGAAATGAATCAAGCAGAAATAAATATGAATGACGATATCGAAAGTTTGATAGCTAATATCGACGAAGAAGATATAAATACGGCACTCTCGGCAGACGAAAACGAAATTAACGGAATTACATATAAAGACACTTGCATAAACGTTGGCAAAAACCAAATTATCATCGAAAAACATGAAAGAGAAACAGACTGTGCTCTAAACAGGTTATTTGACAATAAAAAACAGAGACTAATCATCAAACTGAAAGACGTTGACATAAAAAATGAAATATTTAAATTTATAAAGGTTTTTTGTGTACCTCGAGTAAATTATTATTGTTTAATTGATAAGGAATTGATAACTACTATGAACGAAGTATTGCAAGAGCTATTTAGTAAAGATACATATAAATTTATCCAATGTACGGAAGTATTACAGGATGTATTCACACTTGAAGACCAACTAGATATCATTCAAAACTATCATTTAGGAAAAACCAATCATAGAGGTATTTTAGAGACTTACCAAAAATTGAAGCGTAAATATTATCGGCCAAAAATGTTTGTAGATAACCAGAAATATATAAATACCTTACATCAACTCCTAAATACCCTTTTGACATACTACATATTGACACATTAACATTATAAAATAAAAAGTATCTGACTCTTGTAGATTCTTTTTCTAAATTCACACAGATATCATATGTTAAAACACTTGCCGCTAAAGAAATTACAGACGCACTTTTGAATTACTTTTCTCTATATCAGATCCCGAGCGAAATAACTTTTGACAGTGGTACTTAATTCAATAATAATTTAATAAAAGACCTTCAAAAATTTGATAATGCTGAAATTCATATGACTTGTGTTGATAATCCAAAATCTTATGGAATAATAGAAAGATTCTATTCAACAATAATTGAACATTTGAGAATATTAAATCAACGACCAGAATTCAAACAACAGAACATCTCCAGAAAAATTCAACTAGCTTTAATAGCTTATAACAACTCTATAAATTCAATTACTAAATTTAATTCCATTGAAATTCTTCATGGTTTTGAGAAGAATAATAGTCCGTGAGACAGGGCATAAATTTTTCGTTGATTACCGCTCACTTGAAACTTCGTGAGTGATTTCATTGTGATGAGTCCGGCAGCTTTCACATTTGACAAAACTCTTGATTTGGGGGCGTTTTTCAGCAAGAACTAATTGAACATGTCAATTTCATGAAGTCTTGAAAATGTATTACCGTCATATTGATGTTAACACTAATCGAAAGATTTTTTGATTATAAAATAAAAAATAATATTGTCCGACATGAATATTGGAGGCCAGTGGTGAGTCCGACAAGCCACACTTTTCAAAAGTACGTTGGTATGGAAACGGATAACCGCTAGTCTGAGACTTTGAGGACATGTTCAATTATTTTTTTTCTATGATTTGACCATTTGTAAGACAAATTTTCGGGGGCGTTTTCTCAATCCGACACTGAAAATGTGTCAGGATTATAACAGTTCCTTCCAAGCAGAATTTGGACGATTTGAAATTTGATACAGCATTGATTAAAGAAGGCAAAAGAAGAATTCAAAAGATTAAAAAACCATTTTTCAAAATCCATAAGATTCAAGACTACACAGTAAAAAAATCTGAAATCTTCGTGTTAAAAAGTTACACTACAGACTGTGTTCAAAAATTAGTGTTAAAAAGCAACACCGAATAAGTGCTGATTTCACACTGCTCTTTATTTTAATTTCATGTTATAAAAATTTGGTATTATTATTTCTGTGTCAACACAGAACAGTGTAGAACTGAATACAAATGAATATATTGGTGTTAAATTATACAAGATCATGTAACTTTAACACTCAAAATAGTTTTATAACACCGTTCTGTGTAAGAGTAGTATTGCACAGAACACTGCAGTGTAGTTTGAGCCTGTCCAGACTTGCACAGACCAGACACACGACATGAGAGCTGGGTGATAGATAGTTTATCTACTTGCATAGTAGTTTCGTTTGTTACTGAACTAAGTATGTATTCAATTAAAGTGTGGTCGGTAGATCGAACTATCAATAAAAGTTTTGCGTTGAATGAACTGCGATGCGATGAGCTTCGAATAAAATGTAAATATTTCATCTACTCTTTAAATCATATAACTGTGATCAAATTTCAATTCCAACAACTCTTAGTTGCAGAAAAATTTCATGTTGAAGATAATTTCAAAATAGTTCTCCAGGGTGATGGAACAGAAATAGAAGACGATGATGTGCTGGCTTGCGTGAGCTCAGAAATATTAATGTTTATCACAGATAAGGAAGAATGAGTTTCTCACAAAAATTAGGTGCTAAGTCTATATAATAGACTTAGGAGAATAATTTCGGATATAAAAAAATGGAAGAATCATCTAGATAATGGAAGCGCATTTTTGACATCTCATGAATGCTTGTTACTTCAGAGATTTCTCAAATTACCATCTCTTACAATTACTGAGCTTGAAATCAAGCAGTTTGGGCAAACTTACGACTATTTAATAGGTACATAATTTATACATGTACAAACTCGAAAATACCTTTTAATCTTCATTGTTTAGTTATTGACTGACAGGAGGTCAAGTGCTGTAGCTTAAAATGATAATTTGATCTTTATCAAAGCTATATAAAAAAAAAATACACCAAAAGTGAACAAATTTTCATCCAATAATAATAATTCATTCTAATAAGCTTCAAATTCGCGTCAAACAAGTCATTGAATGAATCCCGGACAGATTTGATAACTGTACATAATAATAGTGACACCCGCGGCGAAAGTTGTAACTAAATTTTTATCTACTTTAATAAATTTTAGTTGCCATATCCCTAATGTCATATATATCTATGGTCATTGTTTCACTTGAAACAAGTAATTGAATAATTCAATTTTCCACAATCACTGAGCTTGAATTAAAGCAATTTGTGCAAGCCTACGAAACAGCAGCTTTTATTTTGTACCAGTTTCAAGTCTGTAAATAGTATAGTTGCTGAGATCTCAGCGTCACGCCAGCCAGCCAGCCAGCCAGCCAGCCAGCCAAAGTGAATATAATAGCGCTTTTTTCGGAAAAATGCGCTAATTATTATTTTTCATTCCATATTGTAGAAATATTCGAAGTACCAAGTTCTGATAGTTCAACAATTTCTTCACTTTCTACCAATACTCCAAGCGATATAAGCCAAGCTGACTTCTCGCATCATTTTTTAGCGCATTTTTTGTAAAAAAGTGCTATTATATTCACTTTGGCTGTCTGTCTGGCTGGCTGGCTGGCTGGCTGGCTGGCTGGCTGGCTGGCGTGACGCTGAGTTCTCAGCAACTATACTATTTACAGACTTGAAACTGGTACTAAATAAAAGCTGCTGTTTCGTAGGTTTGCACAAATTGCTTCAATTCAAGCTCGGTGATTGTGGAAGATTAAATTATTCAATTACTTGTTTGAAGTGAAACAATGCCCATAGATACATATGACATCAGGGATATGGCAACTAAAATTTATTAAAGTATAAAAAATTTTAGTTACAACTTTCGCCGCGGGTGTCACTATTATTATGTATAGTTGTCAAATCTGTCAATGACTTGCTTGACGCGAATTTGAAGCTTATTAGAATGAATTATTATTATTGGATGAAAATTTGTTCACTTTTGGTGTATTTTTTTTATATAGCTCTGATAAAGATCAAATTATCATTTTAAAATACAGCACTTGACCTCCCGTCAGTCAATAACTAAACAATGAAGATTGAAAGGTATTTTTGAGTTTGTACATGCATAAATTATGTACCTATCAAATAGTCAACTTGAAACTAGTACTAAATGGAAGCTGCTGTTTCGTAAGTTTGCTTAAACTGCTTGATTTCGAGCTCAGTAATTGTGAGAGATGGTAATTTGCGAGATCTCTGAAGTAACAAGCATTCATGAGCTGTCAAAATTGCGCTTTCATCATCTAGATGATTCTCCCATTTTTTACACCTACAACAAACGTGGATAGCTTGACTCTATTAAATGCAAGTGTAGATTCAAAAATAGTTGAACATACAGATCAACCTTTTTCGAGAAGAAGAGTTACCATTGAAGATACAGTTTATAATATTGAGGTACGTGAAGCAAGTGAAATCCTAGTACAATCCTTTATTGAAAAATTTGAGTTTTTTAAAAGTAAAAAATATTCCAGAAGTAATTTCTTATCTGTACTCATTTCGACGAATTTGAATGACCTGTATTCCAAAATATAGTAGAGATATATCGACAGATTCCCCAATTCTATTCTCAATATCAAGTACAAATGAATAGCACAAACTTTCATAATTCATATATGGGCAGCACAAACCTAGCACTAAGTGTATGTACTATAATTGATCTAGTATTGTTATTAGAAGTAGAGGCTTACTCCTAGTGTCACGTCAGATTCCCACTGTCGATTGTTAATAACATGTGCTAACAGAAAGCACAAACTTTCATAATTTGTAATTAAGTAGCACAAAACTAGCACTAAGTGACAGATTTATTTTCGCATGTATATTCTCATGAATAGTAGAGGTTTATTCTTAGTGTCACGACAGATTCCCCAGTTCTGTTTTCAATATTAGGTACAAATGGATAGCACAAACTTTCATAATCCATATACGGACAGCACAAACCTGGCACTAAGTGTCTATAACATAATTGATCAAGTATTATGATTAGAAGTGAAAGTTTACTCTCAGTGTCACGTCAGATTCCCACTATCGATTGTTAATATCATGTGCTAGCAGAAAGCACAAATTACCATAATTCATATATAAGTAGCACAAACCTAGCACTAAGTTCCTGTTTGATAATTGATTGAATATTTTAATAAATAGTAGAGATTTACTTGTAGTGTCACGCCAGATTCCCCAATTATATTGTTAATATTATGTACAAATAAATAGCACAAACTTCCATAGCTCATTTCTAGCCAGCACAAACCTAGCACTAAGTGCCTGTACTATAATTGATCTATATTGCTATAAATAGTGGAGGTTCACTCTTAGTGTCACGCTAGATTCCCACTATCGATTGTTGATTACAAGTGTATTTCAATAGCACAAACTCTAGGATTCTAGCACAAACCAGCACAAACCTAGCACTAACCACCCCGTGATTTTTTTTTCATTTCAAGTATGGGCCATCTGACGTGACACACATAGTCTTATTATTTTTGAGTTTGTGGTTGAAAATAGTATTGTTGTTTTTGTTGGAAGTGAGATGTTTTTTTTAATCAGATCCAAGATTAGAAAGTTTTGTTCCTGTTTATGACGTTGACATTCAAATATATTATCAGCTATTTCTGTGTTGTCGCAGTCACATGTTTCATTCCTAACTAATTTTAGCTTATAAAGGTGGCTTTGGAGGCTGTGATGATTAAAGCGTACTCTACATATAGCTCTGATTGTGTCCCTGCTCATCTTGATTTGCTCGAACCATGGTTTGTCACAAATATTTGGTTGTATCGGGGCGTAAAATTTGCCTTTTGTGCTGCTCATTTTCTTAAATTGTTCTTTCCACATTCTTCTATGTGATTTATTGCTAAGATTCACAGATTCTTGGTTTGTTATATTGAGTACTATACATCTATAGTTGCCCCTTTTGCTAATTGGTCCACGGTTTCATTTCCTGATATATTGGAATAGCCTTTTACCCATGCAATTTTTATCGTTATATCATACATTTGTTCGCAACTCTTGATTATGTTAGTTATCTCATGAATTGTTGTTCCTAAATCTGGGAAATTTCAATGATTTCGTAGCACTTTGACTGTATGTTAATATGAGATAATTTGTTTTGTCAATTTGCTGACCGTTTCTTCCAATGTATCTTACTCCTTTTTCAATATTGCATATAATTCTGCATGATAGATAACTGTATGGTTTGGTAACTTGTATTTTTGTGAATATAATGTTGTGGGATCAAATATTGCTGCTCTTGTGCCTATGCTGGTTTTTGATGCATCAGTGTATATAGTATAATGTTCTTGAAAATATTTATTTACATTTTCATTGAATGTGAGATTTGTAATTGTTTTGTTGGAACAGTCATCATCAGTCAATTTTAAATTATCGGTTATATTACTGTTTTCTAATGAATAAGTATATTCATATCGAAAACATGATAGTGTGTCTTGCATGGTTAATACTTTATTTTCTTTTGAGTAGTTGATGAACATGTACTACGATGGTGCGTTTTTCTATTCCAATATTTGTTTGTGAGATATTTTGTGGTAAAAGTGATGATTTTTTTGGTTATTGGATGTTTTCTAATGCTTATGTGCGTAATTCCAAATTGAGTAGCAAGTTGTTCTCGTTAAATATTTAATGGTTTTTCTGCACAATCGTTTAGTAGACAGTGAGTAGGAGTGGATTTGAATGCTCCTAAACAAAGTCTTAGCGCTTTGTTTTGAACTTTATCTATTTTGTTTGAATAAATACTTGGTGCTGATCTGTCACATATGCTCCCGTAATCAATAATTGATTTCTATAAGCTTTATAAAATATAATTGAAATGCTTGGATGAGCTCCCCATTTAATGCTATCAATGGCTTTGAGCAAATTGATTGCTTTCTCACATTTTGTTATTGTATGTTCTATGTGAGCTATCCAAGACAGTTTAAAGTCAAAAATTATCCCTAAAAATTAGATTTTGGCACATATGCGGATATTCACAGT
Organism: Dromius quadrimaculatus; assembly: GCA_963989225.1. NCBI lineage: Eukaryota > Metazoa > Arthropoda > Insecta > Coleoptera > Carabidae > Dromius > Dromius quadrimaculatus. Next base: position 37,005,977 of record OZ022325.1, on the reverse strand, counting down.
TCCTAACAATACTGTGTCTGCTAAGTTGCCTAGTCTGTGACGGGTGAAAATGTAAATTTGTGTTTTGCTGGGTGATAATTCTAGGCCGTTGTCAAATAGCCACATTTGTATCTTTATAAAGGCTTGACTTAGATAATTTTGACAGTTGTAAAGTTTCTCAGATGAGTTATATACGCAAAAATCATCGACTAAGTTTAAAATTGTTATATTGCTTGGTAGGAGGTCAAATAATTCAATGCAGTAAATGTTGAATAACATTGGGCTCAAAACATCTCGTTGAGGTAGGCCTCTGGATATTTTCCGTGCTCCAATTATTTGTTATTTTGCTTTACATATAGCGTTCTGTTTCTTAGTATGGCTATGATTGCTCTCATCAAAGTTCTTGGAATCTTGAGAGAGTTTAATTTTTCTACTAGGATGTGTAGATCAACATTATCGTAGGCACCTTCAATATCTAAGAACGCAGCTATAAGGTACTTATTTTTAGAGAATGTATTTTGTTTATCAGTGGTTATTAAGTATAAATTGTCAGCACAACCTCTTCCTTTCCTAGCTCCGTTCATAGTATGAAGGTATATTTGATTTGATTCTAACCAGTACTCTGATCGGTTCCTAATTATTCTTTCATATGTTTTTTATACACAAGATGTGAGGGCAATGGGACGATATGAGTCTATTTCAGATGGATCCTTCTTGGGTTTCAGTATTGGGACTATTAAGTGATCCCGCCATGAACTTATCTGTTCGCCTGATGCAAATATGTTGTTGAATATCTTTAATAATATTTGTTTGGCAATTTCCGGTATTTATGATAGCATAACATATTGTATGTTCTCCATTCCTGGAGCTGAATCAGCTTTATTTTTCAATGAATAGTTAAGTTCATGTATACCAAATGGGTTGCAGAGAAGATGGAGATTAGTTGAGTTCGGTATTTCAAACGATAGTTCAACTGAGAGAGGTGTTAATTTTGACAGAAATTCGTACATTAATTCCGCTGATGGTGTAGGGAGAGTTCTAGGATTTTGATGCATTTTTAGAGATTTGATCTTGTTCCAAATGTATTTTATTGGTGTGTCCTTGTTTAGTGATTCGCAGTATTCTTTCCAGTTGTTCTTACGTTTTTTCTAATAGCTTTGACGTGCATGGGCTGTAGCTCTCTAGCATCCTATGAGATTGTCCACATCACTTTGAATTTTGTATTGTTTATAAGCTCCTTTTTTTCATTTCTTCAGCTGCTCTACATTCTTCGTCCCACCAAGGTTTTGTCCCAAATGGATTATATTTTTTGAATTTATATGATGGCATAGCTGCTTCAGCTGATTGATTTATTAAATCAATCAATTACTTATAGTCTTTCTCGGTTTCATTGGAAATTCGGTAATTTTTTGATTATTCTTCTAAATCGTTTTTATATATGTCGCAATCAGTTTTTTGTAGGTTCCATTTTTTTTGAAAGATGTTGATTGTTATTTTTCAATTTTTGCATCGAAATTGTGGTTTTAATAAGAGAGTGATTCAATCCATTGGTATCAAATATAACTTGCCATCTTGATTTAAACCGTTATTCAAGATGACAAGGTTAAAATTGTCGATACTATCTGATAAATTGATTCCTTCTTTATCATTGGATTCGCATCTCCACAATCTATGATAGATAGATAGATAAGTTTATTTGTCATCAAGGAGTTCTCTATACAAAGTAGTTGGCAAATATAAATTACAGATCAGTACTTTTTTAACTTTTTTTTTCATATATATACTTCAAAATTTTTAACCCAATCAAAAAACATCTATTTAAATACACACTAACAATTATGAATAACAATTTCGACCGTGATTCTTTATTATACACCCGATCAGGACATACTTGGAAACCAGAACATGAGACTAAAAAAAGACGTATTCTATTTAACCGTGCATTATGAGAATGCTCCAACCTTTCTCGATGAAATTAATAATAAATAAATAATAATAAATAAATAATAATAAATAGATAATAATGAATAAATAATAATAAATAAATAATAAATAATAATAAATAATAAATTATTACAGATTCAAACAAAAGCTGCGAAGCCTAAAGGCGCCGACTATAAAGTGGAAAATATTGTTTATTTTCCGTTCATCCAGGTGTGAAACTTATCCTCTATTCACTGTTTAGTCTCAATTGAGCCATGACTCTATTTTATTAAAAGAAATGTCTAAATTTAAATAGCTTATCTCCGGAGTTGTAGCGATGTTTTTGTAATATTCATTAAACTTTGAAGTAGATATTGCCAACTCGTCCATCTGTAATAATTCTAATTGTGATTGAGAGAGTAGTTTTTTTATTTCATTCTTGTTGATGTACACCAGTTTATAGGTTGCGCTTTATAATCTCTATTTTCAAATGAACTGTACCAGTTTTTTTTCTGAGTAAAGGTCCTGGGGTGTTTCTCGGGCACAACAACAAACGTTCAATAAATTTCAGTTGAATACTCTCTAACTTACAGAATTAAGTAACAACACGCCATTTTGTGTAACTTTAATTTTTACTTAATTTTTTACTTATGTTGAGGTGTGACTTAGCTGTTCATAATGATATGTTTTTCGCATATATCATATGCTGTACATTTGCTAGTATAATTTTATTGTATTATATTTGCATATCAACACCATTTGAGCGATGTTCTTTACGAAAAAATTTTTAGTTCTATCTTATGTATATTCATCCAACTACTGAGGAGGGCTCAAGTGGAGCCGAAACTGGTAGAGTGGTTTGACCTATAAATAAAAAAAAATTATGACTAAATCCAAAGAAAAAGTTTTTTTTCAACAATAATAATTGTTCCATAGCACAAGCACCTCACATATTTCACATTTTTTGTGTGAAATTTTTATTTATGTGATTTCTTCTTTATTAATAATTGTGTTCATTAATTTGCTTCTATCAGACCAGCCACGCGATTTCCCTTTGGCTACAATATTATGAACAGTACTAAACGCAGCTCCTGATTTTTTTATAGAGTTGTTTGTCGCCTCTAAGAACTTACCCGAACTAGTAAAAGTAGTACCCATGTAGCAAAACTGCCTAACCACTTCAATAGTGTCGATACCGTATGTGAAAATTGGTAAACCTGTTTTTAAACGGTCTTTGTAGAATGAGAGAATCTTTGTTTTCTGGGGGTTGACATCAAGTTTATTTATATCACGATACTTTTTTTATTTAGCTTCCTCTGAACATCAATAGGTGAGTTGCACAGCACGACTGCGTCATCCGTATATAAAATAAGCAAGAGTTCGTTAAATCCATCAACGTTCAGACCAGTAGCACCTTCCGCACGCAGGGAGTTTCATAGGTCATTTATGTATAAAGAAAAAAGAGTCAGAGACAAAATTTCTCCTTGCATGACCCCTTCTGTCAGCTCCACGTAATTTCGATCCTCCGTAGGATTACTGAACGTTAATTTAGTAATTTCGTACAGTTTTTGTAGAATACGTATTATTTTGGAACTCACCCAAGATTCGTAGAGCTTTTCCCACAACTTGTTATGGTTAACAGAATCAAACGCGCGTTTGAAGTCTATAAATATCGCGTAGACTGAATTTCTGAATAGTCTTAATTGTAAATGGATTATTGATGACAAAAAAAAAAAGCTTCCACAGTGCTTAGGTTTTTTCTGGAACCCATTTGGCTGTCTATAAGAATATTATTATTTCCTAAAAATCTATACAGACGGTGAGAAATAATTTGAGTAAATAATTTACATATAGTTGATCAAGGCAATGCCCCTGTAATTGTCACAACTATTTGAATCTCCTTTTTTATTTAACATATATAGTTGTACGTGCGCCAGAATAGGGGTGAAATTTCTCTTTGCATAATTCCATTGAATAGATTCAAAATATAGTGCAACCAACTATCTGGCAGATTTTTATAAAAGTTGTTATTTATACCGTCTGCGTCTGTACCAGGAGCATTATCATTTTTAGAATTATCAATGCTTGGAATTAGTTCATCCATAGTTATTGCTGAGTCGAAACTTGGGTTGAAACAGTCATAAAACTGTAATTCTCTCATCTTTTTTTGAATATAAATTTCTGTAATAGTTTTCCCAGGTCTCTTTACTTAGAATATTCGCGGAGACGCGTCTTGTTTTAATTTGTGAACTACTTCCCAGAGTTGAGAATTATTTTTTACTTGTGCTAGACTATTAGTGATTGTCAATTGGTATTCTTTCTTGCAATGGTTAATTACCATCAAATATGTACGTTTGCTATTCAAGAAGTTAGCAACATTAGTTTCGGAAGATTCTCTTCTATATAATCTTGAAAGTTTATTTGTTTTTTTCTTTAAACTCAAATATTGCTTGTTATACCATGGTTTAATAATTTTTATTTCACTAGAGGATAGGCTACTATTCGCTATGTGCAACATCAAAGTGGTGACAACTAGCGGCATTGATCGGCGAACCCACTGCCATTTTTATATGTTCTGTCAAATGTGACAACTAGTGAAAAGTTAATTGAAATCAAAATTAATCATAAACGTAATAAGTATGGATCCTATATTAAGAACGGGTTTTGAAAAAATGAATCATACTATCAGCTTTCAAGCTCAAACTGTGCCAAAGGGTAAAGCTCACAAGTATTAAGACCTTTTTCAATAATGTTATTACAAAACAGTGTTTTTTCAACACTATCACAATAAGCAAGAATATCAGCTTGGCATTCTACATCACTTGTGCTTTTGGTACTCGAATCAACTATCATTAAATTGTCATGTGCTCTGTCACAGTCATTTTCATATATTGAAGTTATATTATTTATTGAACTTATATCCATTGAGACTTCTGTATTGACAGCCTTTTTTGAATTAAAACTTTAGTTTTTAATATTTTTTGAACTTGAAGTCATTAATGAAGTATTCTGTAGCCTACGCTTAATGAAATATTGGTGCCTTGTCAAAACTGTTTCGTCATTTAATTTTGACTTCCAATGAGGAGAAGAAAATTGGCTAGGTACGAAATTAGGACTCAGCTTCTCTTCTCCCTTTTTATTCTCAATGAAATGTGCACTGCAAATTAGATATCTTGATGTAGGATTCCAACTGTAGTATATTCACTAAAAAATTGGAAAATATGTCTTATTTCATCAATTTAATAACAAAATTCGAGTTGTAATACCATAAAAATTATTGAATTTCATTATTTTCATATTTACTTTATACTAAAATTATATTTACATATTGCGTTCGCACTAATTTTTTGAAACATCATTATAAGTTAATTAAGGTTGTGATACTTACTTTTGCTTTCTTACGACGGAAATCCACTTTTCTCTTTGAATGAACTCATGCTGATATATATTTGGTAAACAATAAAAGCTAGCATCACTATTTTTCTATGTATTATTACAAATGATAATGAAGCATTCACGAATTGTCATTTTTGACTTTTGATTTTATATCAGTACATGTGCACTAAAAATGCCAACTTTCGCCGCTAAGCGCGCACGGTCGTTCAGTGTTTCTCTTCCAAGCAGCTGCACATAGCGAATACTTTTTTACTTTCAACATACCAATTGCTGCTGCTGCGTCTTTAATTGTATCAAGTAAACTATTATTTAGAACTGAAATGTCAATACTATTACAGTAAATAGATGGTGAGTCACACATTATATTGAAAAAGTACCATGCGTTTTATTCAGACAATACAAATTTAATTATATATTCAGGTTTATTATCCACTTTCAAATCTTTTTCCACCCTATCATTTGCGAAAAGCGATAAAAAACACATGCTATGTCCTGTTGATTCAATAGTTGGTAATATTTCAAAATTTGAGACATATTCAATTGTTATTAAATCGACCAAGACAAGGTCAAATATGCTCTTACCATTGTGTCTTGAATATGTTTATGTACCTGGATGGTTATCTACGGTCCTACCATCCAACATGTACAGATCTTGAGACTCCATAATTTCAGTCAGTTTTCTTCCTCTATGGTCGACCTCCTCATGTTTGGAGACTCTATGTTCCAGAACTCTAGGATTGTTAATGATAAATTCTGAGCATTGATTTAGTTGCCCGACCTTAGCAATAAGATCTCCAAGCATGACTATCCTGGTGTTCTGAGGAAAGCTACCTAAAACAGAGTCCAGTGAATCCTCAAGTAATTGTATTAACGTATTATTTTCTAGTGAAGGTTTTAAATAAAACACTCTTATTAAATAATTATCTGACTTGGCACGTAGATGCAAGAAAATCCATAGATTACTCGAATTGATAATGTAAATATCAGAAAAACATTTTTTTTTCACATAATACAACTAATCCACCGCTTGCTCGTCCCTTACTTTCATATTTAGTAGCTGGTACTTGGAATGTATTTTGTTCATACATTGTTAGAAAACTAGGTAGAATTTTTATTTCATAGCTTAACTAGATTTCAACATAGAAGATTATATCAGCTCTTTACAAATGAGTTATAGTTTCTTTATTCAAACTATACAAGTTACTAAATCCACTAAGGTTCCAGAATAGAAAATTGAAATTAAAATATGTATCGGGGCGGAGGTTGAGTTTACTTATCTCATATGAAGTCCGGTCGGACACTATCAGGTGATGGGCTTAGAATTTTCGGCTGCACGAAAAAAGCTTCCGCTCGAACTCCTCTTTTCCGGCAGTATTTTCTAGTAGAGTACTTCTTCTGCTTTTCATGGGTGGCTTCACTATGGAATCTTTTGAGGATCTGTTACTTCTTGCCCTTTTCTTGTTTGTCCTTTTTCCGGCTGCATCGTCTTGGATAACAATTTTATTCCCTACGGGACTGACCGTCTTTTCCTTATACCTTTTCCTATTTCCAAGGTGGCAGTAGGAAATTGAAAAAGGTAATGTTTCTTCACTATTTGGTAGCAGAAACTGAATGTACTTCTGATAGACACTAAATTTAAGTATTGGAATATCCTACCTTGAAAGTGAATACTTAGGCTAGCTATTATTAAGGGCACCAGAAATATATCACCTGAGAAATAGGAAATGGGCGACACTCCCAGGAAATGATAAAAGGAGAAAAAGGTACTATTCTGGGAGACAATAGCAAAAGCAAGAAGAAATAAAGCATAGACGTCGAAATCAATTATAAACAAAATTATTATTGAGTTAGAGCAAATAATTCCAAAAATTATAATTAAAAAAATTTGGTAACTTACAAAAATAATTAGAGCTATAATAAAAAAAATCTCACTGCAACAGCTAAAAGGAAACTGGAGAGCACGTCACAGACGTTTAAAATCATGTTACGAAAACTAGCTAAATATCCTCTTCAGGCGGAACTCAAGACTAGTAAGTATCGGCAGAGAAGGTAGATGACGAATTTTTAGCCACAAAAACAACGTCAGGCAAGAACGTTCCCTGAATTGAGTAAAGTTGAACTTGTGTCTTATAGGACTATGATAGATACTCAACGGTCCTTGAAGGTGTTAAGGTTGGCCGTGCGACTGGTAATCAACTTCGGAGCGTGTTAATGTTCTTCTTGATTTCGTAGACGTGTTAATGTACTTCATAACGTAGAGTTGGCCAGAAACTAGTCTCAAGTGGCCACGGGTTCCTAAGATCCCTAGCAGTTTACGCTGAAAACAAATAACCTCAACCATTATTTAATTTAACTGAAGCAGGAGGTTCCTATAAAAAAAAATTGGAGAGCTCTCTTCAAACATGAAGCGTTAAACTTGAATAAATAAATTTTGATTCAAATTAAAAACGAATAGACTGTGAATTTAGTAAAAATTAAATGATATAATCAGTAAAGTTATCTATTTAGTATAAAAGTTTCAAGATTGTAAAAAGGTTCTGAACACAAAAAACCCGTCTGCAACAACCGCTCAGGAACCAAAAAGACCGAAGAAAACGCGCATGCTCCCCAAATTAGCGCCCTCCAATCAAGAATCATTAACAAGTACTAATTTACAAAATTAGTGCAAATTTGTTATACAGATTGTGACATAGATAAGGAATGAGAAAAAAATTGTACAAAAAAAGATGTAAGACGAAATTTTTGTAACACTGCCTCTCCCCTAAAAAGGAATTTCTCTTGAAGAGAAGAATTTCTAAGAATAAGGACGAAATAGGAGAAAGCAAATTATAGTTAGGATCGATTTGGGACTCAACGAAATATATGTTAAAGAAAACAAGAAAATGTAAAATATCGCCATCATCAGAAGGATGAGGCTTTAGGTGTTTTATGTGCAAACGTCCTAAGTCGCGGCCATTTAGGTCGTGAAGTTGATGAACTAGCTTAGAAATTTTCTTGTGTACCACACAAGTAATGTATTCAGGAGCTAAAGAGGCAGAGAAATGTTTGGTAGCATCAGAAAGTACGTAATTACGTTTCCAAACTGAATCACCTTATCACCTACAAAGAATTCTAAAGAACGTCTACGAAGGTTATAACGCTTCACGGAGCGGTCATATGAAGATAGAATTTTCTTCTGAACTAGTTGAAAATTAGTATGCAGTTCTTCAAATGAATAAGCATAAGTAGCTGGAGTATCAGATAGAATGGTATCAGGTGGAGTGTAGTAAAAAGTTCCGGATAAGGGTACGAATTTGGGTTAAATTTACATCCCAAGCGCGGTGATTGTCTTTAATAAAAGATCGAATAGCGGTTTTGATAATTCTATTGGTGCGTTCTACAAAATTTTCTTGCGGGTGGTATTTAGCATTTTACCAAAGTTTTGGAACTTGATATTTTTTCAGCAAACGGCGAAACTCGTTAAACCGATCAAACTGAGTACCATTATCACATATTACAATTTGAGAGACTTCAAAGAGAAGAAAGACATCACGTTGTAGAATAATAGTATCACTTTTAGAAGTAGCTTGACGAAGTGGAAATAATAAAGGAAATTTTGAGAATCAATCTGATATTATAGTATGCGTCAACATATAATAGAACGAGATGAGTCTGACCAATGGATTACTAACTGCACATAGCATAGAGTTACGACCTGTTGTCTGAAGGGCAGTATTAAAAATATTTTTATATGAACTCCTAATATTTTTTGTTTTTGGAAGAAGCACTCATGCAAATATTCATAAATTCCTAATCCTATGATCTTAAATAAGTAATATTATTTAAATACTATATGAAGGATTGGTTTCAAAAACTATGTTAGTTGCATTTTGAACTTTATAACTAGAGAAAGTGAAGATGAAAAATGTGTAGACCGTGGGCTATAATAAAGAAAATATATTTCAAGTGAATTTTATCATTCCATGATTAACCTACAATCTTATCCTGACTGCTTCATTAAAATATTTGATTTTGCTTTTCTAAATTCTTTGTTTGTCGTATAATTATAACAAATGAATATGAAATAGAATTCTATGAACATGAACTGTTTTTATATATATTCTGTTAGAAATATACAAAAAATATAGAGTACGATCCTGAAAATTCAATATTCACAACCTTCCTAAAGATTACCTGCTGTTAAAGCTAATCACGACCGTTCTACTATATGTTGGCGCGTACTATACTAATAAATGCATATTCCTATGTAATGAACGAAGGAAAGGACCCATTAGGTCAATGGTTAGTTAATTCTTCTAGGCTCTCCTATATGGCCTAAAGAAGGTAAATGAGAAGGTTTTTAAGCTAAACAAACTTTACATCGGTGTACGGAACGTCTCATACCGAGTCAATAGTATGTCTCAGAAAGATGACGGAGAGTTTTAAATACGCCAAAATGACCAGCAGTAGTAGAAGAGTGAGCTTCTTTAAGAATTTCATCCCTATTTTTCATGAAGATACACCGAGGAACAAGTTTATGAATTGTATTGTCCTCTACACGCCATCCTGGATAATCAGAAGGAAAAGCAAGAATTGAAATACGAAGATTCATATACCATGGATATGAATTATCGGCTGGTACAAATAAAGTTGAAATTGTTAATGGAGCACGTGAAAGAGCATCTGGGCCTGTGTTTAGTTTTCCAGGTCTATGTAAAAGTTGAAAATTAAACTGTTGAAGCTTAACAGCCCAAGGAGCAAGTTCACCTGTGGGATCCTGCATTCTCATAAACCATAATAGTGAATGATGGTCAGTAATAAAAGTAAAAGAAGTACCTTCGACATAAGGACAGAATTTGGTAATAGAGAAAAGAACGGCTAAACATTCGCGTTCAGTAACTGAGTAATTACGTTCAGTGCGCGTAAGAGTAAGACTTGCATAAGCAGTGGCATGTTATTCGCCAGAGGAATCTTGAGATAACACAGCGGCTATGCCGTAATTTGAAGCATCAGTTTGAATGGTGAATGGTTTTGTAAAATCTGGACTAGCCAGAACAGGTGAAGAAGTAAGTGGAGATTTTAATTTATCAAAAGCTTGAAGAGCTTCTTGATCCCAAGTAACAATATTAGATTTGCGTTTTGTTTTAGTTAAAGTAGTGATAGGGGCTGGAAGATATAAGAATTGGGGTACAAAACGCCGATACCAGGAAGCTGAACCTGAAAATTGTTCAATTTCCGTAACTGTTCGTGGTAAAAGGTAGTTATTAATGGCGGAAACCTTGTTTGGGTCGGTACGTGATCCTTGTTTGTCTACTACGAAGCGAGGATAATTTGAAGAGGATTTACAAAATTCACATTTTTCAAAATTGATAGTGAGACCTGCATTTTTGAGTCGATTAAGAATGTCAAAGAGCACTGACAAGTGTTCTTTGAAGGTATAAGTACAAATTATAATGTCGTATAAATAAACGAAAACAGACTTATGTAAAAGTGGACCAAGAACGGTATCCATTGATCTTTGCAAGGCTTGAGGAGCACTTGTGAGACCGAAAGCGGTTCGCGTGAACTCAAATAAACCTCCATTTGGCACGGCGAAGGCGGTTTTTTCACAAGAAGCGTCATCAAGTGGAATTTGCCAGAAAGCGCTTTTTAAATCAATTGAAGACAGATAGTTAGCATCGCATAATAGATCTAAGATGTCATCGACTGAAGGTAAAGGATAAGCATCCTTTCTGGTGACTGAATTAAGTTTACGGCCATCAGAAAAAAAACGGGGTTCTTCGGATTTTATCATCACGATTAGAACGGGGGACGACCAAGCACTTTTTAAAGGACGTGCCACACCGAGTGCAAGCATTTCATCTTATTCTTGATGCAAAATGGATAACATAGCTGGAAAGACAGAATGATATCGTTGTTTAATAGGAGTGGCATCGCCAGTATCAATTGAATACGTAAGACAATGAGTGCGTCCAAGAGATTTTGAGCCAAGTTTTTTGAAAGAATCTATGACTAATTGTAAAGCAACAGTTTGAGAAGTAGTTAATTCGGTAGAATCATGTAGTGAACTAAAAGCGTTAAAAGTCGGCTTAGTATTCCATAAATTGTTTTTGAAATTCACATGAATATCAAAGTTTTGCCAGAAATCGGTACCTAATATAATAGATTGCTCAAGGGCAGGAACTATTAAAAAGTCTGTATGATGAGTGACTGAATCTGCAGTGATAGGAACGGTAACTTTTCCATTAACTTGTTGAGAAGCACCATCTGCAGTAGTTACAGTAAGTTCTTCAGAAGGTAAAAGGGGTATATCATTAGCAGAATGTAAAGAAATGCCTTTATTAGTATAGAAACGTTAGCACCCGAATCTAATAGAGCAACAATAGGAGTTTTTCCGAAAAGAATTTTAACAAAAGGTCGCGAATCTAAATTAGGATGATGAATAATAGGCAAAATGGTAGGACTTGTACAGAATTTAGCTACAGTTTTCAGCCAGTCATTCCAAGCTGAACGATCAGTCTTAATAAAAGATTGTGTACGTCGGCGACTGGAACAACGCGATCCTATTAGTTTTTTCTGAACAATGTGGGCATGTGAAACAAGTGACGTTTTCATAACCGCAACTATCACAATGCTTATTATGAGGCTTTGGGCATTGAGGCGCCAAATGATTTGGATCATCACAGTTATAACACTTACGAGTATTTTGATTTTAAGAAGGTGTCGTGTGCACAGTATTTACACAAGAAGAAGATGCAACAGAGTGTTGGTAAGCTAACTCTGGTTCTAGTAATTTATTTGTACGAGAAGGTGAAGGAATCAACTTTTCAACCCTATGTTCTGAGTTTTCTTTGAGTTTACAAACATTAATAAGATGTTCGATGGTAGGAGATTGTAAAACGGCGATATCCTGCTGGAAACGAGGCTGTAAATTCCGTAACACCAAAGTTAGAAAATAGTTTGCATCTGGTTTAATTTGTAAGCGGCTACACAATGATTTCAAATCAGTAACAAATGGTTCGGTTTTTTTCATCAATACCCTGAGTACGAGATTGTATTTCCTGCCAAATTCATAATCTGATGGAAGATAAGCTCGTCTTAAGCGATAACATAAATCATCCAATGATTGAATATCATCTCGAATTGCACGAAATCAAATTAAAGCGGGTCCAGTGAATAGTTCACTAGCATGTTTAGGTAGATTAGCTAAAGAAACACCTCGAGAAGAAGCCAGTTCTATTACACGTTCTAAAATAGAGTTAACACTGCCGGTACCATCGAGTTTTGAATTCTATTTATGGACGTCAGGAACTGAACAATAAGTAGGTCGTAAATTATTTATTAACGGTGAAACGACTGGAGATGGAACAGTCAATCAAAAACAGGTTGTTGTAGAGGAAAGACGTTGTGGTGGTGCTTTTAAAGGTTGTGAAAACCGTAAGAAGAAAAATTGGGGGTATCAATCAAAGTTTGATGTTCTACTGGAGTCAGTGGTGTAGAATTTGATAAGGATACGTATTGATGATTGAAGGAAATAAAATCGGCTTCAGCCAAAGGAGCTTGTAATCGCGAAAAGTTGTCGAGCTGCGTTCGAAATTCGGCTATAAGAGCAAATAGGTTTGGACAAAGTTGAACTGAATTTAAACGTAAAACGCGATTGTAAAGGTAATCTAATCGCAATTAAATAGCACGAGAGTTATCATTATTGACTTGGGCTATCTTACCGCGTAAATTCAGTAGCTACTGTTGACATGTCGCGTTTCCAGTGACTTATACAATTGTGTGGTATAGGAGATGAATGCCCATTTATTTCTTCAACTTGCAGCAATCCTCTCAAAATAGGTTTTAAATCCACCGACAAATTATTGATCTCAACACCTTGGTTTCCTAGTTCATACAGCAACTCATCCTCTGACAGGTATTCGATGCATTCAGGCTTCATCTTGGTATTTACCTCGGAAAAGTTTATTTGATTAGTTATGGCACAAAAAGGGGTTGTAGGGCTATCTTGCATATGCTAGAGAAAAATAATAACGATAGAAAGGAAGGTGTAAGAATAGAAGGATATCAGGATAAATATTCCCAGTTTTTTTTTCTTTCGATGTCAAAGTTTGTGCAACCAATTAGAGAAACAAGAAAAGAAAATATTAAATAAAATTGCAACTGATGTTCTTCCGATTGAACAAAATTTTAGGTCGAACAAAATTCGGGCCCCACGTTGGGCGCCACTATACCTTTTCCTATTTCCATGGTGGCAGTAGGAAATTGAAAAAGAGTAATGTTTCTTCACTATTTGGTAGCAAAAACTTAATGTACTTCTAATTGACACTGAATTCAGGTATTGGAATATCCCACCTTGAAAGTGAAGACTCAGGCTAACTATTAATAAGAACACCAGAAATAATTTACCTGAAAAATAGGAAATGAGCGCCACTCCCAGGAAATGGTCAGAAGAGAAAAAAGTACTATTCTGGGAGACAATAACGACAGCAAGAAAGAAATAAAGCATAGACGTCGAAATCAATAATAAACAAAATTATTATTAAATTAAAGCAGATAATTCCAAAAATTATAATTGAAAAAATTTGATAACTTACGAAAATGGTTTAGGCTATAATACAAAAAAAATCTCACTGCAACATCCAAAAGGGAACTGGAGAGCACGTCACAGACGTTGAAAATTACGATACGAAAACTAGCTAAATATCCTCTTCAGGCGGAACTCAAGACTAGTATCGGCAGAGAAGGTAGATGACGAATTGTAAGCCACAAAAACAACGTCAAACAAGAACGTTCCCTGAATTAAGTGAAGTTGAGCTTGCGTCTTATAGGGCTTTGATAAATACTCAACGGTTATTGAAGGTGTTAAGGTTGGCCGTGCGACTGGTAATCAACTTCGGGACGTATCAAGGTTTTTTTGATTTCGTAGACGTGTTGATGTTCTTCTTAACGTGAAGTTGGCCAGAAACTAGTCTTAAGTGGCCACGGGCTTCTAAGATCCCTAGCAGTTGACACTGAAAACAAATAACCTCAACCATTATCTAATTTAACTGAAACAGGAGGTTTCTATAGAAAAATATTGGAGAGCTTTCTTCAATCGTGGAGCGTTGAAATTGAATAAATTTAGATTTAAATTGAAAAACGAATAAACTGTAAATTTAGTAAAAACTAAATGAAATAATTAGTGAGGTTATTTATTTGCCTAATTTCAAATTGTGCACTAAAAATTCACAAATTGAAAAAAACCACGCTGAGCATTGAAGAGAAAAAAAAAACAAAGAAAATACCAAGTCTAGCAAAATAAGAGAAAAGATTAATTGCGACGAGTTGATGAATCTACGAACGTGGTTCGTTACTAAAAAAATTGGATCAATCTTCACAAACTCGTGGGACTTTCCAGTTTAAAAACGGGAACTAAAGCCCACAACAGAATATTTCAAGCTTTGGAAACCAAAAACTACATAAACAACGTATAAGAAACTGAACTACGAGCTGTTGAATGACAAATCCGCAACGCGTTCGATCCAAAATATAGTTAAATTATATATTATCAACCAATTTCATCCATCATTCGTACATCAAACATACTTAGGTGAGGAAAGATAGAGGGGGAACGAAGATAGCCAAAAATCTTGTAGATTTTTCACTTCGAATGTATATATATATATATATATATATATATATATATATATATATATATATATATATAAATATATACATTCGATATATATATATATATATATATATATATATATATATATATATATATATATATATATATATATATATATATATATATATATGTGAATATCTAGGTTTAGAACAAAAATATTGATTAAGTATAAAAGTTTCAAGGTTGTAAAAAGGTTCTGAACACGAAAAACCAACAAAGAATTGAGGATGAAGGAGATAAATTTGAGAATTACTCTAAATTTGGAATAACGTGAACAAATAATAAACAAAATACTCACAATATCATAGCACTGATTTTAATAAAATTAACCACAAAATTTGGAATAACTAGAACAATTACAAGACTGCTCACCTGCAGCAACCGCTCAGGAACCAAAAAGACCGAAGAAGACGCGCTTGCTCCCCAAATTAGCGTCCTTCAATCAAGAGTCATTCACAAGTATTAATTTACAAAATTAATGCAAATTTGTTACTTCTTCTTCTTCTCTTGTCTAATCATCAAAAACTCTTTGCTTTTCAGCTATTGAGATGTGGTCAAGTCCTGATTCACGAAGATTCGACTACCTTTAAAGTTCTCCTTATCAGCCATTACTCTGTCTCTGATTTTCTTTGAACAGAATTGTACTGCTAGTGGTCTGTTATATCCAACTTCCTTTACTCTTAGTCTTTAAGCGTCTTCTAAATGATCTCCTGGTATATCAAGGTTCAAGTTCCCTTTAATTATTTCTACCATTTCCCTCTCCACATCATCCTTGTTAGAAGTTTGATTCTCCGGTATGCCCGTGAATATCAAATTTCTCTTTTTTGATTCTTTTTCTAGCTTATCAATGATATTTTGTTGTTTTGCAATTATGGTTTTCAAATTTTCATATTTAGTATCGATTCCTGCTGAAGTATTATTGATTTTGTCAACTTCTGTTTAAGTTGCATCTACTTTGACTTCAATAACATTTAATTTTTCAGAATTTCTTGTAATTCCGGCATTCTTTACGGCGCACATGAAAATTCTTGAGGTTATATAGTTTATATTTAGATATTACAAACTTTTGTACGCAATTTGTAGTTGATATATACTAGATTAACTTTGTAAACACTGTTTCGCACTGTAGCTATATATTCATTTGGATTTGTTATCAAATTACTGATAAATACTTGCCAGCAAAATTTAGATCAACTTGTTAGTTCCAAGACACTGTCGCCAATCCATCTAAATTGTGGTCATGATAAGAAAGTGATTAGATCCATCGGTATCAAGTATAACTTGCCATTTTGATTTGATCACTATATCTGGAGAACAAAATGTTGGGTCGATTGCATCTTTTTGTTGGTGAGGAAGCTTTTGTAGGGTTGGTGAACCGTTATTCAAGATGACAAGGTTGAAATTGTCGATACTTTCCAATAAATTGATTCCTTCTTTGTCATTAAATTCGCATCTCTACAATCTATGATGGAAATTTAATTTACCTGCAATGAATGTGTGCTTTGAACTGTGCAGTTGGTTAATAGTTGTATTCCAGAATTGCTCTCTTAATGAGTGATTGGGTGCCCATTATTTGAATATTTTATTTTTTGAGTGTATTTTTACGGCTGTTATTTGTACTTCATCTTTATGTGTATATTGTATATCAATTTTTGAATAGCATATGAATTTCTTCATTAAAATTGCTGTTCCGCCATATCCATTGTCCCTGTCCGTGTGTTCTATGTCGTGTCCGGCAATAAACGTATTTTCTTTTGGTTTTATGAATGTTTCCGATATGACCGCTATACGAATGTTATTGTTTTGCAACAATCTTCCGAGAAAGATATAATCAGTATTGAATGATCTAACATTCCATTGCATGATGTTTATTTTATCCATTAATTGTTTGTGTTTGAATCCCCTCCGATTGCATGTTTCACACTACTGTGTGTAAATTTTCTAAATCCGATACGAAAACACACTCTCAAAAATCTAAACAATCAAAGCGGGCGTTCCACAAGGAAGCGTGCTAGGTCCAGTCCTGTACCAACTGTACACAGCCGATTTACCCTGCGGAAACAGCGTACTGACAGCCACATACGCAGATCCACAAACCTCATCTTCCCTGCTACAAAAATCGCTAGATGAAGTTCAAAACTGGGCAAAAAAGTGGCGAATAAAAATTAATGAACAGAAATCCACACACGTTGTATTTACCAACACAAGAAAAACATGCCCACCTGTTACAATTAACGGACAAACAATAGAGACAAAAGAAAGCGTTGGATATCTAGGCATGCATCTAGACAAAGGATTGATATGGCGAACTCATCTCAGAACAAAGAAGAAACATATAGACATAAAAATCAAGAAGATGTACTGGCTTCTTGGTCGAAAATCTCAGCTCTCAATCGAAAACAAACTCCTACTGTATAAGACAATAATAATACCGATATGGACATACGGCATACAAATGTGAGGCTGCGCAAGCAAATCAAACTTAAATATAATCCAAAGAGCACAAAATAAAATCCTACGCCTAATCTCTAATGCACCATGGTACGTAAACAACTACACATTACATAAAGACTTTCGGGTCAAATACGTACACGAACAAATCCAAAAATTCGCATCAACACACGAAAACAGACTAAACTCGCATCCAAATGAAAATGTCGCGAACCTTCTAAACACCGAGAGCAGCCTGAGACGACTCAAGAGAAAAAAGCCATCCGATCTCAAAAATCTACCTTCGCAGCAGTGAACCTTGTACTTTAATTAATATATTGTATATATATATTTTTATATATATATATATATATATATATATATATATATATATATATATATATATATATATATATATATATATATATATATATATATATATATATATATATAGGAGACAGTAAATTTTGTAGGCTTAGCAGTCAGGTTTTTTTTGGCCAATAAAATAAAAGATTTCTTTTTTATTTTATTGGCCAAAAAAAACCTGACTGCTAAGCCTACAAAATTTACTGTCTCCTTAACTAATTGCAGTCGCGATTAATCCTAACTTATATATATATATATATATATATATATATATATATATATATATATATATATATATATATATATATATATATATATATATATATATATATATATATATATATATATATATATATATATATATATATATATATATATATATATATATATATATATATATATATATATATGAGGAGCTATTTGTATTTTGTGATAATATTTGTATTATTTTATTCATGATAGTAGTTAAGGTTCCAATGTTTATATTTTTATCTGTCAATTTATGGTAACTTGGAGGGTATGGATTTTGCTGAATAGGCTTTATATTATTGGGGAATTCATAAAGGAGGCAAGAGGTGTTTGGTAACGAGCTGTGAGATCTAAGAATTAAGAATATGTTAGCTATCTCTGATTTTTGAGTTCTCAATTGTGGTTCTAGGTTTATTTATAGGAATTTGGCTAGGGGTGGTGTGATTGTTGTCATTATGAATATAATTTATTGCCGGAAGATTTATTTTTGTTGAACTTGGTCTAGCTATTGTGTTTCTGTTGGCTGTTACATGTGCGTAGAATTTTCTGAGCATGTCCTTAGCTGTGAAATATGATGTATTATTGTATGCCATTATTTCTTTCATTTTTCTTTGCTCCGCGTGAACTGGACATTTTTGGAAATCTGTGGCAAGATGGTCATCATCGCAGTTGATGCATTGCGGAGAGCAATTGACTGTGCATTCACGTGAATTATGGTCTCCTTTGCACTTATTACATCGAGGATTGAATTTGCAATTATTGCGGGAGTGACCATATTCTAGACAGTTAAAGCACTGTGTCACTTTGTATATGTAGGGAGATACTTCACATCTGTATCTGTTAATATATACATGTTTTGGTAGATTTTGTGAGCCCTGTCAAGTTAACCTCCCACTTCAAAATTTATAGGAAAATCAATATGGTGTTCGGATGCGCTCTTGATGCGCTCTTATGCGCCACAAATATTTTTTTTTGCGCTAGTCATACTGAGCAGTAATTACGACAATAAGTTGGGGAGGGCCAACTTGACGCTGGTCCCCCATATTGGGAAATATCGTAATATCAATTATTATTTCAATAGTACTCCATATGCGCTCTTATGCGCTACTAATATGAAATTTTGCGCTCGAATGCAATTTGTTCAATTAATACCCAAAGTTGGAGGGGCCAACTTGACGATTTTTTTTTTTAATACTCAATATTTTTTTATTGCAATGATATCAGAATTCCATATGCGCTCTCATCCTCTGCTAATATAAAATTTTGCGCTCGCATGCAATTTTTTTGATTGATAATGATTGTGGGAGAGGTCAGCATGACAAAAATTTCGTCTCCACTATTCCATATGTTTTAAATTGCAATCAAATTTGAGTTAAATGCGCTCTTAAGCGCCACGAATATTTTTCATGCGCTATTCTGCTTTAGCGAAAATCAAGTAGGAGTTTTTGAGGCGGGAAATTCAAATGCGTTTCATTACTCTCGGTACTACCAGCTAAAAGTCGATAGAAATATTTTCTATAATTACTTTAATCAACTCAAATATCGATATTGAATATACAAGTTGCTCCATATCACAAGAAATTGTCTAATTCGGTGCTTATTTCACAGATTTCAAAATGATTCAATTCAAATGTGTAGTGTCAAATGAAGCATGTTATTAATGTTGATTGGTTGAAAATAATATATTTATGGAATAATAATTTAAATTTCAATTTATACTCGTACATTTAGTCTTTATTCTTTATCAAATGAATATTTTGTCTCGTGCTTAAAGAATATATATTTATAGCTACGTATATAGTTTTAATAAGCTTTACATATAAATGGAATACGTCTCGTGTTCAAAAGTAAATACTCATTACTATATATAAATTCAAAAAATTACAGATTCAGATATAATAGGTATAACACATAAGTACAGAAAATACAATCTTATAATAGATATTTCTATACCTAGACCTAGTATTTGAGACCGAAGCGCAAGTCGAGGATTAAGCAATTCTCAGAACACTAAACACATTTGACAACAGAGGTCTGCACATGTTTTTTGCGCAATATATTTTTGAAGGGACGCATTTTCGGGGCCATGATTTTTGTTTTAAATGACCTCTACAGTAGAATATATGGTTGAAGTGAGTGATAGTCAAAATCCCGACAGCTAGAATCCCGACGGGCTATAATTCTGACAGTCAAAATATTAACAGATTTGAACTATAAAAACTGGAGAACAATTTGTGAAAGTGATATCTGAGAAAGTTTTCAACCTCGGTTAGGTTCTTGAAAAGGTCAGGTAAAGTTGAAATGAAGATGGTAGAGTTAGGTTCTACAAGGAGAGTCCTTGGTTCAGCTATTTGAATAGATAAGTTTCTTTCGTTTCAGGTCCGGCGAACATTTTCCACATAAATAATTCAGAACTAATAGTCAGGCTTTCGAGATTCGGACCAGTCGGGATTTTGATTGTCGGGATCTTGACCCCAATCTGGTTAAAGTGTATCGGCTACCTCGCGAAACACACCAAATTTATCATAAGCAACTAAGTTTATGTAGTGTAAAATAATAAATGTACAGTTACTGATTTTGATGCAGAACAAGGTTTAGCACAGTTTTCAAGATCATCAAATTCTTGCCACATATCGTTTATTAAAATTATATATGAAGAAATGAATATGAGTTTTCAAAGCACAAGACAAAATGTTCATTTGATGAAGAATAGAGACTGGATGTACGAGTTTGAGTTGAATTTTGAGTTTTTCCATACATATATTATTTTCAACCAATCAACATTAGTATAATGATGACGGAATAGAAAAACCCAAGTATGACAGATTTCAGGAATTGGTGAGGGCTTTTATTAAAAAAAAAAATTGACGTGGGTATCACGTAACTTACTTGTACATCATCGGATATATATAATCAAACACAGCATCTCATCATTCCACGGCTAGTCGGTTGCTATGGAAACAGTATGTCATCATTCTTATGTCACAACATTCCTAAATACTGATTTCCAGGATTCTACGGCTAGCAGTTCTGAATTTATGCGCAAAATTCGAAGATAGTCTAGTATAGTGTACTTTTGACTCAGTCGATTTCAATGAAAATAGGATATGAGCATCTAGACAGTACTATTATCTTGAATACTGTATTCTAATATTCTACGTTCAATCGTTTGGGATTTATGCGGTAAATTAAAAAATGTTTCGAGTAAGCTGCACTTCCGGTTCAGCCGATCACAATCATAATGCAAGGTGTACAACTAGATACTATAAAAGTGCTCAAAATGTATTCTAATATTCTACGTTCAATCGTTTTGGATTTATGAGGGAAATGTTTCGAGTAAACTGCACTTCCTGCTTAGCCGATCATAATTATAATGCAAGTTGAACAGCTAGTTGCCATGAAAGTGCCCAATACGAAATCTCAATATTCTGCGACTGATTATTTAAAATTTATGAGGAAAATTCGAAAAGTCTGTAATATGAAGTGCACTTCCGGCTTAGTCGATTGGGACGAAAATAGGAGATAATCATTTGAATGCTACAGCAATTTCAAATACTGAATTCCAGTATCCTACGGCTAATCATTCTAGATTTATGCGGGAAATTCAAAAAAAGTATCAGGTAAAGTGCACTTCCAGTACAGACGATTGCAGCCATAATGCGAGGTGCACATCAAGATCCTAGATCCTATACCAGTCTTTCATACAAAATTTCAGTATTATACGTTTGACGAATTCTGAGATTTGCGAGTTACGCACATACACACGTACCGACATTTAGCCAAGAATAGTCAAAATGGATTCAGGGATGCTCAAAACGAATATATCCATCAAAATCTCGATATGTGAATTTTGACGGTTTCACAATATTTTCTTGTACTTTTAGACCAACAGATGATCGTAGATTTCATTGCCTCATTTCGTTTTTCATGCCTTCAGGAGGTTTGATATGTATGTATATTTACTCACCAACATAATGGAAATTAATTTCAAATTTGTATGAAAACGCATGTTACGAAATTAAATTCAGAAAATAGTTATTTGTGTATCAAGGCCGTAAAGGTTATCTTTTTTGGTCGAATCTGTTGTTTGCGGCCGAAGCGTAGCTGAGGCTGCAATTCAGGTGAGACCAAAAAAGATCTGTAGGCCGAGGTGCACACAACGTTTTCTAGGCGATCATTACGAAATAATTCAAAATCACATCATTTTATCTATTCATTTCTGAAACATTGCAATTGTAAATCTTAGTTGCCGTTGAAATTGTTTTATTTTATTGTCTTCTATCAAGTTGACATTCAACAAAAAATGCGTATTCATTTTTTGAATTGCAAGAACTACAGAGGTTGACGGAAGAATATATGTACTATTTTAGCGAAAACTGTTTCTTAAAGAGTTCATCAAGCTGCCCATATAGGTAAATATAAAGTGTTTATGAAATATTTTTTGACAGATCAGTCCCAAAAAAGTAATATTTGACAGATCAGTCCCAAAAAGTAAAATTTGACAGATCAGTCCCAAAAAGTGAAACTTCACGGTCGCAAAAGGGACCATAAAATAGTTATTTGTGTATCAAGGCCGTAAAGGTTATCTTTTTTGGTCGAATCTGTTGTTTGCGGCCGAAGCGTAGCTGAGGCTGCAATTCAGGTGAGACCAAAAAAGAACTGTAGGCCGAGGTGCACACAACGTTTTTTAGGCGATCATTACGAAATAATTCAAAATCACATCATTTTATCTATTTATTTCTAAAACATTGCAATTGTAAATCTTAGTTGCCGTTGAAATTGTTTTATTTTATTGTCTTCTATCAAGTTGACATTTAACAAAAAATGCGTATTTATTTTTTGAATTGCAAGAACTACAGAGATTGACGGAAGAATATATGTACTATTTAAGCGAAAACTGTTTGTTAAAGAGTTCATCAAGCTGCCCATATAGGTAAATATAAAGTGTTTATGAATTTTTTTTTGACAAATCAGTCCCAAAAAGTAATATTTGACAGATCAGTCCCAAAAAGTAAAATTTGACAGATCAGTCCCAAAAAGTGAAACTTCACGGCCGCAAAAGAAGCCATAAAAACACCTTTTTTGTCATGATCGCCTAAAAACACCTTTTTGTCATGACCGCCTAAAAAAATATTTTGACATTCAAAATGTCAATCAAAATAAAAAAATTGATAACAGATTATCACTGCCTACCTCATCGTTTCAAATAAACAGATTGTTTTATACCGCAAATTCTGAATGTCTGTTATACTCATAAATTGCACTTCTGGCTTGGCCGATTGATACAAAAATAGTAGATAACTATTTTGATGCTACAACAAGTTCAAACACTGAATTTCAATATGCTATGGCTGATCATTCTAGATTTATGCAAAGAATTCAAAAAAAGTTTCATGTCAAGTGCACTTCCGGCTTGATCGATTCATACAAAAATAGCAGATAACTATTCCGATATTAGATCAAGTTCAAATACTGAATTTCAGCATCTTACGACTTATCATTCTGGATTTATGCTGGAAATCAAAAAAAGTTTAAAGTAAAGTGCACTTCCGGTACAGGCGATTGCAACTATAATGCCAGGTGCAAATCTACACCCTATACCAGTCTCAAATATGAAATTTCAGCATAATACGTTCGACGGTTTTTGAGATTTGCGAGTTACGCACGTACGAACGTACTGACATCAAGCCGAAAATGGTCAAAATGGATTCAGAAATGTTCAAAACGGATATATCCATCAAAATATCGATAGGTGAATTTTGTCGATTTCACAATACTTGTTACTTTGTACAAGTAAGTAAAAACCATTAAATTCTCAATCACACTGTTCTTAAGTTTTAATTGAGTTACCGGTTTCGATCACTGGATGATCATCCTCAGATTACCGGGAAGAAAAATAAGATTACAGGAACTTCACAAAAGAAAACGGCGTCAAGTAGCCCACTAGTGTCATGTTGGGTGAAAAATTGTGGAAAACAGCGGTAATAAAGCAATATAAAAATATAAAATGATATAAAAATATATATCCTAATCTGTTCACCAAGATTCAAACTACTATTGGTATAATGCTTCATTTGACACTAGACGTTTGAATTGAATTGTTATAAAATTTGTGAAATAAGTACCGAATTGGACGAATAATATTCAATTATATTTCTTGTGGTATGGAGCAGCTTGTATATTCAATATCAATATTTAAGCTGTTTGGAGTAATTATATTAAATATTTCCATCGAATTTTAGCTGGTAGTACCGAGAGTAGTGAAACGTATTCAAATTTCCCACGCCAAAAATTCCTAGTTGATTTTCGCTAAAGCAGAGTAGCACATGAAAAATATTCGTGGCGCATGAGAGTGCATTGAATTCAAATTTGATTGCAATCTAAAACATATGGAATGGTGAAGATGAAATTTTTGTCATGTTTACCTCTCCAACTTTGATTATTAATCAAACAGATTGCATGCGAGCGCAAAATTCTATACTAGCAGGTCATGAAAGCGCATAGAGAGTTCTATTGTGATTATATCACACACCTTAGCAACAATCAATGAAATTAAGGGATTTTGCATGGTTACAAGGTATATCGCGATTATATTTTCACCTAACTCGATATATAGTCCGTGAGACAGCGCATACATTTTTTGTTGATTACCGCTCACTTGAAACTTTGTGAGTGGCTTCATTGTGATGAGTCCGACAACTTTTTCATTTGACAAAATTCTAGATTTGGGGGCGTTTACCCGCGAGGGCTAATTAATTGGAAGAATATTACCGTAATACTGATCTTTACACTAATCG
This sequence comes from Dromius quadrimaculatus, assembly GCA_963989225.1. Lineage (NCBI taxonomy): Eukaryota > Metazoa > Arthropoda > Insecta > Coleoptera > Carabidae > Dromius > Dromius quadrimaculatus. The sequence goes on along the minus strand of OZ022325.1, from coordinate 36,981,185 downwards.
AAAGATTTTTTGATAATAAAATGAAGGAAAAATATTGTCCGACATGAATATTGAGGCTACCGGTGAGTCCGACTTGTTATAAGTACCAACATACTTACTATTAGTACCAACATACTTATGACAAGTGCGGCTTGTCGGATTCACCGGTAGCCTCAATATTCATGTCGGACAATATTTTTCCCTCATTTTATTATCAAAAATTCTTTCGATTAGTGTAAAAGATCAGTATTACGGTAATATTCTTTCAATTAATTAGCCCTCGCGGGTAAACGCCCCCAAATCTAGAATTTTGCTAAATGAAAAAGTTGTCGGACTCATCACAATGAAGCCACTCACAAAGTTTCAAATGAGCGGTAATCAACAAAAAATTTAGGCGCTGTCTCACGGACTAATACCACAGTAGCTTTTTAAAAAATAATAGAAAATATAACAATTAATAAATGTTACGGTTTGTGAAATACTCCTTGCAAATACACCTCAAGATTCGGTGTATTATCGCATATACTTTGAATTTAACTTAAATACTTTTTGTCTTGGATAATTTTTTACTCGGCGAATTTGGAGATTTATAATCAACGATAATATCCCTCAAGCTGAAGCTCTCAGGTATTATAAGATTATGAATCCCCAAATTTGCCTCGTAAAAAATTACCCAAAAGACAAAAAGTATTTTCGTGAAATTCTCCGGTATATCGATAATATACCTTTCTATCAGTATATTACCGTTGATAATAATAATAATTATGATATTTCCAAAAGTGGGGGCTATCGTCAAGCTGCCTCCCAGTAACTTGGTAATGTAATTACTGTTTAGTATGACTAGCGCATACAAAATATTTGAGGCGCCTTAGAGCGCATAGAATTCAGATTTAATTGCAATAAAAAATATTGAATATTTGAAAAAAAAAATTATCGTCAAGTTGGCCCCTCCAACTTTGGATATTAATTAAATAAATTGCATTCGAGCGCAAAATTTCATATTAGTAGCGCACAAGAGCGCATATGGAGTACTATTGAAATAATAATGAATATTACGATATTTCTCGAAATAGAGGGCCAGCGTCAAGTTCGCCCCTCCCAACTTATTGTCGTAATTACTGCTCAGTATCACTAGCGCAAAAAAATATTTGTGGCACATAAGAGCGCACCAAGAGCGCATCCGAACACCATATTGATTTTTCTATAGATTTTGAAGTGGGGGCCAACTTGACAGAGCCCAAAATCTCGATAGGTGAATTTTGTCGGTTTCACAATACTTACTTGTTACTTTGTACAAGGCAGTAAAAATGGAATAATATTTGAAATCAGAGGGCATTTCTGCCATGTAAATCAGAGAAAATAACGGTCCTAGTATTGATCCTTGAGGCACACCACATTCAAGTGGAAAGATTGTTGAAAATTTAGTTTCTACATTTAGTGTTGCCACGAGACTCGAGACCAGTCTCGGTCTCGTCTCGTCTCGCCTCAAAAAGTCGAGACGAGACCATAGAATGAGTCTCGAGCCAAAAGTCGAGACCGAGACGAGACCAGAGTTGATTCTCGGCGAGAGTATCACGAGACTCTCGACGAGACTTTTATTATAATCACTTAAAATTCATTTTTATTTCTTCCAAAAGCAATTTTATAGAGCAAGTAGATGAATACCACCAGACTGCAGTAATAATAGTTGAATTAAGATGGTAACTGATAGATAAGTCTCCGATTGAGACAATCATTTTTTCAACCGATCTTTTAGAATATTCACTTCATATTTAGCCTATATAACAATATTTTTTGTCGATTGTTTTTTTAAAGTAAGTCATTTGGTTCTATCATGTTTGGTATCAAATTACCTAAAGCTCCTGCAAAAATAATTCTAGTAGGAGTGTGAAATAGAATATTTAAGGGATTGTCAATTGTTTTTTTTTGACAGGTTATTTTAATGATGTCTAGTTTGGTATCAATCTTCAGCTCTCAGGGAGATAGGCTTAGTAGGAATATAAAATAAATAATTAGTGGAATCCACTTTATGATATTATACTTCCGGTGATCAAATGTCAAAACTGTATGTTCCAATGAACTAAGACTCCGAAAATCTAGAAAAGAAATCATTTTCAAAAATACTTGTTCTATGTAGGGACTTGAATATAACCGCCATCCGTCATTTCAACAATGACAGCCCTCACTTTGACAATGACAGCTGTCACTATGATAATGACAGCTATCATTTTGAAATATACAATTCATTGAAGCGACACTCAAAATCTATGAAACAGCGATGAAATCGGCCATAAAACTTTTGGTTAGGGAAATACTATGTGGCCGCAGCAGCTTTTATATGGTGATATTGTGCAATAGGACGAACCCCAACTAGCACAACACATTTAATTTCACAGAAAAACTATTGACATAATGGAAAAGAATTATTATACTATAACTGATTTTCACAGGAAATACGTTACATAAATCGACTCCTACAAGTTTCCTGGTGATATTTCTGTATTTCATCCAATTTAATTTAAAATTATATCAGATTAAGCTGGATTGGGTCATAGGAAGAAAAAATCAATACTATTCTTGTATAAATTTCAGTAATTTGAGTTATATAGCTCGTTATTCACAGTCAATAACATAACCTCATTTGAAAATTTGCTTTTTTTTCATCCACTTCTGAATTTTGTAGTTTACACATCGCAAACAATGCGTCTTAGATTTATATAATCAATTCATATGGACGCTTTCTTAATCTGAATTGAGTTTATATGAATTTATCTTGAGAATCGTAGAAGACATATCGTGTGGCGTCAAACACATGTGCGAACTAGTATTATTAGATTCTGGAAATATTTTTTGTAACTGAGTGATTCTTGACTTAAAATATGTTGTCTTAACATCGTCAAAATGCTTAAGTTTACACATTTGCTGCATAAAACTATTATCTCTTTATTATCTCAAATCCTCGTGACTCTAGAGGTCCTATTCTAATTCATGGACAGCTTGTAGACATCGCAGTCTCTATGTCAATATTATGACGTCATAGTTACATTTATAGGGACTTGAGTATGTTGGTGCAAATAATATGATCCACAATTTCATGCTGGCAGTTACTTAAGAACGATGTTTGGAATCTGATTCAAATAAAGTTTAATTATTTTGATCTATTATCAAATATAAAAGTATAATTTTATTCTATTATTACTATTTTATGACTTACAAATGTCAAATCTGACATCAAAACAAGGAAACTGACTTTATCCCGTCTCTTACTTCTGGAAGACTGTCTTCAACACTGATGACATTAAATCACTTCTCTAATTGTCCGATAGGTGGTACATGTGTCGAAAGTCTATAAAATGGCGTCAAAAGACAATCTTTACAAATAAGAGTTTAACCTCAGAGCGACTTTGTGCACCAAACACACAAATACATATTTTTGGTAGAATTCATAGCAAATAGTAATCAGGTAGAACGAATTGATTCCCACATGCAAGAATATGTAATTTTGGGAAATCATGGCGAGACTCTCGTCGAGACTCGAGACCGAGACGAGACTGACCTACTCGAGACCAAGGCGAGACCACCACGAGACCGAGACGGGACTCACTGAAGTCTCGTCTCGTCTCGTCTCGTGGCAACACTATCTACATTGGATGACATCCTGACCTGAAAAATCTATTTCCCAAATAACTCTTACACCATTGAAACATAGCAGTAGAAAAATTATAAAACCTAAATTTTGCAAGAAACATGGTGTGATTCATAATATCAAATGCTTTACTGAGATCAATCAGGATAAACGACGATAATTTAGATTTGTCATAATTGTTCAAGATTCCATCAATTAATTTTAAGAGACATGTATTTGTACTATGTCCTTTTCTGAATTCAGATTGGTTAGTATGTATAATTTTTTTCTCATTTGCATAGCCTCTGATTAGGTCGCAGCATACCCTCTCAAGAACTTTGGAGAGTAGGGATAATATACTTACAGGGCGCAAGTCATCAAATGTAGAACAATTCTGTTTTTCCGGAGCAGGTCTGATTATAGCAACTTCCCAAATATCAGGCAAAACACTATCAATAATACAAGTATTTATGATGTGTGTAATGTAATCTAGAATATAGGGTAAGATGATTGAGATCATCTTACGTGACATATTATCTATACCAGTAGCATTTGATTTAATTCCATTTAATATTCGGCTAACTGTATCATTGTCAGTACAAAACAACGTGAAAGGACCCTAAAATTGCTCATTTGCTAGTTATTTTCATAGAATTCTTTCGTTTGAATATCAATACTAGGAATACCGATTTTATTCATCATATACTGCGCATAGCTATTCGGTTCAAGTAATGAATCTGAGATATCCTTTGCTGCTTCACCGTTAACCCCTAAACGTTTCAAATTATGCCACAGTTTAGTAAAATTTTTTATATTATTATTCACCTTACATTCGAAAAATGCTTTCTTATCACTGCGTATTGTAGCTGTTGTAAGATTACGAAGCTGTTCGTAATAATTGTAGTTTGAGTCTGTCTTTAACTTTTTGTAATCAGCTAACGCTTTGTTTCTTTTACGTTGCCTAATTTTGACCACCAGAGTAATCCAGGGACTATAGATTTTATTAATGTTTATTGTTACTATTGATGCATGATAATCGAATAGGGCAATAATATTTTCATTCAAAAAATCTTGCTTGTCATTTACATTGGGTAGTGTTAAGATATGATTCCAGTTGATATGTTCGCAGTCAGTAAAGAATCTCTCAGAATGAAATTGTTTAAAGTCTCTGAAAGTATATTGTTTATTCGGAATGACAGGTTTTGGTAGTTGCAATATGCATTACACACAATTATGATCCGTGAAGTTGGAACAATTAATAATATCAATAAATGTATACAGGGATCTATCGGATACAGCCATGAAGTCAAGAAGAGTTCTAGAAGCAGGTCGGGTGCAACAATTTACTATTTGATGCATAGCATGACCTGACAGTGAATCTAAAAAAACGTTGCTCGCGCATCTTCCAATAACAAATTTATATTTACATCTCCCATATAAAGTAAATAATCACATTGCGGCAAAAAAATCAGGAAGTATTGTATTCAATATATCTAGTTCCTTATAATAATCATGAGGATTATAGATAACACCAATTATGTACTTCAGATTATGATACGTAAATTGTAACCAGAGCTGTTCAATATTATTTTTGGAAGAAAAAGGAATATCTAAAGCTTTACAGTTAATGTTATTCTGTACATAAAAAGCAGCACCACTACCACGCCTATTGGCTCTATTCTTACAATATAAATTGTATCCATCAACATGAAATAACTGAGAGGGGACGGTATTACTGATCCATGTCTCAGTAACAGCTGAAATATCAAAATTTTGGTCACTTAGAAAATATTTGAAGTTAGAGAAACACGAGTTGAGCGATCTTACATTAATTTGACCACATGTAAACATAGTAAGTATGGTTTCAATAAGCTATAAAGTTTAAATTTGATATTTTAGCAAGAATTTTATTGAGCTAGTATTTACTTAACAACTGATGTCGAGTGCCGTTGCTCTGGCTCAAACGATAGGAATAGACTATTACTAAAATAATGAAGCTAGAATAAAACATTTACAATATATACTATTGAGCACAATTTCTATTCACTTGAATAGTGAACAATTCACACAAAAAAGGGTCAATACACAATATCTAGATCAGTATGACTATTAATATGCAGTTTTTTGTCCTTCCCATCTTTTTTATATATACGGCCATCGTAAGTCCAGACATTTTTAAAGGAGAACTTATCTGTTGCTGCCTTCAGTAAAGTTAGCTTGGATCTAGTGAGGTCTTCGCGGATTGATATAGCAGTACTTTTTAATATCTTTTTCTCACCAAATACTTTACTACACACCCGGTAACTGACGAACTTCACTATCACAGGTCTAGTGCTATCCTTCTTGAACTTCCCAACTCGATGACAACGGCCAATGTCGTTTTTTGAAATATCTACTTCAAGTTGTTCACGGCAAAGGTTTACAACGAGATCACAAACCGATATATCTGACGATTCTTTAATGCCAAATATACAGACATTATTACGGCGCGTTTACTGCTCCAAATTATCCACACATTTTTCATATGATATAAGCGAATCTTTCATATCAACATTTTCTAGCTTGACTAATGTTAGTTGATCTTCCAATTTCTTAAGTTTGGCACTAAACACTTCGGTAACTACTGTAATTACTTCTTTAACAATTAAGGCAATAAAATCCGTGTTCACACTCAACCTGGCGAAAGATGAAGTTATCATCGTGGTGATGGTGTCACGATCATCACGAGTAAGCATTTTATAATATCAGTGGGAGAACTGAATGGAAAAATGAAACTGCACTCAAAATTACTAGTTTTGCAAAATTGCCAGAACAACAGTCAGGAGGTCTAGCTCGACTGTACATCTACGACTCGTTTATTTGAAAAGATACATAAGAAAGTGACAGAAATATTTTATAAGGCACAAAGAGGGACACATTTTTAAATGATCTATATCATTTTCAATCCAGTGGTACTCAAACTATTGGTGAATATCATATTTTTTTAAATATGTTCATATATATATATATATATATATATATATATATATATATATATATATATATATATATATATATATATATATATATATATATATATATATATATATATAAAGCAATTATATTATTGATCTCGTCGTTTATTAAAAAAAAGCAATGTTAATTTTAATATTTTATTTATTTAGCGTCAAAGTACTTTTCTAGCGTAGTTGTTTCAGCTAGGAAAGTTGGTACAATCTCACTTACGTGAACTTTCTACTCTTATTTATAACTTAATTATTACATGTTTTCCTTATTCTAAGAGAAAGAAATGACGTTGTTTGTGATCTCAAATAACGAAACTTCAGCGTTTTGGGATTCATAATTCCTCCCCATCAAGAAACGACGTTATTTCAGAGGGTTTAACTCTAAGTCTTTATTATTCCGTTCCATAATCTTTCTCACTCTACATTTCATAATTAAAAAGTATATCTTATTCTTATACAATATTAAAACTATAATAATTATCATAACAAAAAATATTACATAAAATGTGGGTATATGTTGAGAGTTAATTTCATTTATGGATTCAATCTGTTTCGAATGTGTGACATTTAATTTTACATCATGTACTCTCATGATTTGAGCTAACTTCTTTATTTCTGTGTTCTTTTGATTATCAAAAATATGTTCTTGATAAAGTGGTTTATATATTTGAAATTGCCAATTCTTAATGGCACACGTATCTTGTTCATTAAGGAAAATACCTTGTAATTGTTTATATTTGTAATTATTTCCACAGTTGAATTCTAATTTCTGTAAATTTGGTGAAAATATTATTATTCAGAAATATAATTTTTTGCCGTAATCTGTTCACTTAAACAATCATCATATAATTGTTTATTAAATATGTTATCAATACAACTATTTATAGGATTATAGTTTGAAATACAATATTTATTATTAATAAACTTAAGGACTGATCTATATTTATTATTGTATGAAATGAACATGATATTGTCCTCCAATATTTGTTTGTATGAGGAATCATAATATGGTATGGGTGTAAATTGTTGTATTTTATACAAATTACTCGTAATTTGAAACAGCTAAAAGTATATGTATTTTATTGTTCTGTAATGTACAAGTAACGTATATTGTTTCAATCATCTGAAGGATATTCTGATTTTGTGTAATGTTTGAAAGGCTGTTGGGATCTATAATCGTGATATCTAATTGATTCAATGAACAAAATTCCAACGATTTTATGACGTTATCAACCGTATTTTTGAGTCGTTGAATGTAGATTATTATTTTATGAATCTGTACTTCTGTGTGTATGAGTGTTTTCCAACTTTTCTGTGTTTTGATTATGTCCATGATTTCGTTAAGCGAATCTCTTAATTGATTTTCATTAAGGTTTATGGTTTGTAAATTTTTATTGAATCTATGTGTAAGTGTCTGTTGTTGATGTACGACTTCATTTGCTTGTGTTCGTAATGTTTTCTGATTGTTGCTAAGTTGTTCTAACAATGAATTATACCACTCTCCGTCGGAGGCGTCTAAATTTCCGGTTATAGATTTTATTATAGATCCGAATCCGTTAGTTAACCCTCTTTTATTTCTTCTATTGAATGATTTAATCATATTCAATTCTAATTCTTTAAACATATAATCTACAATATTAACATTTTCAGTTGAAAATGTTTCGTTTGTTGATTTTTTCAATTCCTTGTCAATAATCTGTTTTATTTTTTAATATTCATCATATATGGGGCTTATATCATTATAAAAATAATGCAATTGTTCGCTTTCTTTCAAGTGACACTCACCAATTATATGTAATAAAAAACCAGGATTAATTGTTACATTTTTGACATCTGCGAATCCATGAGGGATTCTGAAACAATCAAATTTTAATTCTATCAATCTTCACTTTTCGTTCTCTTAGCTTATCTTTAGCATCTATTGTTTTGAATTTATCATTATGATTTCTGATTTTCGTTTTCATATATAACGGTTTCTTAAATTTTGTTATCAAACGGGGATTTTGTTTCATTTATGCTTCGGTGAGGTTCTTCAATTTACTGATCTTGTCATTTTCTTTGGGGTTTTCATAACGTTTTTGCTTTCCTCTACTAATGTTTATTTTAACTTGTTCTATTTCATTATGTCGTTTGTCTACGTATGTCTGTAATTTATTTTGTGTTTTCTCTCGGCCTTAAATTTGTATAATCTTTACCGTAAAGTATTTCGTTTGGTGTCATATTTGTGATAGTCTGGATCGAATTGTTATATGCGAAAATACAATCATTCACTAGTTCTTTCAAAGGCTTCAAATTGAAAGTTCGTGTCTTAATCCTTAAATGTTCTATCAAAGTCGAGTGAAATCTCTCTATGGCGTTTGATTTCGGATTTTGAGCTGATGTTATGTGTAACTCGATCTGATTATTATTACAAAAAGTTCTTAGAGATAAATTATTGAATTCACAACCTTGATCACATATTAATTTTCTTGGAGGTATTTTTATTCCAATGAATGTTTCTAAGATTTTTACTATGTTCTTACTGTCTCTAGTTTTGGCAGGGTCTGCTTGTGCATATTTTGAAAATTGGTCATATATCGTTAAATAATATTGTCCGTCTAGGGTTAGTAAATCAATATTGATGATTTCAAAAAGTCGTTCGGGTGTTTCGGTAGGGTTATCGGTGAGTTTGATAGGTTTTCTGTCATACTTGCATTCCCTGCAAGTTTGGCAATTATTTATGAATGAAGTGATGGTGTCTATCATTTTGGGCCAATAGTGTTTCTCTTTTAATTTATTATATGTGAATCTTCATCAGAAAAAATGATCATTTTTTCTGATGAAGATTTTCGGTTAGAAAGTCGAAACGTCAATAATAAAATTAAATATACAGAATTAAAACCAAAAAAGTCTATTTATTATGAAATCGTTTACTTATATCATATAGGAAAAACGAACCACCCTGGAATTATGGAAACATATAATAAATTAAAAGAGAAACACTATTGGCCCAAAATGATAGACACCATCACTTCATTCATAAATAATTTCCAAACTTGCAGGGAATGCAAGTATGACAGAAAACCTATCAAACTTCTTTATTAACTTTGATAATATTAATACTATTCGTTTCGGAATCTTTTTGGATCAACTGGTTTAAAATTTGGAATAATATATCATTGCATATGCAATAATATCTGACTTTAGGAACAATATAATTTTTTATGAATTCTCGTAATTGGTTTTCTGCCTCGTTTTCTTCAATTGTGACCATCAATCTTTGTTTTTTGTTACCAAAAAGTCGTTTGATTTTCACATAATATTTATTTTCGAAAGAAAATATAATTTGATTATCCGCTATGTTTATTCTATTTTCTAGAATTTTTGAACCGTTAACTGGATATTCCTGGTCGCTATGAATGGTTTCGATATCATCTTGTGTATTCACTATATTTCTTATCGAATCATCATCTTGTTCTATAATTCTCTCCAATTCTATTCTTGATTCTAACTCGTCAATAAGTACAAAGTTCTAGGGTGATGAATAAATATCAATTTGTATGCAAGTATTTTCAAATATTGAAATCAAAATTTTATTCAATTCTTCTTTCGGTAATTTGTCTAATCCACATGATAAATAAGGGATGTTTATTTCGTATATGTAATTTTTTATAAAATAATCGCGTAATTGTAAAAGTGATTGCTTCAATAATTTCCTATTACATATGTCATCAAATAGTTCTTCAGGAAATAAATGAAAAGCTTGTTTATTATATTCGTTTTGAATTAAAATTTTATTGGGTAATTTATTTTTACAGAAATTTTTACTATCAAATTGGTTATCAATTTGTTTTGTTATTCGTTTACCAGATTTATGATCTTTTGAAATACAATGTGCAAAAATAGGAGTTAATGTTACATCGCCTATTTTGTAATTAATTTTAAATTCATTTCTTATTCGACTTAAAAAATCTGCAAATTTATTTGTTTTGCCTGCAATATATTCTATTTCAAAGTTATATCAATTGTTGTAAGTGACTCTTATTATTATAGTTTTTGAAAGGAAAATAGTGGCGAAAGGAGTCATGTTAAATGCTGGATTATATTAAATATAATTTCAGGACGTTTCGGTGCCTTAAATCGGTCACCATCATCGGTTCATTCAAGTTGAAAAAACAAAAAGGATTAAAGTGAGACATTTTGTTGATAAATGTGAATGAAAATAAAATTTGTTTACATAATTAAGTGACAGTAGTTGTACTGAGTCTAGATGACTTAAGACTGATAAGATTATATTCACTCAGTTCAATCTTCCAGCGCATTAACTTTTAATTTGCGTTCTTCATGTTAAAAAGCCAGACCAGTGGTCTGTGGTCTGTACGTATTGTGAATTTTCTTCCGTAAAGATAGGGTTTAAAATTTTGAATAGACCATACTATTGTTTTCAATTCTTTTTCAACTGTGGAATAATTTTGTTCATGGGAATTGAAGGTTTTAGATGCATAAGCAAGTGGTTTCTCTTGTAAATCATGATTTTGGGAAAGTACCGCACCCATTGCATAGTCAGAAGCGTCAGTGGTTACTATAAAATTCTTATTGAAATCAGGGAATGCGAGTATTGGTGGATTTGTGATTAATTCTTTTGCTTTCGTGAAACATCCTACATATTCTTTATCATGAATGTTCATACTTGATCCTTTGCGTAAACAATTCGTAAATGGTTTGATTAATTTCGAAAAATTAGGAATAAATCTACGATACCACGAAAGTTTGCCTAAAAATTACTTTATTTCTTTTACTATTTTTGAAAATTGGATATTTTGTATTACCTCAATTTTATTTTTCAATTGGCTTAAGGCCTTCATTTGAAATTACAAATCCTGAATATTCAATTTCTGTTTTGAAAAACTTCGATTTATCTAATTGTATTTTTAAATTTGCCTCTTCTAAATATTTGAAAACAGTTTCAATATTCTTCAAATGTTCTTGTTCAGTGTTACCAAAAATTATAATATCATCTGAATATACAAGGTATACTCTACCAATTAAGTTCTGTAATATTTCGTTCATGCATCGTTAAAATGTCGCGGGGGCATTAACTAGTCCAAAAGGAATACGCAAAAACTCGTAATGTCCTGAAGTAGTGCTGAAGGCTGTTTTTCCCTGTCATTTTTGTTGACGAGTATTTGGTGAATTCCCGAATGCAAATCAAGTGTAGTAATATATTTTTTATTACTCATGCAGGATAAGTACTACTTTGCGCATATTTTTTCGGGCAGTAAGTAGCTGTTTTCTCATTTTACAATAACAACGTGAGTTTTGCTTCAATCAAACGGTTATTTGGGTGCGACAAGTATACTTGGCACACGCAAATTTTACTTGTCGCACGCAAATTATACTAGGCACACGCCGATTGCTAAAATATAGCTGAAAAAAAATAAAATCGAAGTGTCACTTCCAGAATAAATGTGACAGCTAAACAATTTATTCATGTTCAAAGATTAAAATAAACATTTAAAGGGAAATTAAAAAATGAGCTGTAATCCTGAAGTAATACTAGATACGTATCATGATGCTGACGATGAATTTACACCATCTGAGATTCTTGAAAAAGCAAATGAAGTAATCAATAATTTAGCTCCCCAAAAATCAAGACTAAAATATGAAGCTGCATATAAAAAATTCATGGATTGGCGATGAAAGAATTATATTAAAAGTTTTTCGGAACCGATTTTTTTAACCTACTTTAGTGAACTGGCCAAAAATCTCAAGCCGTCAAGTTTGTGGGCAACTTATTCAATGTTACGGAGTATGATTGACATAAAGCACAAACTTAACATTTGTAATTACTCAAGCTTGATTGCTTTTTTAAAACAAAGAAACAAAGGTTTTAGAAGTAAAAAAGCTCAAACATTGAGTGCTGAACAAATTAATCAATTTTTACATGAGGCACCGGACAATCAATTCTTGGCAATAAAGGTAAACCAATTCACTGAATATTTCAATACAACAAATAAGTACATAGAGTTATATTTAATTTCAGGTAGCTTTAATTTTTGGGGCTCAAGGTGCATGTAGGCGGCATGAGCTATGTGATTTAACTGTGTTTGATATACAAGATAAAGGTAATATGCTGTTGGTGAAAATTCCTGATACTAAAACTTGCAATGCAAGATCGTTTGTAGTAACAGATGAATTTTATGATATTTATAAAAAGTATGCCCTTTTACGTCCTACCAACTTGGCCACAAAAAGATTTTTCGTGAATTATCGGAACGGCAAATGTAAGGCTCAAAATATTGGTATCAACACATTTGGCAGCATGCCTAAAATCGTAGCAAAGTATCTAAAATTAGAGAATCCAGAATCTTATACTGGACATACGTTCAGAAGAACGTCAGCTACTCTGTTAGCTGATTCTGGTGCCGATCTACTTACCATCAAAAGACACGGAGGATGGAAATCCAATTCAGTCGCTGAAGGATATGTTGAAGATTCTGTAGGCAATAAGAAACGAATCGGTCAACAAATTGCTTGTGCTATTTCGGCCAGGCCATCTACTTCACGAGAAGATTCAAATCTATATGATAAAAATTTTGAAAGTTCGACTGAAGTACCCATGAACATCAGAGTGAAAGACAAAGAGAATATTGACTTCGAAGTTTTAGATTCGATTCCATCAAAAAACTCCAAAAATATAAATATAACTTTTACGAATTGCTCAAATCTTTCTATATATTTAAATGAAAATAAAAATAATTAGTTACTCTTCATTGTAATTCCATATTTATCATTTAAAATAAAGTTATTTCTACCGCTATTGATGTTTTAACTTTTCATTCATGTTTTTGTCTGGTGGGGGCTTCACCCCCCGAGCCCAAACGGGACTTCGCCCCTGGACCTCAACAAGGCTTCACTGCTTGACTCCACCCCCAGTTTGCTCGTGAACCCTACCGGGGCTTCACCTATGGACCCAAACTTTGTACTAAGATTATATCCGCATTCGTAATAAAAAATAGTATCTGCAACTCGTGCGATGGTGTCGATTGCCCACTTGAGCGAATGAGCGCACTCACTTCGTTCGTGCGCCCAACTTCGCTCTCGTGGGCAATCGACAACTTATCGCACTTGTTACACAATATACTATTGGTTTATTTATCTGGTCAAAGAGAGTGTCCATGTTTGGAATAGGAAATTTATCTTCTTTAGGTTTTTGATTTAATTTCCGAAAGTCAATTACTAATCTAGTTTTTCGTTTGCCTGAGGCATCCAATTTTTTGGGTACGATCCATATCGGTGAGTTATAAGGACTTCTTGATTTTTGTATAACTCCTGCTTTCAGCATGATCTGAATATGCTCTTCAATGTATTTTTCATAAATTTGCGGGAGCCGGTAATTTTTCGTATATATAGGGATATCGTCTGAAGTATAAATTTTGTGTTGTATTCTATTTGTAAATGTCAAGGTCAATTTTTTTTTGGAAAGAGTGAATCATATTGTTCTAATAAATTATATAATTAATTTTTTATGCTTAATTGTAAGTGTTCGTAACGAATTTGTACGTGGCTTTCCTTACTTTGCTTACTCAAGTTTCGGATATTAAATCTCATATTCTTCATGTAAATGACATCTTCTTTTAAATTTATAATGGTGTTTGTTTCGCGAAGTATTTCTGTTCCAAATAATAAATCGCATTCTGGATGAAAATTGAGAATGAAAAATTTATATTTCCTGTTTAATATTCTAATTTCAACATACTTATTACATTTAACTTTATTTGTTGCAGTTTTGAAAGTTAGGAACTCTTCTAAAATTTTCATTTTGTTTTGTTTCACAGATTTTTCTGTTATTAAATTAATATCTGATCCTGAATCGATAAGGATTTTGAAATTTTGAAATATAATGATCGGGATCGTCTTAGTGTTAGAGAACATTACGTACTTTCGTCTATCTGTTCTGGGTCGTAATCTAAAAAAGATTGAGTTTCAAAAGTCTCGTCTTGTTCATTTGATTCTGATTCATTCTGCGTCTCATCATTGTCAATATCCGCGTTATTCTCCGTTTCTAGGGCGTAATTCCGTCTTATGGTTTGTGTGGACATGGGTGTTGTCAATTGTGTCATACCGGACATAGGAGTTGGTTTGAAATCGCGTTTGATTTCTATGATATTCTTAATATTTTGGCTAGCAAATGTTTGTGGTCCTGAAGGGCGTGAAAGTTGGGGGTTAAATGGACGTGAAGGAGATTGTTGTGATGGAAATCTTTGTGGTGGGGGATTGAAATATCTATGTGTTTTTTGTTGTGTGGTTTGAGGCGTTACTCGGTTCATAGGAGATTTGTGTAATTGTTTCGAATTATATTCGTTTGTTAGAAGTTTCTCACAGGCGTCAAGTGTCTGAGGGTTCTTGCTTATAAATGAAGCTCTAAAATTCATAGGTAATAATGAAATAAAATGAGAAACTACTCTTTTTTGAGTTCCGACTATTAAGCATTGTTTTCCATATTGTTCATATTGCAATAATTGAATCTTGGAAGTCATTCTTTGATAAAGATCTTTAAATTTCTTTAGAGTGTCATTTATATTGCCATCTATTTGTTCAATTTCAATTGTTGTCAATAATAGGGTATTATATGTACTTTTGTCCTCAAAATTTGTTTGAAGGTACAATTTTATATCATCCCAGGATGTGAATTCCTGGATGTCCAATATATCTTTGGCTTTGTCAACGAATTTCTTTTGTAACATGGAAAAACAGTATGTTTTCTGTATTTGGGCTAATGCTAATGAATTCATAACTGAATAAAAGTTATCAGCTTCTTTTATGAATCTTGGGAGAGATTTAATTCCTCCATTATATTCAGGGACAGCCTCGATGGAATTTCGAATGTCAGCGATTGATGCCGTTGCCATAATTAATTCAAATTGGCTCTTATTCAGCTCTTGTACTAGATATATCAAGGGTGTACTGAGTGTGTTTTTATTATCAGATGACTGTTTGATTTTACTACCGTTACCCAATTTACTTGGTTTAAGTGTAATCGGTATTCTATTAAGTTGATTACTTAAATTTTCAATTTCTTCGTCTGAAAACATATATTATCATCTATAAATATTACAATATGTAATTGTGTGTTTTGCCTTGTGTCGAGGCACGTTTCGTTTCCTAACAGCGTTAGCCGTTCCACAAAACCCTTATGTAAATATGCGTATCAGTATTTTGTCACAGACCGATTGTTACGACCGGCAAAATATATTTATCTACTATGGGAGTAAACTTACAGCAGTAATATTGTGAAGTATGCTTCTATTCTCATAGCAGTGGAGGTCTTGATACGCTTCAAGTGGGCGGGAGTTTGTATCTTGTCACGCAACTTGTAGAATCAATTGGATTAGTGGTCCTGATTGGAAAGTTACCTTCTCGGACGCGTAGTAGCGGATTGATGTCCTTGGATTTTGAAGATGGGCCGTGGTTAGACCCTGGTGCGACCACTGTTTAGGTCGTTCGGAGAACGTAGATGATGTTCGGATAGCTCTTGTGAAAATTTGAGAATTTTCGGCAAGCGTTTCGCAGACTTATGAGGTTTTATTCACTCACTGGATTCTTGTCGGCTATCCTATCGACTGCGCCAATTATATTATTGATTTCGACGTTTATTAAAAAAAAAGCAATGTTAATTTTAATATTTTATTTATTTAGCGTCAAAGTACTTTTCTAGTGTAGTTGTTTCAGCTAGGAAAGTTGATACAATTATCTCACTTACGTGAACTTTCCACTCTTATTTATAACTTAATTATTACATGTTTTCCTTATTCTAAGAGAAAGAAATGACGTTGTTTTTGATCTCAAATAACGAAACTTCAGCGTTTTGGGATTCATAATTTATATAGATATATATATATATATATATATATATATATATATATATATATATATATATATATATATATATATATATATATATATTACATTGTTGTCATTAAATAGATTTTTTTTTCTGAATTCAATCATATAATAACATTGTACTCTTAAATTGTGAAAAAATCATTTTATTAAAGTTTTTGAAGCAATCTGTACAAAATTCAAGTATTAATATTGACATTGAATTATTCGCTAAATCACAGGCAGAGCTCTACGATCCTAGGAGTTATTATTTTATCTAGTCACCTTTTGTATTTTTGTTGTCTTGACAATTTTTGTTTATTTATTTATTATACTTCTACACTTGAGAAAGGCAGCATTTTGCTGTTGAAACGTTGTGTTTCTTATCATATTTATATACAGAACTTTTCCAAATAAAACATATTTATCAGAAAAGACTGTATTTATGTCGATATTACATTATACATCATACGTTATACAGAATTGTTGTTTATGACTCTTGGTTCTATTATCAAACATAATAAAAACACCCTTATATCCCTAATTTATAGTATTCATTAGAAAAAAATTCTTCAGTTTTTATTACAGGGAGTTTTTTTCCAGGGGCTTTTTTCCCGTGGTTTTCCTTCCGGAGTTTTATTTCCAGAGGTTTTTCTCCTGTTACCGGCTTGGTCAGGAGTATCTGCGAAGATAGGCTTTTTTCTAACCCTTTTTGAAAAATTGGAAATGAAGGGGCTGGTTTTTTTCTGAAAGAAGTCTGCAACCAGTTGTAGCTAACTCTCACATAGGTATGTATATTGCCATATTTCTTTAATGTTTAATTTCAACATGATTTATTCTCAATTTCTTCAGATTCAGTTAAGTATTTATGAGATATTTAGCTCTTATTGAAGCTAAAACAATAACTGTATCAATATGAAAGATTTGAAATCCAAGTTATAATATACTTCCTATTCTTATAAAAGTGAATTCAATATTCAAAACTATGATTCATGATGCTGGTTAATTTGTTGAGAAAACCCAAGAATTGATAACTCTTTTATTATAATATTCAGACATGTGCATCTAGAATATGTCACGTGGAGAACCTTATTTTAGGACTCCGTACCCAAAGGGTGTCAAACTGACCCTATTACTGGAGCTCCATTGTCTGTCCGTCCGTGTATCACAGGGCTGTATCTTTTCGACTTGAAATTTCACAGAATATGTATTACTTTGACTGCTATGGCAACAAATAATAAAAATAAGATAAAATGTGGGATCCCCATACAAATCTTAATGAATAACAAGACATTGCTTTAGCGCTTCTTTTTTTTTATTAACTAGATAATTTGCAAAGAAATTAGTAGTATTGTACGGTGGTACAGAGCCCTTCGTGTGCTAGTCCAATTCGCACATGGCCGAATTTTCACATCGAATAATTTCAACGTGAAATATGTAACATGTTCAAACGAAAGCTAGAGCAAACTTTTTTCATGATGTTTTTGCAATCTTTTTGAGTACAAGTACAAAAAGTGCTAGATTTTGGTGTGTTTAAGAAAGTTTGCGTCCTACAGCGATCTTACAAATCTTAAAATCGTATTTTTTGTACGTAATAAACAAAGTATTTTTTTGTCTATCGCACTTTCTTATTGAATACTTAAAAATTGTAATAAAATTTCCTTTATTTTTTGAACTATATAATCATACGTTTATTTCTAGAGATTCAAAATAATTTTTTCATGCATAAATATGAATTAAATTTATTTTTAATTTCATTTTAAATCTAATATACTTGAATAATCAATTCATTAACTATTTTGAATTGAAACATTGTGGTAACCTCAAATTGTTGAAGTGACAATAAGAATCAGAACTTGAATTTCATGTGCCTATTTCCAAGTAATAAATTCCACTAAAATGACTGACGCATCAAATTGACAGTCAATAAAATATCAATCTCCAGATCAACTACTAGTTATGAGATACGAACTATGTAGCTGATTTATTTCTTGTACTCGTCCTAGAAAATCAATGTTTTTTGTACAGTGGCGATGTTGAAATACCAAAATGGATTACTTTTGTCTGTGGTACAGTGTTACAAGCGATAGAAGATAAAAATTCATTCTTTGAGGCATATATCAAAATCAAAATTTACGTGTTTCATATATTTTACTATAATTTACGCATTTATCACGCTGAAAACGTGAGAAACACTTTTTGCGTGTAAATGTCCATCCCTGATGATATCTTCTCGAATTTCGATTTAATTGATGCTATCAGTTTTCAATGCAATATATCAATTACCGCAAATTAAGAAGAAAAATCGAAGGCAAAAGTCTTGCCAAGATTCTTGACCAAGACAAGACTCGCTTCAAGTCTTGTCTTGTCAAGACCAAGTCAATACTATGTCTTGCAAGACTTGTTCAAGTCCAAGACAAGACTCAACTCAAGTCTTGTCTTGTGACAACACTAAATGGGTCGAGAAGAACAGAGCTTTAAAAAACAATCGCTTCATTCGTATTTTCAACCAAGCCGCTTGTGCATTAAACAATAACTGTTTCCACTTGTATCTCAAATATCTACCACCAAAAATATCTTCATGTAAAATGTTGCCAAGACAAGACATATAGCTCGCACCGTCAAAAAGTTATCAGATCTCATGTAGAGCCAAGCTCCTAGGCTACTAACCCTACACGACTACACGCCCTAACTTTACAAGCCTTATCTTCACAAACTCTACACCTTAGTCAAAATTTGTTGCTTGGCCGTTCCGTTACTACAAGAACTATTGTATAACAGTAAGTAATGAACAGTGAATAATTTTTCCATCTTATATTCTACTGTCTCTACATGAGATCTGATAAATTTTTGATAGTGCGAGCCATACGTAGTGTTTCATCAAGACAAGAAATCTTGTATTGATGACCATTTCTTATTTTGTCTTGATTTTCAAGACAAGAAAATAAAAATTTCTTGTCTTGCCCATTTCTTGACGACGCATTTCTTGTCTTGTTTCAAGAATTCTTGATATTTCTTGATCTTGACTTTTAGGGGGAATCCCCTTTTTCCATTGTTTTATCCAATCTGAGCACTCAGTTTAGCGTTAGTGTCCACCCTTTATCCTCCCTGTCAGTTATGTTATGAATCGACTCTAGCAACGTTTTCCAAGATTATCACCAATGGAAATGAATGAAAAGTCTGTCATTTTCATGTTTTAATCAGTATTTGCAATTATTATTGTTATATGATATAGCAATGTCGCTGAGAATTAACAATTTTCTTAGAGTATTGAGGATTCTACCAATACATTTCTCTTCTACATAAAAGATTTATTCACCGGAAGCTGACGACTCATGCTTTCGATATGTATCAAATATTTGTTCTGAAAATCATAGTCACCGATACTTTTCACTCCCCCCAATAGGTTGAAATTTGTAAATGAGCTTTTTCAACTAGAAAATCTAGAAAAAGACTCTTCATTTTCAAAAATACTTATATTGTGAGCCATCATTTGTCACCATAACAATAACAGCTGTCATGTAGACAATGACAGCCGTCACTTTGACAATGACAGCTGTCACATTGAAAATGACGCTGTCACTTTTACAATGACAGCTGTCATCTTGAACTGTCAGTTTGACAATGACAAATGTCACTTTGAAAGTTGGTATGATACTCCTAAATACATGAAACAGTGATGAAACTGGCCATGGAATTTATTGACGGGAAAAAACTGTGATGACCACAGCAGATTTCAATATTTCAATAATAGAAAAATAAATATGCAGATTTGAATAATTAATTGTCAAGATATCAAGATTTCTTGACAAGAAGTCTTGATTCTTGATAGTACGTTCTTGTCTTGTCTTGGAAAATAAAAAACACTTCTTGTCTTGGTCTTGTCTTGATCTCAAGACAAGATCAAGACAAGATCAAGACTATTTCTTGATTCTTGTGAAACACTAGCCATACGGTCCCGTCTTGGCAACATTTCACATGAAAATATTTTTGGTGGGATTTTACTTTTTTTTGTAAGTTGCTTATGACTATATATTTCTATTCTGTTTAATTTTTTCCTTTTTATGATGTATATTATTCGCACATCAGAGGTGCTTTTTTTCATAGCCCACTCTCTATCTTTGCCTGCTTTCTTTGTTGTTTATTTCACTATTATTTATAACAAGGAGTCCCTGTATCAATTTTCAGAGCTTTAGCATCAAAATTTGTGGAAGTCTCATACAAACTTCCATCCCCTAGTTTAAGGAGTCGGGAGGTAAAAGTTCCAAGTTTTAGAATTCTGTTGTTGTGTGAGTGAATGAGTCGGTGACAAAATCGAGATTTTTTAGATATCAATAAAATCTACAATATAGGAGCTATGCAATTAAAACTTAATCAATCTCATTCATACTAAGACACATAAACCAGTTTTAATCTTAGTTTAGTAGACCTAGTTTAAACCTAGTCTGAATAAGTCAATTCATAAATATATTTAAACCAGTTCTAAACTAAGTCTATCAAAATTGAGTTTGAATCAGATTCAAGAATTCTGTCTCATAGGCTTTGATTTGTTTTTGATATGCATTGGCATTTTACAGTTATTATTCACTGAGATCATCATATTTGCTGATTTTATTAGGTTAAAACGAATAAACGATTGGTCAGTACAACAAAATGAGATGGGCAAACAAAAATTAATACTCACTTTGAAATGTATTAATAAATATAAAACTGAAAGAGGAGATGGGGCATGAAAATAATTTTAGACACAGTCGCTGCGAATATTCATATAGTTTCTCAAGATAATAAGCGGAATATTGATTATGATATGGTTTATAATCCTACAGAACGAGAACTGGACTACAGATTGACCTATAGAGCAAATTTGTGCGGAAAAAAAAGGAAATAGGTTATAGAGTCGGAGAAATCTTGGATAAATTAATAACATAATGATTATGATAAATGTCTTAGTTAAAAAGATCTTGTGATGGAATATCATGGTTTATAATGTACTATTGTTAGTTCCATTATTATAATCAGTGAAAAGTATTGTTTGCATGTTTGATTTAGTTCAATCCATAGTTATTATTTGCTAATTTGATTGAGAACGAATGAATATAGTCATATCTTTTGATAATTCCATTGTCGTAATCAACTAAACTTATACAACCTTATTCATAGTAAGACACATAAAACCAGGCTTAGTCTTGGTTTACTAGACCTAGTTTGAACATAGTCTAAATAAGTTAATTCATAAAGATATTTGAATCAGTTCTAAACTAGGTCTAACAAAACTGAGTTTAAATCAGATTCAAGAATTCTGACTCATAGGCTTTAGTTTGTTTTTGATATGCATTGACATTTTACAGTTATTATTTATTAGGATTATCATATTTGCTGATTTTATTAGGTCAAAATGAATAAACGATTGGTCAGTACAACAAAGTAGATATACGAACAAAAATTAATACTCGCTTTGAAATGTATTGATAAATATAAAACTGAAACAGGCGATGGAGCATGGAAATAATTTTAGACACAGTCGTTGCAAATTTTCAGTTTCTGAAGATAAATAAACGGAATATTGATTATAATATAGTTTATAATTCAACAGAATGAGAACATAACTACAGAAAGAGCAAATTAGTCCGGAAAAAAATAGGTTATAGAGTCAGAGAAATCTTAGATAAAAGCCTTTACTAATACATAATGAACAATCATTCAAATAATTTTAGGTGTGAAAATAGATCCTAATCTTGATAACAATAATTATTATAATTGTCTTAGTGGAAAAGCAGATCTTATGACGGAATTTTATGGTTTTTGATGTTATTAGAGAGTTTTTGCAAGCCTCCGCTATTGATACGATAACGCTAACGTAGAAAACAATTTTTTTGGGAAATGCTTGCTCAATAGTAATAGCTTGAATCACAGTGTATTCACAAGAAACTTCAAGTGTTAGCAAACATCAATAACATAACAATGAATATATTTGTGAATTCCAGTAACGGTATCCAAATAAGATCGTTTTTGACGTTAGCGTTGACGTTTCATTAGCGGTGGCTTGCAAAAACTCCCTAATGATTGTTTCATTATTATAATCAGTGAAAAGAGTTGTTTGCTTATTTGATTTAGTTCAATTCATAGTTATTTTTGCTGATCTGATTGAGAACGAAGGAATATGATCATATCTATTGATTATTCTATTATCGTAACCTACCAAACTTATAACTTTTCTTATTTATGTAGGAACTGAAGGGATCTTTGTTGAATTCTTTGTTGTAATCAAAAGAAACGAATCATCATCGTGAAAAAGATGATGAATAATTGATAGTTCTAGTGATTATCATTTTTCATATTATTATTCATGGATGAATTATCATCCATCTCCATATCATTTTCTTATTTGAGATATATGTATTTGATCTTGTCAAGTATATAATTATATTAATTCAAATCAGGATCAACATGCAAATGCTACATAAAGATCTTCTACTTCTTGATATGCTGCAATTGTGTATATTGCATTCAAATAGAGTGAATTTGATGTTTTATACGAAATATTTTTCGGAATTTATTTTGCTTCTTGTGATTTTAATGAGGATATGACATAATTAAACACAGTGAATATCTGTAACAACAATAATCATCTTTACAGGATCTAATAAAAATAAATACACACTTTTACAAAGACATGTCACTCCCGTTTCTTGATTTTTGACAGATAGGTAAGGTTTAAAACATATTTATACTACTGTGCGAGTAGGTTTAAATATTTAAACCTGGTTTGAGCCGCATCTACGAATAAGAGTTCAAACGGATCTGAAGATAAACTACGTTTAAACCCAGTTTATTCAACTATGAATAAGGCTGTTAATCTCTTCCATTTGTGTAGGAAATGGAGTGATCTTTGTCAAGTCCTTTGTTGTAATCGAAAGAAAAGAATAAGCGTCGTGAAAAATATGATGAATAATTGATAGTTTTAGTAATTATTATTTTGAGTATTATCATTATTCATGAATAGGATATTATCTATCTCCGTTTCCTATGAGTGCTTGAATCATTTTCACATTTGAGATGAGATATATTTGATCATGTCAAGTATTTAATTGAAATAACTCAAATCAGAGTTAACATGCAAATGCTACACAAGGATTTTCCTCTTCTTGATATGCTGCAATTGTGTATATTGTATTCAAATAGAGCCAAATATTTTGCAGAATTCATTTCTGTTTCTTTTGATTTCAATAAAGATATGACATTATTCAACACAATGAATATCTGTAATATTGGGGCCACACTTACGTATAATGCCATTGATTGAGGCATTATTCAATAATGAACACATTGTCGATGACAATATGTCAATTGTCATATAACGCCTCACTTTAAGGCATTAGACATTAGTGTGGCCCCTGCATAACAACTATAATTATATTTATGTTCGACTGCATCATAATCATGTAGTTTATGGTTGCATTTAGTGCTCATAATATGTCACTTAATTGGACTAGGACTTTTACTCTATATAATTGGACGAAACTGTCATTGTCAAAGAAAAATTATTCTGTTCTATCGTATTTATTCTTTTGTACACTTTCTGAAGTATCCATTTATTCTTTTCTATTATATTTATTCTATTCTACGCTTTCTGAAGTATCTATTTCTTCTATTAAATTGTAATTAATATTTTTGACATCTGCAAACAAACAGTAAAAAACAATTGCAACAACAGCAACACTAGCAAAGCACACCAAGTTATACTTAGCGAATTTTTGTATAGGGGAATTAAGAAATATTTTCAGAAGATATTCTGCGTCGAACATAAAGCATTGTATGTAATTCGTACATAAACAAACTTTATGGACTCGCCTTTCTTATTAGACCCGCTCGCGCTGCTCGCTCGTCCATAACCAGCGGCTCGTCCAATAAAGTTCTATATTATATACTAATTACATAAATAGCTATTATGTTCGACTTCATCACAATCATGTAATTTATGGTTGCATCTAGTGCCCATAATGTGCCACTTGATTGGACTAGGACTTTTACTTTATTCTATTGGACGGAACTGTCATTGTCAAGAGAAGTCACACAAATAGATTATTTCATTAACATAAATAGATTCAAAAAATTTAATCAACATATTATTTGTTATGATAATTAGTACTTATAACACAATTGGTATTGTCGCCAACATTCAGACCCCAAGATTAATGCTTATTGTTACAAAAACATTTTTCTCTCAATATTTGTGATTCTTTGGCACTTGCTGCTAACATTTTTACGCTTTCTGAAGTATCCATTTATTAATGAATATGTTTCATTGGGATATCAGTTCTGTATGAATTAATTAGAACACAACATTTTAACAGCAAAGTGCTGCTTTTTTCAAGTGTAAAGAAATATGAGAATAAATGATCAAAATTGTCAAGACAACAAAAATAAAAGTACAAATAGTAACTAGATTAGTTTAAAATATATTAACTCCTAGGATCGTAGAGCTCTGCCTGTGGTTGATGATTCAATATCCACAGGTCTTCAGGAGATAATAATAAAGGTCTAAATAGGGAAAATTGTCAACTCCTTGTCGTTCTAGGTCAATCTGGCTCTACGTTTTTTGGTTTGGCGCATAACTGAACCATCCACAGATCTTCAGGAGGTGATGATGAAGTAACTCTTGCAAGTAGATTCGTAGATACAAATAACTTGAAATTATGAACAAATGATTGGTAGCCATGATCGATAAAGTTCATATCCAGTATTCAAATTCAAATTATTCGGTGATTTTTTAATTTTAATTGCTTCTCTTATTAGCCTCTTGAACCAATTGCTCTCCTTAGCCAGAAGCTTCGTATTCTTGAAGTAAATACCTTGTAATTCTTGAATAGCATGCTCAGTCACAGCAGATTTTTTTCGATGGTTCATTCTTACATGACGAGAATGCTCTACCAATCTTGTTTCTACAGTCCTCTTGGTGATTAAAGACAACCAGAATGGATGCGTTCTGGAGAGTATGCTTTACTTGCTGTACAAGCGGAACACGAGGTATCTGGAAATCCAAACTCATATAATGATGCTATGAAACAAAAAGATGCCAAGCAGTGGAAATCTGCTATGGATGACGAGATGAATTCGCATAAAGAAAATGGAACTTGTGAATTAGTGGAAAAACCTGAAAAGGCTCATGTCCTGAGTTGTCGTTGGATTTTGTGTAAGAAACTAAATCCAGATGGTTCTTTATCAAAGTACAAAGCTCGTCTAGTGGCTCGAGGATATGCACAACGTCAAGGCATCGACTATGATGAGTTGTTTAGTCCAGTAGCTCGCTATGATACAATTCGTGTAGTCTTGAGTGTTGCGGCATCAGAAAAATTAGAACTATCGCAATTTGATGTCAAAACGGCATTCCTGTATGGTGAACTTCAAGAAGATGTTTATATGAATCAACCAGAAGGATATTCAGACTCAACAGATCGAATTTGCAAATTGAAGCGATCATTATATGGTTTAAAGCAAGCACCAAGGTGTTGGAATTTAAGGTTTTCGAATTTCATCCGGTCTCAAGGACTTGTATGTAGCAAATCTGATCCATGTTTATTTTACCGTAATCATGCTGGTAAGAAACTCCTTGTTGTAATTTATGTTGATAATGGGTTAGTAGCAGGATCTAATTCACAAGAAGTGAATAAATTTGTAAATGATTTGTCTAAAGAATTTAAGATAACTATTGGATCTTTGAATAGTTTCCTTGGGATACAGATTCTGAGAAGAGAGGATGGATCAATATGGATTGGTCAGAGTACTTATACTAAAAGAGTGCTTGAGCGTTTTGGAATGCAAGAATCTAATTCTGTTTCTACTCCATCTGATCCTTTAGGTGGTGGCTTGAATGAGATGGTTAGGTCAAAAGTACCCTATCGTGAAGCTGTGGGAAGTTTGATGCATCTTATGTCTGTGACAAGATCTGACATTGCTTTTGCTGTTGGTGTAGCTGCAAGAACAATGGAAGCACCTACAGAAGCTGACTGGCTTAAAGTGAAGAGAATTATGAAGTATCTACGAGAAACAATTGATCTTGGCATTCTGTATCGGCCGAATCACAAAGAAAATGAAATTGAAGTTTTCACAGATGCTGATTTTGCGGGGGATGTAACTACACGAAGGTCAACATCTGGCTTTGTATGTCTTCATGCTGGTGGGGCAGTTAGCTGGTGTAGCGGAAAACAACGTTCTATAGCACTATCTACGACTGAAGCTGAGTTTGTGGCAGCTAGTGAAGGAACTAAAGAAGCTATTTGGATGAAGCGTGTATTTGGTGAAGTTGGCAAGTTTCAAGTTGAGCCTATTTTATGTGTCGATAATGCTAGCGCAATCAAGTTGACAAAGAACCCTGAATCTCATCGGCGTACTAAGCATATTGATGTACGACATTATTTTGTTCGTGAAAAATATTTAGAAGGAGAAATTGGTATTGAACACGTCAGCAGTGAAGGACAGTTGGCTGATCTATTCACCAAACCACTTCCCCGAGTACGTTTTCAGAAGTTGGTAAGAGGAATTGTTTTGAACAATAATCAAGAATAAATACATACACACAAATGTGGAGGAAGTGTTGAAGATATAAACAACAGAATAGAATTCATATCTCATATGATACATTATGTGTGTAGCAATGGATATATTTATAAGTAGTTTTAGTATATCCAGAAACATGTGTAAAAAATAAAATATGTTAGATGAATTTGTTTTCAGTTGTTGTATTGTCAGTTGAAATATTTATTATTTATCTTCACATTCAATAAAATTCTATGCAGTTGGTGTTAGTTTCATTACTATTAACTTGAACGTAGGCGGCATCATCTAGTAAGTCATTTGCTTTTTTAATGTAATCTTCTTTATTCATGATGACTGTAGCTTTGCCCTTATCAGCTTATGAAACAACAATATCCCTATTATTTCCTAATTCCCTTAGGCACTGAAGTACACTTTTTGACAAGTTGGATCTGACAGCTGGAGCCTTCTTCAAAATACGCATAGTTTCATGACGAATTTCTTAAGACCTTTCTGCAGGTAGCATATTGATAGCAGTTTCCACATTCGTTATGATTTCTTCAACAGGAATACGGCTAGAAGTTTTCCATAACCCGAACCTTTACATAAAACATTATTGATTGATCATTAATATATTTTTGGGTAGTGAGTGAGTGTCAGTCTCAAGATTATGTTTCTCAAATAATTTATCAAATTTAGTTTTTTCTGAATTACCCAACTTTTGATGTTGATCTGTTGAACAAAGAGTGAGAATACTATCAAAAATTGTCCAATCTTCTGGTGCCAGAACTGAAGACAGATATAAAAGAACAGAACAAGATTTTTTGTCCAGGCAATCAATTCCTTTTCTGATAAACTGAATTCTCTCCCGTAGCATATCAAAACTTGCACGATTCACAATTCTTTTTGCGTGATATGTTTCTATATATGTGTAAACACGTGCACAGCTTGGAATGATGTTATTATCCCTGCATCTCCTCAAAAATATTAAATCACTAAGCCGGGTAGTTTTCTGTTTCTTGACTCCTTCAAATTTATTCACATGTTTATATATTTCCCCAGTGCCTAAGGGAATTAAGAAATAATAAGGATATTGTTGTTTTACTAGCTGATAAGGGCAAAGCTACAGTCATCATGAATATGTTCTAGCCGTATTCCTGTTGAAGAAATCAGAAGGAGTGTGAAAGTTGCTATCAATATGCTACCTGCAGAAAAGTCTCAAGAAATTTGTCATGAAACTATGCGTATTTTGAAGAAGGCTCCAGCTGTCAGATCCAACTTATCAAGAAGTGTACTTCAGCGCCTAAGGGATTCAGGAAATGATAGGGATATTGTTGTTTCATCAGCTGATAAGGGCAAAGCTACAGTCATCATGAATAAAGAAGATTACATTAAAAAAGCAAATGACTTACTAGATGATGCCGCCTACGTTCAAGTTAATAGTAATCCACTTAGCTCTTCAAAATATCAAACAACCAAACTTTACCTCAAGATATTCAAAGAGAGCTTATTTCCCAAGATCCTGTCATTTCCAAGTTTTATGGTCTTCCGAAAATTCATGAAAAAGATGTTCCCCTAAGACCTATTGTCAATTTAATAGGCTCAACAACATATGGATTGGCCAAATATTTGGATGGTTTGTTGAAGCCGATGATTGGTCATACTTCATCATATGTCAAGGATTCCCGACATTTTGTGGATTTGATTAGTGATGTGACATTGACAGATAATGATTCACTTGACAGTTTTGACGTTTATTATATTGTCAAGCTTTTTAAACATTGCTTGACTTCTTGCTTCTTCATCTTTAATGGCAATTTCTACAAGCAAATTGATGGTGTCGCCATGGGCTCCAGCAGTATATTTCATTAAATAAAACAATATCTCTTAATTAATTGCTTTATTATTGCCAAAATACTTCTAATTAAATTATACTTTTATTGACAGCTCTCCCCTTATATTTATTTTTGTTGCTAACATATATTCCTTGTTTTGTTTGTATTCCAAAACACTACATTTACTTTTTTTTTTAAATACAATTTGACAAATGCATTTGTTATTATCTAAATGAGCTATGACATAACAAAATCTTTATATTTGTCTGGAATTTTAATTTGTTTTCTAGAAGCTCTTTCTATAGGTATCTGTTCTTGAACATTTGAATCACATCCTGTTTTGCCCATATTTTCTGTATCTTCTATAGGATTCGCGTCATCTTCGATTTTCTTTGTGTCTTCTAAGAACTTCTTTACAAAAGTAGAATTACGTCTTCTTATTTGTCCTCTCGGTGATTCAATTGTTACTTCATTTCCAGTTTTCTCAATAACTGTCCACGGATCTCCTTCAAAATAAGTTTGTAATTTATCAGCTTTGTTCTATTTAACTAAAACTTCATCTCCTGGTACTATTTCTGATTCTTTTGCAAATCTCTTAGCATCACCGTACTCCTTTCCTTTCATCTTTTCACTCCAATCTCTATCTCTTAAATCTTCATCTAGTTTAACTTTATCTCTAGTTTCTTTTCCTTCGAAAGCTGGTAGCTTACATTTGATATTTCTTCCAAACATCAACTCACTTGGTGTCCTTCCTGTGGTTGTATATACAGTTGTTCGATACATAATTAAATAATCTATGAGATGCATTCTCCAGTTATTCGGATCTAATTCATATGCAATTTTTAAACGTTTACTTAGAGATCTATTTTGACGTTCTACTTCTCCATTACTCTGAGGCCATAAAGATGTTGATGTTCTGTGTTCAATATCGTATTCCAAACAGAAATTCTTGAATTCTCCACTACAAAACTATCGACCATTATCTGTCTTCAGCATTCTTGGAAATCCATATCTACTAAACATAATAAGTAGTTGCTCTATTGTATCTTTGCTAGAAATGTTTTTCATAATTGCGATATCGTAAAATCGGCTATAATAATCTGTAACAACTAAAATATATTCTTCCGATGGTAGTGGACCTTTGAAATCAGCACATAAATCTTCCCATGGTTTTTCAGGTAATCTCGTTCTTTTCATTTCTTCAGGCGGTTCAGGTTTGCCAACCAATTGACAACCGTGACAATGTTTTACAAAATTTTCCGTATCTTTATTCATATTTTTCCACCATACTTTAGCTCGTGTGATTCATTTGAACTATGCCTGGATGACCCTCATGAGCTAATTTTAATGTCAATCTGCGTAACTTCGATGGTATTATAATTCTGGATCCTCTGAGTACAACCGAATCAACGATGCATAGTTCTTCTTTCAAGTATTCGTAGGTTTTTAAATCTTAACTCCATCTATTTGATGTTATCGCTTCTTTCAACTTCATTATTTCATTGTCTGAATCACTACAATCTTTTATTTGTTCCAACGGTATTGCTCTTGGCCTAGAATATTCTACAATATTTCTAACATATTCTTCAGTTCTCTGGTCAAATTCTTGTTTAACATTTGTTTTCAACAAACGTGATATACAATCAGCTATGTTCATCTTACCTTTACAATACTCCACCTTATAATCATATCTTTGTATTCTAAGTACCCATCTTTCTAATCTTAAATTTGGCTTAGATTTTGGTGTAAAAATATATTTCAAACTTTTGTGGTCCGTATAAAGGATAAATTGTCTACCATATGAATACTGATGCATTCTTTCACACGACCAAACTAAAGCTAAAGCCTCCTTTTCCGTTTGAGAATATCTCTTTTCTACATCTGTTAAGACTTTTAGTCGCATATTCTATAATTTTATTCACTCCATTGATTTCTTGAACCAATACACATCCTAGTCCTACTGGGCTGGCGTCAGCAATTATCATAGTTTTAGCTTTTGGATCATAATACGCTAAAGTTTCTTCATTTGCTAACCGTGATTTTATGTCTTGAAATGCTTTTTCTTCTTTATTTCTCCAATAAAATCTTTCTGACTTTGAAACTTCTCTCAGTGGACTCAAAATTGTTGATAAATTAGGAATATACCTTCCAATATATGTGACAAGTCCTAATAAACTTCTGATTTCTTCTTTTGTATTTGGTCTTCTGAACTTTTGTATAGCTTGAATCTTACTAGAGTCTGCTTTTATACCCTGTGGGGTCAAAATGTGTCCTAAAAATTTTATTTCAGTTTTGCTGTATTGACATTTTTCCTCGTTTAGTTTGATTCCTTTTCCTTCTAGTTTTCTCAACACTGTCTGCAGTCTTTTATCATGCTCTTCTTTGGTCTTACCATAAATAAGAATATCATCAATGTACACAAATGTGCCTTCACAAGCTTGCAGAGTTTGTGTCCTTATTTTCTGAAACAATTCTGGAGCGTTACTTATACCAAATACCATCTTGTATACTGATATAATGCTTTGTTAGTTTGGAAAGTTGTTAATGGTCTAGATTCAGGGTGTAACTCTATTTGATGAAAAGCATTTTAAATATCCAACTTGGTAAAATATGTACTACCCTGTAACTCCGCTGTAAGATCATTTATGGTAGGTATTGGGTGTCGTTCTCTCATAACCATTTCATTTATTCTTCTCAAATCTAAACATATTTTAACGTCTTCTTTCCCTTTTGTATTGCTACTATTTGTGAACGCCATTCAGTTGGACCATGTACTTTTTCAATTATTCCTTGAAGTTCTAATTCCGTTACTTTTTTATCTCTTTCTTGTAGAGCTATAAGGATTCTTCTAGACGGTGTTATGACAGGCGTTGCATCTGCTTTTAATGGAATTTGCAACTGAAAATCTTCTAATTTAGAGAATTCTTTATTTTCAATCACATTTATATTATTCCCCATTCTCAATATATTTAATTTGATGGCAGTGTCTTTCCCAAGTATTGACATACCTTGACCTTTGAGAACATAAAATTTGGTATACGTACATAGCTCATTTTTAGCTTGAACCATTGTTTTAACAATTCCTTTAGCTGGTATTGGTTTTGATTCTCCATATATCTTCAAACTATCGCAGCTATTCTCTTGTTCGCATACAATTTTGTTCTTCTCTAAATATTTCCACGTTTCTGAGCCTACAACATTGCAACTGGAACCTGAATCAATTAATACTCCAATCCTTACTCCTCCCACTAGAACTTCTACATCTACTTCTTTGTTGTTTATTTCATTTATCTGCCAAGTATATTCTTCAAAATTTGACTCATCTTCTTTTCCTTCATCCATTTGTCGTATAGATTTTCCCAATTCTCTTTTCTTTGAATCTTCTCCCTTATTTCCTGT
The DNA here is from genome assembly GCA_963989225.1 of Dromius quadrimaculatus. NCBI lineage: Eukaryota > Metazoa > Arthropoda > Insecta > Coleoptera > Carabidae > Dromius > Dromius quadrimaculatus. The sequence goes on along the minus strand of OZ022325.1, from coordinate 36,948,948 downwards.
AGCACTTTTCCTATTTTTCTTTTTTGTTCTGCAATACTTAGCATAATGTCCCTTAGTTCCACACTTTATACAAGTTTTCTTTAAAGCTGGACAGTTTTTATCAAAACCTAAATGATTTTCACTCCCACAACGGAAACATTTCTTGATTTTTGACTTTTCAATAGCGTTTACTTCATTTTTCAGTTTTCCTTCTATATACTCAGCTTGAAATACCGAAGCTTCAACTATTCTACTTAAGTCTTGTACCAAATCTAATGTTAATTCAGTTCCCTTTTCAAGAAACTTTCTCCGCAATTCAGAATTTAAACATTTTTCAATAACTTGATCTCGACTTTGTTCAGTTAATGTGTCCTCAAAATCACATAACTGTGCCTGCTGTTTCAGCCTCACAATAAACTGTGATATTGTTTCGGTTTCAGTCTGCTTCATTTTCCTAAAAACATGTCTTTCGTATGGTACATTAGCTATAGGTGTAAAATAATAATCTGTTAATATTTTAACAGCATTGTCATATTTTGTACCATGACTAGTAGTTCCCTCACTCGTAGTTTGTGTTGCAGTATTCTCATTTTCTTCTAAAGTATAATAGATATCTTGCACATCCATTCCTGCAGCATGTAATAAAGATGCAAATCTTCTGTTATCTCTCGTGATATTCTTAGCATCTAGAAAGATTTTGAATGCTCTTAACCAACGTGTCCATCTTGCTCCTATCTCAGCTGGAGTTCCTTGAATGTTGAACTTTTCTATTTCACCTTTGTCCATTTTATGTTTTTATTATTTTGAGTTCTCAGTCCTCAATTCTCGTCGCCAAAATGTAGTATATTTCATTAAATTAAACAATATCTCTTAGTTAATTGCTTTATTGTTGCCAAAATACTTCTAATCAAATTATACTTTTATTGACAGCTCTCCCCTTATATTTATTTTCGTTGCTAACATATATTCATTGTTTTGTTTGTATTTCAAAACACTACAGCTCCCCTATTTCTCCTTCTATAGATAATTTCTACATGGAGAATTTTGAACAAAAAGCTTTGAACACTGCTATGAAGAAACCTACTGTCTGGCTACGTTACGTTGATGATGTCTTTGTAGTTTGGCCTCATGGTAGAGATGAATTGAATGTTTTTTTGAATCATCTAAACATGCAACATAGGAACATTAAATTCAGTATTGAGGTTGAAGGAAATAACTGTCTTCCTTCTCTGGACGTTTACCTGAAGAAACAAGATAATGGTAAACTTATCCATTCTGTACATAGGAAGCCGACCCATACAAATCAATCACATGAGTCATCAAATCATCATCCTGCTTAAAAATTCTGTACTATTAAAACTTTATATCAGAGAGCTTCTTCATTATGTCATCCAAATGAACTATCTGATAAAATCAAATTCTTGGATGATGTTTTCTTGAAGAATAGTTATAATAGAACACAGATTAAGAAAGCACTTGGACAGAAGAATTCTGCGCAACCTGTTCAAGATCAAAATAATAAGAAAATATTTGTTACGTTGCCTTACGTAGCTGATATACCAGATAAAATTGGAAGGCTTTTCCATAATTATGACATTAAACCTTCATACATTTCTTGTTTAAAAATTCGAAATCTTATTGGTAATGTTGAAGACAGATTTTCTCTACAGTATCCAGGTATATACAAAATTCCTTGACAATGTGGCAAAGTATATATTAGACAAACCAAGAGGACTGTAGAAACAAGATTGGTAGAGCATTCTCGTCATATAAGATTGAACCATCCAAAAAAATCTGCTGTGGCTTAGCATGCTATTCAAGAATTACATGGTATTTACTCCAAGAATACGAAGCTTCTGGCTAAAGAGAACAATTGGTTCAAGGGGCTCATAAGAGAAGCAATTGAAATTAAAAAATCACCGAATAATTTGAATTTGAATACTGGATATGAACTTTATCGATCATGGCTACTAATCATTTGTTCATAGTTTCAAGTTATTTGTATCTACGAATCTACTTGCAAGAGTTACTTTATCACCACCTCCTGAAGATCTGTGGATGGTTCAGTTATGCGCCAAACCAAAAAACGTAGAGCCAGATTGACCTAGAACGACAAGGAGTTGACAATTTTCCCTATTTAGACCTTCATTATTATCTCCTGAAGACCTGTGGATATTGAATCATCAACCACAGGCAGAGCTCTACGATCCTAGGAGTTAATATATTTTAAACTAATCTAGTTACTATTTGTACTTTTATTTTTGTTGTCTTGACAATTTTGATCATTCATTCTCATATTTCTTTACACTTGAAAAAAGCAGCACTTTGCTGTCAAAACGTTGTGTTATAATTAATTCATACAGAACTGATATTCCAATAAAACATATTCATTTATAAAATGAGTTCTGGAAAGTTTTTCTCTTTATCTATTTATTCTTTTCTATCGTATTTATTCTTCTATACACTTTCTGGAGTATACATTTATTCTTTTCTATCGTATTTAATCTCTTTTACACTTTTTGAAGTATCTATTCTTTCTATTAAACTGTACAGAAATTGTATTTAATATTTTTGACATCTGCAAACAAACAGTGAGAAACAATTGTAACAAAAGCAACACTAGCAAAGCACGTAAAGTTATACTTACCGAATTTTTGTAAAGGGAAATTAAGGAATATTTCTAGAAGAGCAGTCGAACATAAAGCTTTGTATGTAATTCGTATATAAACAAACTTTATGTTCGACTGCATCATAATCATGTAATTTATAGTTGCATTTAGTGCTATAATGTGCCACTCAATTGGACTAGGACTTTTACTTCATTTTATGGGACGGAACTGTCACTGTCAAAAAAAACTCACAAAAGTATATTTTTCCATTAACACGAAATAAATTCAAACAATCAAATCAACAAATCATTTATTATTGTAATGAATACTTATAACACAATTGATATTGTCGCGAATATTCAGACCCGAAGATAAACTCTTCTTGTAACAAAAACATTTTTCTCTCAATATTTGTGATTCTTTGACATTTTGCTGCCAACACTACTACGCGCTTTCTGAAGTATTCATTTATTCTTTTCTATAGTATTTATTCTTTCCTACACTTTCTAAAGTATCTATTTATTCCTTTCTACACTTTCTAAAGTATCAATTTCTTTAATATTTTTGACATCTGCAAACAAACAGTAAAAACAATCCTAACAATAGCAACACTTGCAGGGCACACCAAGTTATACTTACCGAATTTTTGAATAGGGAAATTAAGAAATATTTTCAGAAGATATCCTGCGTCTTTAGAGTAGTCGAACATGAAGCTTTGCATGTAATTCTTACATAAACAAACTTTATGGACTCGCCTTCCTTATTAGACTTGCTTGCGCTGCTCACTCGTCCATAACCAGCGGCTCGTCCAATAAAGTTCTATATTATATACTAATTAGTTGATACTTGTTTGAGGATCCAGGAAGTTGATTTTAAGATTTTTATTAGAAGCCTTAAGAGATCCAGTTGAAGAATTGATTGTTAAAATTTTTATAGCTGATGATAAGGGTGTTTGACTCTCGAAACGTTCATATGTGTATTGAAATGATACCCTTGGCTGATGGCTGAACTGCTAACTGTGTGCTCGGACGCCTGTACGGTCAGTGACGCAGTTTTTCTATGGCGGACGGCTGGATAGCTCAGACGGGAAAGGTTAGGGTTTTCAAAAATAATCATCAGGAGGTAGGTGTCACAATGAGATTCATAACACAAAAACGATGACGGTGAACATAGAACATATATGTTACAGGACACTTGCACGGAGATACTTCGGCTGACGGTGACGGAACGGCGGTACATGACACTCGACACCAGCAGTCGCAGTACGGACCCAGGCGGTCGCAGATGTCGAGAAATCGTTCTATGGGGGTGGAACCAAACTTGCTCCCTCGCAGTGATTCTACGTTAAGTCGGTTCGATACTGTGAAGTCACCAGGTGACCCCTCCAGCAGTGATTCTATGTTAAGTATTTCAAACACTGTGAAGGACTTCGCCAGCGGTGCTTCTACGTTAAAATAATCAAACGCTGGGAAATCATGAAGACTTCTTCAGCGGTGCTTCTTCGTTAAATCAATCAAACGCTGTGAAATCACGAAGACTTCTTTAGCGGTGCTTCTACGGTCAATCAATCAAATGCTTCGAAATCACGAAGACTTCTTCAGCGGTGCTTCTACGGTAAATTATTCAGAAAGTTCAAAAACAGCAAAAATATTTTAAGTTCAAAACAGCAAAAATATTCGAAGTTCAAAACAGCAAAAAATATTCTATGTTCCTTTTACGGACTTAGAAAAAAACAAAATAGACTCACAAATTGTGTCAGACAGTTGTGCTAACGGATTCAGCACAAAAGCTCCACTTTAACGGTGAACACTCTGAAGATGACGCTTGGTGTCGGAACTGATAGCGTACTTTGGAACTGCTGCTCGGAAGACTGGACTTACAAAGAAGTGACTTAAGTCGGACAGAAGGCTTTATTTATACCCAAATTTCAATGAAACCTTACTTAACATGTTTTTAAATGGAATCCATATTAGCGCTAACAAAAATATAAAGAAGACATACAGAAAAAAGAAGAAGTAATTTTACAAATACAAATTTCATTACAATAATAAATTTCCTATTACCCTCCTGTCGGATACATCCTTTCCTGATTTTATTTCCTTAACATTAAAATTGTCCTAAATACTTTTTCGATCGGTAGGTAATATAGATTATGTCGGTAAGTTGAAACTGTCAAATGTCAGGTGTTTTTATTTGTGCATTGTCAGAGATCACGAACATAACATCAACAAATATACAATATACAACATATTTACAGGACAACGGTTGATTACATCCAGATTTTATTATGGTAAGACACAAGACATAAATACGATATCAATTGCTTTTCATTTCAGGTGTTTTCCAAATCTAACCTTATTCCTCCACATGTGAAATATATTAAAACGAATTTGAAGCAGTTGAAGACTGATGAACTAACGGTGAGCGGTGTTGTATGCAAGAGGTGAATAAAATTTTGATGGGCTTAAAAATTATTGATGGTAGCAGAAGGCTCTGGGATGTGCAACTGGGACGGATTTTGGGGCCTAATTCGTCACAGTATGATAAAATTGTAATTAAACAATTTTTCAACTGAATCTCCTAAGGCTTTTAATAAAAATCTTAAAATATATACTAATTACATAAATAGGTATTACTGGATCTAATAAAAATAAATATACTATTTATAATAACATGTCACTTCAGTTCTTGATTTTTGACAGATAGGTTAGATTTAAGACATATTTAAACTAAGGTGCGAGTAGGTTTAAATATTTAAACCTGGTTTACTTCTAAATCGCATCTATGAATAAGAGTTGAAACGGATCTAAAGATTAACCAAGTTTGAACCCAATTTATTCAACTATGAATAAGGTTGTATATGTTCAATAAGTCTACTATTGGCAACGTGCTAGTACATCACATAGTAGATGGTCCTTTCTATTCACAAATTTTAAATTTCTCTATTCCCTCCATTCGGACAAGACTATACTACATTTTCTATCTACCTCTAGCTTATACGAATATACTTCTGCAATCTTCTATAGTAAATATGTGTAAGCTGCTCAATAAAATTGATAAAAGAGTAGATTTATTTTTCACTTCATATAAAGAATTTTGCCTAAGTGTTAACAAACTTTCTCATTACCTCTGATCTGTATTTTTATTTAGTGTAATTTGCTTGATGCAAGATTTTTTTTTCTTCTATTTCATTTGTGTTTCCAATTTCCTACCCTATCATTGGGATCTCCCGTTGGGTAGTGTATTTCGAATAAATAAATGAATATCCCAAGAACTCCGTTCATCTGGTATCATCCAAACCCAAGGTTATGAGAGTTCAAAAAAACGACGAAGCTCTTCGAGAAAAGGTAGGTAGTGCTCTTGCGCTTCGCTTGGCTCGTCTTGGCGGGGCACTGCTGTGCCTCCAAATAGACTTCCTGAAATACATATAAGATTACATAATTCAGAAAAGAAGATGTTAACATTATTATCAACCATTTAATTCCAAAGTTTGACAAAAGGAAAAACATTGGTTTATATTCTCACCTCTCAAAATAGCGCTACTTCCTAAAAATTGATGCACTTTCTCTTACCATCTCATATTGCATCATATAGTGCTATCTTCTTTTATTAAAATTTTTACTGAGGTAGTGCGATTTTCAGAGGTGGGAATACGGACCATTATATTTGATACGTAAGAAAAATACGATTTTGGAATTAGTAAGAAAGGTCGCTGTACGACCACAGTACTTCCCCGACCATGAGTTATATGGCTAGTTTCATTACTATTTCATAAATTTAGAGTGTCGTATTAGTTCATTGCTTATTTTAAAGTGATAGCTGTTATTGTCAAAGTGACAGATGGCAATTACATGAAATTATTATTTTATTTTACAATGGCCATAAGTTTTATGCTTAACATCAAATCTGCTGTACTACAATACTTCCCCGAACATGAACAGCTTCATTGCTGTTTCATAAACTCAGAGTGACGTAGCAATTAATTGCAAATTCCATAGTGAAAGTTGTCATTGTCATTAAGCTGATAGCGCGATTGCATAAAATTACTATTTTATTTCACAATGGCTATGAGTCTTATATCCAGATGCTTTAGTTGATCTAAATCTTGGCATAATCTGGTTAAGTTGTAAAAGAACAATTGACAATCGAAAAAATCATTAATTCTAGTTCATCTTCCCGAGAGCTTTGAATTGATACCAAGCTCAACATCATTTGATAACTTGTGGAAAATCAACTGACAATCGTTTGAATATCGTTTTTGACACTTTCACTCGAATTATTTCCGCAGAAGCCCTAATTTGATGTAAAACATTATGAAACTAAATTGCACATTTAAAAAAATAATTGACGAACGCTTGCATGTGATGTCCAAATATGAGTGGCAATAATTCCAATTTCACATTATGAATCTCATTATTTCTTTTCTCCAGAAAAATATAACAAATTTTATGATAATTTAAATTCTAATAATAAAAAATGAACCGCTAGTAGTTCTGAAAAATATTCTGGATGTTAACTTGGAAATCAGTTATTGATTATTCTTCAAAATGTTAAAAATATATTGTTGATAAATGTAGCAATATTTTCTTTCCTGAATTATATAATCATATATATTCCAGAAAGTTTTAAAAAAAATTTTGCATGCATCCATACTCCAATGTCATTTGAAATTTCGAATACTATACTACTAAAATTTAAACTAGAGCGGTACAACTGGCCATCAATCACTTAAATCGTATGCTGAATAATACAGATACAGTGCCAAAGCCACTAGAACAGAACCAAATTTTTACAAAGAGAATCGGCGAATGACAAAAACAGCCGGAGAAAGAATATTTGATACTAGGGACAATATTAAACCATGTGGATAATTGGATAAGTGGATAATTTGAAATTCCTCGAAAAGTTTTTGGCATATTTAACGTTTCATTTAATAATCAATTCGCGGGTTTATTTTATTTCTTCAATTGAGTAGGTTGATATAAAGCGCATCTTATAATATTATTATTATTTTTTGTTACCTTTATCAATAATGTGAGTATTAGAAATGAGGGGACTCAGTCAATTATTTAATATTTCCTCTTCTTACTCTACAATGTCGGCTACACCTTAGCCATTCTTCAGGAGCGAAAATTATTATTTTGTTTAGATTTAGATTTATACATGTATTCTGATAGTAATCTACTTCACTTGTGGGCTAAGTGGGATAATTACTCACAAAAAATAATTATTCATATTTCATATTGAAAAATGACATACTAATTAAAGAAATATATACATGTGAAATAGTTACTAGATTACATGTGTCTATTGTTTATTGTTGTTTATTTGATTCATGAATAACGTTTCTTGTAATTTGAAACTTCTGAGTGATACATAATACGGTGAGTAATAGATATTCCAGAAGAATATTCAGTTGTTTCAGAAGATATTAAAGAACAAGCTGGATTATCAACATTTAATTTAATACCAGCTAAATCATAGCATAAGTATAAAATAGTAATTAAGGTATCAAGGGTGTTAAAAGGACAATAATGCATGAGGTCAACAGTGTACTTTCCGAGGGCTCCCGGCTTGAGGTGTGTACGTTGACCGTAGGCATTATCGTCCGTTCAAGTCCCGGGGTGCCTTTCATGTTCAATGTCCGACTTTTGTATTATTTCAATCAAAATTTTTAGCAATGTGTGCCCTGTCATCATGATTTCCGTCGGAAAAATTACTCCCGTTACTTGCTGTAACTAGGAAATGTGATATTCTTTTTTCGTTTGTTCTTTTTCAAAATAATACCCTCGTGTATTATTTGTTACGTAATAACCCTGAAATCAGTATTATTACGACAACAGTAATAAACTAGTCGGGCATAATAGTAATTAAGGTATCAAGGGTGTCAAAAGGACAATAATGTCTGAGGTCAACAGTGCACTTTCCAAGGGCCTCTGGCCCGAGGTGTGTACGTTGACCGTAGGCATTATCGTCCGTTCAACTTCCGTGGTGCCTTTAATGTTTAATGTCCGTCTTTTGTATTATTTCAATCAAAATTTCTAGCAATGTATGTCCTGCCATTGTGATTTCTGTCAGAGAAACTACTCTAGTTACTTGCTGTAACTAGAAAATTTGCTTGTTATTTTTCAAAATAATTCCCAAGGGCAATATTTGTTACGTGATAACCCTGAATCAGTATTATTATTACATCAATAATAAACTAGTCGAACATTAGGGAATTAAAAAAATTTGGCAGTTGGAGAGAAACGAAAAATATCAGGGTTTGAACGAAAATGTAATTTGAGTGAGTAAAAAGTCTTGGGAATTCAGTCAATGTAATGGTGGCATATTCTTATGAACTTAGTAATATTCATGAAACATCTACATTATGGACCTGATCTTCAATGTTGAAATCTACTTTGAGTATCTATGTGAACAGGAACATATCAAAGTTAGTTTATCCTCTATATATATAAATATATATTATGTAACTTATTTATTTACTTATTCTTAAAATAATTGCAAATCTATATATATATATATATATATATATATATATATATATATATATATATATATATATATATATATATATATATATATATATATATATATATATATATATATATATATATATATATATATATATATATATATATATATATATATATATATATATATATATATATATATATATGATACGATGAGATTTTGTGTTTGATCACATATATCATTGGATATACAGAGTGATCAATGATGATTGTCTGACAGGTGACAGGCAGAAGTTCGCATTATGATCAAAACTACCTTACCGACATTTCAAGAATACAATGGCGTATATTTTGCATATTTTATGGCGGATTCGTCCATAATCTGATTCAATAAACAAGAAAGTAATTAAATAGCTGTATTATTGACTGATTATTGAGAATTTATTATCATTCTACCAAATTATTAGGTTCGACTAGTGTTTTCAGAGGAACTGTCATCTGTCACTTGAAGGTCACTATCTCAAGCAGGCGGCAAAGAAAAAATCAGTACAAAGCGGCACGGAAAATCATTTTTGATCACTCTGTATATAATCAAACACAAAATCTCATCGTTCCACAGTTAATCGTTTTGGATTTACCCTAGCGACTCTAAGAATTTGTCAAGTAGAATGCGCTTCCAGCCAAGTCGGTTGCTATTGAAACAGTAGGCCATTATTCTTATACTACAACATTCCTGAATACTGATTTCCAAAACTCTACGACTACCAACAGATCTGAATTCATGCGCAAAATTAAAAAATAAATTCCTTACGAAGTGCACTTCTGGTTCAGTCTATTGTTATGAAAATAGTAGGCAATCATTCAGATGCTATAGCAGACTGAAATACCAAATTTCAATATTCTACATCTGATCGTTTCGAATTAATGCGAAAAATTCCAAAAGACTGTCAAGTAAAATGCACTTCCGGCTTGATGGATCCCAATAAAAATAAGATATGAGCATCTAGACGGTATAATCGTCCTATATACTGAATTTTAACAATCTACGTTCAATCGTTTTGGATTTATGCGGAAAATTCAAAAAATGTTTCGAATAAAGTGCTCTTCCGGCTTAGTCGATAGCAATCATAATGCAAGGTGTACAACTAGATATTATGAAAGTGCCAAATACAAAATTTCAAAACTCTATGACTGATTGCTCAGAATTCATGCGGAAAATTCAAAAAGTCTGTCATATAAAGTGCACTTCCGGCTCAGCTGATTGTAACAAAAATGAAAGATGACCATTTAGATGCTACAGAAATTCCAAATGCTAAATTTCAGTATCCTATGGCTGATCATTCTGAATTTATGCGGAAAATTAGAAAAAAGTTTCAAGTAAAGTGCACTTCCGGTTTAGCCGATCGCAATCATAATGCAGGATGTTATGGAAATTCTTTATACAAAATTTCAATATGCTATGGCTGATCATTCTATATTTATGCAAAAAATTCAGAAAAAGTTTCAAGTAAAGTGCACTTCTGGCCAGACTGATTCTTACAAAAATAGCAAATAACCATTCTGATAAAACACCAAGGTAAAATACTGAGTTTCAACATCCTACGGTTGATCATTCTGTATTTATTGGAGAAATTCGAAAAAAGTTTCAACTAAAGTGCACTTCCGGTACAGACGATTGGAACCATAATGCGAGGTACACAACTAAACCTTATATCAGTCTAAAATACAAAATTTCAACATAATACGTCCAACCAGTTTTGAGATTTGCGAGTTACGCACGAACGCACGCACGGACATACGTACCGACATCAAGCCAAAAATAGTCAAAATTGATTCAGGGATGGTCAAAACGGATACTTCCATCAAAATCTCGATAGGTGAATTTTGTCGGTTTCACAATACTTACTTGTTACTTTTTACAAGTAAAAAGCTAAAAAATTAGAACAGAAACACGTTGAGTGATTTTTAGCTGGAGCAACAGAGATAACACTGGACACAGCTTTCGTCGTACTTCTGCAACGTTTTTAGCGAATGCTGGAGGTGATCTATACACTCAAACGTTCCGGTAGTTGGAAACCGTCAAATGATAAAATTGACATCGCAGAGAAAATTATAGGTGGTGTGTATCAGATTCTACGTCTATTGATTCGTCAATGCCTGCCGATGTCAATTTAAACTTGAATATGTTTCTTTCCTCTTCAAAAACGAATCTATTAATGTGGACGATTTGATTAGATTAATTTTCATGGATCAATCAATACTGCAGTTAGATGATGAAAAAGGAAATGACAACTTATCTCCTGAACAAGCTAATCAATTATTGTTGAATTTGTATCTAATTAAGGGCCATTTTCATGATCAAACTTCAAAGCCCAACTTTAAGTGACATTTTCAATGTGATAATTATATGTAAACCTTAAAATTATTGAGAATCAAATTCATCAAATTTGGAATGATTTCATGCTGTATTTTGTATTCTTTTACAAATTAAATTGTAGTTTAATTTGTTCTTATAAGATGTAACTTTGCAATGTAGTTTTAAAGTTTGATTATGAAAAAAGCTCAAGTTCAATACTTGTACCTACTTACATGTAGAATATTTAGATATAGTAATTTTAGTTAGAGTGATACTTTTCTAGGACATAATTTAACTAATATTACAAGTTGGGCATATATCTTGGTACCTTCTTCAGTGCTAGAGTCAATCTCAAAAATAAACGTTTTTGTTCTGTACACTCCACCAGTAACTTCTACATCAAGTTTTATTATTATATTTGACTTCTTCGATAATCCTCCTTTCTTGCTGCATAACGTTTTTTTATCTTGGGCGGTTTCAATTTTCCAGAATCAAAGTCCAGCCCTGATAGTCCCAAGTCTGACCCTTTCTAGATCCATTGACTTAATTCTGAAGATTGAATATGACCCACATCCTGCTCTTTGTTTTGAGTTAAATGTTGGCACTTAACGTTCCACCAAAAATATGAACACAACTAATCATTTCTCATTCAATTTTAAAAAAGGGGACTGCACACGTTTGTATGATTTTATTGGCACTTTTGATTGGGGAGTCCTCAACAAATTTGTCGATGTCAACTAAGCTTGCGATTTCTTCTACAATATTGTCTATTCATTCCTTGACGAATGCGTCCCTTTGAATGAAGCCTAAAAAATCAGCTACCCATTATGGTTTACACGATATATATATATATATATATATATAACCTTGGCCTGCAGCGCTAAATTATATATATATATATACATATATATATATATATATATATATATATATATATATATATATATATATATATATATATATATATATATATATATATATATATATATAATTTAGCGCTGCAGGCCAAGGGAGCCCTAGTGTCTCTAAGTCCTTTTTCACCGCATCATATCACCTCTCCTTTGATCTTCCCCTTCTTTCCTTGCACTTCTTGCCACACTTTTTGATTTTAATAGTTTTCCTATAGCTCCCGCACTTCTGTTTTCTTTCGTTATCCGTGTTGTAATATCCCGCTCTTCGCTATTGTTGTTTGTTACCGTAACACCCAAGTAAACAAAGTTTTTAACTTTCTCGAATGCGTAAGTTTCCTCCTCCAACCTGTATTTTAAGAGAATCTTCTTGTGTTTCTTGATGATCCGACTCTATCGCCATGTATTTGGTTTTGTCCTCGATTATGTTTTTGATCACATTGCTTCCGCCGTTTAGACTGAACATTTGAATATTTCCTTTAGCTCTGTTTTTGTTCTGGTTATTAATGCTATGTCGTCTGCAAACGCTAAATACTGGTGTTTTAAGCTCGCCGCACACGATGCAATTTTTCAAGTAATTTTGTTCACTTAGCGCCGCACTGGGTGCCACGCTTGCTCCGATGCAAGAAATTTGGTGCGATGCGGGGTACTAGACTTACCACGAGACTTGTTTTTCAAGATAGGTTCGGTGCTATTTTTCGCACTTGCTGCGCCACTGACTGCTGTCCACAGCCAATCAAAGCAGACGACGAAATCACGTGATTACATCACTGAGTTGTATGTCGCATCAGAATGCTGTGCCTCGTTAGTACATTGTGTTTTGTGGTGTTTTAAGATACAAATAAGTAAAAATTATGACTAGTGGAAATTAGGTAATGTTTACATACCCTAGCTCAGGGTGTATACCAAAAAATTAAATGAAAATTCCCTGACTTCCAGGTTTTCCAGGTTATTTTCAATAAAATTCTAGACAGTAAAAAACAAAAGTTTGATACAAGTTTACATATAATCACAGATTAATGTTGCAATTCTGTGTGAACTCTATAAATCTGTGAATTAAAAACAAAATCGCAACGAACTTTATATCATGAACGAATTTACATTAATCGACAAAAGTAAATGTACTTTGATAAATTTTTTTTTTCATGAATTTATAGATCTGAGAGACTTATAGATTTGCACAGATGGCCCTAGTATTTTAAAGAGTGAAAATATACTTTTATGAGTGATAATGCATGAATATCCTATAATGTATTTTTTCCAGACAAATATCAGAAATTCTCTGACCATTCCATGACATTTCCAGTTTATCTAAATTTCCTGACATTTCCAGGTTTTTTACGTTTGGTATACACCCTACTAGCTCGTCAAACAAAATGTTGAAAACTCTGCGGCCTTGATTCCTTCTCAAAAGTCACTCTCTTGACCAAAGTTTTTTCTTCTTTTTTTTCTGTCTCGTAATTCGCAAGCTATAACTGCAGCAAACGCTCCTGCTCTTTTCCGACGATTAGTTTCGGCAACATCCATACTTGTAATGTAAAAATCTACCAAGTCTGCGTTCTAGTGTTAGAATGAGTGGCGCAGCTTGCATCGTGTGATGCGAGAATAAGTGTCACACTAAGTGTACCTCAAAGTGGCCCAGTGCGTAAGAAAACTTGCTGCAAATTAAGTGAACAAAATTGCATGGAAAATTGCCTCGTGTGCGGCGGGCTTTAGTTGACAAATGGTTTCTTTTCTGTAGATTCTGCTTTTGCTCATAACCCACTCTAGCACCAAGTTGAGTGGGCCGGGTAATACTGGGTCTCCTTGCCTTAGTCCTCTGTTTACATCTAAGCTCTCTGATGTTTCTCCATCCACCAGGACTCTGCATTTTGTTTCTTCATGGGTCATCTTAATTAATCCTATCAATTTTTTGAGTATCTCATGTTCTAAGAGTGCTTCATACAGTTTATATTCATTTATTGTATCATATGCTTGTTTAAAATCTATAAACAACATTTGCAAGCTTAGATTGTGTTCATAACTATTCGCTATTGTCTGTTTCAGTGCAAATATTTGATCCGTAGTTTATCTGTTCGGTCTGAAACCAGCTTAATATTCTCCTAGGGTATTGTCCGCTTGTTTCTGTATTCTATTTTTCATCCTGCTAAAATTTTGTACGCCACGTCTAATAGTGCTCCAATTCTCGCATTTCAGTCTGTCCTCCTTTTTTTAAATTGAGCATATTAGAGCTTCTTTCCATCTTTCAGGCATACGTTTAGTCTGCCATAATCCTCTATCATTTCCATGATATACTAGATTACTTCGTCTCTTGCATTTTTGTATATTTCTGATGTGATTCCGTTTATTTCCGGGCCTTAATTATTTTTCAACTGGTTCAGTATTTTTCGAATTTCATTTATGTCTGGTGGGTTTTGTTCTATACTATTCTCTTCTTGTTGAGTTGTTTCGGTTTCATTTGTATTTTCCGTAGCCAGATTCCCGTCATTCAGCACTTCGTTGAAATATTCTTTTCATACATGTAGTTTGTCCTTAGCTGTCACCAGTTCTCCCTTATCATTTTTACAATACACTAGTGGCGGTTGATACCCTGTTCTTTGTTTCTTGGCCACTTGATAAAAGTTTCTCAACTCTTTGTTTTTAAAATCTTCTTCTAATATTATAATCTTTTCTTCCATCATTTTCTTCTTCTTTTGCCTACAACATTTTTTCGTTCGTCTTTTATGCATGTTGTATTTCAATTTGTTTTCATCTGAGTCATTTTTTAGTAGGTTTCTTTTGGCCATATCCCTTTTTCTAATAACACTTCTATTCTTCGTCGAATAATTCTTTATTTTTGTCCCTCACATTTTTGTGCAGCATCTGTTTTAAGACTTTCAATATTGCTCCTCCCAATTTATTTCATTTTATATCCACTCTTTCCTCTGAAACTTGCTCTGCTAGCTCTAGCTCCTTCGAAAGTAGACTTTGGCATTGTTCTCTGCTTCTCTCATTAGTTAGTGCCGAGGTGTCATATCGTTTCAAACGGTTGTGTCAATCCTGTGTCACTTCTGGCAACTCCTGTTTCATTATTATTTTCACAAAAAAATGATCTGTGTCTCTTTTGCTTGTGATATTTTCAATTAGTCTCGCATGCTTACTCTTTATTAATACATGGCCTATTTGATTACATGTACGCCCATCAAGTGATCAAGTGATATTCATTTTCCTTTATATATATATATATATATATATATATATATATATATATATATATATATATATATATATATATATATATATATATATATATATATATCCTTGAAGTCAACGGTGCTATTCTTAATTCTGCCAGAAGCAATTAATATTGATTATTCATTATGTAAATTTAACGCACAAACTACCTTTTTATGTTAGACACTTGGAAATTACACTGGAACATGTATTTTTATGTGTAAATCAAGAAAAACTCACGGTGCCGAGTCTCATTCTGCCATACGGCACCGTGGCTTCAAAGTGGTTAGAAATATCGATAAAGTACCTTGTTCTGTTAAACGAAAGAGTCCTATACAAAAAATTTAGCCAGAGACCTGACGAATTCAAAGAACCAACGGTGCCGACTCTCATGTTGCCAGAAGTCCTCCCAGATAGCAATAACATCCTGAGAATATTCTCTAGTTGTCCTGTGAATGCCCTGGATATTCGAAATATTCATGGTATATTCCAACAGCCTATAAATCTTCTGGAAATATCCTATTTTGCTTATTCTTGGAATATTCATAATCAATATACATAGCATATTCCTATATACTATGGATCATCTGAGAATAGTCTATCTAAATTATTCCTAGAATATTTGATACAAATATTCAAAGATTATCACATTTTGTATATTCTCAGTAGAATATATGATAGATATTCATGTTATATTCAATTTTGCTTTGCTTTATAAACTTTATTCATAACTGAGAACGATTGTTGTTCGTGAGACCAATGGAGACTTTAATGATTGTGTTATCACAGGTTAGGATGAAAGAGATGAACGACTTCAATTGTAACCAAAAGAAGAATTTAGATTTCAACAAACCCAATATAGAAACAGATCACAATTATCGTAAAATTTTATAAGAAAAATTATATCCAAGTTTTATTTTCGTACTTTATTATGTATACATTTCTCGTCGAACAAAAAATAAAAAATAAATGGAATGAATTCAACATTTTTGTCTAGTGAAATATTGGGAGCATATAAAAATACTCAAAAATCTTTTTATGCTCCCAAAGTCTTTTGTTTAGATTTTAATTCTTTCATTTCTGCAAAAACTTAATTTCTTTATTCAAAATAGTTTAAGACAGGAAAATTTCACATCTATCTAATTTAAATATGCATGTTTTCATTACTTGATCATTGGAATATGGCTTAAGTAATTGATTGAATATTAGTCTAAATCATTGACACATAAAATTTTGAAATGGATTTCTGTATCAGAGTAGTTTGAGACATGACTAAATGGAAGTATTTTGAAAATGAGAATCAAAAAAGCCTCGTAGTAATTTAGAAATATTTTTTTTAGGTTTGGAAATTTTCCGTGACGTCCAAAGGTCTATTGTCACTCAAACGGTGGTCTAATTCATCATCAAACATTTAAAGAATGTACGTGGCGTTATTGTCTGGCTTGTTAAGCATCATCTATATTATTTTTAAGATTTTTAGTCAGATCACGAGCTAGATAAATTATACATTTAACAAATTTACTTGTCAAAATCACGCTTCTTTCGACTAAACAATATCCAGTACTTTGAAACTGAGCTTTCTCTTCTTGCGCATGCTCGTAAAACTCGAAAATCTGTCAAAATGTTTCTAAATAGCATTCGAAAAATGATACGATGAATGATATATATGTCAAATCTTCCCATACATTTCCACTGATTTACAAGTACAACAAGTTATAACATAACATAATTTTCTCATGAATAAGATCAAATTTTCTAGGAATTTGTACACCTATGAAGCCCACTGTTTGAGAAACATAATAGACCTTTTGACGTCATCATGACGTCTTATAAGTAATCAATCGATCTTTCATTAGAACAAAGCAATATTGAATATAATTTTCATAACTTATACCTATTATTTATCCAATATTTTCATATTTTTATGAAAGTTTATCAAATTTTGATAGTAGTGGAGTACCTACGCCATTCACGCAGTAAAGGAAGATAAATAAATAATAATAAATGAATGTATAATATTTTCAGACACTACATTCAAGAAGTGATATTTAAAATGTTTTGGAATGCATGGAATATTTTTGTTAAATCTTGACTTGTAGAAGATGCACAAAGCTCTGCCGATTTTAGTGAAAGTTTTAAAGCAGGGTTATAAAGATGTGAGTCACCGTGTCGTACTTATCTCGGCCACATGGTATCAGATATTTTTTTGTTTGTGTGAATATTGGTTCTGAAAAATGTGAGTATTCTATATTATTTTCATTTTAGCTATTGATTAAACAAAAAATAAAGATTTCTTGACTGAACATTGAAATTATTATTTCCTTCTTTTGAATCAATACTCATTTATTTCACTTGGTGTTTGTATGAAACCCTGTAAATATACAGAATAAATGTGTTTCCAGGTATCCGATGGCTCAAATTAAAGAGGAAAATGTGGTCAAATTAATAAGAAGAGTGATGACAAGAATTCTAGCGAATGAATTAGCCACTGGATATAGTTGGCGTCCTGAGAGAGAGAACAAAATATTCAAAAAATTCAAATTGACTACTGCAATTATTGATAAAGCATTGTTTTGATATAATTAATATTATCTGTTTCAAATGATTTCTCATTTAGGAATCTGCCAAGAAGAGCTTTCCGCCAGGAATGTCACAGAGAAATAATTTGCATTGAAAATTGCCAAACGGCTGAGCAAGGCTCCTGAACATATTAAAATAAGAAATCAATAGATTATATGATGTATATCTACATTTGTATCTTGTTTTTATCGCAAATATGGTTTTATTTTTGTCATTTTATATATATTTCTTTAACTCTGGAAGTTAAGTGCAATACGCAATGTATTTTAACATTTTTGTGAGTTATATGAGTGTAATTTTTTTTTCTCACTTGTACTTATATAAGAATAAATATTTCCTATTAATTTAATTTTTTGTCACAGATATGATTTTATTTCCCAGAAAAATATAGCTTCAATATGGTCATAAACCAGCCCAGAATATTCCAAGAATGTGATTTCAATTATCCGTATAATATTCTTAGCATATATTAAACATTTACTTCATAGAGATTCATAGATTATTCCAATAATATAACATCATATATTCATAGCATATTTCAGGATGATTCCTGGGATATATATAGGATATGCAATATCGGGACATGGGAATATTCTATCAATATCCCACAAATATATACCGATAAACATAGGATATTCCAACAATAGCTGAATATTCGGAAAAAATATTCTCTGCTTATTCTTGGAATATTTCTTTGCTATCTGGGCTCGGCACCGTGGATCAAATCGGTTGCTCGCGCGGCCTATTTTCAATCTGAATAAAATTTGCATACATTTATTTTTGATGCAACAGTACCTTAAAAGGGAGAAAGTAAGGTGTAGTATGGAATAATATTTGATATACTTCCATCCTACCATCTAAGAATGATTAAATTTAGAGTAACTAAGTTTTTAGAATAAATGCATATCGTTTTAGTCTAAGATCCTAATGAAGAACGACCTTCACCCATCTGTTACAGCGATGAAATTTTTTCCCATCAAATTAAGTATACTACAGAATACATCGCAAATGGGTTGGCTAAGAAATTCCTGGCAAGGCTATGACTAATTATATATTGGAAATTGACTTTTTGTTACTCAGTTGTACTAAGTACAAAAAAGTATTGTGAAACCGACAAAACTCACCTATCAAGATTTTGATGGGAATATCAGTTTTGAGCATCCCTGAATCCATTTTGACTATTTTTGGCTTCATGTCGGTACGTATGTTCGTTCGTGCGTGTGTAACTCGCAAATCTCAGAACTGGTATAATGTTGAAATTTTGTATTTAAGACTGGTATAGGGTCTAGTTGTGCACCTCGCATTATGGTTTCAATCGTTTGTATCGGAAGTGCACTTTACTTGAAACTTTTTTCGAATTTTTCTGATAAATCCAAAATTATCAACCGTAGGATATTGAAATCCAGCATTTGAAATTGCTGTAGCATCCAAATAGTCATCTCCTATTTTCGTACCAATCGGCTCAGCCGGAAGTGCACTTTATAGGACAGACTTCTCGAATTTTCTTCATGAATTCAAAGCAATCGGTCGTAGAATATTGAAATTTTGTATTAAGCATTGCCATAACATCTAGTTGTACATCTTGCATTATGATTGCGATCGGCTGAACTGGAAGTGCAGTTTACTCGAAACATTTCTTGAATTTCCCGCATAAATAGACATTGAAATTTAATTTTTTTAAATTCGACAACCGTCATTTGAACCATATTTTTTGCTGACTACCTCATTGTTCACAATTGAATAGGGCTTATTTTTATATAAGATTTATTTGAGAAACAGAGGAATGAAAATAGCTAGTATCAATATACCTGTTCATACTTGTCAAATCAGCAGTTACGCTAGGAAAAAATAGACAACCTAACGTTTACATATTCTATAGGCTCCATATTTTTGATTGGTATTGAATTTATTCGTGAAACTCATGAGTGCAATTTTAAACAGAAAGTCAATTTTCAATATTAATTCAATCATAGCCTTGCCAGGAATTTCTTAGCTAACCCATTTGCGATGTATTCTGTAGTATACTGAATTTGAAAGAAAAAAATCTCATCGCTGTAACAAATGGGTAAAGGTCGTTTTTAATTCGGATGCTCTATTATTTCAATTCCGGTAAACTGATAAAAGCAATCAGAGAACAAATGTATAATTAAAATGGAATCAATCCATCATCGAAGCATTACAATAAAAAAATTGAATTAAGTGAGCTTCATACATACTTATACGAAGTAGGGCTGTCAATATCCATGCAAGTGTATATCCGGTATCCAGGAAATCCGGTATCCGGCTTAGAACAACGGATAACCGGATATCCGGGTAAATCTGGATGGTCGTGCATCAAGATAACCGGATAAATAAAAATCCGGATGAATCGGTATCAAAATAGTTCCAAGGAATTGGTGTCCGAATGTAATTTAGTAAATTAATGAGGACTAAGAAGAAATAAGAAATTATTGTAAAAGTTAAATATATAATTATTAATATACTTGTAAATAGAGTTCAAAATTTGAGCTACAAAAGTGCTACAGGCGATAAGTAGTGTAACTTTATGAAATAAATAAATTGTATTCGACAGAAAAAAAAAACAAATATAATTATGCATTGCATAGATTAATCATTGATTATTATTGATAGTTTCAATATCTACTCATGTTTAAATTTTGATATAAATTTACTAATTTAATAACGTTTTTGTTGAGTTGACTACTTCTTTTTGCGGAAACTATATTACCAACTGACGAAAATACTCGCTCAGATGGTGTGAATGTTGCGGGAATATACTATATAGATCTCTGATTACGCAGATGCATACGACGGAAGGACAAGAAGAAAGCCACAAGGACATTGCGGCGTACGCCAAATAAAGGAGATATACAAATAATTATATCGGTATATTCAAATATCTGGTTTGTCTGGATATTCAGATAGCCGGTCTATGCGGATAAAAGTCCAGATATTTGGATGTCCGGTTTATCTGTATAACAAAATCCGGATACTCGATTGTCCGGTTTATCCGGATAGAAAAAAACGGATATTTTTAGAATGAAAATCCAGATATTTGGATATCCGGATTTCATCGACAGCCCTAATACGAAGTACATTAAGTACAGTTTAGCCAAGAACCCAAGATAGTCAGGGCTTGGATCCCAAAGTGTTTGAATTCATATGGATAGATGGACTGCAAAAGTAAAAACTATATGCAGCGCCATCTATCGAACATAAAGCCAGCTAAGGCATGTGAATAAAGTAGAGGTCACAAATTAATTGTGACAAAGTTTATACATGGCGCTGCATATAGTTTTTACTTTTGCAGTCCATCTATCCATATGAGTTTAAATCTTTGGGATCCAAGCCCTGAATATCTTGGGTACTTGGCCAAACTGTACTGACGAGTCCTAATGAGAACGAAACACGTGTATACAATGCTCCCCGATCTGAGATGATGGTGTCAAAACTGATTCTTAGATTTGAAATTTTGTGAAACAAATAAGGAATGTTTCAGAATTTTTGATTGTTTTCAATTTATGTGAGAAATTCGGAGAGTCTGTTATATAGAGTGCACTTCCGGTTCAGTCGATTAGTACTATAATAAATACTGAATTTCAGTATCCCACGGCTAATCTTTCTGGATTAATACGAGAAATTGAAAAAAAGTTTCACGTGAAGTGCAGTTCCGGTACAGACTATTGCAACCACATTGCCAGGAGCACAACTAGATCCTAAGCCAGTCTAAAATACAAAAATTCAACATTATACGAATATTATCATGAAAATCTCGAAATGTGAATTTTGTCGGTTTCACAATACTTACTTATACTTCGTACAAGTAAGTATGAAGCTCACTTAATTCAATTTTCTGATTGGTATGCTTCGATGATGGATTGATTCCATTTTATTTATACATTTGTTCTCTGATTGCTTTTATCAGTTTACCGGAATTGAAACTATATGCATTTATTCTAAAATCTTAGTTACTCTAGATTTAATCATTCTTAGATGGTAGGATAAAAGTATATCAAATATTATTCCATACTTCACCTTACACTCTCCCTTTTAAGGTACTGTTGCATCAAAAATAAATGTCATGTTCCAGTGTAATTTCCAAGTGTCTAACATAAAAAGGTAGTTTGTGCGTTAAATTCACATAATGAATAATTAATATTAATTGCTTCTGGCAGAATTGAAAATGGCACCGTTGACTTTTAAGGGTAATGTTTTCACGACGAATCGTTCAGAATACGTAAGAATCGTCTAACGATTCAAGGTAGTATTTCCAAGCGGGTTCTTGGACTATATCTTTCCTTTCGAAATGTGTGCTCATAACTTTCATATTGTTGGTTACTGCAAAATCAATTAACTTGTGTCCGTTCTCATTTGTTTCATCATGTTTGTTATGTGCATCTTTTGTAGTATTATACATTTCCCCTATGCCTAGTCTTGCATTGAGATCTCCAATAACAATTTTGAAATCATATTTTGGTATCGAATTTATAATTCTCTATGAAATTTATCTTTTTCTTCCTCGTCCTTCTCGATTGTTGGTGCATGTACATTTATAATACTGATTTTTCGGTACACCCCTCTTAGTCGTATTGTACATATTCCTTCGGACACTGGTTCGAGTTTTAAAACTTTCTGCTTCAAATTTTTTTTTATCATGAAAACTGTGCCAATATATTTTGTCTCGTTTCCACTACTGAGAAATATCTAATCATCTACTGCTATTATATCGCTTGATTTTTGCTTTGTTTCTTGAAGTGCCGGTATGTCAATATTATATTATGTTAGGCACATTGATAGACTTTTAAGTGTTCTTGATTCATTTGTTCCTCTTACATTCCATGTTCCTAATATCAGCGTTTCATTCTAATGTTTCTTGAATAATTCTAGAATTCTTTTATCCTTGGTCATTGCTTGGTCATTTCCTATTACATCCGTTTATTTGTTGCCATGCCTTAGTTTTTTGCTATCTCAATTGCCCTGCTATCGCTGTTCCATATTTGGCATTGCCCTTCAATGTATATTTTCTTATAGCCTACTTTGGCTGTTTTTTCTTCCTTTCTCTCTTTTCCAGCACTTTCCCTAAGAATTTTTCAAATTGCTATTTCCTCTCTAGTTAGGTCATTGTCTATGTTTATCTTTCTGCGCGCCTTTAATTTTGTTTTTATTTTTCATAATCAGTTCTTTCTCCTTCCAACTGCTTAATTTTACTACTGTCATTAAATTGCTTGTTGCTCCTACATTCCCTCCTTGAGCCGACTCTATCTTCACATGAACTCCGACTAACTCCTTGCAAAACTTTTCTTATTCCTGTCTATCACTATTAAAATCTTTCCTTTTTATGACAATACATATTATTTTTCTTCTGCTGTTTCTCTCCTCTATCTATCTTTCCTTCAACTAGCGCAATTCTTTCTTTCAGTTCTCTATTCTCCTGCCTAAGCTCTTCAATTTTTTCATTTATATTCTCCATAATCGTAAAATGTTTTGCTTGTTTTGATCTAATTTCTTCAATTTCCCTCATCATTTCCACCATCATATTTTTTCTCGATGTCTTCTTGCACCTTCCAAATAATTCACTCGTAGTTTGTCTTTTCCGACTTCCATCTGTTGAAGATCCGTCCAATTCATTTAATTGTTTCGGCATCGCCTGGTATTGCTTGTCCCTTTTTACAGTTATGATTTGTTACTTGCTCACTGACCTTAAGCGGCCCATTCACTACGATCAAATACGTGTTTCATCGTCACGATAAAACACGTCGGTCGAAACCGAAGTATATGGGCTAGTATTTTTTTTGTTATTATTTTTACAATTAATTCATTATTTCACCGCACTAATCCCTACACAAGATATTGGATCTAACAGAAGGGACGTTTTCGCAAGTTAAGTAACAGACACAAAAATAACCGGTACTACGACAGAAATTACAAATTCTTTTGTAGTCAGTGAAAAAAGGATATCTAAGAAGCTTACACAAACTACGCGTCAATATTAAAAGCGATCCCAATAAATTTTGGAACTTTGTTAATGCTAAAAAATGAACATCAGCATTCTTGGAAACACCCAAATATAATGATCGTGAGTTCTCAACTCCTAATGATATTGCGGACGGTTCCGCTGCTCTTTTCAAATCTGTTTACACGAATCCCTCCAACAATAAAACCTCTACTAGCTCCTCCTGCTGTGGTGACTTAGTTTCTCTTAATCATATCACTAGAGAAGATATAGAAATATTAATCCGTAAACTCAAATCCAGCTATTCCTGTGTTCCGGACATAGTTTTCTGATTAGGGACTGTGCTCATCCTCTGTCGGATGCGCTTCATTATATTGTAATGTTATTCATTTTAATTTAGAGAGCAGAAGCTACTGAACACTACTATTCATTTTTATGATTTATTAAAATAATGAATTAGATAACTAATACTATTTCTTAAAAATAATTCTAATTTAAACTAAAGATTATAACACTACACTATAACTTAACTTCAATTATTTATGTCAATATTGATTTATTTCAAATAACACAATTTATTTCAACCACTAGCAGTCCACATTATAAGATCACTGAGCCAAAATCAATAATCTCCTCGTTGAATCAGTCACATATATACCATGAGTCTCTCCCCACTACGTTTTTCCCGCAAACATCCAAGCTTTTCTAGAAAACGCTAGAAGGTACCAGACCAGCAATTTTCCAGAAAACAAATATATTCGCTTCTATTTCTTGATGTAAAATATTTCCACAATAGTTCTAATCACCAGTAAAGCCGAAATGACAAATTTATAGACTTGAATTCGTTACAATATCACAAAACTGTCAATCAGAGCTAACTGTTCCCCCGATCTATGGAAAACCAGCAGAATAACTCCTATTTTTAAATGCGGTGATATAATGGTTCTATTTTGAATTATCGTCCCATCGTTAACCTATTTGATTTCAGGAATATTTGAGAAAATACATCATTCCTCAATATACCCTAGAATAAATAATAAGATTAGTTTTTCTCAATCAGGTTTCATGGAAAAAAGATCCACTGCAAGTAATCTCATGTATTTTACCAACTTTATTCTCAATGCTCTTGATAATAAGGGACCAGTTGATTGTATTCTCACTGATTTTTCAAAGGCATTTGACAAAATTGATCACAGCATCCTGATCAGTGAACTTCATTTTTTCTCTTTTTCATCATCCTTAATATCATTGCTCTCTTTCTACCTTGACAATCGTGAACTTCATGTACAATTCCTTTGTTATAAATACGATCCATTCACCGCGACATCTGGAGTCCCGCAAGTATCAAATTTGGGTTCTCTCTTATTCATTTTATTCATAAATAACGTAACTGAAATCTTAAAATATAACTATTTTTATTATTTGCTGACGACTTGAAAATCTTGAATACTATTTCATCTTAAAATAACAGTATCATACTTCAAAATGATCTGATCAGCCTTTGGAATTGATGCTTCACCAACAATTTAACCTTAAACACAAACAAATATTATGTCCTATTCACGTTGCGCCTCACCTATCCCTTGTAATTATATACACTTAGCCACACACTTTTATCGCGCTGTGTGATAATTAAGGACCATGGTGTTATTTTTGATTTCAAGCTAACTTCCATCCATCATATTCTCTATATATGTAATGCTGCCATGAAGATACTTGGTTTTATCATCCGGAGTATCAGGGCCTTCGTCCGATATAAGCTGGATTATTGTTGCAATATTTGGAGTTCCCTTTATTAAACTCATCAGGACCGTATCGGCAATATACAGAAAAAATCTTAAGATTTACTTTAAGCCAATGGCCACTATCCGGACAACTCGGTGTCTTACAATACAAGCAACTACTCGAGATATTTAGTTTACGGAATCTCAATGTGAATCGAGAACTCACTTCAGTTTGCTATTGGAACAAATTGATTCATGGTGAAATTGATGATCCTCACTGTCTATGTCTATAACCTTTTTACTCTCCTTTCATCAACATTCGCAGTACCCGTACTTTTATTTTACCTACTCCACGAGCCAATATTTTTCCTTCTCCTCCTATCCACCGAATGTGTAACACATTTAAAAATAAATTTTCCTATGTTGATGATTTTATTTTAGAACCAAAGGACTTGGCCAGAAAAATTATTATATGTGTTGACTAAAGTCCGTCTCACACGACGCTTGTTTCATTAAAGGTTTGCCTGCATGGAGTTGTACTGGCTACCGGGCTTGTTTCTATGATAGAAAATGACAGTCACTACTGGTTTTTGTACATGGGTCCCGTGATGGAACGTGTGCTATTTTTCATGCTTGTTTTTCTGATGGATCCAAACGGTGACCAATAGAAAGCTAGCTCCTAGTCACATGGGAATAAAATGTGATGTTGACATTTAATTTCAAGAAAATATCACATTCACTCTCCGTTATTTTTCAAGAAAAGTGATCCTAGATGCATTAAATTTCTGGTGAATTGACATCTTCTGTTGGTTTTATTTGAAATTTGGCAGTTATTCCACTCTGAATAATAACGATAATTTCTGGCGCCGTACGCGTATCGAAAAGATCTGCTAATCTAACCTAGCATCGTGTGGAGCCAATATCGCATAGCACCTATCACAATGTCCAGCGGCGCAACCAGCTAGGAACCCAGCGTAACCAAGCAAGAAATCCAGCAGCGAAAAAAGCGTCGTGTGACGTAGGTTTAACTTATTGTTTATTTATTTTGTGCATGTTTCATTTTTTAATATGTACCGTTTTATAGTTTTTTAATGTGTTCCTCCTGTCCAGTCATTTGGTATGACCTGTAGGGCAGTTTATATATAATAATAATTATTAATATTTTTGTATTTCATGACAGATCAACTTACTTCTAATTGAACACTGTTAAACTTATGACATTTAGGCAGCCAGCTTGCCTGTTATGCTTGACTAAAACTTCCATTCAAGGCGTAAGCAAGCAATTGGTCATTACTTCGGCTATTTCTAATTATTTCATGATTTTAAGCATCATTGATAGTTTAGTCACAGATAAATGTTCATCTGTGGCTTAGTATATCTGACCAGGGAGTACCGGGAGAGAGCACTCAATATTAAAAATTCTGCGCATGAAAATAGTTGCGCCCCTTGCCACATGATGTCTCTGATAGCTATGTTACCATGGTTTCTAGTCTAAATTAATATTTTGAGGTTAGATATATTGATAGAAAGGAATCACAAAACTTTTTTAACAAAAATACATGTATTATAAATGTTTGTACATGTAAATCAATCTCACCGACAAAATATATGTACAAATATCAGGTTTTGCGATAAAATATGAAGTTACTTTATCCATGAAGAATGATCCAATTATTGTAGTCAATAAATCCGCAGATGTAAAGTATATTCAAAATTTGTTTGAAAAACGTTATGAATCAATGACTTTGAATAATCTATTCTTGTAGAATGCCTTCTCTAACTGTGGATCATACCTTAGAATAAAATTACTTTCCACAGTATTGCAATACATTGAATAGCTCACAAACTCAAAAGTTAATAAAGTCATTTCATGCATTAATTTTGATTCAACTTTGTAGTTATTGAATAAATTAGTGATTTGAGTTAGAACGTCAAAATAGGTCAATTACTTTAGAGTGTCTATTCTCAGGAAATGTTTTTTTCAATTGTGGGTCATACTTTCTGTTGAAATTACTTTTCACAGTATTCCAAGTTAATTGTAAACAAGACTAGAGAAACATTGAATACAAACGGTCAAATCAATTCGAAATTATTCTATTAAAGTATGAAATTTTAAAGCCATATTCTCAAAAGAACTCATACTAACCCACAATTTTGGATTAGTGAATTCTCTTCTAATTTAGGTCTTTCAAATACAATCTTAAGTCACTTATGGTGATAAATGAGCAATAGATATGAACTAGAACGGGTTCTATTAACAAAACTGGAAAAAATAGGACACGAAAATTACTAAT
Organism: Dromius quadrimaculatus; assembly: GCA_963989225.1. Lineage (NCBI taxonomy): Eukaryota > Metazoa > Arthropoda > Insecta > Coleoptera > Carabidae > Dromius > Dromius quadrimaculatus. The sequence continues at coordinate 36,920,859 of OZ022325.1, read as the reverse complement.
CCAGGACTGTAGACTTGTTCAAATTATTTTGAGATGTGAAATTAATTGAGAAAATGAATAAAAGAAAATATCATTATTTCGAAATATTTTTTGAGATAATTACTGAATTTTTTCAATTAACTTTGAGCTAAAGTGGCGTTCTGCATTGTTTTCACTTTATCTGAACATAAATGCATCTTACTGTCTAAACTGAATCAATTTTACTGAATTTAAGGTTTTTTTCCCACAAATATTATTTTTCTTCTGGGTTCTACTTCCTTCAAATTGACTGGAGAGTCTTTTAGCACTTTCGTGAAGCATAAACTTGTTGCGAGTATGAATTTATTGAAATTTCTTCGGCCGCCTGAATTCCAAAGTAACATCAAGATTGAAGGGTATTACTCTTTCTTGGTTCTATATGATATAGATAATATATTGGAGCATCTTCCGTTACAAATAATTTTCAGTTCTAGCACCGTTCAAATATTGGAGCTGGAAAATTCTCATCCATTCCAAATGCTTCTTATTTGTTCACTGTTCGAAATTCCAGGTATTTGTAAAGTCCAAAAAATGATTTAGTCCAATATCTGTTATTGTGGTAGATCTAAATCAAGTGTGTAATAATGCTTTTGCACTCATAGAAAACTGCAGGCCGCAGAATGGAGCCAATGAATGTACGCCTAGAATAATTATGATTTATAATAAATGAACAGAAAAATACTAAGCAGACTTAAAATTTACTTGTTGTACTCACTTTTTAATAACTTCTTGTAGCATTTAACTATTAAAATCAACAGAAAATCTCGACTGAAAAATAATATTTGCATTGACAAACATTTTCTTATGTAAATCAACATTTGTTCAAATTTTTTTCAACGGTGACTGAGATTCAAGATTCAAATAAAATTGAAAAATAAGTGCGCCCCTTCCCGCAAGATGGTAGCAGCTAAGCGCCAAATCCTTTCATTTGAGTGATCTCTCCCGGTACTCCCTGTATCTGACTTACATTCATGGTCATGGAGTAATAGAGTAACAGTGGGTAATATATAACTTCCGGGGTTTAAAAACACTATAGTAACGTAGTGTTCATTCAATGAAATTGGATAATAGTTGTTTTTAGGCGATCATAATAAAAAAGATGTTTGTATGGTCCTTTTTGCGGCCTTGAAGTTTCGCTTTTTGATACACATCTGTCAAATGTAACTTTTTGGGACTGATCTGTCAAATATCACTTTTTTGGGACTGTTTTGTCAAAAACTACTTCATAAGCACTCGGTACCTCTACGGGCAGTTTAATTATTTCTTCAAGTAGGTAACTTTCAAAGTTTTTGAAGATAGAGATATAAATACACATTTTCTACAGATGTCAAGTTGATAGAAGACAATGAAATAAAACAATTCCAACGGCAACTAAGATTTTCGATTGCAATGTTTTACAAATAAATGGATGAAATTTTGCGATTTTGATTTCTTTTGCGATGATCGCCGAAAAAACGTTGTGTGCACCTCGGCCTAAAGTTCTTTCTTGGTCTCACCTGAATTGCAGCCGCACCTTGGCCGCAAACAACAGACTCGACCAAAAAAGACCCTCTATATGGCCTTGATACACAAATTACTATTTTAGACGATCTTAATAAAAGGGGGCGTTTTTAATGCCCCTTTTGCGACGGTGAAGTTTCACTTTTTGGTACACATCTGTCAAATTTCACTTTTTGAGACTGATCTCTCAAAAACTACTTCATAAAAACTTCATACCTACTTATGTATATAGGCCGCTTGATGAACTCTTCAAGAAACAGTTTTTGCCGACATGTATATTATATTCTTCTGTCAACTTCTATAGTTTTTGCAAATCGAGAAATAAATATACATTTTTTTACAAATGACAATACGCCAACCCAGTTCCTTTCCATGCGACAGTAACGCCGCTCTATTGGGAAAGTGCGGAAATAGCTTCCATATAATACCAAATTATTTTGTTCAATTTTCCTAATGACAGGTGTGCAAATACTCCCAGAAAAGTGATCAAACAAACAAATATCTTATGATAATGGTGGTTATTATCCGCTGTGAGTTTGTAGCCATCGATTAAGGTATATTTCGCGACAAAAATATTCAATGAAGGTCAAAAATTATGCCAAAATTTTCATATCAGGAAATACAACCAGTCATTAGACAAGATTGCGTTTTTTGATCAATTTCTGGTAGACTTGCGGGAAACTTCTGATGCTCATTGAATTGGGAAGATTTAAAGTTTTTCTAAACCAAGTAGGGAGGCAAGAATTTATTATTATACATATAAATGACAAAATTGATGCTACACAACTGGTCAGAATCATTTCAATTTCTGATTGAATAAATTGTCAAGCAAATATATTGCATCTTGTAGGTAATACATCAAAAGTAATTTTAGATACAGATTGTAACTGAAACGGGGGAGAAGAATACTACAAACATGAGCTGCAGTATGCATATACATCAATCAGAAAATACACATTCCAAAACTGATTCTTTACCTTCGACAAATATGCACTATATTTGTAGGAATCCTTGTCTTTGTTCCAGTTCTAAAACAATTCTTAGAATCTCTCCTATTGAGACAAATACATTCAATAATTATTGATTATATTGAAAATTTAATACATTCAATTGAATTTTTTGCAGAGATCACCGTTCGTAAGTGTAGTGTATTATACTAACATAGAGTTGGCAACACTGATTGTTATTTCATTATTAATTTGTTTATAACTATACGAAGGCAGTCGTAGCTAGCTCGCCAGGAACTAAACATTTATATTGTATTCGTGTGTGTGTGTGAATAAATAGGTATTGAAGTAATATCGTGAAATAATTATCAAACTACCACTCACTCCACTACAGTGGCGACGAGGATATTAAATACTGAATTGATTAAAATTCATTTAAATCTTAACATTAAAAAAAAAAATATATGGAAGCAGTTGTCGGACATCTCCGGGAATTCGATCCAGCAAGTGGAGACTGGAGTATTTTTAAAGCGCGACTCGAAAATTATTTTCTGGCAAATGAAATTAAGAACCTTCCTAAAAAGCGTGCTGTTTTATTAAATATATTGAGCGAAAATGCTTATAAACTAATATTTAATCTCTCATTGCCCGATAAACCGGAAACTAAAAGTTATGAAGATTTGATCAAACTTATGGACACTCATTTTAAACCGGCGATATCCATGTTTGCCGCGCGATACAAATTTTATGGAGCAACAATGTTAAATAATGAAAGTGCTAACGATTGGGCTGCTAGAGTGCGCAATTTAGCAGTTCATTGTGCGTTTGGTGCAAACGAAATTGACATTGCATTGAGAGACAGATTTATGGTGGGTTACCAAAAAGGAGCTGTACAGGATCGGCTATTTGAAGAGAAACCTACAGCAACTTTCAGCGGAGTCGTGGAGATCGCCACCACAAAATCAGCAGCTAGGAATAATACGTGCGATTCGATGCAGGTAAAGTCCGAGCCGGGCTTGAACCATGTCCGTTGGAGACGGACACAGGGAGGACAGCGGCCGGTGAACGAGAGCGGAGCAGCATGTTCATCATGTGGCAAGTCAAATCACACTTCAAACAAGTGTTATTTTCGTAATAGTGTGTGTAATGCATGTGGCAATAAAGGTCATATTTCTACAGTTTGTGCGTCAAGATTTAAAAACAAAACAAAAAATACGAAAATTCACACTCATAAATATTTAGAAGCAAATGTAGATGATACAGACACATCATTAAAAATATATAAATTGTCAAGTGAATTTTGCGATCCAATTACCTTAAATATTCTTATTGAAAATAAATCATTATGTTTTGAGATTGATACAGGGGCCAGTGTGTCTGCTATATCAAAAAGCTTTTGGAAAGAAAAACTAAGTCAATGTAAATTACTAAAAACAAGTAAATATCTACTTTCTTATAACGGCAACAAAATATTCCCAATTGGAAAATTAATTGTAAATGTAACATACAAAAATGTTCCGAAACAATTAACTATATTTGTAATAAAGGATGGTGGACCACCTGTATTAGGTCGTGATTTCTTGAAATGTTATAATTTAGGTATAGGTGAAGTTAATTTTATAAATGTAGGAAATGATATTGAGAAATTGAAAAATAAATTTATCAACTTATTTTCACCTGGCCTAGGCACATTTAATAAAGGATTAGTAGCATTAAAATTGACAGAAGAAAATGTTACACCAAAATACTTCAGACCAAGGCCATTACCTTATGCTTTAAAATCAAAAGTAGAACAGGAATTAAATCGTTTATTGGACGCTGATATCATTTCTCCTGTGGATTTTAGTGCGTGGGGTACACCTATAGTGCCTGTACTTAAAAAAGATGGTACAGTGAGAGTGTGTGGTGATTTTAAAGTCACAATAAATCCACATTTGGAAATCGATCAACATCCACTCCCACGTATCGAAGATATTTTTGCAAGTCTGGAGGGCGGAGTATATTTTTCAAAAATAGATCTATCACAAGCCTACCTCCAAATTTGTTTAGAAGATAAATCAAAAGAATTAATGACAATAAGCACTCATAAGGGATTGTTTCGTTATAATAGATTACCGTACGGTATTGCTTGTGCGCCTGCCAAGTTCCAAAAAATTATGGAATCTGTAATGCAAGGTCTAAATAATGTCGCAGTTTTTCTAGACGATATATTGATCACCGGGAAAAATGAACAGGAACACATTACCAACTTAGAAATGGTATTAAGTCGTTTAAATAATGTAGGATTCAAAATTTCTTTAGAAAAGTGCTCATTCTTTCAATCTAAACTTACGTATTTAGGCCATGTAATAGACCAAAATGGATTACATACTTCGGATGATAAAGTCAAGGCTATTAAAGATGCTCCAATTCCGAACTCTGTAATCCAATTGAAGTCATTTTTAGGCTTAGTTAATTACTACGCTAAATTTGTACCCAATATTTCAACAATATTGAGTCCTTTGTATGATTTACTGAAATCTTCAAGTAAATGGTACTGGTCTAATAAGTGCGATACCGCATTCAATACAATTAAGTCAATTTTGATAAAAAAAACCTATTTTATCTCATTTCAATCCACAATTACCAATAATTTTGACGGTAGACGCCAGTGACTACGGGGTAGGAGCGGTAATCGCTCATCGTATGCCGAACAATACCGAGAAACCTATCGCGTATGCGTCATGCACATTAAACGAATCTCAACGAAAATATGCGCAAATAGAAAAAGAAGCGTTTGCTATTATTTTCGCACTGGACAAATTTAATCAGTATTTATATAATACGAAATTTACATTACGAACAGATCATAAGCCATTACTTGCAATTTTCCACCCAAGAAAGGGTATTCCTCAATTCTCGGCTAATCGCCTTCGAAGATGGGCAGTAATATTATCGAACTATAGATATGAAATTGAATATGTTAAGTCGGAATCAAATAGTGCCGACAGTTTATCAAGATTACCTTTAAACAGTACCGAACTAGAAAATTTTGATGTTGATTACGTTAATTACTTCTCAGATAATCAAGATTTTCCAATAAATTTCAAAACAGTAAAAGAGTCAATGCAAAATGATAATTTTTTAATGAAAATTTTGAGTTTTGTTTGTAATGGTTGGCCAAAATCACAAGTAGAAAACGAAATTAAAGCATTTTATCGCATACGAGATGAAATCAGTATTCACGATGAATGTTTATTGTGGAATAATCGTTTAATAATTCCAACAGAATTACGAAATAAACTACTAAATGATTTACATATTTCCCATATGGGAGTAGTAAAAATGAAGAGCGTAGCTCGATCATATTTTTGGTGGCCAGGACTAGATAAAGATATAGAAAATTTAACAAAAAAATGCAATTCATGTATAATAAATAGAAATTCACCACCAAAAGTAGAATTAAATCCGTGGCCATGGCCAACACAACCATGGAGTCGGTTGCATATCGACTACATGGGTCCATTTTTAGATGAATATTATTTAATTATACTAGATGCACATTCAAAATGGATTGAGGTATTTCTAGTTACTTCAATAACATCTGAAATCACAATTGAAATTCTTAGGAATTGTTTTGCTCGTTTTGGCTTACCGAGAACTATCGTTTCAGATAATGGAAGACAGTTTACTAGCGAAATATTTCAAACATCTATAAATATGAATAGAATCAATCATATTACATCACCACCCTTTAATCCAGCATCTAATGGTGCCGCAGAGAATGCTGTTAAAACCATTAAGAATGCGCTTAAGAATGCTATAAATAGTAATAGTAAAAAATTGTCTCTAAATTTATTAATTTCAAATTTCTTGTTTGATTATCGCACTACAAAACACTGTACCACTGGTGTCTCGCCTTCTTATTTATTGTTAGGCAGAGAATTACGTTCACGATTCCACTTATTAGACTGGCGTGATGATTGCATTAATGATGAAATAAAAAGTAGAATACACAATCAGCAAGAGATACAGACTAAAAATTTCAAAGGAGCCCGTAAGGTCAATTTCGAACCGGGAGAGACAGTACTTGTTAAAGATTACAGAAGACTAAATAAAGTAGAATGGATCAAGGGTATATTAGTTAAGAGAATTGGAAAAGATGTATACTTTGTAAATATACCAGAAATAGGTAAAATGTGGAAAAGACACAGTAATCAGTTGGGAAAATTTTCAGTAAAACCGTCAATGCATTTACCTCTTCCTGGTGTAGAAGTTGAAGAAGAGAATTTGAGAGAAAAAGAAGTTTTAATACATCATAGTGATAAGAAACAAGACGATAGACCTGTAAGAGAAATAAAATCTCCTACCCGCCTCCAATATGATGTTAACTTTAAACAAAAGAGTTAAACTATTTTCTAATCAATTAAAAATATATGTATATAATAATTTTTGGGGTTTTGTAATAATTTAGGCAGGGAGGATATGTAGTGTATTATACTAACATAGAGTTGGCAACACTGATTGTTATTTCATTATTAATTTGTTTATAACTATACGAAGGCAGTCGTAGCTAGCTCGCCAGGAACTAAACATTTATATTGTATTCGTGTGTGTGTGTGAATAAATAGGTATTGAAGTAATATCGTGAAATAATTATCAAACTACCACTCACTCCACTACAGTAAGTATTACTCATTTTCTTACGTTTTGATTAAATTAAATCTTGTTCTGAGTGAAATATTTTCCAACATATCTCAGCATATATTTACGCTTATCACTGATTCATTGATTCTGTAACGCTCTAAGATAAATAAAGAGATATAACTCAGTTACAGCAATAAATTGTCAGAGCAGTCTATGGCTCAGAGGAAGAGCGTTTGACTACGACTCGATAGGTACCAAATTCAAGTCGCATTTGAGTGCAGAATTTTTTTTCTTCCTTTTTTTTTTTCATACAATTAACCATTTCATCAATATTATTTTCCCAAATCATCATCATTCACATTTAAGGTATTTTATGTTATTTGTTAAACATATCTTCTATTTTCTTATGAATCTGCGATATTTGGTGTGATGATGGATATACCTGGCAACAATGGCAACAGTACTGTCACTTTAAACAATTGGGTGCTATCACGTATATAAAGTAATAATACCATATGAAAGTTTATTCAATTTTGTATTCTGATTACTTTTTACATAATTTTTTGATAAACATTACATTTTTTATGAATAAATTAAAAGCCTCAAGTTTTGAATACGTCGGAAATTGCCGAGCGCAATCGATGTACATGTGACGTCACTTCGGTGCTCAGAGCACAGACTGATTACCTCTTTACTCAGAGTAATTACTGAACGTTATTGCAAGAATTATATCAGAAAAAAAATTATATAGAGGTTGTTTTGTTCATTTTTATCCCAACACACAAGAAAAATATCCTGATAAGAGAGCTGTTGATAGAATCTTATCATCAGTGATATTTTGACGTTTGAGGTTATGGTGTTTCATATTTTATTTTTAGACGGATTTGATAACTAGTTGTGGGCTGAAGTACACAAAATTCTTGTGTATAAGCCCACCATAAGATGAAAATTCATAGTAATTGTAAACAAATATCAATTTGAAATCTTATTTACGTTAAGAATGTAGTAGGTCAAATTGAAATAGCTGTTAATATTACGCAACCATATTTTAATTCTCATTGATGAATATACTGTTGAATATGAATAGTTAATATATTGTTTACATTTATTTTATCTGACAAATTTCCAAACTATGGGTATATGGTGTATCAACATAAATGAATATAACCAGAAACTTAAGCAAGTACGACTAGTACGAATACCTTCAAATGCTTCAACGGTGGAAGGTGATATGACGTCATTAATAAATCACCTTAAAAGTCATGAAAATTATAGAATACATAGGTATCCTGGAGTGATTCTTCCTTCCACAATACAAGTTTTATTTTCGCGTTGAATAACACATGACCTATAGCATTATCACGAAATTATTTTCGACTGGATTTGTGCAAAAAGATGTAACAGTATTTGCATATTAAGAAAATAATTTCAAGAAACTGCTCACATTGATAACTGAATACCTTGTACTTCTAGAGTATTGAATTTTTCATACACCATTATGTATTCATAAATCATAAATGGATTTACTTCTGGTATATTACTTGAATTAGTTTTTGTGAAATTATCTTTGAGACACATTGCTTATATTAAAATAGTTTTTCCAATAAAAAATTGACGATATACAAGGATACTTCTCTTAAGTATATAACTGCTGGATTGTTCACTATCGAAGTGTCGTCACGTAAATGTCGGACCAATTAGGAAGTGTTCTAACGTTTCTTTCATTTATTCAAAATTTATAGAATTTTAAATATTAATTATAATCAATATACTCATTTATGAATTATAAGAATAATTTTCACACTTATAGTTTGATATTATCTATTGAAAAAATAATATAAAATCACAACTTTATTTTCATGACACAACCCAATTGTTGTGATATTACAATTTTCAAATTGATTTTTGAATTCAAATAATTGTGATTTGTGAACTTCAACTGTTATTAGTTTAAACTTTTTCGAATCCATACAACACCTAGAACGTTTTATTGTGAAATAAATACGATCGGATTGACAGGATAGATAATATCAAAAAATTTACATTTCTTGCATTTCTGTTGATGTTTGGAATCTTGACCTATATTCACACTCATCACTGACTCACTGACTCCGTAACTTTTTCATCAACATTACTTACCTAAATCATCATCATTTACATTTGAGGTATTTCATTTTAGTTATGTGCTAAACATATCTTCCATTTAACTGACGACCCATCACCTTTCAACGGGCGCCTAAGGCGCCTTGCATACCACTAGTATTTGAATAATAAAAGATGTCACATCTTACAACTCTATTGAATGATTCCTTTCCATATAATGTAACATAAATTGGTATTACTTCTCAAATTAGTTCCCATGTTTTACCCAGTATAATTAAAGATATAGCTTATGTAAATCCATCATGCAATTATTATTTACTATTGTTGACAATTCATTCTAAATCTTTTCGTACTCTTGGCGATCCAAGTTTCTATTTCTACTGACTTTATACTAACGATTTGGAAAAGAATTAAATATCAATTCATGGCTCATTTTGTCGGTATAAGAGCATCCAGACATACAACATAGACTTCTATTTCTTATTTTCCTACAATTAACATTCATTTTCGCTCGGATTTATGATAAAATTTGCTTAGCTTTGACAAGTTAACAATCAAATATCAAATGCCGCTCAAATGACAGTACTAGATGGAGCTCTTGGCGTTACGAGGTTGGCGTTTTAGATAGAAGGCGATAAAATAAAATAATTCCAACTACAACTGAGATTTATGATTGCAATGTTTTAGAAATGAATTAATAGAATTTTGTGATTTCGACATCATCACGATCGCCTATTGGCGAGTCTTGCTAAGCGATACTCGATCTGGTGACACTTTGTAGAACTATCGGATGAATGTGATAAATTGTATAAGCATAGATGGGATTCGTGCTGTTTTCTTTAAGTTTGAACAAATTAAAGCTTCAAATTTTATACTGCACTATTAGTATTGTTCATTGTTCCGTGTATGGATGTAAATCCATACAAAAAAAAGACAGAAATTCAAGTTTTCACTCAAACAGAAGAAATAGATAAGGTCAAAGCCTGGAACATGAAAGCAAAGAATGGAAAACCAGTCAGTAGGTTTATGAAAGTGTGTTTTCCCCTAATTTAATGACAATGACTACCTCCATAGAGATTAGTTATTCCAGCATAATATGGGAATAGTGAGGGATAAAACTTATATTTAAGAGTATAATCTAAGATCAATTTCTTAAAATCCTCATTAAAATAAGTTTTGGGTGGATAAATAAAATCACTTAAACGGATTTTTATAAGGTCAAGTCAATAATTTCAAAATATACTCCAATTTTTTGTAGTCACGCTATAGGCTCTTGCTTTCGTTCATAATCAAGTGACAAATTAAGCACTTGATACAAAACAAAAGAATATGCGATTATTTCTGCATGCAGCTAAATACGACTGATAAAGCACCTGGAAAATAATAATGGTACAGCCAAAACATGCTTGCAACGGCCGCTTTTTCCAGCTTTGCAAAAGTATGTCATCATAGTTGTAACTTTCAAGTTATTTATTCCATTTCTTTTTAGCATCCCCTGTATAATGTGCGGATATTTTGCTAGTGTCGATGTCTGACGGCAAAGTACGTAAATATTAATTTCATCTGTTATATTTTTAGTCAGAACACCGCATAATAATATATGTCCGGCATCTAAAACTTCACTTTCGCATACGCATCTAGAATTGCGATCTGCATTTAAATATATGAAATATTACTTTCGATTTCAGCTTTACTGGGAAATTCATTCTGTGGGAAACAGAATATATTTAAAAGGCTATCATTTACTAATATAATAATTCAAAAAACAACCAAAATACTTACTCTTGAACTTCGAAGATTATATAAATAAAGTTTAAAATTCCCGATATTTAAACTATATCATATAAAATTAAATCAACTCATATATATATATATATATATATATATATATATATATATATATATATATATATATATATATATATATATATATATATATATATATATATATATATTATATATATATAAAAAAATTATAGAAATAAAAGCAGTATTTAAAAGTTATTGGTAATTATATTAATATTATACCTTACGGCCAAACACACTGAATCACAGCTCCGTTAGTTCCTGATATTCTCACTTGGCGCTGCGAGCTTAATCAGACTCGCCAATAGAAAATGTTGTGTGCACCTCGGCTCGAGGATCTTTTTTGATCTCACCTGAATAACAGATTCGACCACAAAAGATTCATTTGTCAATTGCCACAATCGACTTCTATGGAGGAAGCTGACTATAATCAATAATCTTCACATTATCATGATCAAAAATATATCTAGTTTGATAAAATGCTTAGTCAAAGTGCTATGGTAATTATTGCGTGATTTGGCATGATAATTGTGTTAATATAATCTTTTTTTGAGGACTCTGAAGACTCTCCAATGTTAAGTATTGTACTAAGAACACATTCAACTCTATATATGGCATCCCTAGAATTACCGAACGCATCTTTGTCTTTAAGGTTATATTGTAAATTTCTTGTGTTTACAATACTATAATTAGCAATTTTCATGTTTGAGATTGCAAATATCTCCTTCATCCCTGATTGTAAGCCTTCAACATACAGGTGACCGAATACTCTGGGACAACATCATTGCCTGACTGTTCTTCATTTTCAAGAGCATCACAATGGCTAGTGCTACAAATGCGTTTTCGAAGTTTGTTACGGGCAGAATTGAATGAATAACCATTTTTGTGAGAAGTATCAATAATAAAATTGGTATTTTCTATATGAAAACTGGTGTGTGACAATAAAAATGTTCGATCTACCAATGCGTTCATGATACTCACTTTATATGTTGGATCGATGTCTGAAAAAAATCTAGATATCTACCTGACGAAGTAGATTTTTTGTCTATTTGTGATTATCTTGTCACCCATTTTTATGAGTGAAACATCAAGAAATTAGATAGTGCTATTCATTCCATGCTCATTTATAGAGGCTGCGGGACAAGCAAAAGACAATCATCCACGTAGCGCTTGTAATACATAATACCATATTGCTTGTCAGTAACGAATTGATTTTCAAGCTTTTAGAGAATCAGGTCAGCTAAACTGCTACTTTTGCTATTATCCATAGAAGAATCATTCATTTATTTGTAACTGATATTTTGGAAGGTAAAGACAGCTGACTCAAAACATCAATTTTTATGCTAACAATAAATTGTGCTGGGATTAAACCAGTGCACTCAGTTATTTCGTACAAGTTCTCAGTGATGTACTCTAAGACAAGAAATTGAAGAGAACTTGGGAACAATGCGAACATATCGAGAGAAAATATAGTGAAATGATGAGGTACGGTGCGTTTAGTGATCTATGAATATTGGATAGATCAATATGTGGAGTATGATATTTTTGCATTATTTAGAATGAATCGTGCAACTTACAATTACAATCAATTATTGAGTGAAGTATGTATCAACACACAGTTTTCGTTTCTTCACAACTCAGGAATCACTTCTGTCACCCTTGATTATGGCTGTTATCACTGATATGTTTGTCTTTCTCGCGTCAAATATCCAACTACATCAAAATATGTTTGAAACCATCTTCCGAAGCCGGTTTGTTTACAAACGACTACGGTTTGTGTGTGAAATTATGGTTCAAACCATACTCAACTGAAAAAATGGAGTATGATGAACCATAATAAACCACCTTTAAGGTTGTTAAGAAGAGGAGTGGTGTCAAGTTATGGTGGGAGCCCTGCTCTATGCTAAATACATAGGATAAAGCATTCATTGCCAACTTCAAATAAACAAAATTTCAATGAATAAATCTAATGAAAATGTTTGTTTTCGTTTGAAAACACATGATTTTTAATAATTTGGTTCCTTATTCTATTCTTTTAGAGAGCTTCCATTCGCTAAAATATTTTTTTTCCTATTTCAATAAAGCTACAATATGTTGTGAAGTACGCAACGCTGTAGACTTTTGACATTTGACATTCAGTAATGGTACTGCGTTTCATAACCAAACAAACTTATTAATGATAAAACTACATCAAAAAAAGAATATCGAAGGAAGAATAAATGGGTTACTCAATTAGTGTACCGTCAAGTCAGGGAAGTGATGAAAATATTATTTATTCTAATTGCACACACTCTTCCCATTTCATATCATGCGGCGACGTTGCCAAGCGTATGATAACTCGCTAAATTTTAGTGGCTTTTGTACAATTTTTTTGAACAATAATTCAATTTTCTCCGAAACTAAAAACAACACTTCTTTGAAATTTGGTACACATGTTCATAAAACTTTCGTAAATATTTGGGCTTAAATGCAGATTGAAGGACCCAAATATGGATTAGGAAAAAATTTTTCAGGTATTGAAGTCCATTTAATTTTATTCATGCTACTGTTCAATTTTTGGACGTTTCGGATGTTAACCCATCCATCTTCAGCGTTCTATTGAAATATTACAATCCTATAGCTTCGTTTACAGCATAGTTATGAAGATAACCTTCCAATACTTATTGATAACAATATAAAAATAGCAAATAGCTCAAAAATCACAAAAAATGTGTGAATGTAACTTCGAGGCTACCACCAACCAAGGTGGCTGATGATAGAATGAAATATTTGGGCGATTTTTTGTAATGCTGTCATTCCAAATAGTTTATATAATGACGTATAAATCAATGGGAAACACGTCGCGTGCATTTAACGCAATGTAATAACATGTCACTGAACAGCAACTTTGACATTTTTTATCTCGATAACTGTAAACAAGATTGAGTTCAAACTTTGCCAGAATATTATTCATTGAACAAATAATATACTGTCAAAACTTAAGAAAATTCTCAAATACTCTGATTTTCTTCTCAGCAACCTTAAACCGGTGTATCGCGGAATATTATGAGATCATATGTTGTCAGTTCCATGCACGCAAGGCTTCTGTGGAAGATGAAAATAATATGAGTTACATATTCAATGAGTGAGTCACGAGGTCAGTCTCAAACCCGTGAACGAGACTAGCTAAGCCGCAGAATAGCTCTTTCCCAACACCGCAGGGTGAGAGTATAGTTTTAGTAGAAGCTCATGCTCAACTCCGCAAATAGTTCGAAAAGCAAATTTGCGAATAGTAAAATAGTCTCATCCCTCACGATTCATATTGCAAATGATTTTTTACGGCAGTCATTCAGGGATCTGAATGTCAGCTGCCTTAGTAATGATGAAACTAGCTGTGAGAGTATTCAATTATTGTCAAAAAGTAGATAATCGGAAATATTATCGTTAGCTACATTGGAAATTGGAGATCAACTAAACCTATGTTAGAGAACATTTATGGCCAGTTGCACCGCCGTCACTTAACTTTAAGGGAAGAATAATATCTATGGTCACCATTGTATAGACAATTGTTCCCATGGTAATTATTCCGTACTTAAAGTTAAGTGAAAGCGGTGCAACTGAGCATGAAACTTTGAACCGTTCTATGTTAATGACAAGAGGAGATTCGTAATCAGTTATGACCTCCTCTATATGTCATACAAGAACATTGAAATATTATAAGGTCCACATGACCTAACGTCAAGGATCCGCACGATCCATTGCTCGCATGGCAATATTATAAGGTCCGTATGACCTATCGTCAAGGATCCGCATGGTCCATTGCCCGCATGGTGATATCATAGGGTTCGCATGGTCTATCATCGAGGATCCGCATGGTCAATTGCCCGCATGACAATATTATAAGATCCGCATGACCTATCGTTGCGGACCCGCATGGCAATATTATAAGGTCCGCATGACCTATCGTCGAGGACCTGCATGGTTCATTGCCCGCATGGCAATATTATGAGGGCCGCATGACCTATTGTCGAGGACCCGTATGGTCCATTGCTCGCATGGCAATATTATAAGGTCTCTACGCTACAGACATTTTGCTAGCATACACAAATAAACTTTTTCATCAACTCTTACCTGAATATACAAAAAAGTTAATATAACACACAGTCGAAGCACTCAAAGTGAATAGATGCACAGAGCCGTCTGCCTCCTGTGGAAGGCAAAGTAGTCTCAGTCTGTGTCTCACTTGATTTTCATTACAGCTGTGAGCAACTATGGTTGTATAATTGTTCAAAGTAAAGCGGTAATACTTTGCATAAACATTTATTCATAATCAATTATTGATAAATATGTTTTATTGGGTATTAGTTGATTTGAAACACAGCATTGTGTTTCAAATTAATTAATACAGAAACTCAAGAATATATAGGATGTTAATATTGTAGAAAAGTCTAATATTGTGAATTATCATCATTATTATACCAATGAAAAAATTTTCTACAATTAACACTATTCTATACAGTCAAGCAACATATATATTTCTTGTTATATAGGGTATTCCATTGAAAATTATTAAATTACATATCATTTCGTGAAAAAGGAGCAGCAGAAAATCTTATACGGCAGAAATGTAGGTAATTAAATCAAATTCGGTGATATTAAAATAATAGGGTCAAAAGAAAAGTACAGACTGATGGATCATCCGGTATATTGATAGAAATGAAAAAGTTGAATGCGATAAAGTAAGCGGCAGCCATGTGAATTTGAATGATCCGCTGAAGGAACAGAACAAGTTCTGGTTTGACAGTTATACAGCACAGAAATATTTGATTCCAAGCATATAACTTGATTTTAGTAAGAGCCAAGGTTGATTAATTTACGTACATCACTCTTGAGGTTGTAGGTACGTCTTCCACTCTGTAAGTCAAAATAAAATATCACGTAGCAGCGCATGTAATAACTCTGTGTTGTATGTAGAATTCAAATATCATACAGAAGTGGATTAACATACCAACAAGTTCCAATTTTCAAACTATAAATCTCTTCATCTGTTTTAGCTGTAAATAATTTCCTAATTCTTATGTTTTTCTTCAGTATATGTGTATCTTGTATACCATTTCATGAATAAAAATATTTCAATTCTGATTTTGATCTCATGAATAATGAGTTTAAAACCCCAGCTTGAAGATTCTTAGTTCAACAATGTGGGGTCGCTATTGAACTTTGAGCCTCAAGCTGCGAAAAACTTTAGATCCGTTCCTGGCCGGATTGCATCTAAGGCTACCAAACTTCCACTATTGGAACGCATTATTTAATATTAATTAGTGCTAACAGATATTTTCTGCATTTGGGGATACTTTTCTTATAATATAATTCACGAGAACTGATTTATATAAATTAGTTTTTTATATTTTTGTCTCTAGGGGTTGTAGTTATAGTTTATTGAAAATGCGCATTTCACACGGGATTCCCTATTGACTACACGTTGAATATCTACTTTTCTAATATGTATACAAAAACTACACGTCAGATATTTCTTAAAAATTAATCTATATGAATTTAGTTCATATTAATAACATATGAGAACTCAGTTCTTCATTTCTACATTGATCTAATGATTGAACAATCTCGATGTGATGGAAAGTGTATCATTGTCCATACCTACAAATGTGCACAGATGTATTTGATACTTTATTAACTAGATATTGACGATATACCACTTATCTATCTACTAAATACTGGATAATAACCTTTGCTATTGGATATTCGACAGATTATAGAATAGAATGAATAGAGCATGGAGAAAAACGCTTTATTCATATTTGTAATAGATTGTCAGCATTTTTTTGCAAATCTGTGACTTTTTGTGAATGTTAACTGTGAATATTTATAAATGTTAGTTGAATATCAACTTTTTGCTATGAAAATATTTTGTAAATACATATCCTCATAATAATAATAATAATAAGAGTACAGGAATAATAGAATCTTTAATTACAGTTATAGTAAAGTATATATAAAATTTTACAGAGTATCAAGAATCATAAAATATAGAAATGTGATCCCCATTGCATATCATTTTCTTTTCTTCTTTTCTTTTGCATGACGTTTTACAAATGAAAACAATATAGTTACAGTAGAAATACAAAAGTACACAGATAGTCACTTATAAAATATGGAGCATCAAATTACTTTTTAACTTGTTTCGTGTTAGTGAATCATAGAACTTTTTACTTGATGCGGATAAATGAAGTACAAAAACATTACTCAAAATAAAATTGGTGAGAGAATTATCATTATTCAAATCATACAAATTACTGGTGAAGAGAGCTACAATTTGTCTCGGTGAGGACTGTTCACTTATTTCTTGAAAAAATTTAGATACAAGTCGGATGCTTATTCACCACATTTTACAAATTAGAGCAAAAAGAAATATGTAAAACTTAATACGAATGTATGAATAAACAAAGAGATTACCTATATTTGTCGGCGTGATTTATGTATGATTAAGAATAGGAGATTCTGGAATTATCATGCATTACAAAGCTACGCAGCTCAAGAGCAGTCAGTGTATGATAGAAAATATTTTTCAATCTCTCCAGATTCAAGTTTTTGAATATAATATGATGATAATTGACTTAATTTAAATTGTAAGAGTATTTCGTCGGGTACACTTCTCTAATTGGACGGTTAATGGAACAATTCAATAAAAAATGAAAATGTTCTCTTTTCAGCTGGATTGCAAATAGAACAGTTGACTCATATTTTCATTAAATACTATTTATAAAGAGTGAAAATTTTTCAGTGATTGATGTTAATTCCATTTCATCATATAGGGTACTGTATTTTAAGTTAGTTTGTAGATTTATATTAGTAATCTCTACTTTGGATCTTAGTTTCTCTCTCAAGGAACTTATTTCTGGTTTAGTTATAGATTTCTTCTTCATCTTGTCAGCCGTGCAATCGGCATTTGTGCCCGATAGATGGTGTTGTTTGTAGTTTTTGCTACAGCGCACTTTTTATCGTAATGAGTTTATACACTCTGGGATCCAAGTCTTGATTATCTTGGGCTTAGCTATACTGTACTGAGGAGTCCCAATAAGGACGAAACATATGTCTACAGTTGCATCCCCGATCTAAGAAGATGGTGGCTTTGGCCTCGACTCTTAGATTTGAATTTTCTATGGAAAACAATTCTTTTTTAGAATTATTCATATTTTGAATGTTCCATAGCACAGCACTTCACAAATTTTTATTATTATGATTTCTTCTTAAGCTATAGATTGACTAGCCCAGACTGAAAAGACCTCTAAATTAGTTAGTAATGACTTAAATTGGGTAGTCCAGTTATATTCTGTTTTAGTTGCATCTCACAAATCTAGTTTGAATGAACGATGATTTCTAGTATTAACTACTCATTTTAAGAATTTTGAGCTATCAATTTAATGTACGTTTCAAAGTAGTCACCGAAATATGGGGTGTACCAGCTTCCGACCTTATCATCAAATTCTGAGTGGATCTCGGGCACTGTAGAATAGTTTTGAAGAGTTTTATTTGACACAATTGAATTTTTTCTATATATCATAAACTCCAGAGTTCTGAAGCGTAGAGTAGTTGCGTTCACTACAGAATCTAATAGCTTTTGTTCACATCACAGTTGTGTGATTCCCCTTTTGACATTATTGATATTACTTTATCAATTGCTAATATTGCTTTAGAAATAGCTTGATAGGATTGATCAAAGAAGTTTCCTGAATTTGTAATAACAGTATATCCAAACAACAGAGCCTTTGTATTTTATTCTTTTTAAGCAAAGTGAGAATCTTAGTCTTAGCTGAATTAACTTTGAGGTGATTTTTGTTACAATATTTGCTAAGCATAATTGTTGATTCGTTTTGAACGTGTACTGGTGAACTCCATATGATAACAAGATCTTTTGCATATGCTTACATTAGTAAATCGTTCTTCCCGTCAACGTTCAACCCATTTTTCGCCTTCATACGCAAAAAGTCTTTGATATCATTACTAAATAAGGAAAGCAAGGTCGGTGAGAGAGTTTCTTCTTGCAAATCTACATGTAAATGAGTAATCTATGTATGACAGATAATAAAAAGCAGAGTTCTTGTCGAAAATCAGATAGCAATAGAAATATGTTGGATGTTTATACTATACTTATGTATAGTAGACATTCATCACATTGTATATTTATACACTTCTATGATAATTCGTCTTATTCATCACCTATGACTATCAGATAATTGCTTGAATCATAAATAGGTTTTCGAAATCCAAGCGATCCGTTAACCACTTCTGTTTGTCGGTAATTTCATAGAAAAATATACCTAGCATTATTGGAATTGAAATTAGTGATTTTTGATAGGAATATATTTTTCTTTCCGTTACGTACTGACTCTACGCCACTGTTGTAAATCTCTTTATGCACGGCTTCACGTACATTCTCATGTGTATTAGTGCGTCCGGCCGCGCCAGAGGTTATGTGAAGGACAAAGCGCTATGCTCTGTACACACATATTCACGCAAGTGGAGATACAGACAGCAATGTATACAGAGACAAAATAATGAGATGTAAAGCAGCCTCACCCAATATTCAGCGCTTGTGCTCAGAGTTGAACTTTGTTCAAGCAACATGTTTGCTTTGGAAAATTAAATTCCGTGACAATATAAACCGAATTTATAACGTTTTCAAAAAATCACTTTATGCTTGCATTACTGAATAATAGTTAGAGAGAGCAAGATCTCAGGCCCGCCAGATGTTACTTATTCTCTGAGAAAAAAAATGTGTGGAATAGAGTAGTGTTAAGATATTACTATCTATGGGCATCCAACTCTCTCTTGATCTGGCTGTTTACAAAAAGTATTGAAATTGCACCCTGAGTATCATTATGAAAATGAGGACTCAGACTATAAGTAAGAATACGTTATTTTTTTGCGAGCTTTAAAGCTTTTAGCAGGAACTACTACCGATGGGAAATATCTGGCATTGTATCTGTAAATTGGCTGTCGCGTCGGCACAAACTAGCAAGTACGCGTATGATCGAAGTACCGACTAACACTACTCTAATCCACAAATTTTGTTTCTCAGAAAATAAGTAACGTTTGGCGGGACTGAATCTTGGATTATAAGGGAAAATAACAACAGAGTTACTGAAAAAAGTTCAGAAAAAGAGGTAAATATATAAATTCAATTGACGACGACCGTAATATCTATGAACTCATTTAGTTCAAGGTGGAAAACATTAAATAGCAGTGAAGTATTCATCAATATACAATGGGCATTGCATGATTATTCAATAATTTTAATATTGATCTACAAAAATATACACAATAATTTGGATAAGATATCTTGAATCTGAATTTCACGCTCTTATTTGTGGAATAATTTCTGTTTCACATATGAAATTCAGAAAATAAGTTCCTTTCCACGAGAATAATTCGCTAAGTGAATGACTATAATTTAAGTTCTATCTATGAGGAGATGAATTGCTTCATGACATTGTCTACTGTGTACAAAGTATCAATTTATTAAATCCATTGAACTACTTCATAACTACAATATTAAACTGCTGATAGTGTTGAAATTGAAGAACTGAATACATGCTAAAATTCATTGTGCTATATTTTATAGAATTCAATAATTATAACCATTTGAAGTAAAAGAGATACATAAATTTCGAAAATATATTAAATATCTTTTTAATTTTTAGACTATGACAATATAAATTATAACCGGAGAATCAACAGAGCATAATTCAAAATATGGAATATTGAGGGTCACTAATCTTAAGGGAATTCAGATAGAAATCTGGCCTTCAGATTATTCAAATACGAAATTAATATAATACGTACATAACCGACTTAATGATCACTCACCTATGACCTGTATTTCGTTCAATGAAATCTTCAATAACATACTTGTTGAAAAATTATATCTACAATGTCGATGTTTTTACAAATATATCAATAGGTCCTTCTGTAGGAATGAAATAACTCCGTGATAGATTATTTCAGGTTTAGATTTATAACAATTTATCAAGAAATATTATCATTATCCAGCCAGTGGCTTACGTAAATATAATTTTGTGGAGCATATTTTTGAAATACAAGACAAAGTTATAATTTTTTGGATGAAACTACATACATCAAAACAATATGGGAAAATCTGATGTGAACATCACGTGACTTACTTGTACATAATCAGATATATTTTTTGCATATAATAATACGATAATCGAACACATCATTCAATCGTTCCACTGCTAATTGTTTTCAATTCATCCAAAAAAGTCTAGAAATCGGTCAGATAAAGTGCGCTTTGGACATAATCGGTTGCTATGGAAACAGTAGGTCATCATTCTTATGCTACAATATTTCTGAATATTCAATGAATTCCAAGATTCAACGGCTAATTGATTTGAATTTATGCCTAAAATTTAAAAAAAAAATCCAACTGAAGTGCACTTTCAGTTCAGTCTATTGTTATGAGAACTAAGGGCAATTATTCATATGCTACAGCAGACTGAAATACTGACTGTCAATACTTTAAAGTCAAACGTTTCGAATTTATTCGAAAAATTTCGAAAGACTGTCAAGTGAAGCGCACTTCCAGCCCAGTCGATCCCAATGAAAATAGGATATGAGCATCTGGACGGTACTATCGTCTTAAATACTGATTCCTAACATTCTATTTTTAATTGTTTCAGATTTATGAGAAGAATTCAAAAAATGTTTCGAGTAAAATGCACTTCTGGTACAGACTATTGCAATTATAATGCGAGATGCACAGCTAGATGTTACAGAAGTACCTAACACATAATCTCAATATTCTACGACTGATTGTATTGAATTTATGCGGAAAATTCAAAAAGTCGGTTATATAGAGTGCACTTTCGGCTCAGCTGATTGGTACAAAAATTGAAGACAACCATTTGGATACTACAGCAATTTTGAATTTTAAATACTGAATTTCAGTATCCTACAGCTAATCATTCTGGATTTATGTGGAAAATTAAAAAAAAAAAGTTCCAAGTAAAGTGCACTTCCGGTACAGACGATTACAACTATAATACGAGGTGCACATGAAGATCCTATATCAGTCTCGAATACAAAATTTCAGCATTATACGTTTGACGTGTTTTGAGATTTGCGAGCTACGCACATACATAGATACGTACCGACTTCAAGCTAAAAATAATCAAAATGGATTCAGGAATGCTCATATCAGATATTTCCATCAAAATCTCCAAATGTTAATTTTGTATATCCTTGTAACTACTTTGTACAAGTAAGTGAAAATTAGGTTTTATTTCTGATTTCAATGACATAATTTTTTTTTTGTGTTGATACAACATGAAAAATTTTATAATTTCTGTATTTTGTAGTATTAAATATTGTTATAATTCAAGCTACTACATATTTTTGAATGACAAAATAATCTAAAATTAAATTATTACTTATCATTCATAAATTATTGTATTAATTGTAGAAAAAAAATCAAAAATCAAGAAATTCTTCATGTTTTACCAACACATAGAAAATAAATTTTGAATTATTGAAATCAGAGAAAAAAACTGTAATTACTGTTTTCAGGTACAAGTTACATCTGAAAAATTATAGCTTTGTGTCATTTTTCAAAAATATGTTCTGCAAAAAAATATCCACGTACGCAACTGGCTGGGTGATGATAATACTCAACTTTTTTACTTCTCTCCAGATTTGGGAAAGTTTAGAAACTATTTACAAAAGAAGAATCGACCAAAATCAGCTTTTCGTCATTATCTAGTTACCTATGAAAACTTTTCAAGAAAACAAAAATATGGTTTAGATCGTCCCCTAAACGTGCACAAATAGTATATTATATAACGAGGGATTAAAGGCACTTAAGTCATGTGTTATCTATGCTTTTTCGCACTGTCGTATTATATTGAATCACAATAGTCTAAAAGCAGATTAATTATTAATCTTACAATTTTGACAGCAACAATCATGATACCAAAATGTTGAGTAAATTCATCATGGTAACAAGGCTGGCTACAGCAGTTGTTAAATAAGCTTCCTGTCGAAAAGATGAGTGAGAAATTTGATATTGATAAGGCTGCTATAGTAGTAGCTGTAATAGTATATTATGTAACAAGGACCGAACGACTGTCATTTTTGTCCAGGATAAAATTTGGCTACACTCGGTGAAGACGAGGGCAAAGCACGCGAAGACGAGGGTGAAGCCTAAGGCGTATCATCGTGCAGCCAAATTTGTCCGTGATAATAATGACAGTCGTTCAGTGTCCGTGTTGCATACGATACTTTTTGTAACAAGTACACCGAAGTACATGACTGAGCTTTTTAAATGAATTTAGATGTATTGAAACTATCTTATCAATTTGACAAAACAAATTTTTGCAATTGCGATCACATAAGAGTAAACTAATTCAATGAAACATAACTTATATGATTTATTTTATTGATTGATATTTTTCACATTTTCTGTGCTATCCCGTTCACAATCAATGCACACACTATAACGAACACCTCCTGTAATACAAATTTCTTTCAAATAATTGACATATACCAATAAAATAAGAAATTCCAAAGGCATCCATGACCCACAATTTATTCATTTTTACCCAGCGGACAAAAATATCCATTAATTCCCTGTCAACTGAGAATTAATGAAAATTGTTAGCATGGTTTGGAATAAGGAACTTTAGGAGCAGAACTTAGCTCTATATTAGAGTACTTTCGGTGCACGTGTTACAAAAAATTATTTCCCTGAAAATCTAGAAAATTCACGAACAACAATACGATGCATTTATTTATTCATTTATTCATTATTCAACAGGTATAAACCCTGTAGAAGAATTATATTACAAAAGTAAATATACAAAAGAGAAATATATTATATATAACATGCATAAAAATATCGGCGACCAATCGGCAATTATTAGGAGAGGCAAATATGAAACAAATATTTTAATGTGTGTAAAACTAAAGATAGATATTGTAGTAGGTACATAATATGATGAGTTATATTAAATTAAATCAATAAATGATCCGAGATAATTTTGATTTCAGAAATGATAAACTCTCAGATAAATCAATTATGTGGGACATATTATTGAAAGTTTTGCACACTGCATTTATAGGAGAGTTTGCATGATGATTTGTTCTGCAGAAATCACATAGGAAAGTGATATTGGTATCTATTCTGTAAATATGAAGCTATTAAATTATAAACACTTTCTGAAAATCCAATCATTCTTAATTTATGTAACAAGGCACTATGCGACACTGTGTCAAATGCCTTGAAAAAATCAGTATAGACACAATTAACTGGTTTTTCTCCCTCCAAAGCATTCGAAACACTGCGTGAAATTAACTAAATTTGATACTGTTGATCGACCACTGACAAATCCATGCTGATGAGGACTAATGTATTATTTTGTTTGCATTCTTAAACTAGATGAAATAATAAATTTGAATATTTTTGCAAATGAACTTAAACATGAAATTGGTCGATAGTTTATCAATCTCGACTTATCCCCTGCTTTGAAAAGGGGAACTACTTTAGCAATTTTCCATGTCGACGGAAAAGTGCTAGTGTTGATACGTTGATTGAAAATTGAGCACAATGGCTTAGCGAATAGTTCCGCACAACCCTTAATTACAAAAATAGGACTTTAAATTGAATTGTTGAATTATTCTGAGATCTAATAGCTACTAATATTTCATCTTCGGTAACAACGTCTAGATGAACATGAGTATTAAGCTCGCCGCACACGATGCAATTTTTCAAGCAATTTTGTTCACTTGGCGCCGCACTGGGTGCCACGCTTGCTCCAATGCAAGAAATTTGGTGCGATGCGGGGTACTAGACTTACCACGAGACTTGTTTTTCAAGATAGGTTCGGTGCTATTTTTCGCACTTGCTGCGCCACTGACTGCTGTACACAGCCAATCAAAGCAGACAACGAAATCACGTGATAACATCACTGAGTTGTATGTCTCATCAGAATGCTGTGCCTCATTAGTACATTATGTTTTGTCGTTTTTTAAGATACAAATAAGTAAAAATTATGGCTAGTGGAAATTAGGTAATGTTTACGTACCCTAGCTCAGGGTGTATACCAAAAAATTTAATAAAAATTCCCTGACTTCCAGGTTTTCCAGGTTATTTTCAATAAAATTCCATACAGTAAGAAACAAAAATTTGATACAAGCTTACATATAATCACAGATTAATATTGCAATTCGGTGTGAACCCTATAAATCTGTGAATTAAAAACAAAATCGCAACGAACTTGATATCATGAACGAATTTACATTAATCGACAAAAGTAAATGTACTTTAATAAAATTTTATTCCATGAATTTAGAGATCTGGGAGACTTATAGATTTGCACAAATGGCCCTAGTATCTTAAAGAGTGAAAATATACTTTTATGAGTAATAATGCATAAATATCCTATGATGTATTTTTTCCAGACAAATATCAGAGATTCCCTGACGATTCCATGACATTTCCAGTTTATCTAAATTCTCTGACATTTCCAGGTTTTTCACGTTTGGTATATGCCCTACTAGCTCGTCAAACAAAATGTTGAAAACTCTGCGGCCCTGATTCCTTTTCAAAAATCACTCTCTTGACCAAAGTTTTTTTTTCTTTTTTTTTTTCTGTCTCGTAATTCGCAAGCTATAACTGCAGCAAATGCTCCTGCTCTCCTCCGACGATTAGTTTCGGCAACATCCATACTTGTAGTGTGAAAATCTACCAAGTCTACGTTCTAGTGTTAGAATGAGTGGCGCAGCTTGCATCGTGTGATGCGAGAATATGTGTCACACTAAGTGTACCTCAAAGTGGCCCAGTGCACAAGAAAACTTGCTGCAAATTAAGTGAACAAAATTGCATGGAAAATTGCCTCGTGTGCGGCGGGCTTTACTATTAATTAAAAACAGTACAGGCATTACTGCATATATTATTATCTGATCTGAATACACTTTGAAAATACTGCGCGAAATGTTGAGCTATTTGTGAACCATTTGTAAGCGACTCATCATTATCATACATAGTTGCAGGAATACCAAAATTTCTTTTTTCACTAGTTACGAATGACCAAAATTCAGTAGTATCATTATTTCCCGAAATTTTTGATGTTGAATGCTGTGTGTATATATTTTATATAACTCAGCTGATAATTTTTTACAGTTTTTCATAAGTTCCTTAAATTTATTCAAATATATAACTAAACCAAATTTTTATGGAGTCTACGATAGCGTTCTTTTGATTCTATTACACTTATAAGATTTCCGTTGAACCACAGTGGATGTGAACTTTTTTCTTGTAATTTTAGGAATACATAAATCTAAAATACTGTATATTATGCTATAAAATTCATGAACGGTATCATTTACGCCCTTACATTTATCAATAAAATTCCAGTTGACAATACCTAATAACCTATACAGTAGCTCATAATTACCATTTTTTTAATTGTAATACGTTTGTGTTTGAGTACAGGTTTTATAATAGTTCTGATTATTCAGGATCATATCCACAGCAAGAGCTGGATGATGAGCATCTTCATTCAATACAGGGTCCTTACTATGAGTGACATCACTATCAAAATTTGATAATATCACATCAAGAAGCCGACCGTTAGAGTATAGTACATTATTAAATTGCCTTAAATTAAATAAGACCAAGAAATTTGAAAAAATGTTGATTGCATTATCAGAAATAATTCCGGTTTTTCGATATTTGTAAAGATTAGCTGAGTTAAGGTCCCCAGCAATTATTACATTTGATATATGAATGAATAAACTGCAAAGTGCTTATTGCATCGAAAAAACATTCATAAACATTTAAATTCATATTAGGTGGAATATAAAATGCAATAACATATAATGACGCATTATTTACATTCATTTTGATGCAGAGAATATCTACATTTGGTGCCCTGCAATAAATATTACACACAGAGGGGTTGAATAATGATTTCGCAGCAATGAGAACTCCTCCTCCGCCCCTCAAACCAAATTTTGTATTTCCGTTTACGTTTTGATAATAGAGAGAAATCTCTATTTTCAAATAAGATTTACAAGGGGATTTAATCAGTTTTTTTTTCGCAATACGGGGCACACCTGTGACATATTTGATAATTACATCATCTTCACCTTCATTTTTATGACGTTTCAGTTCTTCAGACAACAACGCGTAAAATTCTCTCTGAAGTGGCGTTTTGTCACTAGCAATATACATGCACGATTCAATTTAGAATTATTTGCAATTTTCTTAACGTTTTGGAAAACGGTTTGCACAAGATATTGAAAAATGAAAGTGATTTTAATCGGCCTTATTCTTCCATCGACGACTTTTCCAAGACGAAGAAATTTATAACTCTGAGGACTGACGTTTGGAGTCAATGTAGATAAAATTTCATTCGCTAATAGATTTTCATCTGAAGGTTGTTCGAGTACACCAAATAGTAGAATATTAAATTCACGGTTTTTCTTATTGTTTATTCCATGAATAACATCTTCAAAGTCTGAAAATTTTTCAAGTTTGCTGGGCGTACTGGCTTTAAATCTCTTTTTCATGTCAGTCATATCATCCTGGAGAGAAATAATGACATTTGCTAATTTTTTCAGCTCCTCAACTATATCCGATGTGTTATTTTAATATGGTAGAGGTGTTGCATTGCAATTATCACACATCCATTTGACATTTTTTTTAGAACGAAGTATACGAGAATCAGATTGCGATATGTCAACATAGTTGGAATGATA
Source organism: Dromius quadrimaculatus (assembly GCA_963989225.1). Taxonomy (NCBI): domain Eukaryota; kingdom Metazoa; phylum Arthropoda; class Insecta; order Coleoptera; family Carabidae; genus Dromius; species Dromius quadrimaculatus. Next base: position 36,893,086 of record OZ022325.1, on the reverse strand, counting down.
GGAATTATCAACGGTAATATACCGACAGAGAGGTGTATTATCGATATACCGAAGAATTTTACGAAAATACTTTTTGTCTTTTGAGTAATTTTTTTTGAGACAAATTTGGGGATTCATAATCTGATAATACCCGAGAGCTTTAGCTCGAGGGATATTACCGTTGATTATTAATCTCCAAATTTGCCGAGTAAAAAATTACCCAAGACAAAAAGTATTTGAGTTGAATTTAAGGTATATGCGATAATACACCGAATCTTGAGGTGTATTTGCAAGGATTATTTCACAAACCATAAAATTTATTAATTGTTATATTTTTTATAATTTCTTAAAATGCTACTGTGGAATATCGAGTAAGGAGGAAATATAATCGCGATATACCTCGTTACCATGCCAAATCCCTTGATTTCATTGGTTGTTGCTAAGATGTGTGATATAATCACATACAAGACATTTCAACAATGAAGATTGTTTTGTTACAAGTATTGCTGAATGTAGGCATGGCTTTACACAATTTTATCAAAAAGTGTGACGATGTTGCTGAGTCACGCCGTAATTTACAACAATTTCTGTACATGTACCGTTGGTCTAGCGGTTAGCGTGCTCGCTTGGTGCGCCAGCGTTCAGGGTTCGAGACCGCACCAAGTAAACTTTTATATTTTTATTTTTGATTCAAAATCGGTATGCAGCAAGTTGAGACTGAAAAATTAAATACTTAATGGATAGGCAGTATATAAAGCCTCCGATTTCGAAGAGAAGGCAGTTGAACTGTAGCGCCTTCCTACAGTTGAGCTCTCCAGAGCTGGGCTGTAGCGACTTCCTACAGCCCACCAGCTCTCTAGGCTAGTGGACAGCCTCCGAGTCAGCAGCCAGTGGCGTTCGTCAGACTAAGGGTAAGCAAACCGATACCTAGTGCCCGACTTGTGTCTTCCAAGTCTCCGTCCTAGTATCCAGCTCGCGTCTTCCGAGCTACACCCTAGTTCCGACTCGCGTCTTCCGAGTTAACGTCCTGTTATCCAGCTCGCGTCTTCCGAGCTATTTCCTAGTGTTCCGACTCGCGTCTTCCGAGTCATCGTCCTTCACTTCTGTTTCAGTGGATCTGCGTTGTGAAGTACGTAAAAGTATCCGTCAGTCTGTATACTTCGTCAGTAAGTATACTCCGTCAGTCAGTATACTCCGTCAGTCAGTATACTCCGTCAGTCAGTATACTCAGTCAGTTAGTATACTCAGTCAGTTGGTATACTCAGTCAGTTAGTATACTCCGTCAGTCAGTACAGTCAGTACAGTCAGTAGTCAGTCAGTGTACTCAGTCAGTCAGTACACTCCGTCAGTCAGTATACCCTGTCAGTCAGTACAGTTAGTAGTCAGTCGGTATACTGAATCAGTCAGTGCAGTCAGCAGTCAGTCGGTGTACTGAATCAGTCAGTACAGTCAGTACAGTCAGTAATCAGTCGGTAAGCTGAGTCAGTCAGTACAGTCAGTAGTCAGTCAGTATCAGTTAGTAGATTCAGTCAAGTAGTCGATTATTTAGACAAGCGGTCAATCACTTGATTGTTACAATGATTTTGTTGACACTATTTTACATTGTTGAGATGGTCCATCAATAGAAAATATTATTGGTGTTACTTTTGTATTATCTTGATGTTTATTTCCAACTATATTAAATAGAAATATTTTATTTTGGTAAAAACTGTTACTCTTTTGTTGCGTGTACCCCGTTCTCCTTTTTCAGCAAGATTTCAGAAACCTGGACATCATACCTCCACAGAGCTATCTTGGCACGTACAACAGGCTGTCGCTCCGTTAAGTAAATGGCGCCCGAGCATTGAGTAAAAGTTAGCGACAGGCCCAAAAGTACGTTACATATTTCTGACGTTCCAAGCGGGAACGTCACAAAAGGTAGAGCTGCACAATATCCAAATATTTCAAGATGTATGTAATTAGACTGGTAATTAATGAATTGACTTAAAAATTGTGTAGAAATGCACTTATTTTTGAATATAACTGAAATATGGACAAATAATTTGGAACATTATTGATCACTATAATTATCATAAAAAAATGCCCAGGATGGATATAATTTGAATATTTACCACTTAATATATTCGCACAATTTTACTTGTTAAAAGAAGACAATAAAAAAATACGTTCTCTCTTTTGCTTCACCACGCAACTTTTGTAGAATTGTGCCAATTGCGACAATGCTAATATAAATCATTAAAAGTGAAGGTTTGAATTCTAATCGAAAAGTTCAATTTTAAATTTAGTAAGGCACTTTGAATGTTCAGTTGTCATAGGAAAATTTGTTCATTTCACTTCAGTCCCTTGGGATTTTTGATCATTTTAGATCCCTAAGGACTAAACTCGAACTTAAGTGCCTGAAAAGAGGTAGTAAATTCGTCTTTTACTCCCAGGAGTGCGAAAAAGTTTCTCTTACCTAAGATCGTATCTCCTATAGTTCCCGAGATGTGGCACTTCGAAATGTGGACACACTATTCTCGCAATAATTTCACCTGCAGCTGATTGTTGTTTTCGTGTTTTTTATCATGTAAACAATCACCGAGCTAATTTCAATCCAGCATACGATTATCTTAATTAATGTATTCCTTTTTTGCAAGTTCATTCTCTCTTCACGGTGAAACTGATGATTTTTTCTCGACTCACTATATTGTCAACTGTTTATAGAAAAGTTTCAGCCGGCGTACCATAACATTTTTGATTTCTTTTTACCACTATCGCAGCCTCTCACACTCACATCCACCGCGGATGCGTCAGCTGAAACTTGATTCAATTGTCAGTTATACCAGATATATCGAAAAAGATAATAATCAATCAGCGTAAAAATGCTATCTAAAATGTAACGCTACCTCCCGGACTATAAACAATTAAATATCCAAATACTGAATGGTAATATGTCAGAAGGAAAGCAGCATCTAATTATTTTTCTATAACAAAAAGATTTCAAGGGAAATAAAGGCCAGGATAACATTGCAGAGTTGAATATGCCAAGAAGTATCTCATTTTTTAAATAATCACAGCAGAGAGTAGTAAATGGATTCTTCAAATATAAAAAACAAGCTACAATTACAGGAAAATTCATTTCATCTAGATACAGCGTATCGAAGAAAATCACATTTTATAATGAAAGAGGACATTTAGAGAGATCAACAAAAAGGAGGATTAGGAAAAACAACGATATGGACTGACAAACTCATTAAAAGAATCCCTCAAAGCCATCCTTGAAAGTCCGCACCTAGAATTATTGGTGAAACTCCAGAAATCATGGTTCAGTCCCCGGACAGAAAGCTGATAGACGCAATATTATTCAATGGGCGCCTGTCTAAAAAACTCGAATTTTCAAAAGTTGCAAGTCTTCTGTACATTTGCACGACGACACCACAATTGGACAGTAGCTGAGAAAAAGAGAGTTCTATTCAGTGATGAAATGCGTTATAAGATCTTTAATTCTGATGGAATGAGACGTGTAGGACGGTCAATGAATACAAGGTTTAATCCCAAGTACGTTGCACCCACAGTTAATCATAGTAGAAGAAGTGTTTTTGTGTAGGTTTTTTTCTCATGGATGACTCTATGTACCGATTTGTCTGCAGAGATATAATGCAAAATGTGGTTTCACCAACACTGTTTTGGAATTTGAATATTCCATAACCAAAAATTATGTCAGAACGAATGATACTCCAAGAAATCGTTTAGAATAATTCCGTATGCCGTTTATAGACAGAGAGCCGGCAATACTATCGGGAATGTGATCGCATGTACCTTGTCAGGTAATGTATTCAAGGAGATATCTTCAAATTTTCACCATTAGGAATGAGAACATGCTGAAAACGAAAAAATCGGTGTTATTTATGCCTGACCACCAAGGGGCTCCGGCAACATGTAAGGTGACAACCCTATGTCAATTGCATATAATGATGGTTAACCTCTACACGACAATGTACTTTTGTAGCGCTTATTCATTGATGATTTGTCAAAAATTCAAAAAAACATTAATTTATTAATGTCCGACTAGTTTATTATTGCTGTCATAATAACATTTTCTTCAGGATAATTACGTAGCAAATAATATCCGAGGGCATTATGTTTCAAAATAATGCCCTCGAGCATTATTTTGAAAAATTACAAACAAGTTGCCTAGTCACAGCAAGTAACTAGAGTAATTTCTCTGACGGAAATCACAATGACAGGATATACATTACTAAAAATTTTGATTGAAATACAAGAAAAATCAGACATTAAACATTGAAGGCAACACGGGAGTTGAACAGATAATAATGCCTACGGTCAACGTACATACCTCGGGCCAGAGGCCTTCGAAAAGTACACCGTTGACCTCAGGAATTATTGTCTTTTTAACACCCTTGATACAACCTATCCATTTGGTTCACAGGTAATTATGAACTTTGTTTCATGTGGGTACGGTTTATAGAAACGACCACATACCCGACAGTATTGCCGGCTCTTGGACTATTAGAATCATTTCAAGGAATCAGAAGCTGTTAGTTTGGTTACTACTATGGTTACTTCCTAACAATTCAAGAATTCATATCTGGTTTAACGTTTGACATTTAATAATTTTTTGAGTATCCTCTTGAATAATGGTGAGTTTTCAAAACCTTGTTAGAGAAAGTATAGTAGTAGTAATAGAAGTTTATTAGCATTAGCTAGTACATTAGTATAGTCTACAACATGTTTGGAACTGCGAACCGCAAACTTTCCGCTCGTTCAGAATTTAGACCATTTCAATACTTATTGTAGAATATACTATTTCATAATACCTGCATTGAAACAACGCGTTTCAACGCCTGTTTTGTCAGTCGAAACAAGACAATTGTAGACAAATGCGAGTGTAGCCGGGCAAGAACAGGCTTGTTTCTGCCCGAGGGGAGAAACAAGCTTGTTTCTGCCCACTGAATTAATTTTTTACATCGTTTTATCCCTGGCAGAGTCGCATTTGTTCATTGTCAATCTCTAAATGAAAATCATATAACCTTAGTTAATTTGACAGTTGTTGTATTCGGAACTGTAAATTAAATTAAAAAGACGATTAGTTTCAAGAAGAAAAGTATTAATACGACAATTTTAAATACACCACAACATCTTATTGATGAAGCACAAGCAGCTACTCTCGACTTGTTACCTGCAAAATCAAAAGAAAAATATTTACTTTGTTATGACAAATTTGTAATGTGGAAAGTTTCAATGCAGGTATTATGAAAAATACAGTGTGTGGCACGGGACAAAACACGATTTCAGCCGAGGGTGATGCCGGCCCTCGCTTCGCTCGGGCAAGCAACGCTTACCCTCAGCTGAAATCGTCTTGTTTCGTCCTTAGCCACACAATATACTATTATGTAGTTTATGCAGTGTGGGAAATATTACTACGTCTTATTTTACAACTGGATAACGTTCCCAAACCATCTTCAATTGTTCAAATGATTTCAAGTAAAGAACGTTTAAGTTTTATAGTGGCTAGCATAATCCCCAGACTTCAGCCCTATTGAAAATCTATAGGAAGCTCGTTTTCTGTGAAAAAAAAATGATAATATCTTACCGTTGACCGAGCTTACAGCTAACCAAGCTCGTTTCGTTCGCACGCCAGCCTACCGTTGACCAAGCTCGTTTTGCTAGCACGGCAGTTTACAGTTGACCGAGCTTGTTTTGCTCGCACAGCGGCCTACTGTTGAAGGTACCTAACGTTTTAGAGAAATCATGTACAAACACTATTCTTGTATAAGTACCCAACAAATAATCGAAGCTATTTCATTTATTTTTGAGACAATTAAATTTCAAGAAATTCGAGTATGAGCTCATTTGCGTTAGAAGTGAAGCTCTGTATTCTGGTTTTGGAACGCGTGCAATCTGAGGATGCAGTGTGCATCGTGATTTTTTCGTTCCATAAACGTCTTGAATAAAGTTCCACTTCACAATTAAACATTTCATATTAATCAATCAAATGTCCTAAAAATGTGTACAAAATTTCAAGATGATTGATTGAGTAGCTTACGCGTGAAAGCGTGACAAACAAATGAACTCACATTCCCATTTATAATATTAGTTAGGATTTGATTGCCAGTATTTTCTAAACATAATTTCAGACGATTATGAATTGCTGCAGAAGTAGGTTTCTTGCATTACATCTCATTTCATCGTAACTGGTGTAGGGTATACTGTTTCCTTGAAATATCTCCATGAAAATATCTAATGGTTCCAAGTCCAGAGAACGAGCGTTTCATTTGTATGGTTCATTTGTATTCATAGCTATTTTATGAAGCCGTTCATACTCTAGACGAGTATTGTGAGCCTAAGCTCTCTCCAGCTGAGACCATATACTTCGTCTTTCATTTAATATGGTCATCCCCGATTTCTCAAAAATCCCGAAAATGAACTCTGAGTACATCAAAAACCTACTGGCACTGATACTTTTCTGAAGAAAAATGGTTGTAATTGGCAACACGATTTCAATATGAACAACATTTGTTGCTGTGACGTCACTTCGCACGTTGATGCTCAGTTGTAGTAGCGTTTTCAATAGTCAGCAGAACAAAATCTTGATTCTAAAGAAAGAAAGACGACGAATAGGTATTGTATTGTACCTCAGTGTGATAGCAACAGTCATCGCGAGTCAAATTTATTTATAATAGTTCAACAAGGGAGATACAAAAAGAGAGGTCACAACAAATCCGACATGATATCGCGAATGTTCCGTTTTTCGTTTATACGGAAAATTCGAAAAGACTGTTATATAAAGTGCTCTTCTAGCTCATTCCATTGATACGAATATGGAAGATAATCATTAAGATGCTACAACAATTTAAAATACTGGATTTCAAGATCCTGCGTCTGATTATTCATATGAAAAATCAAAAAAAAAATTAAGTAAAAGGCACCTCCGGTACTGACGATTGTAACCATAATGCGAGATACACAACTAGACCATAGACAAATTTCAAATACGAAATTTCACCATTATATATTCGACGGGTTTTGAGATTTGCGAGTATCGTACTTACATACATACTACATACGCACCTCGATACGCACATGCATACTTACCGACATCAAACCGAAAATAGTCAAAATGGATTCTCATCTAAATCTCGAAATCTCGAAATGTTATTCCTGTTTATTTTACTTTGTACAAGAAAGTAAAAAACTTAATACATAAGTGGTCAAAATGTTGGCTACATTTCAATTTATTGTCAATAATAACTATTTAAGCTCATCACTAACTTTCAGGCTTTGACTATTGAGCTCAATTCTATTCTCATTATTATCAATATAAGAAGTTAAGGACAAAAGTATTACTTTGGTCTTGGCTTCATTCAATTTTAACCTATTTTTGTTCATCCACATACTGACGTTATGATGATTTTCATCTAGATAATCTATCAGAGTATTTCTGTCCTTACCTTCAAAATAGATCAAAGTTTTATTTGCAAAGAGGTGTATTTTACAATGATTTAAAACACAAGGTAAGTCGTTGATGTATATAATGAATAGATGTAGTCTCAATACGCTGCCTTGTGGCACTATTATGTCAGTATTCATTTTATCAGAATAGATATTAATCAATTTGACACATTATGTTCTATTACTTACATACAAAGAAACCATTGTAAAGCTGCTCCTTTATTTCCATACGCATCTCTACAATAGTATTCCTCAATCTAGAGATATCTTCCATTCATTTAACAAGTAATTTAGTACTGTTTCGGAGGAATGATCCTTACGAAAATCTGATTGATGCGGGACAATGATCTTGAGTTTATCTATATCTACTTATGAATAGCTAATTCCAATAATGTTTCCAATGCTGGTAGAATATTTATAGGCCTATATTCTTTCATATTTTTAGTGCCTTTAATTTTCGAATTCGGATTAATCATAGAGTCTTTTGATGCTGCAGGAACAAAACCTTGAACTAATGTTTTGTTGATAAATTCCAATATTGGATAACCAAATACAAAGAAAGTTATCCGTCAAGAATTTCATATGTCACAAATTTTATTCAGAATAATTTATTAACACAGGTTACAGTGCCAATATTCACTTTACACACTTGTATGATCACAGTTACTATTACTGGAATCACTGACCGAATGACTGACTGAATCCATTCCTCTCCTAGCTAACGCTCTTATATATCTAAGCCGATAATGGGTCAACATTCAATTGTATAATAGTTGATGCCTAGCAACCACCGAACATCCAGAAGCCGTAGGCTGTCAATAGGGGGTACCGGAGTTCCTCCACTTTTACCTGTTTTAATCCTCGGCCGTAAGGTAGGAAGGATAATCCCATAGCTGAATTCCTCCACCTTCACTTTTAATCCTAATACCGCTTCTGTTTTGTTTCCTGCCAGTTAAAAAGCTCTCACAACAAAATGTATGGAACTTAATTTGGTTTTCGATCCACAGCAAATAGTAATTGATTTTGAAAGTGCAATTCATGATGCTGTTCGCAAGGTATGACCAAATGTTAAAATCATTAGGCGCAGATTTCATCTAGAGCAAGCTTGGCTCTGGAAAATCAAGTGTATAATTCTTTGGCAGCCAATATTTAAGACAATTTTTGGTATCCAGTTTTTAGTCCAGAGGCGAATTCTTCGTATCGGAAATATTTGGCAATGTACCTTTGAATGATTCCAAATTAATACCATTTTGTGATTATGGGCTGGAAAGTTATATTAGCTCGGTTTCCTCCCGGAATATGGGCCTGTGCTGATGGTTCTATGTAAAGAACAACAAACTCGTATCCAATGTTTTGTAAGCAAAGTACATTGTAAATAAAATATCCCTGTAAAGAATGATAATTGTATGATACGTTATCATTCAGGACCTGAACATACTCTCCAAGTTCCCAGAATTGTTTTAATCCCTGCGGTTATCGGTGGTGGAGCAACTCAGCTATGAGATTATGGCTACCTGAGGTCTGGTGGAGCAACTCCACTATGTCCTGTCAATCATGTCCGACAATTTGAACATCGATTTGGTCAGTGCTAACTAGGTTTACAGTTACAATAAATTATTAAAGGCTGAATAGTGAATTCAAATGATTATTTTTACCATCCAAATTTCGACCAATAGAATTGCACCATTCGACGTCACGTGGTACAACCTACACGGTTTTCAAGTGGAAATTTTTTGAAAATTTTGTCTGTCGGTTATGTATACAAAACAAAGAACATTCAGCCTCGTTGACTCAGCATCTGTCAGACTGACAGACAGATTGAATGTAAAAATGAGCAGATTCGGAGTCGAGTCTCTGGAATCTATTGATGAAAAAGTGAAGGGAAATGTACGTATTAAGGTTGTTAAGAAGAAGAGTGGGGTCAAGCTGTGGTGAGAACCCTGCTTTATGCTAAATACATAGGATAAAACATTCATTGCCAACTTCAAATAAACAAAATACATGATTTTGAATAACTCGGTTCCTTATTCTATACTTTTAAAGAGCTTTCATCAATTAATTTTTTTTTTTTTTCATATTTTAATGAAGCTACAGTACGATATGTATAGTACGCAACGCTGTAGACTTTCGGAAATATTTTTGACATTTGACGTTTAGTAGTGGTACTGCGTTTCATAACCAAACAAACTTATTGATGATAAATCTAGATCAAAAGAATAATATCGATGGAAGAATAAATGGGTTACTCAATCAGTGTACCGTCAAGTCAGGGAAGTGATGAAAAATCTTGTTTATTCTAATCACACACACTCTTCCCATTTCATCTCATGCGGCGACGCTGCCAAGCGTATGATAACTTGCTAAATTTTAGTAGCTCTTGTTCAATTTTTTTGAATAGTAATTCAATTTTCTCTGGAACTATGAACAAGACTTTTTTGAAATTTGGTACACATGTTCATAAGACTTTAGTAGATATTTTGACGAGTTTTTGTGATGTTGTCATTTCAGTTAGTCGAGATAATGACGTATAAATCAATGTGAAACACGTCGCGTGCATCAACACAATGTAATAATATGTCACCGAACAGTAACTTTGACATATTTTATCTCGATAACTAGAAACAAGATTGAATTTAAGTTTTTCCAGAAAATTCTCCACTAAACAAATAATATACTGTGAAAACTTAAATAAATTCTCATATACTTTGATCTCCTTCTCAACTACCTTAATACAATCAAAACGAAAACTTCAGTCTGGAATCAATTTAATCATTTCTGCGATGAGATAAAGTACACATTCACTGCTAACACTACTGAAGAGCAGTTGGCAGCGCAGCTATACTGAAAGATTGGACATACAACATGAAGAATGAAGTAGAACAACGGAGATGATTATAGGGAGGGCGTGGTAAAGGTGATATGGAATCAGACTACCAAATTCAAGAAAAATATTTCAGAGAGTTCAACGGGAGAATCAATCTGTTCGCTGATGCCGTTTTCAAACAAGCTAAAGGAGTTCGTGATGCCAAACGTAATTCTCTCCAGTCAATCCCTGAAAAACGAAAGGCGAGTAAAGTTGCTTTCGGTGAGAAGGACTAGGATGCGATGATCAACATTTGGGATGAGGAAACGCCTGAGGGTTTGTAAAAAAAATTATTCATGATTATATCGGTGGAGTTAGCTTGGAGAGGCGGTGAGGGAAGCATGGCGTTGATACATCACTTCCGGGAGGAAGAGAAAAATGATGAAGAATCGGCGGAGAGGATCCAGTATAATCCGATTTTTAAAAAAACCACGCAACGTGGTAATAAAAAGTGTGCTAATAGCAAATGGTTAGCGAAGAACAGAGAATTTTCTGATAGGTGCCCAGTGAGGCTCTTCAGAAAACTTCAAGAGAAAAGAAACAGAGAAACTCAAACGGACATACTGTTCTTGAAACTAAATCCAAATTGGAAAAATGCTGGGAGCATCGGCTAGTACAAAAATGTTCCAGTAGGCCAGAACATGGTGGCAAAATGAGTGAAGAAGTCGGCGGCGAAGGCTGGGCTTGATGTAGACAATCAGAAAATTACCAATCATTCCAGTCGTGCAACAACGATCTTCAACTTTCCGAAATCAGGAATTGGAGAACAACAAATAACTCAAATCACTGGACATGCTAACAGGAATTCTATCAAACCGTATCTCCAACTGGATCAAGAGTACCACGAATCAATTATGAAGAAAATGCATACAAATGAGTCTACAGGAGTGAATACCATGCCCTCTACTTCATCTACATCCATCACTAACAATTCTCATTCTATGGAAAAATTCACCAATGTGTATAACAGTTATGTATTTAACTGTACTACTCTCAATATTAACTAGAGGATTTTTGTTTTGATTATGAAATATTCTTGTCTGAATGGTAATTCTCGTCTCATGGTTCAATTCCATTGGTCGTAATTTGGATGGGAAAATAATCCCCCCAATACCACTCGAGCTTCAATATTAATCTGATATTTCTCTCAAGGTTCCCTGCAAACCAATGAACTTTTCAAGTTTTCCAGAAAAATCATCTGAAAAACTTGACACGTTTATTTGTTTGCGCCTAACCTATCGGGAAACATCCGATAATTTCGTATTATATATGAATAATTATGTGAGCTGATTGAAATATTCCATATTTGTGACACTGCTCCCCTCTCATGGTTCGTCGTCCTCGGCGAACTCAGAATCTTGTCTTTGGTATGGCCACAAACTGTTTCCATGGACGACTTTTGATTTTCCGTTTCTGCCCCTCCGTATCCGGAATACAACGTCATTTAGGCATTTCATGACCTCATATGGTCCCTCCCAGTCTCTTTGCAATTTGGGACACTTTCCTCTTTCCCTGGGGTTATAAAACCACACCCTATCGCCTCTCTGGAACTTGGGGCCGTTTGCTCGCAGGTCATACCGAGCCTTCATTCTGTTGCTGGTAGCTTGTATGTTCTTTCGTGCAAACTCATGGACGCTCCACAAGTTGTCCTGGAGATGGCTGACCCATTCCGGCAACTGTTGCTCGTTTTTTTCAGGTGGATGTCCAATAACCATATCAACCGGTAACCGCAGCTCTCGACCCATCATCAACTTGGCTGGAGTGTACTGGGTGGATTCATTGACCGCCAACCTGTACGCTAGTAAGCACAGGTGAATCTTCTTATCCCAATCATCTTTATGCTCGTTGACAAATTTTGACAGATATTCCAGAATTGTATTGTTGAAACGTTCTACCATACCATCAGACTGCGGATGTATCGCTGTAGTTCTTGTCTTGGTGATACCCAAAATCTCCATTACACATTTCAAAAGTTCAGACTCAAAATTTCTGCCTTGATCTGAATGTAACTCCAACAGCACCTCAAATCTTGAGATCACGTTCTCGATAAGGGCTTCCGTGAGTATTTCAGCTTCTGGATTTCATGCTGGTATTACTTCCGGCCACTTGGTGAAATAATCCATGACAACAACCAAGTACTTGATTCCCTGCTCGGTTATAGGCAAAGGTCCAAGTAGTCCACGGCAATTCTCTCAAATGGAGAGTCTACGTTGTACTGCTGCATCTTAGCACGCTGCCAAGTGACGGGCCCCTTCCTTAAGTTACAGCGTTCACAAGTCTTACAGTATTGCTCTACGCCTTCTTCACAGACAACCTAGTAGAAACGTTCGCGGACTTTATCGAGTGTTTTCTTGATGCCAAAATGTCCACTGCTGTTACCGTTATGCAATTGTTCCAAAATTCACTCTTTCAAATTTTTTGGTACCATCAGTTTCTCTTTCGTTATCTTTCCATCAGAGCTCTCCCATAGTCGATATAGTAAGTCATTTCTGACTATCAGGGAATTTCTTTGTGTCAAATAGGCCTTGATGATCGGATCCATAGCTGACGTTCCCTGGGAATCAGGCTTCTGACCGGTCTTTACCCACGCAATGATCGGCTTCAGTACAGAATCATTCAGTTGAGCCCGTTGCACTTCGAGCATCAATAATACGGATCCATCACTGGACAACACATGTCCTAAATATTTAACTGTCTTCTGGAACAAGTAAAATTTCCGGGCTCAATTTCAAGTTGTCTTTTTTCAACCAGTGGAACACTTGTCTCAGTCAAGTCATTTCTTCTTCAAAATCTCTCCCATGAACTATCACATCATCCAAGTAGACAAGTGCAGTTTTCCATGATAATCCCTGTAGCACCCTCTCCATCAATCGCTCAAACGTACTTGGGGCATTGCAGAGTCCAAAAGGCATGACTGTAAATTGCCACAGACCTGCACAAGACGTGAATGCTGTCTTCTCATTATCTTTTTTGTTCATTCCAACTTGCCAGTATCCACTCTGCAAGTCTAGGGTAGAAAACCATTTTGAATCTCCAACAGCATCGAGGGTGTCATCGATCCTTGGCAGGGGGTATGAGTCTTTCTTTGTTACCTCATTCAATTTTTGGTAATCTACACAAAACCAAGTAGAACCATCTTTCTTCTTTACCAAAACAATTGGAGAGGCCCACGGACTTGTCGATGGTTCAATGACTCCTCTTTTCTGCATGTCGGTTACCAGTTCTTGAACTCCGTCAATCCGGGATATATGTATTCGCCTTGGGGGCTGTTTTATCGGCTGTGCATCTCCAACATCGATTTTATGCTGAACCAGATGTGTGCGCCCAAAATCACTTGAATTCTTGGCGAAGATTTTCTGATATTCCAGTAGCAAATCGCGTAACTTTTTCTTCTGTTCTTCTGTCAAATGAGTGCTGCTCCTGTTGAATAAATCTTGAATTGTGTGAGACAGTTCTCTTGAAAATGAGGCTTTCTTGGTAACTTTTCTTACAATCTCACGGCCTCTAATCTACATAACGGTGCTCTTTTTTCAATTCGAACTGTACAATCCAAAACGATCAGAATCCTAACCACCAGTCGTGAAGAGTTTACAAGAATTCTGGCTAGTAAAACGGATTTATTCCAGCTCAATGTCCTGTCTGGTTCAAAGACGTACGTTGCACCTTTTGAAATGTTGTCTAGCTTAAGTGGAACCACCTTTTCCGATCGAGAAGGTACCAGAAAATTCTTTGGAGCAGCAAAATCTATCACTTCCATCTTTATTTGTCGATAATGGAAAGGTACTTCTTCTTCATTACCAATTCGTAGGACATCGCCGATCAAATCCAAAACACAACCAAGATCTTGCAAAAACTCGACGCCCAGAATGCAATCATCCACGATTGCGGCAATGAGAGCTTGATGCTTCTTCCTTAAGCTGCCAATTGTGAATTCAAGCTCCTTCACATTGATCACTGGTATTCTTTCCCCATTTGCTGCTTTGAGTAAAATCCGCTGGTTCTGGCCACGATTGGGCTGGATCGAATTCTCCGTGCTTGGAGATCAATAAGCTTGGAACTCTTGATGGGGGATCCCGTCAGCTTCTGTTTTTCTGGTCTGGTAAGCTTGGATTTTTCTCACGATGTATTCGTACCATAATCAACGGTGTGCCTCGTACGACAATCTGCTCGAAGATGTTCTTCCTGACCACACTGCCAGCATCTCATTTTCCAAAATCTGAGTAATCCCTGTCGCCCAGGCGACGTATTCGCTGCCAAGATCAACTGTACGCTTAATACAGCAATCTTTCTGGATATGACCCTCCTTGCCGCATGGCCAACATCTTATTCTTCTTCTCGGTCCAGGTGAGGTCGGTACAAATCGAGGAGAAGATCGCCCTCGTTCCCGACTCTCTGTATAAGTCGTGGTCCTTCTCACCTAAGGCTCTTCCCCATTGTGCTCAAGCCACCACATTCTCTTCGTCAGTCTTGACTCCTTTGTGGCCGCTTCAATTTCCAGAGTCTTTGTTAGCGCTGCTCTCACTGTCTTTGGATTCGCTAACCGCACGACTCGTCCAATCTCATCGTCGCAGATATCATCCATGAATTGTCTGACTGCTACATATTCCTGTGTTGAGCCAGGACAATTTACAAAAGCTTTCCTGACCAGACTCTGCAAAGCATATGTGAATGTAGTCAAATCCTCCTTATGCAGTTGTGTGCGGTTGCGTAGCTGTCCATGTAGTAGCTCCTTCATGTGTTCCTTCCCAAAGCGTAGCTCTAATTCAGACGTCAGCTTCTCATAATCGAGGCATTCTTGTTCATTTAGACCTGAGAGAACTGTCAGAGCTGTCTCACGAAGCATGTCAGCAAGTACAATTGCTCTTTGTTCTTTGCTCCAGCCATTGTTCTTTGAAATTAGCTCAAATTGAACAAAATATTCATCCCAAGAAGTCGTGCTATCATACTGCGTTGGTTCCAAAGTGAAATTAGCTGAAACTTTCCTTGGAGTAGATGCTGGAGCACTTTCTATTCGTAGGGCTACGCCATCACTATTGAGACTGAGGCTCTGTAGTTTCGCGGTGACAATCGAGTCTTGTTTTGCTTCTAAATCGTGTTCAACTTGCTCAACTCGACGATTTACTTCAGTAAGTTTCTCATCAAATTTCTCTTCAACCTCTTGGATTTTTCCTGTTACCATTTCATTCTGCTCCAAAATCTTTCTCATCTCTGTAGCCATTTCTTCTTTCACTGCCTTTATCTCCTCTGTCACGGTCTCTTTCACTGACTCAGCTACTGTCTCTCTAACTGTTTGCATCTCTTGAGCTGCCGCCATCTTCATACTTTCTGCAGACTCGGCCATCTTCTTTTTCATTGCCTTTATACCTTCGGCAGATTCGACCATCTTCTTCTCCATGGTCTTCAAACCTTCCGTAGACTCAGACATCTTCTTCTCCATGACCTTCATATTTTCCGTAGATCTAGCCATCTTCTCTACCATGGACTGCATCTGCTCCGCTATGACCGCTTCCATACCTTCCGTAGAGTCAGACATTTTCTTCTCCATGGATGCCGCCGACACCTTCATGAATTCCAACATCACCTTCAGCTGATCCCGCATCTCGCTGGTGGCCATGCTTTTTGTCTTGGGCATTTACAACAGTCCCAACACAAATATAAATACTTCACCAAACTGCAACCCAATTCACTCGTCGTCGTCCGGGCCAAAATTGTTTTTACACAATTCCTCAGGATCCCACTTCTGACTCCAATTTGTCACAGATTTTATTTAGAATAATTTATTAACACAAGTTACAGTGCCAATATTCACTTTACACACTTGTATAATCACAGTTAATATTACTGGAATCACTGACCGAATGACTGACTGAATCCATTCCTCTCCTAGCTAACGCTCTTATATACCTAATCCGACAATGGGCCAACATTCAATTGTATAACAGTTGATGCTTAGCAACCACCGAACATCTAGTAGCCGTAGGCTGTCAATCATGTCCGATAATTGAACATCGATTTGGTCAGTGCTGACTAGGTTTACAGTCACAATAAACTATGATTGGCTATATAGTGGATTGAAATGTATAATTATGTGAGCTAATTATTCAATATATTCCATATTTGTAGCAATATTAATGCCGTCAGTGTAATTTTTATTTTTTTTGTGAGAAAAGTTCAAGTTTCCAGATAATTTGGGGTAATTTCACAGAAATAATCAAAGCCTGCGTCACACGGCACTTTTCTCGCTGTTGGATTGCGTGGTTGTTTACGCTGATAAGTTCCTAGCACTGATCTCTAATATAACACTGGATTGGATTCAGGCCGCTGGAATGCGACCCCAACTGAGCGTTGCCATCTTGGCAAAAACTGAGGTTTTGTGCCAGATCAACACCGCGTTGTGCTGCGATATTTAAAATTTAGCTGTTTGGTTTGCCGGTATTTTATTTATCAAACATGATGATCGAGTGCATGTTTTGCGGAAAGAAACCCGATTCACCGAGAAATTTGACACTGCACAAGTAAATACAACGAAATAACCTGAAGTAACTGTCGTTTTGACTGAAATAAGTAAACATTACTTATTTTTATTGCTATGCTATAGTTTGAATATTTTCAAGACTTCCATCCGATGAACAATCGTTCTAAAAATGGCTCGAACAAATGGGTTTGCCAAACTTAGAAATAGCCAAAAATATGCGATTATGTTCTCCAAATTTTGTTGCGTCCGCGCTAAAACAAAGGAAAAGATAAGATACACGACTCTGGAAAATGATGTTGATCCGACAATTTTCAACGAACTATACAAAAACTATAGCGTTAACTGCAAACCCAAAAAAAAATGTTCAAATAGTCACACAATTCTCAATACGATTTATTTATAACAAAAATCGTGAAACTATTCAATAAATTTGATAATTCAGAGCTAAAATGTTCAAAAAATAGTTAAAATACTGATACTAAAAAGTTAACAGATATTTTGAGCTATTAATGAATATTTTTAAATATTTTAACCATTATAACAATTTTTAAATACTTTTAACTATTATTGATTATTAATGTGTGCATATTGACGTATATTGAGAATAATTTCATCATCTAACTTGCATTATACTTTGAATTTCATCGAGTGTCTTCCATAAGTGTTTTGAATTTGCCGCCGAATAGTGACACAAAACCTCAGTTTTACTGTCAAGGCCGCCGTTCAACCGGGGCCGCTTTCAGATGCCAGAATACGGTCTAAACCCAATCCAGTATTACATTAGAGATCAGTGGTTCCTAGCTATCTGTGCAGTTGGACGTTGTGATTTACACGATGCTAGGTTGGATTAGCAGATGTTTTTGATACGCGTACAAAGCCAGAAACTATCGTTCAAACACCAAAAAAAAAATGGCGACGATTCAGCACAAAATTTTCGTCAGCGACGAATAATCATTACTTCTTCAATTGAAAGATTTTTTAACAAAACGAACGTTGATAATTGGAACGTTCATGAAGTTTGTTGTGGTTTTTGTACAGAAATAAAGAGCATTTAGAAACAAGAAACACAAACGGAGAAAGTTGCCGTATTTTTTGATATCTACATTTTCTGATTATAATATTCATATCATAACTTTGAAATTCACTGTTCAGAGTCCAAAGACCTTCAATTGCTCTTCTAGTAGACTCAACCCGTATATTTCCATTGTTCAAATCATTAAAGCTCACAAAATATGGTGAAACTATTCAGAATGAAAATAAGCAAAGTATGGAATTTTAAGGGTTTCAAAATTCACGCACTCCTTCAATCGTCTTAGTAAGTAAATTATTCTTGCTAGCTTAGTCAATAAATTGTCAACATGTGCAAACCACGTTAAACCTTCATCCATATAAAAGCCCAAAATACTAACAAAAGCGACTTTGATCATATTGGAATTAGATGATATAATCAGACTCCTGAATTTTTTCATAATTTAATTTTAGTTTATTAGCTAAGAACCAAGCCTCTGCACGTTTAATATTTTGCTCTGATAATTTAGTCAAAGTGTTTATGTTTCGATGAGACGTCATGAGAGTCGTATCGTCTGCAAACAAATCACTTTCAACTTGATTCATGAATTCGGGGAAATCATTAATATAAATAAAAAATAACAGCGGTCCTAGAATCGTACCCTGATATATTTCGTGTTCAATTAATTTAGAATCTTAAACACTATTACCAAAAAATACTCTTTGCATTCGATTTTGAAAATAGGAATCAAAAATTAACAGAGGAATACCAACTATATCATAATGTTGGAATTTTGTAAGAAGAATGAGGAATACAGGCGAAAGCCTTAGAGAGATCACACAAAACTATGGATGTGTGGCAAACATGCTATGTTACTCACTATTTTCAACGCAGCACGTACAGTTGAACAGTTTTCCCGGAAGCCATATTGTCTATCGTTGAATAATGTATTAGATTCAAAATAATATAGCAATCTGTTTTTGAGAAGTCTTTCAAATAATTTAGAGAATAAAGATATAATTGATATGGGTCTATAATATCTACGTGACTTGGATCACCTTTCTTGTATAATGGGATTACTTTGGCCTGCTTGAATACATCAGGGAAGCTTCCTTCTCTAATGCATTTATTAAAAATCTGCGTCAAATAGAGTGAAATTGATTCGATACTCTCTCTCTCTCAGAGTTATAATAATTATGTCAAAAACATCCGGACATGATGAATTGTTCAGAGATAAATACGCATCCAAGACTTCTTCATCCGATATAGGACTTGGAGAAAATTCTTGAGTTAGAAATGGTGTATTATAATTGAGATAATGATTTGTGTTTCCGGCAGGTAAACTAGAGACAATATTGGCTGGAATTTATCACAAGATATATTTGCAGATTCTAATTTCGGTTTTGGAACATTTCTTTCGTGATTTATTACACGCCAACAATCTTTACTCTTATTTGTTGAGCGTTTAAGATAATTTTTATTTTCCCGTTTCTTCACTAAATTTATTTCTCCCCTATACAAATTAATTTTAACGGAGAATTGCTGCTATTACTCGTACATTTTTTGATTGGTGAATGTATTTGAATTAACGAGCTGAATTTACTAACAAAAGCATGCGCCGTCTTTGAGGCATTGAAAGAAGGTTTGAAAATATCATTCCAGTCTGTGTGCGAAATAATATTTCTGAAATTTGACAGATTACTGTTGGAATATATCCTTCTACTTGCCGTGCATAGTACAGGGGATGTTTTTTCCAGATTAATAATTGCAGTAGGTGATCCGACAGACAGGGATCTTTAACGCCGACCTTATACAAATTATCATCAAAATTTATCAAAACATTGTCTATACACGTCGAGGAACTTGATGTGATCCTAGTGGGCTCCAATATAGTAGTAGAAATATTGAATGTGGAGATAAGATTATTCAATTGCAGAACGTTTGCATGTGTTGACAAAAAATTGACATTGAAGTCGCCTAAAATTATCGAATTCTTATCACAGGTTTATATACTGGACAATGGAGCTTCAAATTTGTCCAGAAAAACTTCAAAATTATCGTTGCATGAGCAATAAACTAGCGAGACTAATTCAATGACACAGAGTTCAACATCAACTATTGATGTAGAAGCTTCAAATTTAAATTTTTTATAGTCTGAGATATCAGTTTTGAAAATATTGCATCACCACCATGCTTGTTTCTGGATCTTCAAAAATAAGAGATTAATTCAAATCGGTCAATATTTACCATGTTCAGTTGAGAATTATCCAGCCATTGTTCTGATAAACATAATACACTGTAATTACTTTGCATTAGAAACATAAGACACCTTGAAGCTTGAAATAGTGAAAATCATATTGAGTTAATATTATTTCATTGATAATATAGAGATAAAATCTGAGTCTTCCCATTTTCAATTCCTCCTTATGCTTTTACAGCCTTCTTATTTCCATTCAAGGTTCCCAAATACACTCGAGGCAACTATAGCCTCTCTCGATCGTTCCAGCTTCCTCTAAAGAGAAAATCGCGTTGAAGCAATATAAATCCTGTAAGAAGTGTTTGTGACAAAAATGTCGAAGAGAACGAAAATTTTCTAGCAGCCAAATATGTTGAAGCTGCAAACCAAATTCTTTCACTTATAATAGTGATTAAAAAAAAACGCATCTTTTAAAAGCTAACGGCGTTAAGAGTGGGACTTTTCATAGACTGCAAAAACTATCAAAAGAAATCAAGAAAAAGATACATTGAAGTAAAGAAAAATGTACTCAAAACTATAACAGAAATGATTTATAGAATATATCAGTTACAATGTGCAGATGCAGATGCACTTCATGAAAAGTTTTACTTCTAACGCCGGTACTTTTTGATTAATGCAGTTTTTTTTCTGGAGACTAAGAAATATTCAGTTTGTGACAGTCTTATACTACAGTAGTAGACAAATCTCATTATTTCCGAGCTTGCTGGAACTTGGTGAATAGATTTGTGTCAACATTACAAATATGGAAATAATAATAGGAAGTTTTTGCAAGCCTCCGCTATTGATACGATAGCGCTAACGTAAAAAACTATTTCTTTGAGAAATGCTTGCTCAATAATGCTAGCTTAAATTACCTACAGTGTACTCACAAGAAGCTTCAACGATTAGCAAATATCAATAAGGTTACAATGAACAAATTTGTTAATTCCAGTACGGATGCACAAAGGAAATAGTTTTTAACATTAGCGTTGACGTTTCATTAGAGGTAGCTTGCAAAAACTCTCTAATAACTATTTCCACTAATATTTTTCGAAATTATTTCTTGCTTTCTGTCTTTTTTCAGTATCAAATTTTATGTATGACGCTATGAAGTTCGATTGCGTAAATCTCAAACCTCTATGAATTTTATCAATTTTCATTCCTAAACTTATGTAAAGCTGTAATATTTTATAATGCACTATGTAGTTTTTTTTTTTAGAAATGACAAAGTAGTTTTGATACTTTTCCACCAGGAGATGTTCTATTCTCTTGAGCTAAAGGAATATCGTTAAATTTATCATGGAGATCTCTTGGAAATGATAAGTCAACTTCTAAAAAAAAAACCTTTATAATCATCTGTTATTTTTGGTGATCAGACTTGGTTATCTTGAACCAAAGCACGCTCGATAGTTGTGCACAAAGCACCGTCGCGCCAGTTGAAAACAAAAAACCATTATTCTAGTACCTTTGACAAAATTTCATTTTACTAGGGAGTCTCTATGAGATAAGAATTATATATTTTTTTTCCAGTTTTTTTTTTTTGAGGCCGTACTTAGCAGGGTAGTATTTGATAATATACTATACTATATATTTATACAATAATATCTAATATATACTATGTATAATATTCAATCAACAACAATATCATCGTCACTGTTTATACCAGAATCATTGCTTGACTTTGCAATATCTAAAATATAATTATCCACCGAATTGCTGAATCTCAAATAATTATTTCCCGTCACGTGCCAAACACTACTAGTCTAGTTTGTGTCAATAATATTGTCTGTTACACGTTTAATAAATTCCACAATATTATCACTCATGGACAATGTAGAATTGTCTTTTCTAACACTCCCTTTTAATTGTCTCCTAATTAATTCAATTGGATTAAATACACAGTAATACGGTGGCATCTAACCTTGATTTTTCAGCCATAGCATCGCATATGTATGCTTATTGATAATTTTTGTTTGCGCTACTCCCAATAATTCACTTTTAATGAAGGTTTCTTCGAAAAATATATCATGATGGTATGAATGTTCTTGAGTCTCTGCTTTACTACTAGGTTTAGTTCATATTTTTACTATGATAGCTGGTTTCATCCATAATATCACACTGTTATATAAAATATTTGAAAGCAATTTATCACTAAACCACATTTAAAAAAATTCAGACAAGATATTATCGATGGTAATACCACAAGTACTTGAAAATTACCGATAATAATTGTTAATTTTAACTATTTAACAATTCAAAATGAAATAAAAGTTTCTGGTTATCACTAACAACACTATATTATTTATTTATCACCTAATACTAACTCAAACAAAGTCGTAGATATTTCTATTTAACAATTCATATCCACTGATCACTTCACTTTTTGATATTCACTGCTCTAGCGTCACCATTACACTACACTACACTACTCTCACATCATTTGCTTCCGTTTATATACAGAAGTATCACATTTCTGGAATATTGCTAGAGGCTTCCATCGGGGAGGATGATGTGATGCGGCGCGGCACGACGCAACGAAGACGAAAGGCTCCGTCCATGTAAGGTCACCTTTACGAGCCTCTACGCTCTCGCACGTTACACTGCCCCCTTCTTAAGAGTGTTCCGTCCCAAAACACACTTTCATGTCTATGCCGGAATCGACACTCGCCGCCCTAGGTGCAACCAGTAGTTTAGTAGAAGTAGCAGTCAACAGTTTTTGGTCCGATTGGGCCTGTTGGGTAGAAATAGCAGACCAATATTTGAATTCCGCTGTTCTGGAATATAATTTCAATCATATTTCGAACGATCTTCCAATCTAATCCATCCAGACCGCAGCCTAACTTTGGTATTGCCAGTTTCAGGTTGTCATTCTGCATTGGATGGCCTCGCATGTCTTGCAGCGTTTCCCACATGGAACGGTAGGTTGGTTTGTGATGAAATTTGTCTTTCGTTACCAGGTGGTAAACATAGCGCTCTTTTGATGTCGTATTGTCCCTCAGGCAGATGGCCTTCCTCACTGTAGGCTTCTGGTGTTCTGGCCTGCCAAACTTCCTCTTGAAAACTGCTGCTATCCCTCGGGACATCTTCAAACCTTCTGACACGCAATGGGCCAAGGAGTGGTCGATCGGGACTCTAAATAGTTCCTGCTACACTTCGGTAGTTATTCCAAATCGAGCCTGACATTCACTTGAAAAAGTCTTCATAAACTCCTCGAACGAATCTTCCTGCGCATAGATCCTGCGAGCACGTGCGTCATTTTATTGTTGTCTCCTGCAAATGATGCTAGCTGATTGAAGTGCACCACTCTTGATATGCTCTTGAGGCTGCGTCTGATTTCATAGATTATGTCATTTATCCTCATTATGACTTCGTAAGGTCCCTCCCAAGAGGTCTGTAATTTTAAAGACAAGCCACACTGAGTCTCCTGATTGAAGAGCCCCGTCTTGTGCCTTGACGTCATAGATCTCTTTCATCCGGTCGCTGCTATTCTGGACTCGAGAGTGGATATCGTACATCTGACGCATTAAATCAATGACATAATCTTCGCCAGCCAGATCTTCTCCAGGTTTGCAGCCAAACTTTAGGTCGCATGGTAGCCAAAATTCCCGGCCAGAGATAATTCTTGCTGGAGTCTGTCCGGTCGTTTCGTGTACGAATGCGCGGTAGGCCAAAAGGAACAGATGAAGATATTTGTCCCAATCTCTCTGATGACTGGAGACAACTTTGGCCAGATGTCTCTTCATGGTCTTATTCATCTGCTCCACCATTCCATCAGATTGCGGGTGTAATGCATTAGTTCTGGTTTTACGAATATTCAATACTTCGCATATCCCCTGGAAAAGTGTGGATTCAAAGTTTCATCCTTGGTCAGAATGGAGTTCCAACGGTAGTAGGGATGTAACACCGATTCTGGACCAGATAACGATCTAAGATTTCAAAGATAACGCGAGCAGTGACGTTATCTAAACAGCGGTGACGTTATCAGAACATTTACGAGTGGCGCCATCTCTTGAGCAGTCGTGAGTGGCGCCACCTATCATTCAACAGACTAACTAGCGTTTAATGGAGAAGATTTCTATTTTTCTCTTTTTTGCGTGTGGCGCCATCTATTATCCACTAGATGAACTACTAATTGATGTGATAGATCTCTGTACCATGAATGACAATAATAACGTTAACTAACGTTAAATGCAGGGATTTCTTTTCTGTGTGTGGCGCTATCTTTTTTCCAGTAAATGAACTACTAATTGACGTGGATAAAAAGGTCTCTGTGACGTTATTTATACATTTACCAGTAACGCCATCTTTTTGAGTTGCGTGACGAATGGTGTCACCTATCATCCAACAGACTAACTAGCGTTGAATGGAGAAGATTTCTATTTTTCTCTTTCTGCGTGTGGCGCCATCTATTATTCACTAGATGAACTACTAATTGATGTGATAGATCTCTGTACCATGAATGACAATAATAACGTCAACTAACGTTAAATGCAGAGATTTTCTTTTCTGTGTGTGGCGCTATCTTTTTTCTAGTGAATGAACTACTAATTGACGTGGATAAAAAAGTCTCTGTGACGTTATTTATACATTCACCAGTAACGCCATCTTTTTGAGTTGTGTGACGAATGGTGTCACCTATTATTCAACAGACTAACTAGCGTTTAATAAAAAAGATTTCTATTCTTATGTGTAACGCTATCTATTATTCACTAGACGAACTACTTATTAAAGTAAATATTAAGATGGAGC
Source organism: Dromius quadrimaculatus (assembly GCA_963989225.1). Lineage (NCBI taxonomy): Eukaryota > Metazoa > Arthropoda > Insecta > Coleoptera > Carabidae > Dromius > Dromius quadrimaculatus. The sequence continues at coordinate 36,868,323 of OZ022325.1, read as the reverse complement.
TTTATATTATGAGTAGCGCAATTTATCATTCAATAAATTAGCTAGTAGGGGAAAAAAATTCAGAATATTCTATTAACCAATTTTTGCAATTGATTCACAATAATTGAGGGATGCAATGTTTTATCCGCATAAATATTCCACTCGTCAAATCATAAATTTTAGACTTTGGATTGATTATTTTTGTTTCACAATAATTAACGGATGCAATGTTTTATCTGCATAAATATTCCACTTCTTTGATAATAAATTTGGGACTTTGGATCAATTATTTTCGATAAGTAAATTTGTATCACGTTTTTTCCATTTTTCATGGGGTTATCAACGATTTATTTTTATATTATATGAAGAAATTTGTACAAATTAGTATTCACAAGTGGACCATGAAGATTTTTGATTAGTGGTGGTGGGGTATATACTTTAAAAAGCTCAATTGAACGAAAAGTCATTTTATTATATCAGTTTAAATCGAAAAATTTTTTGAAGCAGAGCAGAAAAATGGACCGTAAGTATTTAATGTTTTATTTGATTGTAATATTTATATAAATGTGTTTTTATTACATTTTTTTAGAAATTCAAGAAAGAATGAATAGGGCTATGAAGACCCAAGCCTTCATAGTGACTCATCTTAGAGTAAGTCAATGAAATTTTAATGATTTTCTTTTTCATCAAAAAAATTTAAAATTGTGTTTTTTCAGGATAGGAACTTTGATGAGATTTACCTTGAGGTTGCGCCCCCTCAAGCTGTTAGAGTATATAGGGGGCCAATCGAAGGGTTGAGCGGGGTCTTTGAGCTGGCGAAGCTCAATAGGAGATATTATTGTTCGCCAGTGTAAAAGGTATATTTTTTAATTCTTTTTTGAGAGTTTTTTGATTGAATGTTTTATTTTTTTTTATTTATAGACCTCATTTCATCTAGAGCTCCTATCTCTAGTTGAGGGGAGCATTAGTATAAGTAATTAGCATTAGTTTTTTTATATTCTAGATATATTTTTATTAAGTTTTGTATTCCTAGATTTTTTCCTTTTTTGTAGATAATAAATTATATATTAATCATTTATTGAATTTTTTACTATACATTGGTGAATAATATAAACAAGAGACTGATGAAACACCTCAAAAACAATTGAAAAACACATCAAATGTTTTCAAATGTTTTATTCATTCATACATACGTATTCTTTAATTTTAAACACTCTGTATTCTTTTATTTCAAATACTCTGTATAATTCTAAATCTCAGATGATAACCTTTGACATTGATATCAATAAACTAGATTGAACAAGTAAAATGTACTACGTGCTTTCCTTGGGAATGAGATAGTTGGCATCATTCACTTGTCTTGTGAGTCTTAAAATAAATTATTTCCTGAAGAAGTCAATTGTCGCATATGATTCATTATTTTAGTTTTTTTGGTTGAATAAAAAATGAAATTTGCATGTCACAATAGCTAAGACATATTTTTCAACTTTTTTTGAGAAGTTTTTTACTATCAGTCTGTGATATGAGTGGATTGAGTTGAATCAATTTTTTTGGGAACTATTGCAATATAGGTATGTATTAACTTTTTAATATTTTAACTGAATTTACTTCTTTATGCATTAGTCCTAAATATCATAGTATTTATCAATAAGAATTAGAATATGTTTTGCATAATATTTAATATTACACTAATCAGAAAATGACGAGTTTTTAAGTCGATCGAATTGACTGGAAAAATTTGAGAGCCACTGGAATATTGCTTTTTGTAGTTTGGCGGATGTATCCTCACCCCTAGCAGGTAGCTAGAGGCAACATTCTTGAGTGTGGATTCTTTGAATGGGGGTGAAAAACCCAAGAGAAGTGTTAGTGCCCCGCTTTGTAATTTAAAGTTAGTTGTGTTCGAGATTGTGAAATGTGAAATGTGCTTGTTCATAGTTCCCCGCCAAGATTTTTTCTTGAGAAGTCGTGTAAATTTACTTCAACGTTATAGTATGTATTAGAGCATAATTATTTCTTTTTAGAGGTTTTTCAACTGGATATTGGTATTCAACTAAAATAAGTTCTTTGTCCTGGATTTTGATGCTTCAAAAAAACCAAGAGAAAATTGTTTTGGATGAGCTTGACAAGAAGAAAAGAGAATAATTAGGTGAGTACAATTTTATTTTTTTTGGGGAATTTACAATTTATTTATACATTTCAATGAATTTATTTAAAAACTACTCTATACAATAACTACAAGCTATACTTGAATTCCATATAAATAATTGATCTAAACATAGATAACAGTAATAGTTATCAGTATCGCAGAGTAACGAATATATTTCACTGTCTAATTTGATGCTATGTTCTTGTTTTATATTCGAACAGTAGTACATTCCTGATATGATATTTTCAATATTTGTAAACGTAGAAAAAGTAAATACTGGAAAATCGGGGTCATCTAGTAATATATGAGTACAATTTTCACAAAGACGTCTCATATACCAATAGTGAGGTTGTATTTCTGGTAATAACCATAATCTGTATTTCAAATTGATATGATTTTCATTATTAAAACAAAATTGTAGAACATTTTCCATATTTAAATTTTCAATTTGTGTAGGATTAATTGCATAATAATCCCAAGCAGTTGACACTTCATTATACTCGTCATCTGACGATGATGAAGATGTACTCTCCCAACCTAATGCTATCTCATTCGCCATATTAGCTGTAAGATCAGTATTTATTAGGGAAGGTATTGATTCACAAATTTCATCAAATTGTCTGAAAATATATGATACATTAGGTGACATTTCCAACAAAATATTTGGCTTTTAATATGATGAATGAAAAAAATAATTTATTAATGATTATTATTTTTTTGCTAACAAATGGAAATAAGAATAAGAAATTGAATCTACGTTATTAACTTTCTGTAAAACGAATATTCACAACAATGTCATTCACTTTTTCAATGTGAAAATAAACATTAATTAATTCACTTCTTTGAACATCACTCAAAGTTGCAAAATTGTTTGGGAAAAAAACTTTGAATTCCCTCGTTGTTACGATTAGTTTTGGTCCATATCTGGTATTGATTATATCAGCTTTTTTTATTTGATATTTTTTATTTTCATCCAGTTTACCGATGTTTATAGTTGGCACTTGAGCATCTGAAGATCCCAGTGCATTAAAAAAGTCTAGTTTACTCATTTTTTTGTTTTTTTTCTATTTTTTGTTCTTGTTTTTGCTTTCTTACTGAGAACAAAAATATATCTTAATATTAATATAAGAAATTATAAAAGAGAAACAAACTTACGTATTTTGGGTTGACTTGAGAGTCTATTATGATGGACTGATATGTATTAATTGTGTATTCCCATATTTATAGTAAGAAGAATGTTTTTTTTTCTATAAAAAATATATCAAAATTTGAAGAAATGCAATGAAACCATATGCAAATAAAAAATTATGCAACACATGAAATATTCTTATCAGAAATATATCATTGATTGACATTGGAAAAAAATTTCTATAAAAAATATATCAAAATTAAAAAAATGCAATGAAACCATATGCAAATAAAAAATTATGCAACACATGAAATATTCTTATCAGAAATATATCATTGATTGACATTGGAGAAAAAATAGAATGCACATTCATATAAATAATATTTAACACACAATTATCTTCTTATTAAAAAACTTGTGAAACGAACTTTTATTATTCGTGAATTGCATAGAGTAACTTGAAGGTAATAACATTGCTCATTGACTTACCAAAAATCAAAAAACACATATTCAATAAGAATATATATATAGTAATAGGTGTTATAGTAACTATAGTTTCAGAAATGGCTGTTTGGGAAGTTCTAACCTCATCATTCAAAAATCGTATTCATTGTGGGAAAATCACGAATACAGATGATATTATCGACCCTGGGGCATTTTTGGATCAATGCTTATTCATATTGCTGGAGAAAGTGGGACAATTCATTTATGAATACCGATCCCCAGTGAAGATAAACTGTGAGCTGTGTTGTGAATATGTACTTGAAAAACAAGGTATTTTAAAAAAAATCTTAATTTATCATAACTCAAGAATGATGCCCATAACATTGTCTGACGACTTTACTATTTGGTTTGATCAGAATGTAAGAAGTGTCATATTGACTCATATGTCAGAGTTTCAAGAGCGGGATAGTGGAAAAGCCCTAAGTAGAATATTAAACTTAAGAGTAAGTTTCAAAAAAATTCTTACAATTTTTTTTTCTTAAAAAAAAACAAAATTCTCTAGGTCAATATTAGCAAGTATGATGCAACAAATTCTGAAGGATCAACATATATCGATCTTCCCGAATCTATCAAAAACCAGAAAGCTGTGATAAATGTAAAAAATAGTGATAATAAGTGTTTTATTTGGGCACTTTTATCGGCTATGTTCCCCGCTGATAGTCATTCAGATCGTGTTAGTTCATATCCTCAAAATCATAGTGAAATATTCAATTTATCTAATATTCAATTTCCAACTCCATTATGTGAGATAATCAAATTCGAAAAAAAAAATAATATATCAATTAATGTTTATGGAATAGAATATAATACTATAGATAAAAGATATACAATTAACGGCCCCCTACATTACACACATAAAAAGGTTGAACGACATATCAACTTACTTTTTTGGACAAAAGAAGAGAATGGGCATTATGCTTGGATTAAATCATTATCTCGTCTTTTATCAAGACAACTGTCTAATTATGGACATAAATGTTACATATGTGATAGATGTTTACAATACTTTTCGAGTGAATGTCTATTAGAAAATCATGAAAGTTATTGTTGCAAAATGGATGCTGTTAAAATTGAAATACCAACAGAAACAGAAATGTGGGTGAAATTCAAAAATTATTCTAGAAAAGAAAGACATCCATTTGTAGTTTATGCAGACTTTGAATGCTTAACAATACCCATTCACACTTGTCAACCAAACACTAGTAAATCATATACATTTGAATATCAGAATCATATTGCATGTGCAGTTGCCTACAAAGTTGTATGTTCATATAATGATTCTTTATCATTTTTTGAATCATATCGCGGACCTAAAGCAGCAAAATGGTTTATTGATAGATTGAAAAATGTTGTAAAAATAGTTGAGACATTCTATGAGAATGAGATTCCTCTTAAAATGAGTAATGAGAATTGGACAGATTTTGATGATGCAACATTTTGTCATATTTGTGAGGAGAAGTTTATCGAATCGGAAGAAAAAGTTAGAGATCACTGTCACCTCACAGGTATTTTATTTTTTTATCAATAAAATATAAAAAAGATCTCACACTTTCTCAAACAACTTTAGGTTTGTACAGAGGTGCGGCCCATGCAAGCTGCAACTTGAATTATAAACTACCAAAATATATTCCAATTTTTTTCCACAATTTGAGTGGATATGATAGCCATTTAATAGTAAAAGAATTCGGAGTTGATGAAGAGCAAATAACAATAATTCCAAGTAATAGTGAAAAATATATTTCATTCTCATTAGCAGTTGGGAAAATGCAGATTCGTTTCTTAGATTCTTTGCAGTAAGTTAACTTCTTATAAATATCAAATAATCCATTAGAAAATAAAAGCTTTCTCATTTAGATTTTTTTATGCTTGTAGATTTATGAATAGTTCACTAGAAAAGCTAGTCACATATTTAGACAAAGAAGACTTCAAAATAATGAATAAGTACTATCCAAATAAAGTCAAAAACGATTTATTATTGAGAAAAGGTGTTTTCCCATATGATTATATGAACTCGTGGGATCGAATGGAAGAAACAGTATTACCTCCAAAAGAGCTTTTTTTCTCAAGATTGAAAAATGAGAATATTAGCGCTAAAGACTATGAACATGCTCAAAAAATATGGAATACTTTCAATTTAGATACTTTGGGGGATTATCTAGAGTTATATCTTCAAACAGACGTTATACTTCTAGCTGATATATTCGAAAACTTTCGAAATGTTAGCCTGAAAGCCTATAATTTAGATCCTGCTCATTATTTCACAACGCCAGGTATAATATAAAAAAAATCATAATACAACTTTTTATAACTACTTTTTTGTAGGGTTTGCATGGGATGCTATGTTGAAGCTGACAAGAGTAAATTTACAATTGCTAACTGATATTGATATGATTCTCTTCTTTGAGCAAGGAATCAGAGGAGGAATTTGTCAATGCAGTAATCGCTACGCAAAATCAAACAATAAATTTATGTCTACATATTGTGCAACAGAACAAGAGGCTTATTTAATGTATTTTGATGCCTGCAATTTATATGGATGGGCTATGACGCAATGTCTACCCTATGGTGGGTTTGAATGGTTATCACAAAAAGATATATCAGAGCTTAATGTGATGAATATATCAAAATATAGTTTAATTGGTTATGTATTAGAAGTGGATTTAGAGTATCCAAGACATTTACATGATCTCCATAAAGATTTCCCATTATGTTGTGAGCATGAGAAACCTAAGAACTCCAATATAACGAAATTAATGACAACTCTTAATAATAAAGTAAAATATATTATTCATTATCAAAATTTACAACAAGCTTTAACATTTGGTATGAAATTAACAAAAATACATAGAGCTATCAGATTCAATCAATCATTGTGGTTAAAAAGCTATATTGATTTAAATACAGAGTTTAGGAAGAACGCCAAAAATAATTTTGAAAGAGATCGATTTAAATTGAATAATAATGCAATTTTTGGCAAAAGTATGGAGAATATTCGGAATCACAGAGATATAAAACTTAAAACACAATGGGATGGACGTTATGGGGCTCGAAAAATGGTGATAAAACCAAATTTGAAAAAAATTATTCCTTTTTCTGAAAATTTGGTATCCATGGAATTTAATAAGTTATCAATAAAATTTAACAGACCCATTTATATTGGCATGATAATTCTTGATCTAAGTAAGGTACTTATGTATGACTTTCACTATAATTACGTACATAAAAAATTTCAAAAACCTAAATTATTATATCAAGATACTGACTCACTAATTTATCGCTTCACTGAAAATCCCTATAAAATTATAAGAGAAGATTTGCACCGATTTGATACTTCAAACTATTCTAAAGATAATCACTATGGAATACCTCAGGCAAATGCAAAAATTGTTGGATTGTTTAAGGATGAAAATGGTGGAAAAATTATGAGCGAATTTGCAGGGCTTAAATCCAAAATGTATTCATATAGACTGGAAAACAACGAATCATTTTCTAAAGTAAAAGGAATATCCACTACAGTTACTAGAACATTGACTATAGATGATTATAAGAATGCATTATTCCAGAATAAAAAGTTATATCGCACACAAAACAATATCATATCAAGAAATCATAACATTTTTTCAGTTGAAATTAATAAACTCAGTTTAAATGCAGATGATGATAAACGATACTTATTAGAAGGGAGCACAGATACATTACCTTGGGGGCACTATTCTATTTGTGAAGAAAACAATAGTCAGGAGTGTAATAATATTATTATAATAGATTAAATTTTTTAATGTAATATATGAGGGAAAAAAATTACAATAGTAATTAGATGCTCACACTATAAAACATTGTCTTTATGTATCCATGAATTATGTGATGAGTCAAACCCTAACCATTTTACATATACTTGTGAACCTTTTTTCTTCAAAACTTTCTCAACTAAATAAATATTTGGATGTTTAGTTTTTTGGAGTTCTTCCTCATAAAATCCACCTGCGATTGATTTATCTTGATAATCTTTTAACCTGTATGTTATTGGGTTTGTTAAATTTATTTTTGAAATAGTAAAAATTTCAGTTGACCAGTTGGGTGTGTAACCCTTTTCAAAAACATTTTTCAATTTGGATACTCTAACAGAATCACCAACCATCAATTTACCTCGACCTCTTATTTTTATATTATTATAAACTGTATCCAATAAATATTTTTTATTTTTATTATTAACACTATTTGGAGTCATTTTTATTGTGCTATGTTTTGTATTATTATAAGAGTTGATTAATTTCGGTAGAATATCTATCCATCTATGTGAACCACGATAGCTAAATTCACGATACATATTATTCTTCAAAGTTCGATTGAATCTCTCGACAACACTTGCTTTTAAATTACTATATGTTGAATAATGATTAATATTATAACTTTGCATCATTTTCTCAAACTTTTTATTATAAAATTCTTTTCCATGATCAGTTTGTAGATTTAAAGGTCGCCTATTTTGTTGAAGAATATTTTCAAAAGCATTCACTATTGCATCAGCAGATTTTGTTTTGATAGGCTTAGCCCAAGCGTATTTAGAAAAAACATCAATCACTGTCAACATATATTTATTACCACTATTTTCTCTTGCATAAGGAATCATTTCCACTAAATCAGCTTGCCACAAATCATCAATATCTCGAGTTATAACTCGACGTCTAACATAATTCCTTCGGGCTGGTTTATGTAGTTCATCCACTATAGTTTTTTTTGACATTTTTTGTATAGTTCTATTCTTAGAGACAATTTTTCTAGATTATAATTCCATATAACTTAATATGACTACCTGCAGATATTTCACTAAAAGAAAAGAATAATACCTCCAATACACAATTCTATAAAATCTTAAATCTTCTCTATATTTGTTTATTCGAAGATATTGCTTGAACTTTCATTTCAAATAAATGAGGCATCTCATATTCATCACATTGCTTTTATAATAAAATCTATCTCTATTTTTCCTTATCTCCATTTTTTTTATACATAAAAAAAATTAATAATTTTTTTACTTTGGTGAAAGTCTTCTTTTTGAATTAGTTTCACAGCTTCAACTTAATGCTCTTTAGAATCTTCATATATTTTGTTTAAAGACTCTTTCGAGTCGATCGTTTGTAGTTTCTTCAAATTTTCACGTAGTTTATCCAAAGCCTCTAATTGTTGTTTTTGTTTAAAATTGGATGAATTATCTTCTATCAAATCACTTTCATCTTTGCCAATTGTTCTATTATTTCTATACACTTCTTCCTCAATTTTATCTTTAACTACATTTTTTAATTCATTTATTTTATGTTGTATCACTATGATTTTATTGTTGATAGTTTTTTCTACGTCTTTAATACGCTCATCCAAATATTTCTTCGTTATAATATCACTCGAATCATGTATTTTCCCAATATTTGAAAATTGTCTTCCATTTAAATCTATATTTCCATGAATATCATACCTTAATATTGAATTATTTGACTCATTTCTTTTTCTCTTTGAAAATCGTCTACCAAATTTATCTACCGACATAATTAATAGTTCTCAATCTCTCTAAGTTAAAATAAAAGCTTCTTCTCTTGACAGCAGATATAATAATGTTCATTTTTGAAGTGAATTCATTCTATAATATTACATTCTCTCAATTCTTCAAGTATTGACATAATTTCATTATCATGATTTGTGTGTCCACTCTGTTTGGATGCTAATAATAATTGTAATCTATCAACCAATTCGTTTGCATTATCCCAATAGACATACTCGCGTTTATAATTGGAGAATTTCATGTTGAATGGTAAAACTCCAAAACCTGTAGGTGAATATTTTTTGGTTTGCACTTTTTTTCTTGTTGAAGCTCGAAACCCCTTTTTTTCACTTGAAAACGGTTTAATTATTTTGAAATATTTTGGATAAGTGGATCTTTTCAACATATTATTTGATTGCTTATGTGCTTGTGTATGATTTAAAATTCTTAAATATTCGTTTACATCTTCCGCAGTATAATGTTCAGGGTTTTTCATGAATATGAGTTCATAAAGTCCTTTTGTTCCATTATATACTTGATCATCAATTATTATATCATTTTTATCTATTTCTATCTCTTTTTTACCCAATATAAATTTATCACGATCTTCTATATATTTTATTGCATAAATAGTATCCAAATCCTTATCTTTATTCAAAAATTTCAGAAGATATTCACTAGCCAAGTCTCCAAATTTTAGCTTTAGGGATTCCATTTCGGTTTGCCCTTGAGGAGTATTCAAAATACCTCTAGCAACTGAAGTTGGTGACATTTGAGGTGTGCTTTCAAATACTTCCTCATTGTCACTGCTTTCATTCACTTCCACTTTAGCAGAACTTGTTGGTGTATCAAATTCTAATTTTGGAATTGGATGCTGTTTCATTTTTTTTTTATGTATCCTTATTTTCTTTGAATTTGAGGGTATTTCTTTTGCTATAGTGTTTTCACTATTTATTTCATATTTTGTATTATTCACTAGTTCTTGAAGTGGTTGTGTTATAGGTTTAAATGTTTCTTGTAACATAATATCACTATTCATTTTATTATGTTTCAATGAATTGAACTTTTGTTTGAGCACTTTACTCACTTTAATTATTTCGTGGAGCGTTTTTTTATTATCCATTATAGTAAACTCCTAGATGGATTTGAGATTAAGAAATGTATCCAATTCTTTGCGATATCGACCTTCTTGCTCACTATCCTTATCTATAACTGCGAATCCATATTTACTATCCCAACATTTTATACAGAATTCTTTAAATTTATTAAATGTCATATCACTATTTACATGATCATCATATATATGATGTAAATTGGTTTCATCTTGTTTAAATATGATGATAAAATTTGCATTATCCCTAATCAAATGTTTTGGTATTTTTGCATATGATTGTGAAAGATAAAAACAATCAATCTCATTATGTCTACCCATACTAAAATAATCACGCATACAATCTTGTTTATCACATGCAATATCATCAAAAACAATTATTGAATAGGATCGCGCTTCATTTGGTTTTAAAATTTCAGTATCCACATTATAGGAGAAATATTTCATACCCTTTACTCTAGAAACACATTTTTCTAGAAATTTATATTTTGGTTGTTGTGAAGACTTAGAGTATACATAAATATTTTTGAATTTCAATCCATTTGGATGTGTAAGAAGACTAAGAAGAATATTAGTCTTTCCACAATTACTAGGACCCACAATAATACTTCTTATACTATTAGGTAAAAGTTTGCTATGTTTTTTCAAGTGAGAATTAGTTTGTATAGCATCAAAATTGTGAACTGAAAGATGCTCTTTCTGCTTAATGAATTCCATGATTACTACTAATCTTTTATATAAAAGCTGTTGTATATATACAAATAAGGTCAGTACTAAAAAATTATTCAATGTTAACATATCACAGAGCTGGTAAAGGTTTACTTAATAAGGCAATTAACTCATTACCTATTGAATTGCACATACCAGGTTATCAATTTTGTGGTCCAGGAACTAAATTAGATAAGAGATTGAAAAGAGGTGATACGGGTATAAATCCATTGGATGCTGCATGTCGTGAACACGATATTTCATATTCCCAAAGCAATAATTTGGAAGATAGACATAAAGCTGATAAAATATTAGAAGAAAGAGCGTGGAATAGAGTAAAATCGAAAAATTCAAGTTTTGGTGAACGAGTTGCTGCTTGGACAATAACAAACTCTATGAAAGCTAAACAAAAACTTGGTATGGGTATAAAAAAAAAAACGAAAAAATCAAAGAATCAGCGAGTACTGAAAACACCAAAAAAATATGGTGGATTTTTACCTGTAGCAGCACTAATTCCATTAATTGGAAAGGCTTTAATTGCTGGTGCTGCAAGTGGTGCTGCTTCATATGGTGTAAAAAAAGCCCTAGGTAGTGGTTTATATTTAAAACCTCATAAGCATGGTGCGGGAATTAAAAAAAAACGAAAAAAAACAAAGAAAAGAAATTGCCAAAAAGGCCATTAAACACTGATGATATAATCAAATTTGCTCGTGCTCATAAAATAAAATATTTCCGAGGTGTATATATGCGTGATACATTACCTAAAAGACCATTAAAAAATGAGTCAGCAGTTATTAATCTCGATTCCTTTGCAAGAGCTGGTACACATTGGGTTTCTTATATAAAAAAAGGTGAAAACGTTGAGTATTTTGACAGTTTTGGAAATTTAGCTCCACCAATAGAATTAATCGAATATTTTGGAAACAAGGCTAACATCACATTCAATTATAAGCGCTATCAAAAATTTAATTCTTTCAATTGTGGTCATTTGTGTTTGAAATTCCTTATAAAATCCACAAAATAATTGTTGAATACATCAGTATAGAAATGGAGTCGATAACAATTACACTTAGTGGAAATACGTCTACACTAAGTGCAGACTTCTTTCCACCAATTGATTTGAAGAGCAGTGATTATGTAATTGGATTGATCAACTTTGAATCATATCATTCAATACCAAATATTGATACAACAAATAATAAATTTTATTATAAAACCAATTCAAGTACAAATACAGATTTTCAAGTAATATCTATTCCAGTTGGGTCATATGAAATTGAGAATATTAATAATATATTGAAAAAAGAATTAGGAGATCCAAATTATGATTACGATTTCGAGGAGAAACTTTATACCAATAGAATAGAAAGAGAGAAAAATGTTGCACGTAATTTCATAAGTTTAAAACCAAATACTAACACTTTAAAATGTGAGCTTAGGAGTACTGTTGATATTGATTTCACAAAAGATGATTCAATTGGATCTTTATTGGGGTTTAAAAAGCGAATATTAGAAAGGAATGTTGTTCATGAAAGTGATCTACCTGTCAACATAGTTAAGGTGAATGCTATATTAATTGAATGTAATATTGTGACTGGATCGTATAAGAATGGATTACCCATGCATATTTTACATGAGTTCTATCCAACAGTAGAGCCTGGGTATAAAATCAATGAGGTTCCTTCAAATGTGATTTATTTACCAGTGAACACTCAAACCATAAACAATATAACTGTAAATATTGTTGATCAAGAAAGGAAACAAATAAATTTTCGTGGTGAAACAATAACTATTAGATTACATTTGAAAAAAATTTTATAAAATGGGTATTAGTTATAAAAGAATGCAAACAACAACGAAAAGAATCAGTTCACCATCAACTATAAAAGTGTTAACAAGAGAAAATAAAAATTTCTTGAAATCACTCGGTTTAAAACTAAAAAGAGATCAAAAACTAAAACAAAAACAATGAATAATATTTTAGATATTACATCTGGTGTTACTTTCAATGATGCAATAACACGTGTTGAAATACATAATCATCAACCTATTATTGCATCAGCATTTAATAATTGTGATGAAATACGAATTCAAATCCAACAGCAAGATATCTATACGTTGCCTAGTCAAAGTTTTCTTTATATTGAAGGTAAACTATTAAAAGAAGATGGTAGTAAGCCTCCTGTGGATGCAAAAATAACAAATAATGGAATTGCATTTTTATTTGATGAAATTAAATATTCAATGAATAGTTTTGAAGTTGATAAGACGAAAAATATTGGAATTAGCTCAACTTTGAAAGCATATGCTTCATTAAATAAATTTGAAAGTGATAATCTTGAAAATGCTGGTTGGGGACTCAATATAAACATTCTAGATGAAAATGGTAATTTTAATATATGTGTTCCACTGAAAATGTTGCTTGGATTTTGTGAAGATAATAATAGAATATTGGTGAATGTTAGACAAGAATTGGTGTTAATTAGAGCCAGAAATGATAATAATGCATATATTTGTACAGAAAATTTGAAATTTATTCTGAACAAAATTCAATGGCGTGTTCCTCATATATATGTTAATGACGAATATAGATTGAGATTATTGAAAATTGTCAACTCAAATCATTTCTTGAAATGTCCATTCCGTTCTTGGGATTTATATGAATATCCAATTCTTCCTTCAGCAAAAAAGCAAATTTGGTCAATTAAATCATCAACTCAATTGGAAAAACCAAGATTTGTTATTGTTGCTTTCCAAACAAATCGAAAAAATTTGAAAGATAAAAATAGTAGTCATTTTGATAGTTGCAATTTAGCGAATATTAAGCTATATTTAAACTCAGTTTCTTATCCATATGACAATTTGAATCTAGATTTCAAAAATAATCACTATGCACTTCTTTATGATATGTACACGAAATTTTCCAAGGTCTACTATGATTTTCATGATACATATATTGGTCCTATTCTAAATAAAACAAATTTCAAAACATTTGCACCGATAACAGTAATAGATTGTTCCAATCAAAACGAAGCAGTAAAAAATAGTTCAGTTGATATACGTCTGGAGTTTGAATCAAATGATATATTTCCCGAGAATACGAGTGTTTATTGTCTTATCATACATGATCGCATTATCGAATATAATCCACTCACTAGTGCTGTTAGAGCTTCAGTATAAATTGAACTGCGAAAGAGCTAACTGAAATATGGAATTAATTGTTGATATACAAGGCTTCAATGCCAGAGATTATATAATAGTGGCAAAAGAAATTGCAATTCTTACAAGAGATGGCAACAAATTGGAACATTTTTTCTTCAAAGAACCATTTCCTTGGAATAAGTTGGAACATAAATATAGAAAACAAGCAGGATGGTTGTATAACAATCACCATGGTTTAAAATGGAGTGATGGATATATACAATATAATGAAATTCCAAATGTGATTCTACCAATATTACAAGGTGCATCAACAATATATGTCAAAGGGGATATGAAGAAAACCTTTCTAGAATCTTTCAACTTGAATTCCACAATAATTTCTTTGGGGGAAGAATGTAAGTCTCTTCAGAGCTTTCCATCAAATAAATCATGTTTCAGACATTCTAATAATTGTGCAATTAGTAATGTTTATAAAATAAAAAGTCACTTAGACTATAATGAAATGTATAACATCATGAATATATAAATATATAATAGAAACTACAATGTTATTTTTGAATTATTAAATTTATTTTCAGCCACATTAACCCCTTTTACCCCCTCCATTCTCTGTTATTACATTTATCATTTTAACTTTTTGCCTTTTTTCCATATAAAGTTGAAGTATCTCATAAATCATATATTAGCTATTCAAACACTGTAGAACATGGTTCAGAAAGTGGTTCTAGTTATTTTGATTATAATTATCGTGAGTAATTGTAAAAGTGTGAAAAAAGAAAATTTTGAATCAATTATTGATTACTTATTTACATATGGATATCTTAATGTGAGTGAAGAGGAGGTCTTTAGTTCAACTGATAAAGATCCATCGTATCTAACAGCACTGAACCTATTACAAACTAATTTTAATTTAGCGCAATCCAATGAAACAATTGAAAATGTTTTGAAACTCATTTCATCTCCTAGATGTGGTGTTAAAGATATGAATGTTTATAATACTCATTATATATTATGGGGAAATTCTACAATTACTTGGGATTCAAAAAGGACAACTAGTATTGTTCAATATTTAATTGAAAAAGCTTTCAATTTATGGTCTAAATATACAAATTTAAATATTATACATTCACCATATAATGAAAATGCTACTATTTATATTTCATTTGGAGGAATTCAACATTGGGATTTCAAGAAACGGGCTAGATGCAGGTCTCATTTTGATGGGGAGGGTATGATATTGGGGCATGCTGAATTTCCAAGCTTAAGCATGCATTCAGAAATTCATATAGATAATGCAGAACAATGGTACTATGGTATGGATCCCCCTTCCAATAGTGAAGAGAAGAGTCTTTTTGCTGTTTTAGTCCATGAAATTGGCCATGCATTAGGAATTAGGCATTCAAATGATAAGAATGCAATAATGTATCCAATATATACAGAAAAAATATTCCAAAATAGTAATTATTATGATTTACACATTGATGATATAAATGCTATTCAATCATTATATGGAAAAAACATTAAGTCATTGATAACAACAACGACAAAGGCACCGACAACGACAAAGGTATTAACAACAGAAGGAACACAGAAACCAATTACAACAACCGAAAAAACTCATAATAAGCGGAAAACAAATTCAGATTCTTCTCCAGACTTATGTAGCTTAAAAAATGTCAATAAATTTCTAATCGTAAGAAAAAAATTATATATATTTTATAATAAGTGGGTCTGGGTGAAAAATTTGAATGAAAAAAACTTTGATCCGGAGCCATATCTTATAACAGATTGGTTAAATTTTCTTCCAAAAAATTTCTTGAGAATGAATGGTATTTACCAAAGACCAAATGGAAATATTGTATTATTCATAGATAACGTAAGTTATAATATAAAGTTTCCATCTTTAGAATTGGAAAATATTGCCAATCCCTACCATCAAAATAGTATAACCTATATTAATGGAGCTGTATCTACCAATAGTGGTCAAACATATATATTTCATAAAAATAATTCTTTCATAAAAATTGATGAATGCAGATTTTTCGCTTCAGAAATCGGAAGTGTAGATGATGAGTTCCCCGGTATTCCAAATAATATAGAATCTGTATTCAAGTATACAAATGGACGATTATATTTTTTTATTAATGATTATTATTATGAATTTGATGAATTCTCAAAGTCAGTTGTAAAAGCAGAGAAATTCAATCTTTCTATGTTCAATATTGATTGTCCCAATATCAATTTATATGAGCAATTGAAAATACTACTATCAAAAATCTTGTATTCACAATAATTGTTTTTCTTATTTTTTTTTTTCTTACTCCCCACCATCAGCCCCCTCCTCCACCTCTTACCTCTTACTGTATATATAATTCCATACAAACTTTGTTTTTTCAACATTGTAATAATTTCATTACTCTAAATAATAGTAAACTACAGATTGCGGTATATATTTTTTTGAAAAATGTCAAATAATAGTGAAATAGTCTGTTTGAAAATAATAGCATATGATTTGCTAAACATAAAATATCATTGTGATCTAATAAAAGAAGAAGATATTGGAAGCTATAGGAACATGATTGAATCAACTTCAAGCAAATGTGGTTATAATGATAATTCACTTCTCAAATTAATTGGAAAGCTGGCTCCAATAGCATATATTTGCAAAAAAATAAGTAAGGAGAAATTTGATTTAATATTGGAATCATTTAGTGGAATGAATTTATTGCAAATTTGGGGAAGACTTCCGCTAGAGTATAAATTACATCCTAAAGTTATATTGAGATTACCATGTGTGGAGCATACGAATCTACCAATCCATCATATCCATATTGATGGACCACCACCCAACATTGAAAACTGTCAGTCTTGTAAGACCAAATTTGAAATGTATCATCAAAAATATTCCAATAAATAAAAGAAAAAAAGATTAACTTATAGAGATATTTATTCATTCAATTTTTTTTGTCAACAAAATATTTATATTTATACATATACATTTTATTTTCTATAATCATAAATACAATTTATTATTATTCATTATTCTGATTGTTTAGCCGATTGTTTTTTGAAGTAGTAATAATTTCAATTGACGCTAAAATTACATTATTATAATTTAATATTATTTCTTTCATTGCTAAATTATAAACATTATTTGTTTCACCAATTATATTTTTAATATTTGTGTAAATATCACCATCACAAGAAGATGCTTGTCGCATTACACTCAAATAATAATCCAAGAAATTTAATGATTCTAAATAATTGATGATGTCATCTAAGTGATTAGTATTTTTAAATATATTGCGAATAGATGTATCACTTAGATA
This sequence comes from Dromius quadrimaculatus, assembly GCA_963989225.1. NCBI lineage: Eukaryota > Metazoa > Arthropoda > Insecta > Coleoptera > Carabidae > Dromius > Dromius quadrimaculatus. Next base: position 36,850,722 of record OZ022325.1, on the reverse strand, counting down.
AATTTGATTATTCTGTGACTCAATTATCATAATTTTATCATTTTCTATAACATCAAATAATAATTTATGATTTGAAATCGAATATGATTCAACAACTGAAAGTACCCTCAAAAATCCTATAATAATATTATAGCACCTAAGAAACTCATACCAGTCAAGTCGTTTAAAATCGACGAACTTGTCAATTCTACTATTGTATATTCTAATAATAGTTTCTAAATTGTCTGTTGGATCAAATCCAATGTGTATCCAAATATTCGTATTTAGCAAAAATCTATGTTCCATAATCAATTTAGATTTGACGAAACCTCTAGAGAGTGCTAAGTCAAATTCATATAGACCCTCCACTACTTCTTCAACGACTTGTGCTTCTGCTTGTTCTGCATTATTCTCAAGAAGAGGAACTTCATTTAATATTTCTTTATTTTTATTCATATTAGTTTTTCTTTTTGTTTTTGTTACCAATGCATCATTTTGATTGATATGCTTGCAGGATGGTTTCGTATGAAGTGGATACTTTCTTTTCTTCATATTGTTGTCAGTATTTTCATTCACTTGCTGTAAATGAATATTTTTTAAAAAATTTCTCTTGAAAAAATTAATTGAAATTACTTACCATTTTTGTCATTTATAGATAATAGTTTTTTTCTTGAAAGATATAATAATAGAAAACTGAATAGTTTGTATCACTTGGAGTTTCAAACTCATACTGAATTTAGTATGCAAAAATTTTTCTACATATATAAATAAGACATTGATAACCTCAAACATGGGATCACAAGTGATGCAGATAAAACATTGCATCCGTTAATTATTGTGAAACAAAAATAATTAATCCAAAGTCTAAGATTTATGATTTGATGAGTGGAATATTTATGCGGATAAAACATTGCATCACTCAATTATTGTGAATCAATTGCAAAAATTGGTTAATAGAATTTTCTGATTTTTTTTTTTTTTCCCTACTAGCTAATTTATTGAATGATAAATTGCGCTACTCATAATATAAAGCCCGATCTTAATATTTACTTCAATATGTAGTTCGTCTAGTGAATAATAGATAGCGTCACACACAAGAATAGAAATCTTTTTCATTAAACGCTAGTTAGTTTATTGAATAATAGGTGACACCATTCGTCACACAACTCAAAAAGATGGCGTTACTGGTAAATGTATAAATAACGTCACAGAGACCTTTTTATCCACGTCAATTAGTAGTTCATTTACTGGAAAAAAGATAGCGCCACACACAGAAAAGAAATCCCTGCATTTAACGTTAGTTAACGTTATTATTGTCATTCATGGTACAGAGATCTATCACATCAATTAGTAGTTCATCTAGTGGATAATAGATGGCGCCACACGCAAAAAAGAGAAAAATAGAAATCTTCTCCATTAAACGCTAGTTAGTCTGTTGAATGATAGGTGGCGCCACTCACCACTGCTCAAGAGATGGCGCCACTCGTAAATGTTCTGATAACGTCACCGCTGTTTAGATAACGTCACTGCTCGCGTTATCTTTGAAATCTTAGATCGTTATCTGGTCCAGAATCGGTGTTACATCCCTACTAACGGTACGCTAAAATGACAGATCCAGTTCTTCACTAGGACGTCTGCAATGGTAACGGCCTCTTGATTAGGAAGGGCATATGCTTCCACACAATTTATTGGAATAGTCCATGACGACAACATTGTATTTATTTCCGAAGTGTGATTCGGGCAATGGCCCTGCTACGTCGATGGCTATCCTCTTGAATGGTCTACCGACATTATACTGTCGCATCGAAGCTCTTGGTCGTTTCTACGGTCCGTTGCTTGAAGCGCACGTAGTGCATTTCTTGCACCATTCCCTAACGTCATCTTTGCAGTTTTACCAATAGAACCGTTCAGGAACTCTCTGCAGAGTCTTCGCTACCCCAAGGTGTCCTCCACTTGCTCCATCATGGAGATGTCTCAAGACCTCCGGATCCCGACCTCTAGGAACGATCAGCTTTTCTCTACTCTTGGTTTTATCCGGATCTTTCAGGAAACGCTTCAAGACGCCCTCGTCCATGGAATCTCACTGCGCCCAGTATGATTTTACCGTCAGAGAGTATGGTGCCATATCTTGCCATGTCGGTCTTGTTTCTTTCTTCTTCCATTCTTGAATAATTCGCAACTCTGAGTCGCCATCTATGTCCTTTTCTATCTCTTGTGGTTGCCAAGCATCGTCAATGACGGTTGTCCGGAATACTTTTGCTTCAGCCTTAGAACATTTTACAAAAATTTTGTCTCACGTCTTTTTTGTACTATTTTCTCATTCCATATCTATGTCGCTATCTGTATAACAAATTTGCACTAATTTTGTGAAATAATACATGCTAATGATACTTGATTGAAGAGCGCTAATTTGGAGAGCATGCGCGTCTTGTTCGCCCTCTTTGTTTCCTGAGCTGTGGTAGCAGTTGCATTTGCTTGTAATTTTTCTAGTTTTTCTGAATGTTGTGGTTATTTCATTTTTCTTAAATCAGTGTTATGATTTTATGAGTATTTTGTTTATAATTTTTGCTTGCGTTATTCCAAATTTAGTATTATTTTTGCTAGTGATTTCGTTTGAAGGCGACCCACGTGGTTATCCTTTTATTTTCTTAACTTATCTCTTTCATCTTTATATCTTTGTTAGTTTTTTTGTACTCAAAACTTTTTTACAACCTTGAAACTTCTATACTAAATTATTATTTTTGTTCTAAATTTATTTTTTTTTCTAAATTTTATATGTACATTCGAAGTAAAATAACCTACGAGATTTGTGGCTATTTTCGTTCCTCCCTTCATCTCTACACACCTAAGTATGTTTAATGTATGAATGATTAGTGAAAGTGGTTGATAATATATAATTTAACTATATTTTGGATCCAACGCGTTGCGGATTTGTCATTCAACAACTCGTAGTTCAGTTTCTTACGTTGTTTGTGTAGTTTTTGGTTTCCAAAGCTTGAAATATTCTGTTGTGGGCTTGAGTTCCCGTTTTTAAGCTGGAAAATCCTACGAGTTTGTAAAGATTGATCTAATTTTTTAGTAACGAACCATGTTCGTGAATTTATCGACTCGTCGCTAATAAATTCTTACTCTTGTCCTGCTAGACTTTGTATTTTATTTGTTTTTTCCTTCTCTTTAATGCTCAGCGTGGTGTTTTCTTACTTTATAAATTTTTAATGCACTATTTAAAATCAGACAAATAAAAACTTACTGATAATTCTATTTAATTCTTACTGAATTTACAGTTTATTCGTTTTTCAATTTAAATCTAAATTTATTTATTCAAGTTCAATTCGTCATCTATCTTCTCTGCTGATACTAGTCTTGAGTTCCGCCTGAAGAGGATATTTAGCTAGTTTTTATAACGTAATTTTGAACGTCTGTGACGTGCTCTCCAGTTCCCTTTTGGCTGTTGCAGTGAGATTTTTTTGTATTATAGCTGCAACTTTTTTCGTAAGTTACCAAATTTTTTTAATTATAATTCTTGGAATTATTTGCTTAAAATTAATAATAATTTTGTTTATAATTTATTTTGACGTCTATGCTTTATTTCTTTTTTGCTATCGCTTTTGTCTCCCAGAATAGTAACTTTTTCTCCTTTGATCATTTCCTGAGAGTGGCGCCCATTTCCTATTTTTCAGGTAAAATATTTCTGGTGCCCTTATTAATAGCTAACCTGGGTCTTCACTTTCAAGGTAGGATATTCCATTACTTTTTAGTGTCAATCAGAAGTACATTAAGTTTCTGCTATCAAATAGTGATGAAACATTACCTTTTTTAATTTCCTACTGCCACCTTGGAAATAGGAAAAGGTACACTGGCGCCCAACGTGGGGCCTTGAGTTTTGTTCGGCCTTGAATTTTGTTCAGCCTTGAATTTTGTCAGCCTTGATTTTGTTCAACCGTGAGAACATCTGTTGCAATTCAAATTATTATTTTTTTTTTTGCTTCTCTAATTCGTTGCACAAACTTTGACATCGAAAAGAAAACTGGGAATATTCATCCTGAAATCCTCCTACTCTTACTCTTTTCTTTCTATCATTATTATTTTTCTTCTAGCATATGCAATATATTCTTACAACCCCTTTTTGTGCCATTACTAATCAAATAAACTTTTCTGAGATGAAGCCTGAATGCATCGAATACCTGTCAAAGGATGAGTTGCTATATGAACTAGGAAACCGAGGTGTTAAGATCAATAATTTGTCGGTGGATGTAAAACCTATTTTGAGAGTATTGCTGCAAGTTGAAGGAATAAATGGGAATCCATCTCCTATACCACACAATTATATACCAGCCACTGAAAACGCGACAAGTCAACAGAAGCTACTGGATTTACGCGGTAAGATAGCCCAAATCAATAATGACAATTCGGTACACTAAGGGAATAGGAACCCAAGGAAGTTCCAAAAGTCACAAAGAGATGGCGGTGTCAGCATGTACAGAAATTTTCTAGTGGCACTAAAACGGTGTAAACTAGTATTGAAACACAGAAAATGTATGTTTTTTTTTGTTTAAAATAAAAACAACCGAAACATAACCTAAACCGAGCTTTTTAAGCCAACTAGAATTGGAAGGCAGTAAAGTGGTGATTGTTGTTCGCGAGGCACACACTTGTACGTATTTAGATGGAATGCACTCTGTTTAAATGCCACTGACTAAATCAACACGTCCGAATTACGCGTACGAATTACGCGCATGCGCACGTCTTTGGGTTCCTATTCCCTTAGTGAGCCGACAATTCTCGTACTATTCCGTTGCGATTAGATTACCTTTATAATCGCGTTTTACGTTTAAATTCAGTTCAACCTTGTCCAAACCTATTAGCTCTTATAGCTGAATTGCGAACGCAGCTCGACAATTTTTCGCGATTACAAGCTCCTTTGGCTGAAGCCGATCTTATTTCCTTTAATCATCAATACGTATCCTTACCAAATTCTACACCACTGACCCCAGTAGAACATCAAACTTTGATTGACACCCCCAATTATTCTTCTCACGGTTTTTCACAACCTTTAAATGCACCACCACAATTTCTACATCTACGACAACCTGTTCTGGATTTGACTGTTCCATCCCCAGTCGTTTCACCGTTAATAAATAATTCACGACCCACTTTTTCTTCAGTTCCTGACGTTCATAAATGAAATTTGAAATTCGATGGTACCGGCAGTGTTAACTCTCTTTTAGAACGAGTAACAGAACTAGCTACTTCTCGAGGTGTTTCTTTAGCTAATCTACCTAAACATGCTAGCGAAATATTCATTGGACCTGCTTTAATTTGGTTTCGTGCAATTCGAGATGATATTCAATCATGAGATGATTTATGTTATCGCTTGAGACAAGGTTTTCTTCCATCAGATTATGAATTCGAACTTTGGCAGGAAATACAATCTCGTACTCAGGGTATTGATGAAAAAACCGAACTTTTTGTTGCTGTTTTGAAATCATTGTATAGCCGCTTACAAATTAGACCAGATGCAAAGTCTTTTCTAACTTTGGTGCTACGAAATTTACAGCCTCGTTTTCAGCAGGATATCGCCGTTTTACAATCTCCTATCATCAAACATCTTATTAGTGTTTGTAAACTTAAAGAAAACAAACAATGCTGACAATCTTAGGGACATGGTCGTCTTGATAAGGCATCAGCATTCTTATGTGCTGTACCGGCTCGATGTTCCATATCGAAGTTGTATTCCTGAAGTCTTCGATCCATCGAGCGACCTGACTTTCAGGATTCTTGAACTTTAGTAATCATCTAAGAGCAGCGTGGTCAGTTCTTAACAGGAACTTTCTGCCATACAAATATTTGTAGAAATGCTCGATGGATTTGACTACTGCTAGTAATTCCCGTCTTGTGATGCAGTAATTTGTTTCTGGCTTCAATAAAACCTTACTGGAGTATCCGATGACTCTTTCTTGACCATCCTGCAATTAGGACAGGACTCCCCTCAAATATCGACATCGCTGGCATCTGTGTCCAAGACAAAACGTCCTTCCGTCTTCGGATAACTCAGGATTGGTGCTTGGACTAGGAGTAGTTTCAGTCGCTCGAAGGCGACCTGGCAGTCTTCATCCCAGCTGTATCTGCGATTATTCTCCGTCAGTCTGGTCAGTGGTTTGGAAATATTGGCGAATCTATAGACAAATCTTCTGTAATAGGTACAAAGCTCGAGGAAACTACGAAGCTGATGTTTATCTGCAGGTACTGGCCATTCTTGAATTGTCTTAATCTTCTCTGCATCAACTGCTTTGCCTTCTTCGGAGACATGTCCCAAATAGTTCACCCGTTTTTGGAATAAGTGGCATTTTTTGGACTAAGTTTCAAGCCAGCTTCCTTCAAATGTTGAAATACTTGTTCCAGATTCTTCAAATGGTTTTCAAATGTTCCCATCACAATTATATCGTCCAGGTATACCAAGCAAGTTTTCTATGATAGTCCTTTGAATACGGTCTCCATAAGTCGCTCGAAAGTGGCAGGAGCATTACATAAGCCGAATGGTATAACCGTAAATTGCCACAATCCACTGCCGATAGTAAATGCAGTTTTCTCTCGGTATTTCTCGTCCATCGCTACTTGCCAATACCCACTCTTGAGATTTAGGGTCGAGAAGATCTTTGACCCTGCCAGAGTATCTAAGATGTCATCAATCCTGGATAGAGAAAAACTGTCCTTCTTGGTAACGTTATTCAACTGGCGATAGTCGATACAAAATCGTGTAGACCCATCTTTCTTCTCTACAAGTACCACCGGAGGGGCCCATGGACTGTTCAAGGGTTCAATAATACCGTCTTGCTCCATGTCTCGGATGATGGCTTCAGCGTATTCTCTCTTCGCTATCGGGAGTCATCGTGATGCTTGTCGAATTGGTCGTGCGTCACTGGTATCAATCATGTGATGGACAATACTCGTTCTTCCCTTTCGCCTTTCGCTGGTTTCAAACACCTCTTAAAATCGGTATATCGGATTTTCTGCTTCTGCGTGTTGCTGATCATTCAATTGTTGACCCTTGAATAATAAAATAAAGTCGTTAATTCTTTCAAAAGTTTGTCATAGTAAGGTTCTATCCTTGTGTCCAATTTGGTGGTTTTTATTCTTGCGAGGCGTTCTTTTTTCTGTCTAGAGATATCTTTGGACCGCATCTTCAAAGATTTCTTGCATCGACTTTTTGGTTGACCTAGTTCTTCACAGTTCCAGCACCAAAGTTGTCTTGAATTCTTGAGATTATTTACTGCTTCCTGGACCAATCGCTGAACCCGGGCTTCCAAGCTTTCCGTGGCATCGAAGTCGCAGTTAACCTCTCGCACCCGGGCACTGCTTCTGGACGCCTGCTTTGCCGTTTCGTATTCCAGTGCATGAGCCAATGCTTCTACCAGCTTCTTCGGCCGCGCCAAACGCAGGGCTTGCTGTGTTTCATGATCTCTAATGCCATCCACAAATATTCTCATCGCCCAGCTTGCCAAGAAATCATCCAGGTCAGCTGGATATGCAAGTCGAACTAGGCGCGCCACATCAGCTTCGAACTCCTGTAGACTCTCGCTGGGACGTTGGTATCGGTTCTTGAGCTGTGTGTGATATGCTTCCTCTAAGTATGCTTGGCCGTATCGCAGCTCCAGTCGCTTGACCAATTTTTCATAAATATTTTCTTCTTCCGGTGGGATAGCCTGTAAAATACTTACTACATCTCCTCGGAGAGCAACCATAAGCGCTGAAACTTTTTCAGTATCATTCCAGCCATTAGCCTTAGCAGCGGCTTCAGATTGTCTGTGGTAATCAATCCAAGATGTTTGACCATCAAAGGTTGGAGGTTTGACAGGCATTCTTGTAGTGGAGTCAGAATTTGGTGTAGATAACTCAATTATCTCAGCTTTTGAAGCCTTTTCTGAAGATGAAACACCAAATTTGAATTTTTCTGCAAAACTCTTGATTTTTTTTATCCAATTCTTCTTTCAACATTTTACAATTATCTTCAAATACTTCCTCCCATACTTTTGAATTTCCTCTAAGACTTTTCAGTTGCGGTTCAACTTTCCTTGTATGTTCCTCCATTTTTTCATGCAGTTCTTCTCTCAGGTTCCTAGAATTTTCTTCCAGCTCTCCTAATAAATCTTTTCCTGAACTCGTACAATTTTCTCTCAATCTTAATTCCAAATTCTCTTCCAAACTTGTAGAATTTTATTTTAATTCTTATTCTAAATCTTCTATCAAAATGTTCAAAAGACGATCTCAAGAACATTTTTGCTTTTTGAAAAGTTTCCAGAGTACTAGATAATGATGAGAAACTAACTTTAGTCGATTGTTTATTCTATAAATGATTCCTGAACTGAAAGAAATGGGGAAAAAGGTTTCAAGTAAAAAAGCTCAATATTATTATTACCCAGACAATGGCATACGTGAATATTTTCATTGTTAGGCATACTTTTCAAATACGACACAAAGTTATAATTTCTCAAACAGAACTAATACATAAAAATAACAGCTAAAAGCTTCATTATATTTGATGCCTCAACTCATGCTAATACCTAGCCTTTATATTTTTAAATAATATAATATAATTGAAAATAATAAATATATGTAAATGTTTTACTGCACTATATTTTTATTGACGCTAATAGATGAATAAAACAGAAGACACGGTATACTTATGTCTGTATTACATTATACATCGCGCGTTATTTAGAATTGTTGTTCATAATTCTAGGTTTTATTATCAAACATAAAAAATGTTATACACCTAATTTTCGATATTCGTTGTATAAACTTTCTTCGGTTTTTATCACTGGGGACTTTTTTTCCGGGATTTTTTCTTCTGGGGGGTTTTTTCCGAGGGTTTCTTTTCCAGGGCTTTTTATGAGATTTTATTTCTCGGGGGCTTTTTTTCCAGTTACCGACGCCAACAGATAAATAAAACTGAAGACATTGTATTCATGTCTGTATTACATTATCTATTACACTTTATACAGAATTGTAGTCTATAACTCTATAACTGTTGGTTTTATCATCAAACATAATAAAAACACCCTTATATACCTAATTTATAATATTCGTTACATAAGCGTTCCTCGGTTTTTAACACAGAGGGTTTTTTTTCCAGGGTTTTTTTCCTGGGGATATTTTTTCCGGGAGTTTTTTTCCGGGGCTTTTTCCCGGGGTTTTATTTCCCATGGTTTTTTTTCCTATATTCGATGTATACTGTTCGTCATCCAAAAACTTCTCATAAAGTAATATATTTCAACTCTGATTTTGATCTTATCAATAATGAGATTTCAACTCCAAAGTCTCCAAGTTGAACAAGAAAATGTGGTCCAGATCGAATTTCAAACCTTAGGTCCCTGATTCGACTGCATCCAACGTCGTGAACTATAATATTCCATTTGTTTATGAGTATAATTGGCAGATATTTGCGAATCTAGGAAAAAAACCTTCGAGAAATGAAACCCCGAAAAAAAAGCCCCGGACAAAAAACCCCCGGAAAAAAACCCCAAGAAAGAAATTCCCCGGGAATAAAGCCCCCTAAGATAAAAACGGAAGAAAGTTAATATAACGAATATCATAAATTAGGTTTATAAGGATGTTTCAGTTATGTTTGATAATAAAATCAAGGGTTACAAACAACAATTCTATATAACGTGTATGTTTTATTTATCTATTAACGTCAATAATAATATAGTAGAGTAGAACATTTACATGGTAACAGGAGAAAAACCCCGGGCAATAAACCTCTAGAAAAAAAAGCCCCGGAAAAAAACCCCTGGAAAAAACCCCCAGGAAAAAACCCCCGGAAAAAGCCCCCTGTAATAGAACTCGAAAAAAGTTCATATAACGAATATTATAAATTAGGCATATAACGTGTTTTCAATATGTTTGATAATAAAACCTAGAGTAATGAACAACAATTCTAAATAACACGTAATGTACAATGTAATACGGACATAAATACAGTGTCTTCTGTTTTATTCATCTATTAGCGTCAATAATAATATTGTGGAGTAAAACATTTATATACACTTCTTATTTTCAATTGTTTTATATTATTCAAAAATATGAAGGCTAGGTATTAGCATAAGTTCAGGCATTAAATATAAGTCAACATGAAAAAAGAAACTGTAAAATTCCTCATGTTGTACCAACACAAAGATATTAAATTTTATTTGAAATATAGATCGTATCCAGAAGTTAATATATTTGAATGATGGATCGTCGGATGTTGGATAATTCAGGATCAGTAAATAAAGAACAATTCACATCACTTGAGCAAACGTTTCGAATCTTATTGACTCTTCATCAGTGCCTAAATACAAAAACATTAAATACATTTCCTCTTTTTTTACAATTATCAATATTGTGTTACATACCCAGTGATTAAAACTCTAAGTTGCCATAAAAAATCATTAGAATACATTACAAAAGTTACTTATTACAACAGTGTAGTGTTCATCTTACAATACAGGCACAGACTGAAAGTGATAACAGCGACCATACCAACATCCGTTTCCCCCAACCAATGACGTATTAACAGTAGACTCAGCACGCGGCATTTGTTTTGATGCAGGAATAAACAGTGGGGTGAGGAAGGTAAACATCGTTGTATCGCAGGTTGCGTTTTTCATTTGAAAAAATATCGATTGTGAGATATGGGAAAAATCTCGTATTTTTTTATTTTGAAGCAATTAATATATTATTACTTCTATTTCAACAAATATATACATACAGTACAGAATAAAGGCGCGCACTTCTCAAACATAAATAAAAGCAGGCAAACCGCATAACAAGCATGTTTACTCCCTTCGCTTCTCAGAACCCCTCACCTTGTAAGTGCTAACATCACAACAAACTGTGGTCTGCCATAGGACGCGCTGGGTCTACTTTAATAATACGTCATTGCCCCCAACTGATCTGGCTGAATCTCTTCTTTATTCCGCAGTGCAGTGCACATTTGACGCGTACTATGAACTTTTTTGCATAGTACAATTAAAGCAGATGATGAAAGAAATTATGAGAGAAATGTCAAAAAATACTGCCGAACTGAAAGACGAAATCAAAAATATAAAAAGTGACATACAGAAAAGAGAAGAAAAATGGGAAGAGGAAAAACGGCAGCTCATGAAAAGAATAGAAAACTTGGAAAATAGAGCAGAGAAAGAGGAAAAAGCTAAGAGGGTAAACAATATTATAATCAAAGGATTGAAAGTAACAAAATACAGGGAAAAAGAGGAGATAGAGAAATTCATTGAAAGAGAATTACAAATGAAGGCGAAAATTATGAAGGCATACAAAATTGGCAAGGATCACCAATCCGAAATTGTATTAGCAGAAGTGGAGTCTAGAGACAAGAAGCAGGAAATAATGAGCGCAAAAAGTATGCTGGGAAATAGACAAATATATATCGATAAAGACTTGACGCTAGAAGAAAGGAGAATTCAAAAAGAGATTAGAAGCATAGCTAAAGAAGAAAAGAATAGAGGAAAAAAAGTCAAGGTAGGCTATCAGAAAATAACGATTAATGACGAGGAATATAAGTGGGATAAAGAAGAAAATGCAGTAGCGTTCTCAAGAGAACGCATTAAATAGCTAACTAGCCAGAAATATTCGCCAATGGACAAATTTACGAAGACACCTGCAATGAAAACGGACAAGAATGGTAAACTCGAAAAACAGGATATTTTATATTTGGGAACATGGAATGTTAGAGGCACTTATACGGAGGGAGCGCTAAAAACCTTAATTAGCGAAATAAGGCGTTACAAATTAGATATAATAGCCCTACAAGAAACAAAACAAAAAGGAAACGAAATAATAAAGATAGAGGATTATACGTTTTTCAAAAGCGGAGGACAAAATCGAATGTTGGGCACAGGTTTCCTGGTTAACGAAAAATTAATGAAATCAGTGATAGAATTTAAACAAATATCAGATAGAATGTGCTATATCAGAATCAGAGGCAAACATAGGAAAGTGAGCCTTATAAACATACATGCACCATCAGAAGATAAGGAAGAAGAAGAAAAAAATGTGTATTATGAAAATATTGAGAGATTATATAGTAGTATTCCCAGATATGACATTAAAATTATAATTGGGGACAGTAATGCAAAAATAGGCAAAGAAGAAAAGTATATACCGACCATTGGACGCCACAGTAAACACGACAATACTAACGAAAATGGAGCAAGATTGATAGACTTAGCGATGGAGAAAAATATGGTAATCAGAAGCACGCAATTTGAACACAAAGAAATACATAAAGGAACATGGGTAGCACCAAATGGTGAGACAATAAACCAAATAGACCATATTTTAATAGAAGAGCAACACGCCAAATGTATTACCGATTGTAGAAGCTACCGAGGAGCAGATGCAGATTCTGACCACTTCTTAGTACGTGTAACATTGAAGCTAGGAATGCAAACGAATAAAAAAAACAATCAAAAAATGTAGAAATGAGTTTGATTTCGTGAAACTACAGACAGAAGAAAAACAGAACCAATATGAGGAAGAAATAGCAAACTCCTTAGGAAGGGCAGGTAACTATGATACATTAGCAGACCAATGGAAGCACATAGAAGATGCAATAAGAAATGCGACCCAAAAGACACTAGCTAAGAAGGGGAAAGAAAAAGAAAAGAACTGGTATGATGAAGAGTGTAAACAATTAGTTGAAATTAGGAAAAAAACAAGAGAGAACATGCTAACAAATAACACGGACGAAAACAGAAGGGTATATAGCGGAAAGAGGAAAAAAGTAAAACAAGTATGTCGACGCAAAAAAAGAGAGACTAATGAAAGAAATCTAAAAATGATAGAGGAGAAGTACAGAAACAAAGAAATTAGGAATTTCTACCAAGATGTGAAAAAAACAAGAATAGGTTACCAAGAAAGCGCCCTCTACACCAGAAGCAAAAATGGAGAATTTATAGGAGATGAGAGAGGAAGAGCGGACAGATGGAAAGAATATTTCGAAGAACTGCTAAATGAAGGGTGCGAAGAGGTGATAACTCCAGAAGTACAAATGCAGTCGACATTAAAAGTAGAGCCTCCGACAATGACAGAATTGCAAAGTATAATGAAACGAATGAAGAACTACAAATGTCCAGGAGAAAATGAGATTAGAGCTGAATCGATTAAATATGGAGGAGAAAAGTTGCACACAGAAATACATACGTTAATTAAGAAAATCTGGGCAGAAGAAAAAATCCCAGAGAACTGGACTAGAGCTGTAATAAATCCGATATATAAAAAAGGTGACAAGACAGTCTGTGATAACTTCAGAGGAATAGCGTTGTTAGACACAACATACAAAATATTAGCAACAGCCATAAAAGAGAAACTTGCCGTCTACGCAGAAAAAAATCATCGGCGACTATCAGTGCGGCTTCAGGAGCAATAGGTCAGTCACGGACCAAATATTCGTTATTAAGCCTCTATTCGTAGCCTTTATCGATTTTAAACATGCATATGATTCGATTAACAGAGAAAAACTATACAGCGCGCTAGAAGAACTAAAAATACCTAGTAAAATAATAAATTTGATAAAAATGACCCTGGAGAAAACTGAAAACGTAGTGAGAGTAAGAAGCAGTACATTAAACCCATTTCAAGTAAATAGAGGTTTAAGACAGGGCGACCCCTTGTCAGCACTACTTTTCAACCTAGTACTCGAAAACATAATTAGAAAAAGCGGAATTAGTACCAAGGGAACCATATACAACAGTAATCACCAGTGCATTGCATATGCCGACGATGTGGCCATGATTGCTAAATCGAGAAAAGAACTGCAGAAAATTATAAGGAAATTGCATCAAGAAGCAGCTAAAATGGGACTAAAAATTAATGAAGAGAAGTCGAAATACATGGAAATGAGCAACAACACGGACGAAACAGAAAATGAAAAATATTTAAATGTGGAAATTGAACCAATAAGGGAATTAAAGTTTGAAAAAGTTAAAAGATTTGTTTACCTGGGCGTAACTCTAACGCAAAATCAAGACAGCAATGAAGAAGTTGAAGCAAGAATTGTAAGGGGAAACAAAACAGCAGGATGCCTAATTAACATACTTAGATCAAAACAAATATCGCTAAGAACTAAAGTTAGAATATACCAGACCGTAATACGACCATCAACCATCTACGCCTGTGAAACCTGGATACTAAATAAAAAGGAACAAGAGAAAATTGAAAGACGGGAGAGAAAAATTTTACGAAGAATATATGGGGGACGCAAAGTAGGAGGGATATGGGAAAGAAGATCCAATGAAGAGGTAATGAGTTTGTATGGAGAACCTAGTATAATACAAGTAATAAAAGCACAAAGACTACGATGGTTAGGGCACATACAGAGACTACCACAAGAGAGAACAACGAAGATTATGCTACGAGCAGGTTTAATAGGCACAAGAAGAAGAGGCAGACCAAGAAGAAAGTGGTTTGAGGCAGTGAAAGAAGACATTAAAAATCTAAGTGTAAAAAACTGGACAGAAACAGCAAAATACAGGAACAAATGGAAGGAAATAGTGAATCAAGCCCTAGGCCTAAAAGGCCTGTAGCGCTAATATATATATAGAACATTTACATACATTTATTATTTTCAAATAATTTATATTATTTAAAAATATGAAGGCTAGGTATAAGCATAACAAAGAAAATAAATTTCATATCAACAAAATAAAAAAAGATATGTAGATTTTTTGCTGTTATTTTTATGTATTAGTTCTATTTGGGAAATTATAACTTTGTGTCGTATTTAAAAAATATGCCTTACAATAAGAATATTCACGTATGCCACTGTCTGGGTAATAATAATATTCAATTTTATACTTCAAACCTTTTTACCCACTCGCCACAGTTCAGAAATTATCTTCAAAATAAACAATCGACCAAAATCAGTTTCTCGTCATTATCTAGTGACCTCTGAAAACTTATCAAAAAACAAAAATATTCTTGAGATCGTCTCTTAAACATACACAAAAATTAATTGTGTGTAAATGTTCTACTCCACTATATTATTATTGACGCTAATAGATAAATAAGACTTATTAGTCCAGTCAAAATAGACATTCACCCTTGCATGAATTCCCAAAAAGCTGAAAATTGACATGAACGTCAAGGATACCATTATAATGAAGTTGTGAAAAGTCCACAACGATCCCGTGTGTGCAAAAAATTTTATGCGAAGTCAAAGTTCGCAAAAATGAGTTTTTTGAATTTTTTAGCGGAACGATCAGTTTTATGATATAAATAGCTCAAACACAAATTGTAGATCTTTCAATTCTCTACAAAAATGGACCTGACCTCTTTTTCTCTAAGGTCTATCATTTCTGAGAAAAGCCATTCTTAAGTTATATGCTTCATAATAGACACACGTTTCCACGCCATCTATGAGTAAGTGTACTTGGCGCGTATTTTTCAATTTGGTTTACCCAGAAGGCCCAATTTACGGTCTTCTTGTTGAAGTGTAATATAATATTAGGTCTTCTTATTCAACTTCTTCTTTATCTTCATCTTCCTGAGTTGACGTGAATTGTTCAAATAGCGATTCAACAGTTGTTTTATCGTTGATGTAAGGATTATCTTCTGTTGAAGATTCAGTATTTGAACACGACTGGCTTTGACAGCTGATGCACGCTGATGAGCAAAGTCAGCTTACTTTTTTGCAGCCGAATTCCGAATTACTCCCCTTTCTGCAGTTATAAAAAATAGTATTAAAGAACTTTTCTGGTGCAGGTGGAAGTAGAGTGTGGATTGATTCCAATATATTATTTATAAGCTTCCAACTTCATTCTTTTGGGTCCAGTTGATTTCCAAGCCACACTTGAAGCTGCTTATATACTTGATAAAAATGTTGATGAGCAGAAGCCAAGGTTGGAGGAAGACAAGCTAATTGAACACGTTTTTTATCACGTGTATGTTTTGCAAAAGATACGTAACGTAATTTATCTATGCAAGTAATTTGAAGTAAGTAATAGATGGACACAGCTGCGTTGACAATTGAACAGCAGACAAATGCTGCTTAAGGCCACATGGTCACATTTCATATTCTTAGAATTATCATTCATTATCAATGAACGAGTACTAGTTACGCGGACCAACAGTTTGATCTATATTATACGTCCATAATGTACATAGGCAGCGCAGTCATGCATATTATTAAGAATATTACCCTAGAATGACTTTTTCTCACAAATGGTAAGTCTTAGGGAAAAAGGGGTGGAAACTATTTTTGTAGAGAATTGAAAGATCTCCAATTCTTATCTCAACTACTTTCATCATAAAATCAACCGTTTCACTTAAAAACCCGGAAAACCCATTTTTGTGAAATTTAACCTTGTATAAAATTTTTTGCACACATGGGATCGATGGGGACGACTTCTCACTACTTCATTATAATTGTATTTCCAACGTTCATGTCGATTTTCAGCTTCTTGGGAATTTATGCAAGGGTACCCCTACTTTTAAGGCTAACTTGACTGGACTATATATACGTTATATAGAATTGTTGTTTATAACTGTTGGTTTTATTATCAAACATATTGAAAACACGTTATATACCTAATTTATAATATTCGTTATATGAACTTTTTTTCGAATTCTATTACAGGGGGGCATTTTTCCGGGAGTTTTTTTCCGGGGTTTTTTTCCAGGGTTTTATTTCCCGGGAGCTTTTTTTCCTAGATTCCATTTACATACATTTAATTTTGATGCATGCTTAAGAATATTTCTGATTTTTGAAAAGTCTTCAGAGGTCACTAGATAATGACGAGAAACTGATTTTGGTCGATTGTTTATTCCGTAAATAATTCCTGAAGTGTCGCAAATGAGGGAAAAGGTTTCAAATGAAAAAGTTGAATATTATTATTATTTAGTCAGTGGTATACGTAAATAATGTTATTGTGAGACATATTTTCCAAATACGACACAAAGTTTTAATTTTTCAAATATAACTAATAAATAAAAATAACAGCAGAAGACTACATATTTTTTTCTGATTTCAATAATATGAAATTTATTCTCTTTGTGTTGGTACAACACGAGAAAGTTTACAATTTCTGTATTTTATATTGAATTATATGTAATGCCTCAACTTACCTAGCCTAAATATTTTTAAATAATATAAAACAATTGAAAATAATAAATGTATGTAAATGTTTCACTCCACTATATTATTATTATTATTATTATAAACTTTTTAAATCTCTTAATACCCTTTCGGGTGTCGAGATTGTTCTTGTTTCAATTATTTGATTACTATTCTATCTTGTTGATTATCTCTTTCCATTTTTTTCTGTCCCTTGCTAACTTCTTTGCTTCTTGGCCGCTAATGTTGTTTTTTCTTAATATCTCTTCTATATTATTTTCCCATGTCTGTTTTGGTCTTCCCCTTTTCTTCTTGTTTTGTATTCTTGCATTCCACACTGCTTTTGTTTGTTTATCTTCGGGCATTCTTAAAAGGTGACCATACCACGCCAACTGTTTCTTTTCTATGACATTATGAATGCTCTCTATTTGTACTCTTCTTCTTATATCTTCATTCTTTATTTTATCCATTATCGTGACTCCTTCCACTCTTCTTAAATATTTCATTTCCGCCGCCTGTATTTTGCTTCTTATTCTCTTATTCATCAACCATGATTCACTACCATATATTAATATAGGCCTGTGCACTGTTTTGAATAGAGTCATTTTTGTCCTTTTCGTTATATGTTTATTTTTCAGTATTATTTTATTGATTGCATGAAAATTCCTATTTGCTTGCTGGATTCTCGTATTTATTTCCTGCTCTAAGCTTCCTTTATTATTTATTGCTGCCCCTAAGTATTTGAATGTTTCTACTTGCTCTATTTCTTTCTCATTCAGTATTATGTTTATCCTTACATTCTCTTTTGATATGACCATTACTTTCGTTTTTTCTACATTTATCTTCATATTATGTTTCCTTAGCTCTTCGTTCCATATTTCTAAATTACGTTTCATATCTTCTTCGCTCTTTGCCATCACTGCTAAGTCATCTGCGAACGCGCATTCTGACAATGAGATCCTTTTCAACTTGTAATGTCCAACCTCTACCTTTTTTATTTTATGCTTAATATTCTTCATTATTTGGTCTAGAAATACAATAAATAGCAATGGGCTTAAAGCTCCACCTTGTCTTAATCCTTGGGATGTTTTAAACTCTTCTGATGTTGCGTTGCCGGTTCTTATGTAGTTGGATGTTGTTTCGTATATGCTTTTTATTGCTGTTAATAACTGTTCTCCTATTTTTCTTCCTCTCAATATATTCCACAACTTAGTCCTTGGTACTCGGTCGAACGCTTTTTCCAGGTCTATAAATGTGATATACAGTTTTTTGTCCGTTTTCATTGTATTTTCTATCAAGTTCCTTATAGTGAATATGTGGTCTTGTGTCGAATGTCCCCTCCTAAACCCACTTTGCGATTTTTCCATTGTTGTTTCTATCGCAGCTCTAAGCTTGTTTTCGAGTATTGCTTCGTAAATTTTCGCTGTTGTGCATAAAAGTGATATGCCCCTATAATTCTCACAATTTTTACTGTCTCCTTTTTTGTATGGGAAATATTACTGCTTTCTCCCAGTCTGAAGGTATTTTCCCTGTTTTCCAGATTATGTTTAATATAAGCAGCAATAATCTTTCTCCTTCTTCGCCCATATACTTCAATTGCTCGGCCTTCATACAGTCATGTCCCGGTGCTTTGCCATTCTTCAGTTTTTTAAGTACTCCAATTAACTCGGCTTCAGTTATCATCTCTGTGCTTTCATTTATACTTTCTGTTTGTGGGGTCTCCTCACTCTCTGTTTCATTAGTACTTTCGTCACTTACTAGTAGGTCTTTAAAATGTTCTCTCCATCTTGTCATTATTTCACTATCCTCTGTCAATATATTTCCTTGTTTATCTTTCAGGCTTTTAATTGTTACTTTTTCTCTTTTACTTCTCTTTAAGGTTCTATAAAATAGTTTTTGGTTTTCGTTGAAATTTTGTTCTAGTGTCTTTCCAAATGATTCCCATGCTTTCACTTTAGCTTTTTTAACACTTTCTTTAACTAATCTCCTTTGTTTCTTGTACTCTTCGTAGTCACTATCGTTCCCTGTTTTCAAATATTTCTTCCATATCAGTTTCTTCTTCTTAATGTTGTCTTTAATTTCTTCATTCCACCAATTTGTTCGTTTCCTGTTGCTTTCGTCGCTGATTGTACCACAGGCTATTTTGATTGCTTCTTTTATTATATTTTTGAAATAATTCCATATTTCTTCTACATTGTTTGTTTCTTGTTGTGGAGTATTGCTTATTAATTCCTTTATGATATCTTGATAATTCTTTCTTGTCTGTTCGTCTTTCAGTTTGTCTACTTTTAGCTTTAATATTTTATTTTTATTTTTTGATGTTTCCTGTTTTTGCTGTACCTCTTTCTTCCCTACTTTTACTTTTGCTACCGTCAAGAAGTGATCACTTCCGATTTCACAACCTCTTAGCACTCTTACGTCATTTATTCTTTTCCTTTGGTTCTTGTTTGTTAAAATATAATCGATCAAGGATCTCTCGTTCCTACTCTTTACTTCTCTCGTGAATTTATGTATCTCCTTATGTTCGTAAAACGTATTTAAAATTTGTAGCTCGTTTATAAGGCAAAAATCTATAAGCCTATTGCCATTATTATTTTTGACTTTTTCTCCATGTGTCCCCATGATTTCTTCTAATCCCTCGTTTCGATTCCCTACTCTCGCGTTGAAGTCGCCCATTATGTATATTGGTTCTTTTAGTTTCTCATATTCTAATTGTAAAATATCCCAGAACTCATCTTTGTTTGCTTTGTTTTCATCTTCATTTGGTCCATACACTATCATTATATTTGCTATGAAGTTATCTTTCTCTTCCAATTTAACCGTCATTATCCTTTCGTTCACGCATTCCCATTCTTTCAGTGACTGTTCCAGTTCTCTATCAATTATACAACCAACTCCCGCTTTTGCTCTTACATTTTCTCCGACTCCACTATATATTAATTTGTGTCCATTTCTCATCTTTCTTGTTCCTTTTCCTTTTTTTTTTGTCTCTGTGATAGCTAATATCTTCACTTTTGCTTTCTCTAGTTCATCTATTAACTCTTCCTCTCTTCCATTTAGACTTTTAATGTTCCATGTTCCTATACTCATTATCCTGTTCAATTGCTGGTCCGTCTTCCTTGGTTCTTCCTTTAATGCCTTATTTTCTATCCGTTTTTTGAGGCCACTTCTTTCCATTTCAAAGTGACCCCATTTTCTCCCTTGTCCCAGATATACACTTCCCCATTTATTATTAATTTTTGGTATCCAATTTTCACGTTTTTCCCTTTGTCTTTTTCTGTTCTCGCTATACTTCTTATCTCTTTTTGTATTTTCCTTTCATCCCAAGTCAGATCATTTTCAATGTAAATGTTGGTGCCTTTTAATTTATTCTTTGCTGCCATTACCTTGTATTTTTCTTCCCAGTTTACCATTTCTGCTAATATGATCTCATTTCTTAGATTTATTATTTTTTTAACTTCTACTTTTATTTGCAGTTTTCCCTCTAGCAATTTTTTAACCTCTTTTTCCGGTTCCTGAGCATTTTTTAATCCTTTAATTATTAAATTGTTTTTCTTCTTCTGTTTCTCATCCTTCTCTTGTTTATCCTCTAATGTTTCTATTCTAGCTATCAATTTTTCTTTTTCTTTACTCCAGGCTTTTTCCTTTCTTTCCATTTCCGTTTTAAGCACTTTTATGTCTCGCTTTATTTCTTCCATATTTTTATCCATTTTTGTCATCATTTTTTCCATCATTTCCTTAAGTTCGTCCATATTTCCTATATCTTTTTTGTTTTCTTCCGTTTTATCACTATTCTCGTATTTATTCTCTGCTTCTTCTTCTTTCCTTCTCTGTTCTGGAGATCTCAAAACTTTTTTACTCTGGTGAAATATTTCTTCATATACTGAATCTTCCTCTCTTTTTTGTCTTTTATGCATATCCTATATTCACTTATAATTAAATTCACTTAAAATTATATTCACTTTGATTTATTTAGAAAAGATTTATAGCACTTTATTTAAGTACGCCACTGAATTTGTTTATGACAATCAATTAGCACTACGATGCACTGAGCACCAAGCACGATAGCTCTAGCAGCCAAGGTCGAATCCCAATCTTTCACTATTATTATTAAAGTTCAAATGTGCACTTGTATTTTTATGAACAAATTTCACTTCACTTCAAACACAGTTCATTCGTCCCTACACTTGGTATAAATTTGCGTTTTTTACAATATTATTATTAACGCTAATAGATGAATAAAACAGAAGACACTGTATTTATGTCTGTATTATATTAAACATTATTTATAATTGCTGTTTATAACTCTACGTTTCATTATCAAACATAATGAAAACACCCTCATATACTTAATTTATAATATTAGTTATATAAACTTTCTTCGGATTTTATCACAGGGGGCTTTTTTTGGGGGATCCTTTTCCTGGGGGCTTTTTTTCCGAAGGTTTTTTTCCGGGGCTTTTTTTCCGGGGTTACATTCCTCAGGGGTTTTTTCTCCTGTTAATGATATTTGCATGCATTTTCGATAATTCTGATCAAAGTAACTACAAAACTACACGTGGAAATACGTTTTTATGGTTTTTACATAATCTATGAGAATTAATTGATATAAATTACAGATAAAATTGCATGAAAAATGTTTGCCTTACACATGATTCATGGTTAACGGCAAATTAAATATCCACTCAAAAAAAAAAAATTATTCCTCAAAAACTACACGTCAAATTTTCTTCTTAAGATCGTCAACCTCATAAATGTAGGCAATAGTAGAAAAAATTGAATTCATTAATATATACAATAAGCAGATTCACCCTGGATCCGCACGGGGAGTCAAAAGGAAGATAAGGTGGACCGGGCGATAGTAAAATGGATCCACGACCTGTATAATCCCCTGCAAGATCGAAGGTGCGTCACGAGGTACTTAATCCACTGTGCCCGTATTACAAACTAATGCTTTTGTGTATAGTTTGGAAAAAATTATTTGACAATTGACTTGACTAGCTTATATTGAAGGCTGGCTCTACTCAGCAAGCGGATTATAGTAGTTTTTGGAATTTCTTTCATGAAATTAGATTTGGGTCATTATGGTATCTATCTTTTAATTACAATTGTTCTGCAGAAAATTATAACGTAGGAACATTTTTCAAATACCGTTATAGTTGTTCTCTAGAACGAGATCTCAAATTTATTAGTTTAACAGCATTATTGCAGTGAACATTGGAAATGTTACAAACTGAAAACGAAAATTTCGAAGAAAATACAATGAGTCAAAAACAAAAACATTTATCTCACGATGTGGAACAAATTGTTCTGAATGACATTAAGTCCTTGAAAAGGAAAGAGTATAATAATAATTTAATAGAATTATACAAAAAAAGGAGTATTACAAGAATTAATTTTGTGAAAGCCATTAGTTATAATTTTTCGAAAAAATTATATATTACTTACTTAATTGTAAATGATGACGAGTTTTTAATGAAATTAATTGATAGGTGTAGTAAAATGTAAATATGTATATATGACGAGTTTTCCATAAAATGAATTATATTAATTGTAAAAAGGTGTAAATATTTGTAAATATGTTATATTTTTTCTATCTATATAGTTTTTATCAGTCGTTATTTGTTCAGGATAAAATATAATGAATTGTTATCCAAGTTCGTTTATTATAATAACTCACAATTCTTGGCATTTGGAGAAGATACATTTATTTGGCGTTGGTCAACTAGCGCGCAAAGCCGCTTAAGCCGCTAGGGTACAGTGCGAGTAGCGCGCGAGCTATCTGCGGTACACCTGCACATGCGACCTTTTTTATGAGCTCAGAAAAAAAATTAAAAATGCACTTTATTTTGCAAATATTTTTAATTTTGAATTTATCAAATAACAACAAAAAAGAGGATTTTAGCCTTTTTTGAATTTTTGTTCTAGCTTGAACCAAACTCATAGTATACATTGGTATATAATATAAGCATAGGTATATGGTACTGCGGATAGATTCTCTTGCAACATTTTTCTTTGTGTTTTTTGGAGGGTTGATTAAATAATTATAAAAAAATGATTTGTTTAAAAAGGAGCCCATCGTCATGAGATGTTACGCAATCAATTAATATTTGTATTTATTCTCTCAATCCACGCCCATCTTTCTTGTTAATTTGTACTGTTGATTTTACAAGGGGGGTGGCAAATTAACCTGATTGATATAAATATCAGGTGCAACTTTGTTCTCTACTCATTATTAATCTTGACTTTGTTCAGATAATAAGTTTTTCTAATTTTAAACTATGTTATCCATGTTAAGTGCAAGATGGAAGGAGTTGATCATAAATTGGGTATATAAGTCTCAATAACTCGTCGACTGCATGACATATCATACCTATGCGGCCGTACCATATAGCTACGTATGTTATGAGTTTGGATTAAGTTGGAAAAAAAAATCAAAAAAGGCTGAGATCCTCTTTTCCTCTATTATTTGATAAATTGAAAAATGAAATGATTTGCAGAAGAAAGTGCATTTTTATTTTTTGTTTGAGCGCATAAGAAATGTCGCGAGTGCAGGTATATCGCAGGTAGCTCGCGCGCTAGACGCACACAGACTTTGCGCGCTAGTGGTACAAAAAGGGGATTATTTTTATAAGCTGCGCGCTACTGGCACATGCCTCTCAAGTGGTACATAGCGATTATGGAAGACCTTGCTATACGGATTAAAAATTTGACCGCCGTGCTTAAACGGTCTATGCCCATTTTTCTGTAGAGAAGATAGTGAGCTCGGATTGTTTTTATTTGCATTCTGTCAAATTTTGATTATCATATGAGAGTCTGAAGTTATGATACTATTAATACATTTTTTTATGTATTATACAATGAAGAATTCGGATATCCATGTAAACTCTTAATTTATGAAATACATATATACCACTTTATTCAAGAAAAAATCAGCCATAAATAAAATATGTATCAGAGAAATATACAGATCAAACATAATTAGCTATAAATCTTTACCTGTACATTGCTTTTTTTATTTGTATAATGCCATCTTACTCTTTCGTTTGTTGTCGAAGGTACGCGAAATTTAAAATTGTTAATGACTATCATCCCCTTCCCCTTTTCACTGAACCGGTGCAAGTCAATTGAGAACCAGATCCTAATAATCCTCTGCAGTAGCCAACGCTCGAGGCAGGTACTCTAATCCAGCATGTGAATTGGGCGCTAATCCTTCAAAAGGTCTCGTTCCCAATTTACTAAATATTTCATAACATGACAGTGAAGGTTTGTTCCAACAAGTACAGAAACTTGTCCGGAACTGTCCGACGCATGCGCATTCAGAAAAAAGCGTTCTAACAAACTTCAATCGTGTATTTCGACTATTGTCAAGAGCTCGAACAACATGCGACTCATCCGCAAACCAGTTTGTGGACAATCTAAACAGTCCGCGGACTAATGTTTGTACTATTCGTCAGATGAGATAATCTCAAATAAATATGAGGGGTTTAGGTGCTGAGAATGATGAAATTCAGATTCTAGCGATGATGAATTTGCGATTAATTTGATCTGGCCGTAGGAGTACATCAAATCAAAAATCTAATAAATGAACAAAAATAATATTTTATTTATTATTGCTATTCTCATTTTCAGGTAGGTAGTAAGTATTTATAATTTATACCTGTGCACTGAAGGGGATTATCGCGGGTCGTCGTGCCCAATTCGTATGTACGGATTACAGCTACCTGGGATCCGTGCCCAATTCGTATGCGCCCCACTAAACATGGGATTTATTTCCATGATCACTGAATATTAAGTACCTAACTGATGGGACACAAATATAATATTTTCTTCATTTTTATGTGTTGATGAAAGCAAAGCTACCAATTTGAGTGCAAGTTTTTCAAGAACCTTATGACTCTCAAAGCAATACATACAATTAGAGAAATGATCAATCAATACATGGTATTAAGAGTAGGTTGGAGTTAAAAACTAAATATTATGAAAAATGTAAAATGTATGAATATTTTGCAAATATTATAATTATACAGTCATGGAGATGGACAGGTACTTGACACAAGTAAATCCGATATTTGCATTGTAAGTGATTAAAATGCCCAACTGGAATACTCGAATTGAGGAATCCCTTACCGAATGCCCAACCAGACTGCACCGTAGCGCGTGGGGTCGGTAAACGACTAGCATGCAAGCTTACTGCGGTATGCACCAAGTGCCTTTTTTGTGCGCTCAAACAAAATAAAAATGTACTTTTTTTGCGGATCATTTTTCTTAAAATTTATCAAGTAAAGAAAACAGGAAGATTCTAGCCATATTCTGATTTTTTTTTTCAACCTCAACAAGGCTCATAATATATATTGGTATACAATGCAGCTCCGACCGAGCTCGACGTGTGAAATCTTGCGTAACTTGAGATAGTGGATTTGTTTTTAACCGGCGGTACTTCGCAACGAAAGAAATAAGCGGGTTTCGCCCGCTCTGAACGAGCTCGACAAGTGGAGTCTGACGTAACTTGGAACACTGGTTTTGCTTTCAACCGGCGGTGCTTCCAACCAAATAGAATAGGCTGGCTCGACATGTGGCATCTTAATTGCACGGTCTTCTCTAAATCTATAGTTATCGATCACACGTAACTCTTTCCCTTCTGCGCTTAACATAGTTAACATGGTTGAAAATTAGAATAAATGAATTAAAATTGAATCTGAAGAACTTATTATCATAACAAAGTTAAGATTATTAATGGGTAAAGATTAAGGTGGCACCTGATATTCATACTAATGGTCATCAGCTATCACCAATCAGGTTAACTGGCCACTTTCTTTGTAAGAACAACAGTACAAATTAATATGGGAGGTGGACGTAGATAACCAGTTTGTACCAGCAATGATATGAAAATGTTGACGGAAAATTGAGAGAATAAGTCTAAATAGTAATTAATTGCATAACATATCCTGACGATGAGATTGTTTTTGATCAAATTATTTGTTTATAATTATCTAAATGATCACCCAAAAAAGACGAAGTAAAAATGTTGCGAAAGAATCTATCCACCGTACCGTATACCTATATGCTTATATTGTATGCCAATGTATGTATATTATGAGTTTGGTTGAAGTTATTGAAAAAATTCAAAAAAGGTTGAAATTTTTTTGTTTGAGCGAGCGCAGGTACCTCGCGCAGCCTCGATCTCGGCATCAAACTTCCTGGATATTTAATTCCCTACTTGAACTCGGCACTATCACTATGGATTAGAACTAATGACTTAATCTTTCTGCCTGAGTGAGATTCTCTGGACATAGGTGATTTTATATCAATAATTATAAACCAAACTTAAATTTAGCCGCACATTTGAACACTCATTTATAAATTGAATTTCAACCCAACATGAGTTCTGTGCACCCGTCTCAGTTGTCTCGGGCTCAAGTTCTGTCCTTCAGGCACGCGCAGCATAATTCAGTTATATTCAGGAATGATTTTCAAAAGCGCGAACGTAGCAAGCTAGCCTACAATCATTGCTTTAGACTGTATTCCAGCCCATCATGAATGATTCTGAAGTTGTACTCACTTATAGAACTAGATCTTCCATATCGTGAGTTTATTAAAATTGACAGTGCCGAGTTCATGTGCGCCCCGCGCTAATCGGCTTAGCATTGGTGCTGAGTTCATGTTCTTGGCACCGAGTTCGTGTACACCCAGTGTAGTGACCCTAGCGGCTTTGCGCACTAGTCGTCAAACGTCATTTCATCTTCCCTCTTTTCAGATTATGTAGTATAGGTTTTTTCTCAATCCATTGAGGTATGTAAATATGTTGTGAACATTTTTTTGTATCTACTTATTGTTCCCTTCTCATGATGACGTGGCGACCAAAGTTGCAATAAAGAGTTTTTTATAATAAATATTGAACATGTACGGACTGTTTCAATTCTTAATTTCTGCATTCACTATGTTTCACCAAGAGCCACCAGCTACCTCCACCGAAGTTATTGGTTGAAATATAGCAGCGTTTCTCAAATTTCTCTCTTCGTGATCTAGTTATTTTGATATATTGTAATCTTGTATAGATTGTCCAGAAGTATACCGTGACGACCCTTATAGTGGCGTGGGTGCCCGCTAAGAGGCTGGAACATGATTTATAGGGATGAATATTCAGAAAGTATCAGAGTCGTATCAAATTTTTTCAGACTCTAATGTTATTTTGCACACTTGGTGTTTAAATATACAATCATGCAAAAATATATACCATAAAATACATACATGAGGTCATAAACATAAAAATATCGACAATTAATAGAAAAACATCACTATAAACTTCATTTTCAATACGGGACTCGCCAACATTTATTATTAATGGCATAACAATATTAATAATATCTATATATATATATATATATATATGTCTTTCTTTTGTATGACATGTCGAATACTGTCCTCCCAATTTTTACAGTTTATATTATTCATTTCACGTTGAATTAATTCTCTAGCACCAATAGTATTCGAGTAATTTTCAAAGAAGTAGATCTGTTTTCTGTGGAATCTTCAATTGTTTATAACTTTTGCAATTGTTTATGTGCGGGTTTGAAAGTTTTGCACATTTTGCTGGACGTCATAACATCTTATTTTTCTATTTGAGTGTCATAATGTGTACTTTATAAAACTCATTTGAGTATCGTAGGGTACCTGCTTATAGAACTAAAACTTAATTTTTATTAGGCTGGTACTTACGTTGCTAGACAACCTATGTGTCATCTTGATATGTCAAAATATAATATATTTTGTAGAAAGTTTTCAAATTGTTCAGGTTTATATTTATTTATTTCTGAGCATTCATTTTAACAAATTTTAAAAGTATTTTTGTTTTACATAAACTACATATCTAGTCCGGTCAAGTTAGCCATAAAAATATGGGTACCCTTGCATAAATTCCCAAGAAGCTGAAAATTGGCATGAACGTTAGGGATACCATTATGATGAAGTTGTAAAAAGTCCCCATTGATCCTATGTGTGCAAAAAATTTTATGCGAGGTCAAAGTTCGTAGAAATGGGGTTTTCAAATTTTTCAACGAAATTGTCGGTTTTATGATGAAAATAGTTCAGACAAAAATTATGGATCTTCCAATTCTCTACAAAAATGGTACTAACACTTTTTTCCCAAGATTTGCCATTTCTGAGAAAAAGCCATTCTAAAGTTATATTTTCAATAATATGCATGACTACTCTGCCTATGTACATTATGGACGTATAATATGAGGAAAACTATTAGTTTGCGAGACTAGTACTTGTACAATAATATTGAATGATAATTCTAAGAATATCAAATGGAAAGAAACCTAGTCCCTCATTTTATGTGACTATGTGGCCTTAAGCAACAACTGTCTTCTGTTCAATTGTCAACGTGGCAGAGTCCGTCTGTTACTTACTTTAAATTACTTGCAATTGCAAAGATAAGTTACGTTATGTATCTTTTGCAAAGCATACACGCAATAAAAACGGTGTTCAATTAGCTGGTCTTCCTCCAACCTTGGCTTCTGCTCATCAACATTTTTATCAAGTTCAAATGTAGCTTAGTAATTAACTAAACCCAGAAGAATGGGGCTGGAAGCTAATTGATGATGTATTGGAACTAATTCACACTCTACTGCCACCTGCACCAGAAAAGCTCCTTAATACTATTTCTTTTCAACTGCAAAAAAGGATGTAATTCGAAATGCGGATTCAAAAAAGCAGGCTTACTTTGTTCATCAGCATGCACCAGCTGTGAAGGCCAGTCGTGTTCAAATACTGAATTTCCAACAGAAGATGATCCTTACATCAACGACAAAACAACTGATATATCGCCGTTTGAACAATTTATGTCAACTCAGGAAGATGAAGAAAAAGAAGACTTAATATTATATTAAACTTCAATATGAAGACCGTGAAATAGAACTACCGGACTGCCATGACGAAAAATATGCGCTAAGTACACTACCTAATATGTGGCGAGGGAAGGTGTGCATATCATGGAGAATATAACTTTAGAATAGCTTTTTCTCAGAAATGGTAAATCTTGGAGGAAAGAGTGTGAGCATCAATTTTGTAGAGAATTGGAAGATCTATGATTTTTGTTTGAGCTATTTCTATCATAAAACTGACAATTTTGTTGCAAGATTCGAAAAACCCATTTCTACGAACTTTGACCTCGCATAAATTTTTTTGCACACATAGGATCAATGGGGATTTTTTACAACTTTTAACAACGTTCATGCCAATTTTCAGTTTCTTGGGAATTTATGCAAGGGTGAATGTCTATTTTGACTGGACTAATCTGTCAAGTATCAGTGTTACCAAGTTACAAATAAAAAAATTGATATTCTTTACCGATGGTTTCAAAATAGAAAATTTATTATTTTTCGACATATATAAAAACAAATAGAAAAAATTGTATAAGATACACGATTCATAAGACATCTTGGGTCACTTGTTCATTAGATAAATCGCCGCAAGCGGCTCGTTTTCCAACAAGAACGCGTGCCCTAGGAAACTTATATCTTAATATACTATAATATGTATCTCGGTAGTGAAGTTTCTTTACCATATTACTCATTTAGTTCATTTGCCGAGGCCGTTAAATTTCACATTAGTGATGAAAAAATCAACCTCATTGCTATGATACATAAATAACTATTTTATCTAATTCAGTTTTGAAAAGTCAAATTTTACATCAATTTCTGACATTATGCAACGTCCTATTTTTCATAACTGTCATACAACAGTTGCGTAAAGTAGTTTCGTAATGACTTTACATAACTGGCCATGTTTCAGAGCTAATCAATTATACTTTCTGCGTACGATTAAAAGATTGATTTATCATTCATAGTATGCATCATTGGCAGAGTCTTCAATATCAAAGGGTAATTTGCAAAACTCGCTACGCTCGTTTTGGCAAATATTACGTTTCGTCAAACAATATGGCGCTTTTCATAACTAATTATATAATAGTTATTTACATAATTAGTTATGAAAAGTGCCATATTGTTTGACGAAACGCAATATTTGCCAAAACGAACGTAGCGAGTTTTGCAAATTACGTGAGTCAAACAATATGACTTTTCATAACGTATTCTGTACAAAATTTTATCTAATTCCGTCAGAATAATTTTATCTATATTTTTGAATGATAACATCTCTCAAAATTCAGTTGACTGTGATTCATGACCATCTATTGTTACTACAGAAGCAAGAGTGCATTGAAATAAACAAATATCGAATTTTCACAAAACCTCAAAATAATTTTTAAAAATGTACTCAAGCAGTAATATCCTGAGTGATATAGTATCCTTTGATATTAAAGACTCTGCCAATGCTGCATACTGTGAATAATAAATCATTCTTTTAATTGTACGCAGATAAGTATAATGGATTAGCTCTGAAACATGGCCAGTTACGTAAAGTCATTACGTAACTACTTTACGCAACTGTTGCATGGCAGTTATGAAAAATGGGACGTTGCATAATGTCAGAAATTGATTTAAAGTTTGACTTTTCAAAAAGAATTAGATAAATAATTATTATATCACTCAACTTTTCGTCGAATAGTTAATTTTTTTTTGACTACGTCAGTATGATATAATAATAGTGTAACAAATTTAGGTCTATAAATTAGTGATTTCGGCTTTACCGGTGCTAAGAATTACTGTGAGAATTTTTTCTTCAAGAAATAGAAGCGAATATATTTGTTGTCCAGAAAATTGCTGGCACCTTCTAGCGTTTTTCTAGAAACGTCTGGACGTTGCGGGAAGAACGTAGTGCGGAGAGACCCGAGGTATATATATGCAACTGACAGCGAGAAGCATTATTGATTTTTGGCTCAGTGACCTTATGCTATGGATTGAAATAAATTGTGTTATTTAAAATAAATCAACATTGACATAAATAATTAAAGTTAAGTTATAGTGTAGTGTATAATAATCTTCAATTTAAATTAGAATTAGTTATTAGAAATAGTGTTAGTTATCTAATTTATTATTTTAATGAATCATAAGAATAAATAGTAGTGTTTAGTGACATTTGCTCCCTAAATTAAAATAGATAACGTTACAATTGGTGATCAGGTGTGAAGTTTTTAAATTCAAATAAATAAAATGGCGTCAAAGACAGTAAAATTGAGTGAATTAAAAGTGGTTGATCTCAAGAATAAGCTAGAAGAACAAGAATTGGAGACAAAAGGAATCAAGACCGTCCTCCAACAACGTCTCCGACAAGCTTTGAAGAATGCTGGTGAGAATCCTAATGAATTTATTCCTTGTGGCATATTCGATTCCGGGAAGATGGAAATTCTAGAAAATTAGAAGAAAAATTGACAGAGATTACAGAAAATTCTAGAACATTAGAAGAAAAATTTACAGTAAATTCTAGAACATTAGAAGAAAAATTTACAGAACATTTCAGAACATTGGAAGACAAATTAACTGAGAATTGTAGAACATTGAAAGAAGAGTTGCTAGAAAATTCTAGAACGTTAGAAGACAAATTAACTGAAAATTATAGAACATTGAAAGAAAAGTTGCTAGAAAATTCTACAACACTAGAAGATAAATTAATGGAAAATTCTAGAACGTTGGAACAGAGAATTGGAGAAAAATTGAAAGAAGAGTTGCTAGAAAATTCTACACTGAGAAAAATTCCTACTAACCACTATGTGAATTCACATACTAGGTATTAGAATATTCTTTTACAAAAGTGACAGCAAGCCTATTTTATAAATCATAATGAATCCGTATTTTAGTTATATTTGTATAAAAGTTAATAAATCAATTCTATATCCCTTCATCTGAAAACTTGCATAGATTCTACAAAGCTGTGCAATAGTACCTATAAAACTGAACCATAAGTTGTATAAAATATGTTTAATGATTCATAACAGTTGTATTTTATGAAGCTAATTATTTATGTGATGGCAAATATCAAACAAAGTCATTAGGAATTATATAATATTTTATTTTAATCAAATAATTACATATTGATGAAATAAGAATCTATTGACAGTTTGAAAATAACTATAAATAATAATGAATAGAAATGTCATACCAATACATATAGATAAAGAAGAGAACATGAATAATATATAACAATATTTTCTGAATGATATTGCTAATCTTTGAAGTTAAATACATGATAATCCATCGGATCCTACTGATTTTAACAAGGCTAAAAAAGAATATAAATGTTCCATGTCTATACACATATAACTCTGAGTTTCATTCTCGTCTATTTACACATTTTTTTTTACACAAAATACATTTGTTTCACTAACACTTTTTCTGAATTACGCACCAACATACACTAATATGCTTCGAACACAAGCCACACTTCCTGCCTACTACACTAACTTGCACTTTGAGAATGGAAGTTGGCGGCAGGAGCACTCGGGAGAGCTGCATGTTTTATGAAATGTCTATTAGAATCTATACAACTGATTGTTAGAGATGAATTCTATCAGCTTGTTTTATACAAGTGAATATCGACGGTATTTAATTTGTATGTATTTTTTTTCCATAATATGTAATGTATTAAAAGACTTATTCAATAACTAATCATGTATTAAGGGCTAAGGAATCATTGAATAAGTGTTATAAAAAAAGAATTATAAAACATATTCTTATGAAATTCATAAAACTAACAATTTAATACAATAAAATCTATAATAATCTTTATGGATAGATCTTTACTATGTATAAAATGGGCTTTAAAAAACTTGTTGTATAATATCTTTTTTCTCAGTGTAAGACTTTGGAACAGAGAATGAAAGAAAAATTGGAAGAGAGTTCTAGAAATGCAGAAGAGGATTTGAAGAACTTAAGGGAAGATTATGAGAAGAAAATACAGAAATTGGGAGAAAATTTCTCAAAGATGACTTCATCACCGATATCAGGTGAAGCGGGCAATGTAAGGGTAATAAAAGAGGAGAATAATGCAAAGATCCACATTAAGACACCGGAATTTGATGGGAAGACATCGTGGCCGATTTACCTTAAACAATTCGAAGCTGATGCGAAGGTATATGGATGGTCATCTGCAGATAAGGCCACAGCATTGACCGTTTAGAAGCGGGAAGAAGCCATGAATGTTCTTCAAACATTAAAAGGAGAAGAACAAGGTGACTATGACCAATTGATCAAGCGGCTGGAGATGCGCTATGGCAACGCGCACCTCGAACAGGTATATACAACGCTACTGAGAGACCGATTCCAGAAATCGCAAGAAACTCTCCAAGAATTTGAAGCAGACATTGCTCGTTTCGTTCACCTCGCACACCCTACCGATCCAGATAGCGTTTTGGAGGGCTTAGCCATTCAAGCATTCATTTTTGAAGTTCGAGATAGCGAAATACAGCAGGCACTATGGATATATCGTCCAAAGTCTTTAGTTGATGCATTATCATAAGCGTTAGAGCATGAAGCAGCAAAACAAGCATCGCATGGACACTCCAGAGCTAGACAAATGAGTGCCAACAAACATGATGGAATTGAAGATTTAGAAACTCGCCTAGAAGAAAAGTTGCGGCGTATCGAGATCAAAATTACTGCGGGGAAAAGACAACTTCGCTGCTGGAACTGTGGAGAATTGGATCATCCGCAGAGGCTGTGTAAGAAACCGGCAATCAAAACCAAAGAAGAAGAAGAAGAAGAGTCGGAAAACTAAGTCGGGTTGATGCGAAGGGGCCACCGTTGACCTGTAATTCAGTAGTCCCACAATCCATCGGTTACGTCGCCTCGCTGTATCATCAAGCCAACAGCATCCTTGTGAATGGATTCATCAATGAAAGACTCTATAAAATACTGCTGGATACGGGTGCGACGAAGACAATAATAAGATCTGATTTGGCAAAAGGAATCTCTGCATCATTACATCCAACACATTGGCGATTACGTACTGCAACTGGTGAACTAGCTACTACATCTGGAGAATTAGACTCGACCATGTCTATTGGAAGTACTTCCTTTAAACATGGTGCGCTGGTAGCTGAAATTGAAGATGAGCTTATACTTGGCATGGACACACTGAAAGAAAAATCTTAGATACTAAAGTTAAAAACATTGCTTAAAATCGTGACAGGCTAGAACGTTCGCTAGATGAACTAATTATATTGCTTTTATATTATGCCTACTGCAGATAATAACAATTCTAGAAATTGTAGTAAGAAATTATTTGCATTAGTTAATGTAAATATCTACCACCGATTATATCACACACCTTAGCAACAACCAATGAAATCAAGGGATTTTCCATGGTAACGAGGTATATCGCGATAATATTTTCTCCTAACTCGATATACCACAGTAGCTTTTTAAAAAATAATAAAAAATATAACAATTAATAAATTTCATGGTTTGTGAAATAATCCTTGCAAATACACCTCAAGATTCGGTATATTATCGCATATACCTTGAATTTAACTCAAATACTTTTTGTCTTGTGTAATTTTTTACTCGGCAAATTTGGAGATTTATAATCAACGATAATATACCTCGAGCTAAAGCTCTCGGGTATTATCAGATTATGAATCCCCAAATTTGTCTCGTAAAAAATTACCCAAAAGACAAAAAGTATACTCGTGAAATTCTTCGGTATATCGATAATACTCCTCTCTATCGGTATATTACCGTTGATAATATCATTTGTCATCTTAGTGAAACTTATGTTTCAACTAGTTGTAGAATATTTCTATCGCAGACATTAAGTTTAGCGATTATAGTAAAGATATTATCAACAGTAATTACACAAGAGCTTTTTATTTTGCTGGATAAATTTCTGTTTTCACGAGATTTTGTTACCTAGCAATTTGACAAGAAAACTGTTCTAATAAAATCACGACACCGTAGGTGGAGTGATTTTATTTTTTGAACAGTTTTCGAGTCAAATTGCTCTCAGGCTACAAGGTTGAGTTATCAAACTGAAATTTATCCCAAGAAAAATAAAATGCTAGAGTGTAATTCGGCGAGATAATTTAACGACATTTTATTTATGAAAAAGTTCATTTACTGTGCAATTATTGAAAGTACAATTATTATACATCGTTTCATGTTTCATTTGACACATTCCACTAAGTATTCTTTGAGATTTTCTCCATCAATTCTCCGCATACTCTGAGTCCAATCTAGCAAAATATTTGAAATTTGACATATCGTACCTCCTCCTAATACATAATTCTGGTTTCCACAAAATACGATAAATTGTCTACAGATACATGATTTATTGTTTTTTCTATTTATAGACACTTTTTTCTTGATACTGTCTTTTATATTTTCTTCGAAAATATTCCAAATTCTGTTTATTTGGCAGTTTAAGCATGGACAAATAATGCAAATGACATTAATATAGTGAATGTTTTGATTTGGTTGCTAGGAGAAAGGTAAATAACGTTTTATCACTTGCAAAAAGTTACCTTCCTTTTTATCCGCTGTCAAAACGATAAAATTGTTTTTTTCTTATGGCTTACTTTATATTGGAGTGGGATTATTATCTGTACTAATCATTATTTTCTCTGTCGTAAGACAATATAATATGTTAAGCTACAAATATTAAAAGCTAAGTTAGATAAAAAAAAATTACTATGTGGCTCAAAATAAATTTTGAAGTAGTGAAAATTATTTTCCGAACCAGAGGATATTATTTCTGAAATATTGAATATTATTTCTAGAATAGTAAATATTATTTGTAGGATAGGTAATAGTATTTGTGAGATAGTAAATATTACTTTTGGAATAGTAATTATTATTTGTGGGATAGCAAATAATTTTTATTCGTTCAATCATGTATATTTTTATTGAATTTTAGATTATTACAAAAAAATATTCTTAAATTAACAAACTGCAGATAATAATTTAGATTTCAAAAAAACAAACATATTATGTGAATATTGAGTTTTAACCAATCTATCACACCCAATTATATTTTCTTAGGATATTCTCATGGAAGTTTGCGAGCTTTCAACACAGTAGAATTAGAGTATAATGTATTCGATACATTACAAATGAAAGAAATACTATTGTTATAACTTACTAAAATATGGACAACAGTACCAAAAACTGGATCCATATTTTTTATATCAATAATGACTGTATTATTATGATGATAATATTGTCATGTTTATTGCTCAAAAGGAAATAGTTCATAATCAAATAAAAGTCGCTATTTAATAATTGAAAATGAAATAAAAGTTTTATTCTTTCGAATATTACTGAACATCTATTTTGGACTTACTTCTATCTTAAACAAAGCCGCGGATATCTATCTTCAACTATTTATTTACACTGATCACTTTACTGTTTGATATTCACTGCTCTAGATTCACCATTACACTATAACCCTCAAGTCGTTTGCTTGTCTTTATATATAGGAGTATCCATTTCTTGAATGTTCTACCACATTTCTGGAATATTGTTTGAGGCTTCCATCGGGCGGAGTGATGTGGTGCGGTGCGGCGCGATACAATACAACGAGGACGAAAGGCCCCGCCCAGATAAGACAGGCCCAAGCCTAACCCACTCCTACGAACCTCCACACTCTCGCACGTTACAATATGTCCCTTTGATACCAATCCATTTGGGATAATAATAATATTGTTCCATATTATTTTTATAATCATCTGATGAAGAATCATAATTTTCCAACATACGTGATTGTATAATTTCGCCAGAACCGCACACATTTTTTTGTGTTAGACTATTAATAATAATAATAATAATAATATATTTTATTTGCACACTAATAGTATACAAAAAGGTATAACATTCAGCAATGCTGGTTTTCAGTTATACCAATAATAAATTAAACAAGTGTTTATTAGGTACATAACAAAATCGAAACAGACCATAAGTATAATTAGTAACAAGAAAAAAGAAATAAATGAAAAAATAATTAATTAATGATAATAATATATGTACATAATGCCGGTCCAATCTTATCACAGATGATTGAATGCAAAAAATCTAACTAAAATAAACTATAATCTGGAGATCAAAATTAAACCAGCGATGGAAGAGTTGGACCTTGAGATGATCATTAAGACCGGTTACAACGGTAAACATATACATTTTTAGTACACCAAGAACAAAACTAAAACTGCTAAGATTATTATAGCAACGTAACAAAAAAAAAAATAATAATAATAATCATTATTCAACTGAATATTAAAGTAAATATAAAAGTAAAACATAAGAATAATAGAGAAACAATCTACTATTAGATGAAATGACTTAAGTCAACTGGAAAAGCTTCTCCTGACATTCTCTAAAAAACTCTTGCATGTTATAGTATTCTTTCTGGAGGAAAATTTTCTTCACTGTTGAAATACTCTGTTTCTTATGTAATTGTTTGAGCTCAATTGGTAAACTATTGTAAACTTTAATTCCCATATAGAATGCTGTTCTTTCAAATGATGTTGTCTTATGGTTAGGCAGATTTATAGTATTTTTTGATTGTCTCGTACTGAATCAGCAGTAGAAAATAAGACGGGATTGCTCAAAACATATTTAATCAGTTCTAGGAGATATAAACAGGTGATTGTTAAGATATTTAAATTTCTAAAATGACCACGACAGGATTCTCTATAACCTAATCCTAGCATAATTCTTATTGCACGCTTTTGGATGAGGAATATTTCTTCAAGTGTTGAAGTGTTACCCCATACAGTTATACCATAAGACATTGCCGAATGGAAGTAACCATGATAAACTATTTTCAATATTTCATTATTAACTCTAGGTTTAAGAAATCTTAAACAGTAACATGCAGAATTGAGTTTATTATGTAGCATAGCAGTGTTAGTACGCCATTTCAAGTCTCTATCAGTTTGTAAACCTAAACATTTAGATGTGTAGACTTGGGTAATATTGTTGAATTGGATGTTCAGATCCAGCCATGAAGCTCGCGAAAGAGAATACTGAATATAATTAGTTTTAGAATAGATTATTAGATAACAGTCGATAGCATACTCTTAATTGGCGTATTAGAGATAGTGCATAAACAATGTTTTTTCTTGAAAATGTAACATCCAGCAGTCATTTCAAATTCACGATGCTTGCAACACTTCCTTTAATATACCAACTACAAAGATATCTGCCATTATTATTCATTTGATCTTCGCTGTAAAATTGAAGAGATGTTATAGTCAATTTTTATTTGTGAATATTATAACTCTGCGTATCATTTATCTTATTTTTATAATACACTTTTTGAAAATATCTCAATTTGAGCAAGAAACCGAGCAAGGAAGGACTAACTACGGACTGCACCAACTTTGTCAGTCTGCGTAGAACAACAGAGCAGGTAGTTGAAAAGAGTCAACAAATTCGTTAGACACCAAAAATTATATACTACTATATTGTACAACTATATTAGCTAAATTAGCGAATAGATTTATTTTCTGCAACAGTCATTATAAATTCTATAATAAAGAATATGATATTGTACAACACATTAAAAAATTATCTACTTGATTATCAGTAGAAAATATTAACTAACATAAATAATAAATGATTAGAAATACAAATTATTTTATATACAGATCTGAATTTGTGAATCAGAATATAATTTCATTATCACTACATAGTATAAAACAAAGTCGCTTTCTCTGTCCCTATATCCCTATGTATGTTTAAATCTTTAAAACTACGCTACGGATTTTGATGCGGTTTTTTTTAATAGATAGAGTGATTGAAGAGAAAGGTTTATATGTATAATAACATCCATTAATAAGTGGAGAAATACTGTTATTTTTGAGGTTTCTAATGTGATGTCGTGAATAATTATATTTTTTCCGCTTACATTGCAAACGCAGGCTGAACCCTACGAGATTCATCACAACACATTCGCGAGGGTTCTTATTGTAGTATCATCAACGTGGCGCACGAGCCGTATTAGTTTGTTCACGCATCGTTTATTCGATTGATTTGAAACTTACTACAATTGTTGTTGGCTCTTTCGAGAAAGTTCTCAGTATTGTACCACCAGCATACCTCAAGTGGCACACGAGCCGCATTTGTCCGTTCACACATCGTTCATCCAATTGAGTTATAATTTTATATAGTGGTTGTTGAAAGAATGTTCTGACATAGTAACACTAACGGTATTTATCCGATCGAGCATAGTTCAACCGTTTAAATTGAAAGTTTCTATAGTTGCTGCTAGCGCTTGCGTGGGGTCGGATTTTAAGAATTGTTCCACCTGTAAAATCACATACCTATCATCACTATAAAAATGGGCTATAGTTTAATCTTAAAAAAAAAGTGTTACCTACAAAAACTTCGATTCTAATCCAAGATGTGAGAAAATGACCAGTAAAATTCCTTGCATTGCCTGCGCTGCAATACAATCTTTTATTTACCGTAAATGATCAAATTAAATACTGATGATGCTATCTATACATAGATCTACGCATTTATCAAGAAATTCTGACAGCTTAGGTTATGTTTTAATTGATTTACTCAAGCAAGATATGTGGTATTATCCTTACTAATATTATAAATGCGAAAGTCACTATGTGTGTCTGTTACGCTTTCATGCATAAGCCACTCAATCGTTTTTGATGAAATTTGGTACAGAGATAAACTAGAGCTTGAGAAAGAACATAGGCTACCTTTCATGGCAAGAGGGGCTAAAATAAGGGATGACAGTATATATGGAGATTAGTCATTTTCGAAGATAAAATCATGAAATTTTGTATTCAGGCATCAGGCATTTGATAATAAATAAATAAACATTTCTTCCAGCGTTTTTGTGATTTCGACCTGCATGGGGATGAAATAGGAGGTGAAAGTTCGTGTTGAAATCCAAGCGCCTGCGCAGCGCGGTATAGTGGGAGGAATATCACTGAATGTGGCTACTCGAACGGCCAGTCATGTTAGGGCAGGCGAGTGCGAATATTAAAAATGAATGAGTTGTTTCGTAATCCATAGAAATATTTTGGATAACTGTAAGCTGCCGTATGAGCGAAGCGAGCTCGGTCAATGCCAAGTTGCTGTGAGAGCGAAAAGAGCTCAGTTAACAGCAAGCTGCCGTGCGAGTGAAACAAGCTCGGTTGACTATAAGCTACCGTGCGAGCGAAGTGAGCTCAGTCAATTGAAAAACGTCGTGCGAACGGAACGAGATTGTTCTACAGTAAAAGATGCCGTGCGAGCGAAGCGTGCTCGATCAACGTTAAGACGCCGTGCGAGCGTTGCAAGCTCAGTTAAATGCAAGCAGCCGAACGAACGAAGCGACGTCGCTCAACACTGAGCTCCCTATGAGAACAAAGCGAATTTGGTGAACTTGGATTACTCCCAGCACATGCATATTCATTTCACTGTTACATTTTGGTTAGGTTCATATTCAAATAGACAAGTTAGGTCCAATATAATAATAATTTCTATATAATCACTTGAATGAGCATGTCATGTGGGATTCATATATTTATTGTATAATGTTCAATAAATTAACAAAAAAGAAATTAATATAAACTCGAAAGGCATTCAGCGGAACTTCAAAGTCTCGGCCAAATCTTCTATTTCGATTGATTTCCTACAAAAGAAAATCTTTTCACAATTAGACATGTCCTTATCATTTCCAAGTTATAAGGTCCTGATATAAAAGATAAAGATAGGCTCAAGTACTTGCAATCTGAATTTATCAATTCTGTGGCGCTACGAAGTACGCCGGGTCAGCTAGTAGGTTATATTTTAATTGAGCTACTCAAGCAAGATATGTGGTATTATTCTTAATAATTATCTTATACTATAAAACTATGCTTCAAAGATTCGTATAAAAATGTTGAATATTATTAAATGTCCACCCGTGCGAAGCCGGCACGGGTTGCTAGTTTCAATAAATATTTCATCTCTGTGAGTTAATTCACCTCCAGATAATTCGTTTTATCTATGAGTATCAATATTTTTTTTTCAGTGCATAATGAAAAAGCACGGTTTCAAGCTTTATCTGAAAAACGGCGTTTTGAGAGTCAACGAAGAAGAAGTAATACTAAATCCAGGAGAAGACAGCACAGCCCGGGAACTTATAACCGAAGATGTGACATTACCAGTGCGCAGTGAGGTCATCGTAGAAGCACAGCTTGAAGGAAAGTTTTGTGAAGGGACTATTGTCATGCTGGAACCAAGAAATGATGATTTTCGAACTGGCTCTGGAGTTGTAGTGGGGAAATCATTAATCAAGGTTAACAAAGTAATACCATTTCGAATGATGAACATAAATATTATTCAGTCATAATTAAAAGAGGCACAAAAGTAGGGGAATGTTCGTCAGTGTCTTCGGTTGTCCGAACCATGACTGGGAGTGTCAAGGATAGCACATCGTATAAAATTCCGAACAAGTTATTGAACCAGATATCAACATTCTTCCAAGACTTAACAGCCGACCAGACGACCAAGGCGATACATTTAATAGAGAAGTATCAAGATGTTTTTGAATATGACAAAGGATCCAAGGCAAGAACCAATGTAGTCCGACACAGAATTGACACCGGAGAAGCAACACCTATTTGCCAAGCGGCAAGAAGACTACCACTGGCGAAGCGTGAAGAAGTTGAGAAGATAGTGGAAGAAATGAAGACTGATGGGATTATTGAGCCTTCAAGTAGCCCATGAGCTTCACCAGTGGTACTAGTAAAGAAAAAGAATGGATCTACTCGATTCTGCGTAGATTATCGGCAACTTAATAATGTGACGAAGAAGGATAGCTACCCGCTACCTCGCATAGATGACACGCTGGACACATTGGCAGGATCAAGAATTTTCTCGACCTTAGATCTGAAAAGCGGGTACTGGCAAGTCGATTTGGAGCCCAAAGATAAAAAAAATACAGCCTTTTCTATTGGCACAGGGCTCTGGCAGCTTACTATTATGCCATTTGGGCTCTGCAATGCCCCTGCAACATTCGAGAGATCAGTGGAAAACGTATTAGCTGGGCTGTCATGGAAAACCTGTTTGGTGTACCTCGACGACATTATTGTGGTCGGTAAAACATACGAGGACCACATGAAGATTCTAGAAGAGGGGTTTAGAAGATTGAAGATGGCCAACCTCAAGCTCAGTCCAAAGAAATGTCATCTTTTTCAGAAAAAGATCCATTACCTGGGCCATGTAGTCTCCGGAAAGAGAATTGCAGTTGACCCAGACTAAATAAAGGCTGTAAAAGAATGGCCAGTACCAAGAGACAAACATGAACTAAGAAGTTTATGTACTTACTATCGACGGTTTGTCCCTAGATTCGCCAATATAGCCAAGCCATTGACACGACTAACTGAAGAAGGTTGAAGATTTACCTGGGAAATGGACTGTCAAGCAGCTTCTGAACCACTCAAACAGTTCCTAACTAGTTCCAATCTTGAGCTATCCTTCGACTAATGGAAGATTCATACTGGACACAGACGCTAGTAACGTGGGAATTGGTGACGTCCTTTTTCAAGTACAAGATGGGCAAGAGAAAGTAATAGCCT
The DNA here is from genome assembly GCA_963989225.1 of Dromius quadrimaculatus. Lineage (NCBI taxonomy): Eukaryota > Metazoa > Arthropoda > Insecta > Coleoptera > Carabidae > Dromius > Dromius quadrimaculatus. The sequence continues at coordinate 36,808,168 of OZ022325.1, read as the reverse complement.
ATCTTAGTAAGACATTATCAAGACCAGAAAGAAATTATTGCGTTATCCGAAAGGAGTTATTGGCAGTCGTAAAGTCGGTAGAACACTTCTACAAGTATTTGTATGGCCGGTAGTTCCTAATCAGAACTGATCATGCTGCTTTAAAATGGTTGCTCTAATTTAAGAATCCTGGAGGACAAGTGGCCAGGTGGATTGAAAGACTGCAGCAGTATGACTTTGTAATCGAACATCGACCAGGAACCACCCATCGCAATGCCGATGCATTGTCAAGAAGACCGTGCCATGAAGACTGCAAACACTGTTGTCGCTTGGATGACAAACTTATTGCCGTCAAGAGGACAACAGTAGTAGATGAGAGATGGCAACCGGAAGAGTTACGCAAAGACCAGGAGAGTGATCCGAATTTGAAAATTGTACTAAAGTGGAATAATAATAATGTTAGACCAACTTGGGAAGATGTTGCACCACGCTCTCGGAATGTAAAATCATATTGGGCGCAGTGGAATTTCATCGTGGTTGAAGAGGGGCTCTTGAAACGCGTCGTAGAGAGTACGGACGGAAATGAAAGCAGGACGCAGTTGATAATCCCTAGAAACAGAGTACCGGAAGTACTGAGAGGGATTCATGATGAAGCTAGTGGAGGGCACTTTGGAATCAGTAAAACATTAGAAAAATTACGCCAGCGATTTTACTGGATAAATTGTAAGGAGGATGTTGAAGAGTGGTGTAGAAAATGCGTGGTCTGCGCCAGTAGTAACTGGCCACAGAGAACAAGAAGAGCTGCAATGCGTCAGATCAATGTGGGAAGTTCTTTTGAGCGCATTGCAATCGATGTGACCGGACCGTTTCAAGAAACTAACAACGGAAATAAATACATAATCTTTGTGATGGACTTCTTTAGTAAATGGGTGGAGGCGTACGCTCTACCCAACTAGGAAGCTGTCACTGTCGCCGAAGTTTTGGTGAATGTATCTGTCGATTTGGAGTACCACGCGAACTTCATTCGGATCAGAGAAGAAATTTCGAGTCAGCCGTCTTCCAATTAGTAAAGTCTTGGCAATCCACAAAACCAGGACCACTGCATTACATCCGCAGTCTGACGGTTAAACGGATGAACAGAACAATAAATCGATATCTGGCAAAGGTTGTCTCCGACCATCAGCGAGATTGGGACCAACACCTTTATCTGTTTCTGTTAGCATACCGCTCAGCAGTACACGAAACAACTGGGCAGACACCTGCGAACATTTTATTTGGACGAGAGAAGAATGGACGACAGTCATGGCCGATTTCGTTCAAACATCCAAAATGCCAGCGATCAAATAAAAGAAAATTATGACATCAAGGCCGAGAAAGGTGGTTATCAACCCGGAGATTTTATGTGGCTTTATAACCCCCAGAAACGCCGAAGGTTGTCACCAAAACTTCAGCGGAACTGGGAAGGTCCATATGAAGTGATGAAGAGAATTAGCGATGTCGCCTATCGGATACGGAAAGCTCCAAACGGAAAGCCGAGAGTCGTTCACTTTAATCGGCTAGCCTTATTCGCCGGCAATAACCATAAAGATCGACATGGAGCCACGGCTCGACGAATTGTTGAGCAAGAACCAATCTTTGAAGAGTTCATGGTCAACTATTCCAACGGTCGTAAAGTGCGGTATGGCGTGACGAAAGAAGAACAACAAGACCTGTTCGCAGTGCCTTTGAACCATTCCCTGGCTCACTGTGTGGCGAGTGACTTGAAGATGTCCCGAGGAATAGCGTCCGTTTTCAAAAAGAATTATGGAATTATCAGTCGGGAAAACACTATACCTAAAGAACACCCGCACGGAGCACAAACGCTACCTGTAATATATGGTGACTAAGTCATGCTCCTACCAGAAACCGACATACCGCTCTATGTGGAATGCTCTGCTCGACCTCCGGAAGCACCTATTGGACAACGACGTGATGAAGCTGGCAGTACCGAAGTTAGGTTGTGGACTAGATAAACTGGATTGGAGGGTAGTAAGGAATATGTTGGAAAGCCTCTTCCGGTCTACCGGAATAGAAATCCTCGTCTGTAGCTACAACCCTAAACAGCAGACGAATAATGGACGGACCATCGACTGCTACTTCTACAAAACATCCCGATGTACCAAGGGTGACCAATGCAGATTTCGACATGACTCTTCAGAAATTCGTGAAGAACCGTTTCGGGACGAAACAGTCCTAAGGAGGGGGCAGTGTAACGAATTTAGGTCTATAAATTAGTCATTTAGGCTTTACCGGTGCTTAGAACTATTGTGGGAATATTTTACCTCAAGAAATAGAAGCGAATATATTTGTTGTCCAGAAAATTGCTGATACCTTCTAGCATTTTTCTAGAAACGCCTGGACGTTGCGGAACTTCTGCCCTCTTCGATGTTAGAGTAGTACATCTTTTTTTCCTGTTGTGTTCTTCGCAGTTTTTTTTTTATGTTTCCAATAGATGTGACGATATTTTACAATTACTTTTCTGTCTATATATTATAGAGTTCTATCTATTTTCTACTCCCTGATTATTCTAGGACTTGATTGTTGTTCAACACTAGTTGTCACAATATCAGCCATTTCTGATTTGAGAAATATCAAATGATATTATTCACAGAAATATTTAATAACATAAACATTGTCTTCGTTCAACCTCGGCTTCTGCTCATTAACACTTTTATCAAGTATATAAGTGAGGCTTGGTAAACAACTGGGCCCAGAAGAATGGGATTGAAAGCTAATTAATAATATATTGGAATCAATCCACACTCTACTTCCACCGGCACCAGAAAAGCTTCTTAGTACTATTTCTTATATCCACAGAAAGGGATGTAATTCGAAATACGGCTGCAAAAAAGTAAGCTGACTTTGCTCATCAGCATGCACCAGCTGTCAAAGCCAGTCGTGTTCAAATACTGTATTATACTATATTAAACTTCAATAAAAAGACCCTAGAGTAGTCCTACCGGGAAAACCACATTGAAAAATACGCGCCAGGTACACTACCTCATAGGTGGCGTAAAAACGTGTGCATATTATGAAGAATAAAACTTTAGAATGGATTTTTCTCAGAAATGGTAGATTTCAGGAAAAAAATGGTGAGAGTCATTTTTGTAGAGAATTAAAGGATCTACAATTTTTGTTTGAGCTATTTATATAATAAAACTGATCGTTCCGCTGAAAAATTCAAGAATTCCATTTCTGCGGACTTTGACCTCGCATAAAATCTTTTGCACACACGGGATCGTTGGGGACTTTTCACAACTTCATTATAAGGGTATCCGCAATGTTCATATCAATTTTCAGCTTCTTGGGAATTTATGCAAGGGTGAATGTCTATTTTGACTGGATTATAAGTATTTGAGAAAAAATTGGAGGATCATCTAGATGATGAAAGCGCATTTTTGACAGCTCATGAATGCTTGTTACTTTGGAGATCTCGCAAATTACCATCTCCTACAATTACTGAGCTTGAAATCAAGCAGTTTGGGCAAACTTACGAAACAGCAGCTTCCATTAAGTACTAATTTCAAGTTGACTATTTGATAGGTACATAATTTATGCATGTATAAACTCAAAAATACCTTTTTATCTTCATTATTTAGTTATTGACTAACGGGAGATCATGTGCTGTACATTAAAATATTAATTTGATGTTTATCAAAGCTATATAAAAAAAAAAATCATTTTAGGGCGAGTACACTGTAATTGTTTATTTGATGCGGGAAATGACACTATGCTGTGAGCTCATTTGGGAATGAGGAATTGTTATCGAAGCAGTATATGGAACGTTTGAGGTTTTACCGTGAATTTGCTATGAACTTGCACGATAGCCTCATCTGAAAATAATATGTATCAAAGCTGACACAGGCTCTTCTATCCACTCTATCGACTTCCATTTATAACGGTCACAAATAGGTAATTTAAAATTTCAACGAGATACTTTTTCAGATAGATGGATAAATAGTTTATTTGCTCCAAGATCAGAACATAAATTCTGTATGAGTAGCACAATCAATTATCACTAACGTAATCAATGACATAATCCCAGTTTACATAACCAAGCTTTGAATTATTAAAATCTGATACATATTAGGAGAGCTATATCAACTGCAATCTAGATCAAACATTTTTTTAATATATATTCTACAATTGCTGCATTCAAACTTCTTAACCTCATTAAAAATGAGAAATTGAAATTCAATGGGTCACTTACTTGTATTGGTATATTTTGGTGAGCAAAATCTTGCAAAGAACGGCTTATGCTGGATCTTAGAGTTATTAAGCTGACTGCTCGATTTACAGACAAGAAAATACACCAAAAGTAAATAAATTTTGATCCAATAATAATAATTCATTCTAATAAGCTTCAAATTCGCGTCAAACAAGTCATTGAATGAGTCCCGGACAGACTTGACATAAGAGTAGTGACACGTACGGCTAAAGTTGTAACTAAATTTTTATTTACTTGAATAAACTTCAGCTGCCATATCCCTAATGTCATATATATCTGTGGGCACTGTTTCGCCTGAAACAAGTATTTGAATAATTGAATCTTCCACAATCACTGAGCTTGAATTGAAGCAATTTGTGCAAACCCACGAAACAGCAACTTTTATTTAGTACCAGTTTCAAGTCTGTAAATATTATAGTTGCTGAGAACTCAGCGTCACTCCAGCCAGCCAGCCAGACAGCCAAAGTGAATATAATAACGCTTTTTTTCAAAAAATGGAAGAATCATCTAGATGATAAAAGCGCATTTTTGATAGCTCATGAATGCTTGTTACTTCAGAGATTTCGCAAATTACCATCTCTTACAATTACTGAGCTTGAAATCAAGCAGTTTGGGCAAACTTACAAAACAGCAGCTTCCATTTAGTACTAGTTTCAAGTTGACTATTTAATAGGTACATAATTTATACATGTACAAACTCAAAAATACCTTTTTATCTTCATTGTTTAGTTATTGACTGACAAGAGGTCAAGTGCTGTAGCTTAAAATGATAATTGGATCTTTATCAAAGCTATATAAAAAAAAATACACCAAAAGTGAACAAATTTTCATCCAATAATAATAATTCATTCTAATAAGCTTCAAATTCGCGTCAAACAAGTCATTGAATGAATCCCGGACAGATTTGACCATATACCTATAAATATATATACAAACGACTTGGTCCTGACAGCGTACGGGGTCTTTTATCTCTTTCCTTCTGCAAGTCTAAAATGCGCATGGTCACAGTCTCGATTTTCATTGGCTGATACTTAAGGCTAGTGTTCGGAATGATTCGGGGTTCGCGCCATTAAAGTGTGATGGGCACGAAATTACAAATTTCAAACAAAATTAAAACATAAAATATTTACCGTTTTATTTGTCATAGACATAATTAAACATTATCACGTGTATCCAGAAAGAAAAATAAACACAGATTAATCTAAACAGTAATCTAAACTTTATGCTGCTGTTAAACAAACACAAATGAAGAAGGCACATAATAAATCTAATAATGGCCTATCCCACCCCCACGGCACGCTAACGGCGCGAACTCCGAATCATCCCGAACAAAATCTTTCAAGCATCAGCCAATGAAATTCAAGATTGTGATTATGCGCAGTTTAGACTAGCAGAAGGAAAGAGATAAAAGATACCGTACGGAGACGCTTCCTTGTTAAGATAGGAAGTCAGCAGTATATATATTTATAGGTATATGGATTTGACAACTGTACATAATAATAGTGACAACCGCGGCGAAAGTTGAAACTAAATTTTTATCTACTTTAATAAATTTTAGTTGCCATATCCCTAATGTCATAGATATCTATGGACATTGTTCCACTTGAAACAAGTAATTGAATAATTCAATTTTCCACAATCACTGAGCTTGAATTAAAGCAATTTGTGCAAGCCTACGAAACAGCAGCTTTTATTTAGTACCAGTTTCAAGTCTGTAAATAGTATAGTTGCTGAGATCTCAGCGTCACGCCAGCCAGCCAGCCAGCCAGCCAGCCAAAGTGAATATAATAGCGCTTTTTTTGGAAAAATGCGCTAAAAATGCGCTAAAAATACAGAATATGAATTTTTAAAGCAAAATATTATTTTTCCAAAAAGCAATACTGAATTTTCTCAAATAAATATCAAACATGAAACTGAACTTCAGAGAAAGATTCAAAAGCATTCTAATAGTAGCAGGCCAAGAAATTTTGAAATTCATCACAGAGTTTTTCTATTTATACTCAAAAATTTCATATTTTCAGCCTGTTTCGGCTTCGATTGGCAATTAAATGTGTGCCATATCGGTGAAGTTATAAAATCTTTAATAGGAAATGATAAGAATGCAAACGAGGTCAAATTTTAGTATGGGTAAGAAAAATAAGATGCTTTTCTTTTGCTCCTCGTTTCTTTGATATTCCTAAAACTCCAATGTCAAGGATATCATACTATCATCGCCTATACTAAATTAGATAATGAAATGACAAAGTGAACGAGTTAGCTATTATTCGAAACATAATCATTGTTAGGTAGGAGTATAAACTGTATTCATTTATAGAAATCAATAGCAGATAAATAAGAGTATGTCATTCAGGAACGATTATCCGATTCAAATCTATCCACGCAGTTTAGTTGAACTCAGTAAATAATCGATAGTTACAATTACTGGAATGTTATTTCACTACAGTAGCTGAATTCAGTTCAGCTGTAGATAAATTGGATTGGGCGGCCAAGCTTTGGAGTACTATAGAATATGTATGTAGTGCAATGTCCACAATCGAGTTTTAAGTTACGTTTAGTGTTTCCACAAGACAAGACAAGACAAGGCTAGGGCTGGGAAAAATATCGATATATCGATATTTATCGATATATCTCCAAATATCGGACTTCGATATAAATTTTTTTCCGTATCGATCTATAATTATCGATAAATATCAATAATTATCGACATTTATCGATATATGTCGATATTTACCGATAGTTGTCGATAATTATCGATATTTACCGATATTTATCGATAATTATCGGTAAATATCGATATTTATCGATATTTATCGGTAATTATCGATGTTTATCGATATTTATCGATAATTATCGATATTTATCTGAGATGATAAAACCAAGTGAATTTACTCCTGAAGTAAATTTATTTTATGAAACAAATTCTAATCAGTTTGAGCTTCCTTATGACAACAAAATCATTGCTGTCAAATAATCGAGTGTCATCTAACAGAGTAAATTTCATTTATTCTGGAAGTGAAATACTCTGCCCTCTATAAAACTGGGCATAAGGCAAGTGAATAGTCGAAGTACTTGAGTGTCGAATTGAATTATTTGTATTAGAATTCAAATCTTTATCATTGATAATAATTTATATCAGCAATACTGCAATTTATACAATTTTACAAATGCATCGTATTGTTGTTCGTGAATTTTCTAGATTTTTAGAGTAGTAATTTCTTCTTATCTTTCCTGTAGCCTTATCAATATCATCAAATTTCGCACTCATCTTTTTGAAAGCAAGCTTATTAGTCCAAGCGGCGACCGCCGTAAAAAGGTGGTCAATCAGAATAAGTTCAAAAATATATTCTATTACTTTTTGGATATGAGATGAATAATAGACCATCGGTCTGGTAGTCTGTGGAGTGTCCATTTTTTTTTTTTTTAATAAAATTTCTATTTTATCTTTTTGTAAAATTGATCCACATAACTTAAGCATAATTTTTTAGTTTACGATGGCGATTTAACCAGATAAATGTAGAAATTCAAGTCTGGTGTTCTTATTCTTGACGCAACTGTTTGTCAGACCACCCCCAAAAAATTTATTACAACAAAAAATTTGCTATACAAGGTATAAGAAAAAATTAAACGTCAAAATTTTCATTTTTTATTCCTCTTTCGAATAAAATTGGTCTGGCTCGTTCATACTTGACCAAAATTCTGCCAGACCACGATTAAGCAAGTCCTTCTCTACTGCTTGTAAAGCGCGAGTTTCCTTTTCTGTTATTCAATTAATTTTTCAATGTTTCTCAATTTTTGAAGTATATTTTACGACGGAGTCATACAAAAATATTTTCTCATCACTGTATCAAAAACGTACAGATCTATTTTAGAATTGTTTGAAAAATGGTTATAAATGATTTTGTGAAGGTTAAAAAAGTTTTCTGAAGTTCTTAGGTTCTAAGTTAGCAAATCTTATATAAGATAGAAAAAATTTGTCGTATAATAGTAAAAGGAGTACAAGATAATTTATTTTTTTCAGGACTTATGGTCTTATACATTTTTTACTGGTTCAACTAATGTACTGTTTATTAAAGCGTGCTTTTTTAACTTGTACTTGCCACTACGTAATTTTAGTCTCTTTAGCTCATTTTTTAACAAATATATTTGATTTTAAATGAAAGAAAATCCTGTCAACTTAAATTATTTCTCATCTTAATAATAGTAACTACTTTAAAAAATATTCACAGACAGTTCTGTAAGAACAAAATAAATCTTTCACAGGATTCTCTGTGGTTTGAACTAGTAATTTTTTGAACAACGTCGTTGTTCAAAAAATACTATTTTTCACCTCCTTCACTAACGAATAAACAAGTTATAAACGTAATTTATTTTATTCAAAAAAATAAAAATACAACAGAACAAGTAACAAGAAAAATCTTAAATTTTCAATTCTTGATAATGATAATAAAGATAACTTTGATTTTTAATTAATCATCACTCTCATCTTCTGAATAATTACCACGATTTTCGAATGACAAATCTTAATCATCTGGGTTCGTTTCGTCTTTATCATGCTGCAAAATTTGTTTGATGGTTAGTGGCATTGCATCGCCTTCAAACCACTTTAGTTCATATGCATTGTCACCTTCATTTAATTGCCATCCACATTCCAAAGGATCAAGTCGAATACATTGAGGTTCTGTGGCATTTTGCCACATAGAGTTGACGAAAATTGTGCGTAATATTTTTTGCTCCAAACTTCTCCAACACGGTGGAATCAAACTGGAGTCAAAATTACGAACATTTTTAAAAATTTCTTTTTGGTTATTATTTTTAATATTGTAGAACTTGTAGAACAACTCAAGTCTCGCTAAATTAACGAATTTACATTTTTTCACACCGTATAACTCATTTGTGTATTGCTGAATTAATTCAACTTTTTCCTGGTCGTGAATAAAAAGGGGATTATTTAATGAAGCAAATATAAGCTGATACTGGTTATTTTTTTGTAATATGTCAAAAGGTTTTTTTTTGCCTTTTCTGAAAAATGCAGCCGTATAATCACAACCAGTAAAGGCATGAAAACCTGGCAACGCTTTACATAAATTTTTTCCCAAGTGATTTGCTAATTTAGAACAGTTGACAATGTTTATCTCTTTATTTTTTGGATTAAAATTACTCAACCAAATTTCGTATTCACGGTCTTTGAACTTGTAAGTATTTCCCAAGATAATAATTAAAATATCAGTATCGTTAGCTTTAACTAATATTTTTGATTGCTTTTTCAATTTACTTATATGGAAAATAATTCTGGTATCAGCTTCTTCGTGATAACACTCAAAATATGTCATTTGTAGTTAATTTATTTGGATGTTTTTTGCCAGATAAAGATTTAATACTATTACGCAATTCATATGCTGTATCACGGAATCGATATTTTTCGGAATTATTTTTTACTGCTGATGAGTGGATTAAATTACATATGTCAATATTACGCCTATAAATTACTTTGTTTTTTATGTTTACTGGCAAAGCTTCAATAATAATCTTATCTCCATAAGACTTTGAAATTTTTTCTTCTAAATAACTTGATTTATACGTGTCAAATTTAATATCATCGGAATTTTTGTGTGCTATTTCAATAAATAATGCTTTGTAATATTTAAAAATGTCAGAAAAATAAAATACTTTTTCCTCGTTGATAGTTTCCTTTTCAATAAATTGCAAAATTGCTTCAAGTGCGTCTTTATGTATTTCTCTAACTTTATGCCAGTTTGTTTCTTCAGTTAAAACATATAACGTTTTTTCGTATAGTTTTTGGTATCGTAATCTACAAATTGCATGATAAGCAAGTACTGAGCGATTGTTGAGTTTCTCTAATAATTCAAAGTCATCCAAACCATTTGCATAAAGTTTAATATTATTTAATAGCTTATCGGTCGTAGATACTGATAAAGTTTGTCTATTACTTCCTACTCTCTTTGTTTGTGATGAACAAAAAATACAAACATCAGTTGAATTATTATTCTGTTCTGCCTCAGATTCCAACGCAGTAGATGATGTATTTTGTTCCAGCTAAAAATTTTAACGATCACTAAAATATTCTAAAAAAGATAATTATAAATTTAATATACCAATTGACTTATCGTACTATCAACACATTCATCTGATAGTGACAATGGCAGTATTTGAGATGAACTAGCAGAATCGGTAACCAAATCAGTTGAATTGGAAGAAGTATTTGGTTCAGCCTAATATGATTAAATGCACTTAAATAACCCGTAAAATTATTTAGACAATATATATACTTACGTTAATAAATTTATCATTATTTGTATTAACTTTTTGTGAAGATTTGTTAAATTCGTCAATCACAGATTTTTTTACAGCAACTAGATTACGGTAACATTTCAAATGATAACCAGCAGATTTTTGTAGCTCAGGTATTAATATCAAGTCGCCGTACTTAAAATGATTCTTTTTTCTTATTTCAATAAATAAACAACATCTTTGAAATATATCAGCATTAAACGATAATACTTTCTCCTTGCTATTAGTGACATCACAGATAAAGCATTTCATTTTTCTAATTCAATAAAAAATTATTTAATTATGTAGCTAAGTACACGTCATTTAGAAACACGCACATTACATTTATGTGAATTAACCCATTTTTACCCGGTGTTCCAATATTGGAACACAAGGTTCTTCTCCTAATTCTAATGAATTGCCCAATCAAATAGGATTCCTGTCCCTCTCTACTTATTCTACACATATGTGAGCAGCTATTAGCGCATATAACAAAGAAAAGTTTCATGATACATAGATTTAGTGTCGTTTCCAATCTCAAAATATTTACTGATGAAAATGTCGCTGCATAGGTATGTGAATAATTCTTTATTTATAATATATATCTCTCATTGCATTATTATAAGAAGCTTGTGGAAGCTTGTAGATCAATTTAGATTAGTCATATTGCGGATTCTATTTTCTTCCTTTTTTTTATATTGCATGAAACTGGTATGTTCCAAAAATGGAACATCGGGCCTACTATACATGCTCATCCGGAAATTCTTTCAGACCACTGACAACCGAAGAGTTAACAACATTGATTGAAAGTGATTCTTTCTTTGATGATTTGACTGTGAATAACGTCGACATATTTATAACACCTCCAAGTGATGGGGATGAAAGCGAAGAAGATAGTGGTAATGAAAAGAAGATACAAAAATTGATAATCTGAGTGGACGTCAACTGCAAGCACAAGCTACGGCTACAATTTATACACAACGTGGAGCTACTAGATTGGATGACAAGTCTGATGATGACAGTGATTACGATGAAGAAGACAAAATTCCTCTAGCACAACTGAGAAGCACATTACCGGTTCGACGTGCTAAAAAAGTTGTACGAAATTGGTCTAAGATTGATTTGCGTCCTTCTTTCGATACTTTTATCTGTCCCAAAGATCCAGAGCATGTACCATTGGATCCGGTGAGCTGTTTTGAGCTCTTCTTTGATGAAGAGGTTTATGGCTTTCTAGCCGACATGTTTATTATTTATGCAAAATCAAAAGGAGATCACAATTTTGACATGAATACAAAAGACTTGAGATGTTTTCTTGCAGTTCTCCTAGTATCTGGATATATTCGTGTGCCTAGATGGAGAATGTTGTGGGAAACTGATACCGAGACGTATAACATTGCAGTTGCCAAAGCAATGAGAAGAAATAGATTCGAACAAATAAAAAGATATGCCCATTGTGCTGATAATAGCAATCTTATAAAGAATGACAAATTTGCCAAAGTTCGCCCCTTATTCAATATGTTGAATTCTCGATTTTTACAACACTCTCAATATACTGAACATCTTAGTATCGATGAAAGTATGGTGCCCTATTATGGACGTCACTCGGCGAAACAATTCATACGGGGAAAGCCTATCCGATACGGGTACAAAATGTGGTGTCTGTGTGAACCATTAGGGTACCTTATGCAGTTTCAGCCCTATCAAGGTAAAGAAAACAGAGAAAATTCTGATTTGGGAGTAGGTGGTTCTACTGTCATGAGCCTTTTATCTAATCTTCCCAAAAACGTGCCATTCAAAATCTATGGAGATCGATATTTCTCATCATTGAAGTTAGTTGATAGATTGAAGGATATTGGATATGGTTATACCGGCACAATAATGACAAACCGTATCGAAAAATGCCCAGTTTTATCGGGCAAAATTATGGAAAAGAAGAAAAGAGGTACCTATGATTTCCTTACAGATACCAACACTAATATAACTGTCACATCATGGAATGATAACAGGGTAGTCACAACGGTCAGCTCTTGTGATCCTGTTGAACCGCTTCAAGAAGCAATGAGATGGGTATCATCTGAGAGAAAGAAGATCCCCATTACGCAACCAAATGTTATATCTAAATATAATCAATATATGGGTGGCGTTGATAGGATGGATGAAAACATAGATAGATACAGAATAGAGATAAGATCTAAAAAATGGTGGTGGGCAGTATTTGCCTTCTGTATCGGTACAAGCATACATAATGCGTGGCAAATTTATCGCCGACGTGAGTCAAAAACTGATTACTTGAAATTCAGAAGAGAAATTGTACAAATCTATCTCGCCAAACATGGAACTCCAGTCAGTGAAACAGGTCGACCAAAATCCTCCAAAGCAATAGTATCGCGTGTCCCAGATGGAATCAGATATGACTGCAAGGATCACTGGATGGTTCCTGCTGAAAAGCAAAATAGATGTGCCATCTGCAAAAAGAACTCTACAAAAAAATGTGAGAAATATGGAGTAAATTTACATGAAGGCTGTTTCAGATTATTTCATGTTTTGTAATAAAAATTAACTTTATATTTTGTATTCACTTTAGATTTTGCTTGATATTTAGAATAAACATTTCTTTTCCAAATTCGTTGTTTTATTTCTAATGAAAGGGTTTAGTAGGCTCAGTGTTCCATTATTGGAACGTGAAAAAAAACCATTTAAAAAAATTTTTTTTTTTTTCATTCAATCATTAAATCTTTTATAGACATATTTCTAGCAGGAAACCAGTAAAATTTTAGAAGAAAAAAATTCGGGCAAAAACGGGTTAAACAGGTTAATAATTTAATGATGTCAGTTATGTTAAAAACAAAAAAAACTCGCGCTTTACAAGCAGTAGAGAAGGACTTGCTTAATCGTGGTCTGGCAGAATTTTGGTCAAGTATGAACGAGCCAGACCAATTTTATTCGAAAGAGGAATAAAAAATGAAAATTTTGACGTTTAATTTTTTCTTATACCTTGTATAGCAAATTTGTTGTTGTAATAAATTTGTTGGGGGTGGTCTGACAAACAGTTGCGTCAAGAATAAGAACACCAGACTTGAATTTCTATATTTATCTGGTTAAAACGCCATCGTAAACTAAAAAATTATGCTTAAGTTATGTAGATCAATTTTACAAAAAAATTAAATAGAAATTTTATTTAAAAAAAAAAAAATTGACACTTCACAGACTACCAGACCGATGATCTATTATTCATCTCATATCCAAAAAGTAATGGAATATATTTTTGAACTTATTCTGATTGACCACCTTTTTACGGCGGTCGCCGCTTGGACACGGTAGTGCGAATAATAGCGTATATAACAGAGGACTCAAGTGCATTCAATCTCTCAGGTGGGAATTGCCCTCGAATTCGTCTCGTGCGTCTCAATATTCCATTTTAATTATCGATATAACTCAATAAATATTGATATTCATCCATAATTATTGATATTCATCTATAATTATTGACTTCCATCAATAGATATTGGTGATTATCGATATTTTTCGATATTCATCGATAATTATCGATATTTGTCGATAATTATCGATAAATCGACATATCGATATATCAGAAATTATCGATAATATTTCCGTATAGAATATCGATATTTGAAACTAAATATCGCGCAGCTCTAGACAAGGCTTGAGTTGAGTCTTGACAAGACAAGACTTGAAGCGAGTCCTGTCTTGGTGGAAATAGAGAAGGAGCTTCACCAAGTTAGAACAAAAGTAGTGGATATTGAACAGCTGGAGGAAAAATCTGAAAAAATTGAATTTATTGAGTTGGTGGAGACACCTGGTCAGGATGGAGAAAAATAGATCTGTAAAGAAGACTTGGACATCAAGGAATATACCGAAGAGAAGCCCAGGAAGACCAAGAGAAAACTTGGAGAAGAAAGGAATCACACTACGCGAAGCCAAGCAGACTGCAGGAAACAGGAAACAGGAAACCCTACACTTAACGGTAAAAGAAAATTGGACTATATATATATATATATATATATATATATATATATATATATATATATATATATATATATATATATATATATATATATATATATATATATATATATATATATATATATATATATATATATTTATATATATAGATATATATACAGTAAATTTGCAGTCAGGTTTTTTTGGCCAATAAAATAAAAGATTTCTCTTTTAAAATTTCGTCTAGCTTTCGGCTTGGTTCAAGCCTTCATCAGGACAATTTTTATGCGAGATTATTTTTAAGAAAAACATCTGTTAGTAAATCGAACAATGTACGAACAAATTTGGAAATATAATGAATTTTGACACTTTATCTGGTGTACAACAGATTTGTATCATTCTTGAAGTTTTTAAATAAAATTTAGTTCTGTTGAAACACATAACTATGGCACGCCGTTTTGCTATTTAATAGCAACAAATTATTCCACTTGAATTTAAACTATACATTTTCATTATCTGGCAAGATAATTTTAATTCATTGAATTTTTTTAATCGAATTAAAATTATGTACATAATGGAAATTTAGAATTATTATTATCTTGCAAGATAATTTTAATACATTGAATTTTTATGATTGAATAAAAACTATATACATAATGATAATTCAACATAGAGACTATCTAGCAAAATTATACGGAATCGTTGAATTTTTATGATTGAATTAAAATTATGTACATAATGAAAATTCAGAATTAAAATTATCTTGCAAGATAATTTTCATGGATTGAATTTTTTTGATTGAATTAAAATTATGTACATAATAGAAATTCAGAATTCTTATTATCTTGCAGGATAATTCCAATTTATTGAATTTTTATGATTGAATTAAAATTATGTGCATAAAAAAATCAGAATTGTTATTATCTTGCAAGATAATTTTAATACATTGAATTTTTATGATTGCATTAAAATTATGTACATAATGGAAATTCGGAATTTTTATTATCTTGCAGTATAATTTTAATTCATTGAATTTTTATGATTGAATTAAAATTACTTATGTACATTATAGGAATTCAGAATTATTATTACTTTGCAAGATAATTTTAATCACTTGAATTACTATGATTGAATCAAAATTATGTATTATATATATATATATTATCAGGGATGGGTTAGATGGGTATTCACGGGTCAAAAAGTGTTTCTTACCTTTTCAGACGTAGGTGGTCTAAAGAAACGGAGGGACGTGATTTCAAACAAATTCATAATGCAGCAAACAACACTTGAAGTTTGAAATATATAGGCCAACATTTGCTGTTCCACGGTCAATGTCACATACTTACTTCTCATACCCATTTTGCGATGCACAATAGGGATAAGAACTAATGTATTGTAGATGTCTTAACTTTCATATAACAGATGAAAATGTGAAAAACCTAAATTTATATATTCCTATGAAGAAACATTTATTAATGAATACGTAATGTTCAATGATAGATTAACTAGTTAGGTGGGAGTCTACGTTCTTTTATTTGTTTTGATTGTAGTTTCACTTTCACATTATTTACTTCATTTACTTACTGCCTGGAAAAGCATTTTGTGATTTAAGATTATATTTAATGTAGACAGTACAAAAATTGGTGTAATTTTACTGTTTAAAGACAAGAGACTGAATATTGCTATATGATCTCGTTTTGAGGGCTGTAGTTGAAGCTCTTCTGAGACCTTTCTCAAGTAGATGATTTGAGACCCATCAAGATGCCGATAAACTTCAAGAAAACACGGAAAATATTTTAAAGATAAAGTATATTGTCTTCAACATGTCAAGAGCATAATATAATAGCCCTTTTCATAGTTGAAAATTTTTTGTGCGCATGCCTCGACATCCGCCGTATTTATACGGAGATAAGCTGTTAATATTATATTTTCAAAATAAATTTTTAAAATATCCATATTTAATATAGTTTAGATTGTTATATATTTACAGTAAAATCATAATACAAGCTTTTCAATGAAAATATATAATGTTATCAGTTTACAAAGGAGCAAAATAGCGCTGTTGTTATGGGATATGTCGCAGCAATATGCGTAATAAGCTATTTTCGGAGAATTAATATTATTTTATTTGTTTTCCGAAGCTTTTTCTTGAATATCGTCAGAAACTTATTAAATCAACGAAGCAAAAATATCTGAAAATTTGTCCAAAATGTGCTAAATGTTTTTTTTACTGTATTTTTTGATTATTATTCTTTATATTCTGAATTAATATTGTATTTGAACCTAATACGAATATGATTGTTATTCTAGCGTATCAATATGTTCAGTCTATTATCACCTTGGGGACGAGCATGGCATTTTAATCATCGTCGTAATTGTATGAAGTTATATGGCACACCGTTTTGCTATTTAATAGCAAAAATGTATTCCACTTAAATTTAAATTATACATTTTTTTTATCCTGCAAGATAATTTATTTCATTGAATTTTTATATTTAAATTAAAATTATGTACATGATGGAAATTGAGAATTATTATTATCTTTCAAGATAATTTTAATGCGTTGAATTTTTATGATTGAATTAAAATTATGTACATAATGGAAATTCGGAGTTCTTATTATCTTGCAGTATAATTTTAATTCATTGAGTTTTTATGATTTAATTAAAATTATGTACATAATGGAAATACGGAATTATTATTATCTTGCAAGATAATTTTAATTCATTGAATTTTTATGATTGAATATAAATTGAATTAAAATTATGTACATAATTTTAACTCAATCATAGAAATTCAATGAATTAAAATTATACTGCAAGAAAATAATTATTCTGAATTTCCATTATGTACATAATTTCAATTCAATGAATTGAAATTATCCTGCAAGATGATAAGAATATTGAATTTCTATTATGTACATAATTTTAGTTCAATCATAAAAATTCAACGGTTCCGTATAATTTTGCTAGATAGTCTCTATGTTGAATTATCATTATGTACATAATTTCAATTCAATCATAAAAATTCAACGGTTCCGTATAATTTTGCTAGATAGTCTCTATGTTGAATTATCATTATGTACATTATTTTAATTCAATCATGAAAATTCAATGTATTAAAATTATCTTGCAAGATAATAATAATTCGGAATTTCCATTATGTACATAATTCTAATTCAATAAAAAAAGCTCAATGAGTTAAATTATCCTGCAAGATAATAAGAATTCCTAATTTCCATTATGTACATAATTTTAATTCAATCATAAAAATTCAATGCATTAAAATTATCTTGAAAGATAATAATAATTCTCAATTTCCATTATGTACTTACATAATTTGGATTCACTCATGAAAATTCAATGAACTAAAATTATCTTGCAAGATATAAAAATGTATAGTTTAAATTTAACTGGAATAAATTGTTGCTATTAAATAGCAAAACGGCGTGCCAAAAAGATATGAGCTTCTACTGTCGAAGGGACTAATATCACATCATCAATTAATTTTTCATTTGATTTAACTGGTAATAATGGTAATGATCGTTGTTGCCCAGCCATATTTATAAAAAGTGCTCGAAACTTTCACATTACCGCCATTTAGAATAACGGACACGCATGCGCATAACTAGTCGTGAAAAGATCAATTCTATTTAGTCATTTGCAGAATAAGCAAGGTTTAATGTCTTATTACACAAATAATGATATTTGAAAAAAAAGTCCAAACTTATCTTACATAAACGTCAAACACAGTTCTCCACTGCTACGATGCAATCAAATGTAGCTAAACGTACCCAATATATCTCACTCGAATTCATGATAAGGAATAAAGTATTGCTAACAATTTTCAAATTCTAATGGAGATTGAGAATTGCAAAATGATCATAATTTCATAATAAATCAATATTGGTGGTTGAATCAGATTGAGTCAACTTGTTTTTATTTTTAATTCAAAGTATACAAGAACATATGACAGATATCGCAAATTCCAAAAAAATGTGATTAGTTACGTACAGAAAATCATTCCATCAAAAACCAGGATAAGACATGCAAATTATAAAATAGAATTTTGTGAAAATAGAGCAGACAATTTTAGTCAAGAGCCTTGTACAAGACTTCAAGACTTTCTTGTCAAGATTTAAGTTGCGTCTTGTCTCGTCTTGTGGTCTTAAGACAAGACTTAATGAAGGTTTTGTCTTGGTAAAACCAAGACAAGACGAGCCGAGATCAAAACTAGTCATGAGTCTTGCGGCAACAATAGTTATTGTGCATTCCGTGCAAACTCGAGAAATCGTCATAAAACGAATTAACGCCCCTCAGTTATAAAAACACAAAGAAAATCGGTAGCGCCGTTACCAATGATTACTGTATATTTGTCAGACAACATTCAATTTCCAGAGTTGATCTCCTCTGAAAACTGCAGTCCAAGATTCATTTTAAATTTAATGGATTCTTATCATACATTACTTTGATCCTAGAATATATTCAGGAAAATTATATCATTGTATAGTTTGTTCATCTTTTATTTGAAAAAATGACTTTTTCATAATACCTGCATTGAAAAAACGCGTTTCAACGCCTGTTTTGTCAGTTGAAACAAGACTATTTCAGACAAATGCAAGTGTAGCCGGGCAGAAATAATCCTGTTTCTGCCCTAGGGAAGAAACAAACTTATTTCTGCCTGCTGAATTTGTTTCTTAAATCGTTCTATCCCTGGCAGAGTCGCTTTTGTCCATTGTCAATCTCTAAATGAAAATCATATAACCTCAGTTAATCTGACAGTTGTTATATTCGCAACTGTAAATTGAATTAAAAAGACAATAGCTTCAAGAAAAAAGTAATAATACGACAATTTCAAGTACATCAAAACATCTTATTGATAAAGCACAAGCAGTTACTCCAGACTTGTTACCTGCAAAATGAAAAGAAAAATATTTACTTTGTTATGACAAATTTGTAATATGGAACGTTTCGAGGGTACAATCCAATAAACTTAATCTTTCCTACATATTTTTTATAATCTGCGAAGAGCATATATTCGCTTGAAACCAAGAATTCTATGCAGTAGCAGCGATTAGTGTCTATGGAGGGATTTAATAGTATATTGTGTGGCACGGGACCAAACACTATTTCATCCGAGGGTTATGCCAGCCTTCGCTTCGCTCGAGAAAGCAACACTCACCCTCAGCTGAAATCGTCTTGTTCCGTCCCTAGCCACACAATATACTATTAAATCCCTCCATAGACACTAATCGCTGCTATTGCATAGAATTCTTGGTTTCAAGCGAATATATGCTCTTCGCAGATTACAAAAAATATGTAGGAAAGATTTAGTTTATTGGATTGTACCCTCGTAAACACGACCGTAGTTACTCAGTAAAACGTATTACAGGACAGTATTACTGTATAATTTTCATTTTTCAATCTTTACTTTAAAGTAATGCCACCTCATCGATATGAGATAGCATTACTTCATAAGTGAGGTTTCCAGTTAATTGTTGTCGAGAGTAGTAATTGCTTTTAATCATTGCTAGTTACTTAGATAATCCGTCAAGTTGAATCAGATTAAAATAGAGCAGAGTTTTTATAATTGATATTGTTACTGAGAAATAACAATTTTGATCATTCCAACTAAGTATTTAAGTTGGGGCTACCATTCCAATTTAGATTATCTATAGTGCAGCAATATACATGCTAGCTTTATTTTCTCATTTTGTGGTTTTTATTCTACGTTCGGAAATAAAATGTTCATACCATGGTTAGATGCAAGTGTTCGTGAAGAGGAAGAAGAATTGGATGTTGCGAAACCTGAACTCTCTGCTAGTACACATCGTCCACATTTTCACGAACACGGACAACAAATTGTTATTAATATGTATAACTTATTAAAAACTAAAACTGGACACGCTGCAGCATTAAGAAGAGCCACATATTTGACTAAGGTACGTGCACAGTGGAAAGAGTTAATGTGCTGATAGTAGTACCTCACGGGTGGTCGTGGAAGCCTACTGATTAATTATATATTCATTTTATTGAAAAATATTGTGCACTATTTCTGCCAATACTTATAAATGAATTTAATACTAACCTGTACATTCCGCACTAAATATTTCTTGTTGTACAGTTCAGTATTGTGCATGCGTTGCTAAGCTACAGTTTAACCATTGAATGAAAGTTGACTCTTAAATTATTTTATAGATGTGTTTTTCTTTCAGAACATTTCGAATCTCAAAGAAAACCAAACTTTATGATGGGATGGTTAGCAAAGATTAGAATTCAGGCTCCGAGAATTTTTGCAAGCACCCATTCAAATACTGGATTAGCAGGAGTTCCCATAAATTCATTAGTATACTTGCTTGAAATAGATGGATGACTGATATTTACAGGATAGTGGAGAACAAGATAGGGGTGCATTGAACGTAGTTTTTATTATTTATTTTGATTTTAACTAGATATGTTTTACATATCTTGTAGAAATGGTTCAAAAGAAGATTCATTCCTATTGGAATCACCGAATCTAGGAGAAAAAACCCCCGAGAAATAAAACCTCGGAAAAAAAGCCCCGGAAAAAAAACCCCGGAAAAAAACCCCCAGGAAAAAAACCTCCGGAGGAAAAGCCCCCTGTGATAAAATCTGAGGATAGTTAATATAACGAGTATTATAAATTAGGTATATAAGGGTGTTTTCATTATGTTTGATAACCAAGAATCATAAACAATAATTTTATATAACTTGTATAAGTTTTATTTATCTATTAGCGTCAATAATAATATAGTGGAGTGAAAAATTTACATATATTTAATTTTTGTGTATGTTCAAGAGATGATCTCAAAAATACTTTTGTTTTTTGAAAAGTTTTCATCACTAGGTAATAACGAGAGATTGATTTTAGTCGATTGTTTATTCTGTAAATAATTCCTGAACTGTCGCAAATGGAGAAAAAGGTATCGAGTAAAAAAGTAGAATATTATTATTACCCAGACAGTGGCATACATGAATATTATATTGTAAGGCATATTTTTCAAATACGACACAAAGTTATAATTTTTCAAATAGAATTAATACATAAAAATAGCAGCAAATAACTATATATATATTTTTTATTTCAATGATATGAAATTCATTTTCTTTGTGTTAGTACAACATGAGAAATTTTAGAATTTCTATACCTCATGTTGAATGATATGTAATGCCTCAACTTGTACCAATAGCTAGTCTTTATATTTTTTAATAATATAAAACAATTGAAAATAATAAATGTATGTAAATGTTTTACTCCACCATATCATTATTAACGGGGTTTTTTTTCCTGGGGGTTTTTTCCGGGAGTTTTTTTCCGGGGCTTTTTTTTCAGGGTTTTATATCCCGGGGGTCTTTTTTCCTGTTACCGGAATCAACCGAGACTCACGGTTGCCATTGCCACATTTTAAAAATTATTATCTGAGTTATCTATCTGCCTGATACTTTGGTAATAAGACAAATGAGTCGTAATACATCCCTGAAACCCTGTTGCTAAGATCATTTTCAATGTCCCCAGTAATCCAGTGGTATTAAGAACATTCATGTTGATATATTTCTGGGGATTTCTAGTCCAGTATTTCGGTGGGTACTTTTAAAAGTCTGTTTTGTTTACAATTCGAGTAATAACTAAATATTTTGAAAGAAAGCCACATCTATGAAATAATTTGGGAGTCTACTTTCATTCGATGGTTAAACATGAGATTAGAAGCACAAGATAAGTATTCTATTGAGTAACTACGGTCGTGTTAATAAAGGTACAATCCAATAAACCCTGCCTGTATTTGAATAATTTTCAAGCAATTTTCATCTTTCCTACATATTTTTTGTATTCTGCGAAGAGCATATATTTGCTTGAAACTAAGAATTCTATACAGTAGCAGCGATTAGTGTTAATGGAGGGATTTAGAAGTTATTTTTTCAAATGATGGGCGTTAAGTCGTTTTATGACGATCCTTCGAGTTTTGACGGAATACACTACACGTTTACATTTAGCACTGACCTGAACTTGAGGTTTTTCTTATTCCTATACTGATAATATTTATAGAGTATCTTCAGTAGAGTCTAGTGGAATATTAAAAATGTAGTGAAGTAAAAATTCTGGTTAGATTCAATACACATATAAAACATTCAAATGATATTTATAGAATATCAAGATGTTTTACCTAATTCATGTTTGATATTTCTTACCATAGATTTCAAAAATATGATTAAATTTGTTGACTTTTCCCACTTACTTCATCATCAGAAGATGATAATAATAACATACAAATTATTTATATCCAATTTTTCATTTATATTTTATCAATTTTCGAGTACTAGACAAATATGTCATGAAGAAAGTGACATTATTTGTCAATTTGAAAAAGATAATCGGAGGAGATACTACGTTTAACTTGATTCTGAATTGAAGTAGAAGATAATCACGATTAACTCCTAATTTAGGTTCTATAATTTCATTCAATGTTTATTTTGACATTAATGTAATTTAATCGTGAAATAATTTGATTGCGAATAAATTATAGTTTTGTTTTTAATCAAGGTAGAATGACGTCAAAAAATCAAATTAATTCTGAATCAATAATGTAATCGCGATTAAATATTTGATTTGCATTCTATAAACTGGCCCTTAATTTATTTTCACAAATGTGAAATATTTTGAACATTGTTTGTTCTGCTTATTTATCATGATATTCATTTAACGGTAACAGGAAAAAAAACCCTCGGGAAATCAAACCCCGGAAAAAAGACCCGGAAAAAAATCCCCCGGAAAAAAAATCCTCAGGAAAAAAAACCCTCCGGAAAAAAAGCTCCCTATGATAAAAACTGAAGAAAGTTTATATAACGAATATTAAAAATTAGGTATATAAGGGTGTTTTCATTATGTTTGATGATAAAACCAAGAGTTATAAACAACAATTCTATATAATGTGTAATACATAATGTAATACAGTGTCTTCAGTTTTATTTATCTATTAACGTCAATAATAATATAGTGGAGTAAAACATTCATTTAAAGTTGTTAAGAAGAGGAGTGGGGTCAAGCTATGGTGGGAATCCTGCTCTATGCTAAATACATAGGATAAACATTCATTGCCAAATTCAAATAAACGAAATTTCAATGATTAAAACTAATGAAAATGTTTGTTTCCGGTTGAAATACATGTTGTTAAATAATTTGGTTCCTTATTCTATTCTTTCGAAGAGCTTCCATCCGTTGAAATATTCTTTTTTCATATTTTAACTAAGCCACAATATGATATGTATAGTGCGCAACGCTGCAGACTTTCAGAAGTATTTTTGACATCTGACGTTTAGTAGTGGTACTGCGTTTCATAACCAAACAAACTTATTGATGATAAATCTACATCAAGAAAATAATATCGATGGAAGAATGAATGGGTTACTCAATCAGTGTACCGTCAAGTCAGGATATTGATAAAAAATCTTGTTTATTCTAATCACACACACTCTTCCCATTTCATCTCGTGCAATGACGTTGCCAAGCATATGATAACTTGCTAAATTTTAGTAGCTTTTGTACAATTTTTTTGACTATTCCATTCGTAGTATTTATAACAAGGTTAACAATGCTAAATCGCCATAGGAACGGTGCATATCAGTGGGTATTTGAACGTGTAGAAATACCATCGGGTATTTCACTAGTGGTCCAAGTGAGTATTTTACTCAAAGATGTGGATACCTCCAATATGTGCTTTCTTCGTATTTAATGGAATATTTTTCTGAATATCCTCATCAATTTTATCTTCTGATCTATCACCAAACCTTTCTGAACTAGTTCCCATATCAAGACGCTATATATTTCCCTATTATTCGTCAAAGAAAATGCAAGAAATTCTAATTTTTCAGTTTGACAGAAGTTTGTTTACTCGTTCCTATGAAAATTACGTGAGTTGTTACTAGATTCTCAGAAAAATAATTTGAAAAAATTGTTTGACTCCTGGAATAGTCCTCCATATACCATTTTTAGTTGAAGTATTATAGACTATTTTTGTGGGGCAATCACTCATGTTTATTGTGCTTGTAAATACCACTTGTGCTGCACACTCGTGGTATTCAAACGCAAGCACAATAAACATTCGTGATAGCACCACAAAAAAATAATCGATAATACTTCAACCACTTATGGTATAATAAATGAGTAATAATTCAATTTTCTCTGAAACTACAAACAAGACTTTTTTGAAACTTGGTACAAATGTTTATAAGACTTTCGTAGATATTTTGACGATTTTTGTAATGTTGCCATTTCAGGCAGTCGAGATAATGACGTATAAATCAATGTGAAACATGTCGCGTGCATTAACGCAATGTAATAACATGTCACCGAACAGCAATTTTGACATTTCTTATCTTGATAACTAGGAACAAGATTGAGTTTAAAAGTTGCCAGAATATTCTTCACTAAACAAATAATATACTGTAAAAATTCAAATAAATTCTCATATACTTTGATTTCCTTCTCAACAACTTTAATTTTTGTGCATGTTGAAGAGACGATCTCAAGTATATTTTTGTTTTTTGAAAAGATTCCGGAGGTCAGTAGATAATGACGTGAAACTGATTTTCGTCGATTGTTTATTATGTAAATAGTTTCTGAACGGTCGCAAATGGGGAGAAAGATTTCAAGTAAAGAAGTTGAATATTATCATTACCCAGACAGTGGCATACGTGAGTATTTTTATTGTAAGGCATATTTTTCAGATACGACACAAAGTTATAATTTTTTCAATTGAACTAATATATAAAAATATCAGCTAAAAGATACATATTTTTTTCTGATTTTAATAATATGAAATTTATTTTCTTTGTGTTGGTACAACATGAGAAATTTAACAATTTCTGTATTTTATGTTGAATTATATTTAATGCCTCAACTTATGCTAATACCTAGCGGTAACAGGAGAAAAAACCCCCGAGAAATAAAACCCCGGAAACAAAGCCCCGGAAAAATCCCCGGAAACAAAACCCTCAGGAAAAAAACCCCCGGAAAAAAAGCCCCCTGTGATAAAAACCGCAGAGAGTTTATATAACGAATATTATAAATCCGGTATATAAGGGTGCTTTCATTATGTTTGATAATAAGACCAAGAGTTATAATAAACAATATTTCTGTATAACGTGTAGTATATAATGTAATACAGACATGAATACAGTGTCCTCTGTTTTATTCATCTATTAGCGTTATTAATAATATAGTGGAGTAAAACTTTCACATACATTTATTATTTTCAATTGTTTTATATTATTTGAAAATATAAAGATTAGGTAAGTTGAGGCATTACATATTATTCAATATAAAATACAGAAACTGTAAAATTTCTCATGTTGTACCAACATAGGAAAAAATAAATTTGATCACAATAAAATTAAAAAAAAAAATGTATTTTTTTGCTGTTATTTTTATGTATATTAGTTCTATTAGTTCTATTTTAAAAATTATAACTTTGTGTCGTATTTGGAAAATATACCTTACAATAACAATATTCACGTATGCCACTGACTGGGTAATAATAATATTCAACTTTTTTACTTGAAGCCTTTCTCCTCATTCGCGACAGTTCAGGAATTATTTACAGAATGAACAAACGACCATAATCAGTTTCTCGTCATTATCTAGTGACCTCTGAGAACTTTTCAAAAATCAAAAATACTCTCAAACATGATAACAGGAAAAAAAACCCCGCGAAATAAAACCCCGGAAAAAAAGCCCCGGAAAAAAAACCCGAAAAAAAGATCCCTAGGAAAAAAAAAGCCCGAAAAAAAAAAAGCCCCTGTGATTAAAACCGATGAAAGTTTATATAACAAATGTTATAAATTAGGTATATATAAGAGTGTTTTCATTATGTTCCATTCAAATCCTAGAGTTCTGAACAACTATTAGCGCCAATAATATTATAGTGGAGTGAAACATTTACATACATTTATTATTTTCAGTTGTTTTATATTATTTAAAAATATAAAGGCTAGGTATTAGCATAAGTTGAGGCATAAAATACAGAAATTGTGAAATTTCTAATGTTATACCAACACAAAGAAAATAAATTTCAAATAATTGAATTAAAAAAATATATATTTTTTGCTGTTATTTTTATGTATTAGTTCTATTTGGAAGATTATAACTTTGTGTCGTATTTGAAGAATATGCCTGATGCTGGGGCCACACTTACGTATGATGTCATTAATTAAGGCGTTATTCAATAATGAACACATTGTCAATGACAATATGTCAATTGTCACATAACGCCTTACTTAACGGCACTAGACATTAGTGTGGCCCCTGCATTTCAATGAAAATATTCACGTATTCCACTGTCTGGGTAATAATAGTATTTAACTTTCTTACTTGAAACCTTTTTTCCCATTTGCGACAGTTTAGGAATTCTTTTTAGAATAAACAAACGGCCAAAATCAGTTACTCGTCATTATCTAGTAACCTCTGGAAACTTTTCAAAAAATAAAAATATTCTTGAGATCGTCTCTTAAACATGCACAAAAATTACTTGTATGTAAATGTTTTATTCCACTATATTATTATTGATGCTAATAGATAAATTAAACTCATACGTTATATAGAATTTATTGTTGTTTATAATTCTTGGTTATCAAACATAATGAAAACACCCTTATATACCTGATTTATAATATTCGTTATATAAACTTTCTTCGGATTTTATCACACGGGGCTTTTTTCCGGAGGTTTTTTTTCCTTGGGGTTTTTTCCGGGAGTTTTTTTCCGAGACTTTTTTCCAGGGTTTTATTTCCCGGGGTTTTTTCCCTAGATTCCTCAAACATGCACAAAAATAAAATGTATGTGAATGTTTTACTCTACTATATTATTTTATTGACGCTGATAGATAAATAAAACTTATACACGTTATATAGAATTGTTGTTTATAACTCTTGGTTTTATCATCAAACATAATGAAAACACCCTTATATACTTAATTTATAATATTCGTTATATAAACTTTCTTCGGTTTCTATCACAGGGGGATATTTCTCCGGGGGTTTTTCTTCCTGGGGTTTTTTCCGGGGTTTTTTTCCGGGGCTTTTTCCGGAGTTTTATTTTTCAGGGTTTTTTTCCTAGATTCATACTCAGCCTTTATATTTTTAAATAATATAACATAATTAAAAATAATATATATTTGTTAATGTTTTACTCCATTATATTATTATTGACGCCAAAAGATGGATAAAACTGCAGACACTGTATTTATGCCTGTATTACATTATATATTACACGTTATATAGAACTTCTGTTTATAACTCTAGGTTTTATTATCAAACATAATGTAAACACTCTTATATACCTAATTTATAATATTCGCTATATAAACTTTCTTTGGTTTTTATCACAGGGGGCTTTTTTCCGGGTTTTTTTTTTCTGGGGGGGGGTCGTTTTCCAAGGGTTTTTTTTTCCGGGGTCTTATTTCCTGGGAGTTTTTTTCCTAGATTCTCATTTTACTTATGATTTGGAATATTCTTGCTATATTTTCTATCAATTAGTTGACATTTCATTGTTGTGTGATCTAATTGTTGCGAACGTGAATTGACTGCTTCGATTTCTTAAAGAACGTAGTGCAATTTTGTTATTTGAATTTGGCTTCTATCAGAAAAATCTGAGATTTATGTCAAGTCCGAGATATTTATGGATAATCTGGCTGAATATCATCTAGAGAATATTTGAAATGGATAATTGGAATACAAGTTGGTGAAACTGGAGTAAGAAATCACTTCACACAACTTTTCCTACAGTTTTGTGTATGGAGTAGTTATTTTTCTAGTTTTGTTTTGTATTGAAAGTATGTTATTTATAGTAAACGTAGAAAAAATAATCTGTTTTTCAGCTTCGTCAATTATTCTAACTCACAATTTTTGGCATTTAGAAAAGAAACATTATGGGACTTAATTAAGATCAAAATATTGAATTTTGCTCGAATGTTGCATACAGATTGAGAAAAAAATGCTCAACTGGTCTCTGGGGATTAGGACAAAACTGACCGCGGTGCTCTAACGGTATATCCCTTTGTAATCTAGGAAAAAAAAACCCCGGGAAATAAAACCCCGGAGAAAAGCCCTGGAAAAAAACCTCCGAAAAAAAACCCCCAGAAAAAAAAAACCCCGGAAAAAAAGCCTCCTGTGATAAAATCCGAAGAAAGTTTATATAACGAATATTATAAATTAGGTATATAAGGGTATTTCCATTATGTTTGATAACCAAGAATTATAAACAACAATAAATTCTGTATAACATGTTCATGAGTTTTGTTTATCTATTAGCGGCATTAATAATATAGTGGAGTGAAACATTTACATACATTCAATTTTTGTGCATGTTTAAGAGACGATCTCGAGAATATTTTTGTTTTTTGAAAAGTTTTCAGAGGTTACTAGATAATGACGAGAAATTGATTTTGGCCGTTTGTTTATTCTGTAAATAATTCCTGAACTGTCGAAAATCGGGAAAAAGATATCAAGTAAGAAGAAAGTTGAATATTAATATTACCCAGACAGTGGAATACGAGAATATTTTTATTGTAAGGCATATTCTTCAAATACGATGCAAAGTTATAATAATTCAAATAGAACTAATACATAAAAATCTGACGTGAACATCACGTGACTTACTTGTACATCATTGGATATGTATAAAAAATACGATGTGATTATACATATGTTGGAGTTTGTTAATATGAATTATGTAAACATGTTAGAGTTTGTTTATATGGGTGATGTAGATATAATTTTGATTCATTTATCAGGGCATTACGTATTGTTTTTAATTAATTTGATTTCGCAAGTTTATAAAATAAATAATAATTGTTAAATATTCCAGTTAGTTGTGTCTTATAGTTTGTGGTGATAGTCAGCAATTGCGATTGAAAATATAGATTTGAAATTTAGTGTTAAGAGTGTTGATTTATTTAAAATTTGTGTCTCAAACTAACATCAGAAGTGGGATACAACTCACGTGAATTAGTAAAAATAAGTGGAATAACAAATGGAAAATGCACCTGAAGATTGTGAAGAATCTACGTCACAGCAATTTCAAACTTCCAATCAAAACGAAGTTAATCAATTGCCAAGTATTGAACCAGCTGTACCAGGTATGCAGCAATTCATGCAAATGTTTTTTTGATCAATTTTCAAAAGTGTCACAGCCTGCTCCATATCAAGCAAACTCATCATTAACTAATCAAGAAATAAATTTCTCGTTGGTAAAGTTCGACCCTGACAAAAATAACTACTCTATGGGAGATTGGCTTAAAGATGTTAACGACATCAAAGGCAGATTCAAAATTGATGATCATATTATGATATTGAAAGCTGGTGAAGCACTTCAAGGAAAAGCACAGCAATTTTTCGACGGATGGAGACCAAAGGCAAGAAATTGGGCAAATTTCGAAGATGATTTGCTTACTGCATTCCCTGATAGTGAAACATGGCACACAAAATTACTGCGAGCAGCTAATATGAAAAGTACCGATTTTGCTAGTATTAGCGAATATGGTTTAGAAAAAGTTCGCAGTCTTTACCGTTTTTATTCGGAGTTACCTTGGGAAAGAGTTTTGTCACCGGTAATAGGTGGAATAAGTTCAAGTGCTATTCGTGAGGGTTTACGATTACACCAACCAAAAAACCAAAAAGAGCTTATGATCTTGCTTCGTCAGTACGAGACTGAAACATTAAATGAGTTTTCGAGTATAGAAAGACCACCAAAGCGTTTGAGACTGGAAACATCGAATAAGTTTTCTGGAAAGTGCTTCAATTGCGGTAGAACGGGCCACAAGAAGTATCAATGCAAAACCACAACAACATTTACACCAAAAGAAAATCGTAGAGCTGATAAAGTTGTTGAAAATGAAAATCGCGCTCCTGTATGTACTTTCTGTAAACGAATTGGACATACCGAGTCCACATGTTTCAAGAAGCGTGGTAAGCCGGTAGTACGTTGCGTATCAATTAGAAGATGTCATATCATGCCAACCGCAACTATTCCGACAAATGACGGAAAGCATAAATTTACATATATTGTAGATTCAGGAGCAGATTGGTCTATAATCCATCATCGAGTAATTAAAGTTGTTAATGCCAACATAATTCCATGCGTCCAAACTTTATCTGGATTAGGAAAAGGAGAAAAATTCTAAAAGGTACACGGCGTTCATCACGCCTTATGGCCATTATGAGTACAACCGCATGCATTTTGGTTTCGCAAACTCTCCTTCCTGTTACCAAAGAGCTATTAACAAGGCTCTAGGACAACTAAAAGATACAGTGGCACAAGTATACCTTGATGACATCATGATAACTTTTCAGACAATCGAAGAAGGGTTCATTCGCTTACAGAAAGTATTAATCGCTCTCTCAAGCTCTGGCTTCTCCTTAAATCTAGAGAAATGTACTTTCTTCAAGAAAGAAACCGAGTATTTAGGGACAATTGTTGGAAATGGTACAATTAAACCAAGTCCTCGAAAAATAAAAGGATTAAGAGACACTCTCCCACCGAAAGACGTGAAAGGGGTTCGACAAATCATGGAATTAGCTGGATATTTCAGACGTTTTATTGAAGGATTTTCACTAATGACTGCACCAATAAATCAATTATTACAAAAGGACATGAAATTCAGCTGGACACAGGAACATGAGAAAATAAGACAAGATATAATCAGTATATTAACAAGACAACCTATTCTTAGAATATTCGACCCGAAACTACCAACTGAACTTCACACTGACGCTAGTTCTGTTGGAATCGAAGCAACTCTTTTACAAAAAGAAGGTGGATTCATTAGACCTGTAGCCTATTTCAGCCGAAAAACTACTATATGTGAATCAAAGTATCACTCATTTGATTTAGAGACATTGGCGATTGTAGAAGGAGCTGAGCATTTTCGTGTTTACCTTTACGGGATTCAATTTACAATCTATACTGATTGCAACTCCGTAAGAGCCACATTTTTGAAGAAGGATCTACACCCAAGAGTAGCCAGGAGGTGGATAAAGCTCCAAGACTACTATTTTACTATCGAGTATAGACAAGGATGCAAAATGGGCCATGTAGACTATCTGAGTAGAGATCCAATCATCCAGAGATTTAAGAGGTCGAAGGAAAGTACTACAATTGCAGAATATCAAGCACAAGACAATTTTTGTTGATCATTACCTAATCAACCTCTAAAGGAATTCATAATACAAGATAACATTGTGTACCATGTTGAGCAAACAAAAGGCAACGAGACGCAAATGAGGTGTTTCGTGCCGCAAGCAGCAAGACTAAAAGTAATGAAAGCGTATCATGACGATGCAGCTCATATTGGTTGGAATAAAGGATTTCTGAGAACGCGAGAAGATTTATATTGGCCTAAAATGGGAAGAGCTTTCAAGAAATATATAAGAAGCTGCAGAGCATGCACTGTTGGAGAATCGCATACTGGGCCTAAAATTGGACTATACCAAATGGGCAACAAGGCAGCCCAACCATTAGAAATCTGGCATATTGATCATGCTGGACCACTCGTCAAGTCAAAGGGTTGCACTGAGATTCTAGTAACAATCGACGCTTTTTCGAAATACTGTATGTTTACTCCAATGAAAAATAAAACGACAGAATCATCAATTATTGCCTTGAAAAATCTCTTCAAACAAATTGGTAAGCCCGGACGAATCGTAGCTGACAGAGCACGAGCATTCACTTCATTGAAATTTAGAAGCTTCCTTGGCGAAGAAAGTGTGGAACTACATCTCATAGCTACTGGAGTTCCGCGAGGCAACGGCCAAGTAGAACGAGTAATGCGAACTTTGTTCAATCTCATGAGGAGCACACTTACTAATGAAAATGAATCAAAATGGACAACGGTCTTACCACAAGTTCAAGCGGTACTCAATGATTCAGTCAGTTCAGCAACAGGATTTACTCCTAACGCACTCATGTTTGGTGAAAAACAACGCCTACCAACGAAAACTCATCTGTTAAAGGGAATAAGAACTCGAGAATTGAAAGATATCAGTTATATGCGGTCTGAAGCGAATAAAAGATCAGAACAAAATAGAGAGAAGCAACAACAATCTTTCAATGAGAAGAGATTGGAAGCAATTCCATTCCAAATTGGGGACGTTGTAGAAGTCCGGGATTCACAAAAGGCTGGTTCTGATAAATGAGGTGAAAAATAGATATCTTGGACCATATGAAGTAGTCAAGCTGTTGTAGTAGTCCGGGATTCACAAAAGGCTGGTTCTGATAAATTAGGTGGAAAATAGATATCTTGGACCATATGAAGTAGTCAAGCTGTTACAGAACGAACGTTATGTGTTAAGAAGAAGTAATAAGAAGACAAGAGTAACAAAAGTAGCAGCACACGAGCAACTAAGAATCTGGCCAGAATACCAACAGATGGGAGATGAAGAGAGCAACTAGTGCTTTAGCAATATCTAGTTATTTAGTTCAAATAGTCAGATGGACCTTCAATGGTCGGTGGTCCTTAAATGGTCAATGGACCTTAAATGGTTAATGGACCTTCAATGGTCGGTGGACCTTAAATAGTCAATGGACCTTCAATGGTCGGTGGACCTTAAATGGTCAATGGACCTTCAATGGTCGGTGGACCTTAAATGGTCAATGGACCTTCAATGGTCGGTAGACCTTAAATGGTCAATGGACCTTCAATGGTCGGTGGACCTTAAATGGTCAATGGACCTTAAATTGCCGATGGACCTTAAATGGTCAAAGATCCGTCAAGGGTACCTTAAATGGTTGATAAGGTTTGAATGATTGATAATGTGATAAGAGATGAATTATGAACTCGTGATAGTTGCTGAGATTTATCTAATTTGAGGCGCGAGGCCGCGCCATTATCAGAATGGCCGTGTTAGAGTTTGTTAATATGAATTATGTAAGCATGTTAGAGCTTGTTAATATGGGTGATGTAGATATAATTTGGATTCATTTATCAGGGCATTACGTATTGTGATTAATTAATTTGATTTCGTAAGTTTATAAAATGAATAATAATTGTTAAATACTTCAGTTAGTTGTGTCTTGTAGTTTGTGGTGATAGTCAGCAATTGCGATTGAAAATATAGATTTGAAATTCAGTGTTAAGAGTGTTGATTTATTTCAAATTACTAACTAACATACGTATATATCATTGGGTATATATAATCAAACACAAAATCTCATTGTTCAACAGTTAATCGTTTTGGATTTACCCAAGAAAATCTAAGAATCTGTCAAGTAAAATGCGCTTCAAGCCAAGTCGGTTGCTATGGAAATAGTAAGCCATTATTCTCATACTATAACATTCCTTAATACTGATTTCCAAAATTCTGCGACTACCAACAGATCTGAATTTATGCGCAAAATTAAAAAATAGATTCCTACTGAAGGGCATTGGTAACACTGTGTGAAATGAATAAGTCATAAAATTAAACAGTTACAAATAAAGTTATATCTATCGGACATTTCAACAAATAAATTGGTGAAATTGTAATAAAAATATATTTAAACAGTAGTGCAAGTGAATATGCAACCAGTTCCAGTGATAAACAAAGAATAAATCAAGAATTGGAGTTATGAGTATCTTTGGACATACAAGGTCATTCCATAACTTATTGTTTTAAGCAATTTAATTAGCTACTCAGCAGCACTGCGCCGACGTGTTTGAATAGCGAAGCAGGGTTCCCAACTGTATTCAAAATAAATCTCAAATCATGGCATCTATCGAAGAGATAAAAAATCTTCTCGCACCGATCAACAAAAGTATCGAGAAATTGCAGAGATCAATGGATTCATGCAACAAAAACTCAGAAGAGAAAGCACTTTGTTTTGAAGAAATTAAAAAAGATTTAAAGGAAAAAGAAAAGCAGATAGAGTTACTGGAGCGGAAACGAGAGAAAAGAACATCATTTTCTTTGGAATAAAGGAAGAAAATCAAGAAAAACTGGAAGAAAAGATAACACAATTTATTGAAAACAAACTAGGCCTGATGGATATATCAACAAGCAACATAGAGGGAGCAAGAAGACTGGGAAAGTTCAATCAAAATAAAACTAGACCCATTAAACTCGAATTAAACTCCAAGAAACTCAAACTTGAAATTCTGAAGCACGCAAAAAATCTAAAAGGATCTAATATTTACATAGAAGAAGATTTTACTTCTAAAGTAGTTGAAGAAAGAAAAATTTTAAAGCCTTATTTGAAAAGAGCAAAACAAGAGGGTTATAAGACCAAGATATATCACAATATACTATATATTAATGATACTCCTTATATATGCGAGGACTTCTCCGAAGACTTAGATACGAATACGGCAGAGGATGAGGAAGAAACTCCATTTAGAAACCGCTGCGCATCCGTTAATGATGTGTTGGGGAATATAGAATCAAAGAGAAGCGAAACAGAGATTTTCGGAGTAGTAAAAGAGAAATACAATGAAGCATCCACTAGTATGCCGAAAATATACACCAACAATAAGGATAAAACCAGAAGAATTCCAGGCTCAAACACCAAATACTCAAGAAAAGAGAAAGAAAATAACGGAACAACTTTTAAAAAAAGGCCCATTGGACAAACATATCCAAACTAGATCGACAACAAAAAACCTACCAGCAAAAAACTAACAGATACAAACTATAACAAAATAATGATGTGGAATATTCATGGATACCAAAATATCTATAAGCTTACAACAAAAGAACAACAAATAATCCTGCAACATGACATCATATGCCTGTCGGAAACTTGGTTACATAAAAGCATCCGAGAAAATCCAAAATTTCTTGAACAATATAATAGATACGAACAGCTAGCAAACAATCAAGCTTGCACTGGTAGAGCCATAGGAGGGTTGCTAATCTTTACAAAGAAAATCGACTTCAAAATTACTGTTATTGAACAAGAAGCGCACTGGATTTTTCTCAAAGTATCGACCAAACTGAGAAATTTTATTTTAGGTTCGATATACCTCTCACCTTCATATGAATGTTCCACACTCTTAGAACTCTTGTCTGACAGTCTAAATAATATAATAAATACATTCCCAGGGTATTCATTAATTATTGGTGGTGATTTTAACGCCAGAATAGGTCTCTTAAACGATTGTGAAAAAATAATTACAAACAAATCCACGTTAAGCTCAGCGAGAAGTATCTTCGACAATACAATAAATAAGAAAGGAAAAGATTTAACTAAAATTATGGAAGAAGCTAACCTTTTAGTACTCAATGGAAGAACCATAAGCGACACACCGGCAAAGTACACTTATGTCAGCGGAAATGGCAAAAGCACGTTAGATTTAATTTGGATCGACGTAAGTGCTATTCAAATTATTCAAGATCTACAAATAATAGACACAATAATAATCTCAGATCACTTTATATGCTCAATACAAATTAAAAAATTGACACAAACACCCACAAGGTATGAAAAATATAAAACTGTAATTCAACCGAAAACAAAATGGAATAACGCAAAAACGTTAGAATATATAGGGGAACTGAACAATTTAACTGTAGAAGATAAATACAATTACATAATAAACCAAATCGAAACAACTTCTGTGAACATAGGAATATTGAAAAAACCAGCACATATTAATAACAGTAATACAAACAAAACACTATGGTTTGATAAAAAATGCGCAAGTCTTAAAAGATACGCAAAAAAATGCCTGAGAAAGTGTAAGCAAACTAACTTCAGCAAGGAACTCACAGACCAATATTTAGAGGGAAAAAAAAGGTATAAAAATCACATCGCAAAGCAAAAACTCACGTTTAGGAAGAACTTAAAAAGTAAGCTAGACTCAGCAAAAGATCAGACAGAATTCTGGAAAGCGATAAAATCTCTAAATCCTACGACATATAGTACAAATCCTATCGATATACAAACTTGGACATTATATTTTCGTGAGTGGTTTGGTGAGAAAATCGTAGATGAAAACCAATACATTGATGTTAGGCACCCGTACCTAGATTCGCAAATTACAACACAAGAGATGAACTACGCCCTGAAAATACTTAAACCTCAAAAGAGTCCAGGAAACGACGGAATTATTAATGAACAACTAAAATACCTGCCTACCCACTGGGAAGAATGCCTCCTAGAATATCTGAACGAGTTTCTAACACATGAAAATATCCCAAAAAGATTAAAATCAGCGAAAGTAATTCTAATCCATAAGAAAAACGACCGCATGAATTTGAATAACTATAGAGGCATCGCTCTTCTAAACTGCATTACAAAACTTTTCACCTACATAATAAACAACAGAATTCAAATATGGGCTGAGAGTTACAACATACTCCCCGAATCTCAGTCAGGTTTTAGAAAGAAGAGGTCTTGCATAGATAACCTATTCGTACTCAACTCCATTATATACACATCCTTCCGGAAAGACCAAAAAGGGGTCTATGCAATATTTGTTGACTTTCAGAAGGCTTTCGACTCTGCCCCTCATTATATACTATGGAATAAAATATATGACGCTGGTGTAAGTGGGAAACTAGTTAGGTTAATAAAAAATATATATGATGAAGCAATAATACAGGTCGAGATCAACAACAATCGTTCTGAGGAAATTAACGTAAACAAAGGTGTACTACAAGGGGATTGTGCAAGTTCACTTTTATTTTCTCTATATATACACGACTTATAGCTATTCATACGAAACAAAAATCTAGAAGGGTATTTTATCACCAATAAGACAGATATACTCTCCCTACAATACGCTGATGACGTAGTAATATTCGCAAACAATCCGATTGACATCCAGCGAAAACTTCAAGCACTAACCGACTATTGTAACGAGAAAAAATTGAAAGTTAACACAGAAAAAACGAAGATCTTGCACTTTCATAAAAGAAGACCTCCAAGAAGATGTTTGAAATTCACTTGCCAGGGAGAAGAAATAAACTTCACGAACACTTACACCTACCTGGGTACTGTTTTTAGGGCTTCAGGATCATACAACGAAAACACGATGGAAAAAATTACCAAAGCAGCTAAAATAACCGGGTCATTAAAACAAACAATGATGAGAGCCAAAATTTTCTCTTGGAACACAATCATGAAAATTCACACATCCGTTCTTCTACCTACACTCACTTACGGAGCAGAAGTCTGGGGACCATTTCAAAGGAGAAACATTGAAAAAGGGCAAGCACAATTTTTCAAGGGGCTGGAATCATGGCAACGAACAACCCCAAATTACATTATAAGAAGAGAAACGGGACAACCAAAACTCGAACTGATTATCTTCAAAAAAATGCTACTTTGGTGGATCAAAATATTGTTTTTGCCAGAATCAAGATACGCAAAAGTTTGTTACCAGAAAATTATGCAAGTAAACTCGAACAATACACAAACCGGTAGCACTCAAGATGACAATTGGGCTAATCAGTTAGAACTCTTACTGGAAAAAAGTAACTTCCACTGGATTTGGACGGAGCA
This sequence comes from Dromius quadrimaculatus, assembly GCA_963989225.1. Classification (NCBI taxonomy): domain Eukaryota; kingdom Metazoa; phylum Arthropoda; class Insecta; order Coleoptera; family Carabidae; genus Dromius; species Dromius quadrimaculatus. The sequence continues at coordinate 36,770,184 of OZ022325.1, read as the reverse complement.
GAATCCAACACTCGTGAAAAAAGAACTGAGCAATATACTGCTGGCTTTTAATGAGAAATTATACAACGAGGATACATCACAAATAATAAAATCCACGTACAATCCTAATTACAAATATTTCAATATCAGCCTGAACTATCTAAACTATGACATCCCGTTTGAAGTACTCAAGTCTTCCAGCCTTATACGTACAGGAAACCCGAAGTATATGAATATATACCAAGATGGAGTCCGTCATATATTCAACCACAACGAAATATGTCCCATTTGCAACACACATGAACCTAACGATATAGAACATTTTCTGTTTCGCTGCCCCATATACTGTCCTATCAGAATTACATTTCTCGCAAAATATGCTGAAACAACGGGCCAAACAACCAACACTCTTGACACCAGGATCCTGATGACAGGTTTGACGAAGGAAAAAATGTTTGACATACATAATTTCGTTACGACCTCTCTTAAATTACGGTCCTTTGCTTTGTGCTTATAATGTGTTATGTAAATTGATGTCACCTAGAATACAATGTACATCACAAATGTTACCAATGATTTTGTAAACAGAGATTTATTTTTCTCTTCAAACAAAATAAACCTATTATCTATCTATATCTATCTGAAGGGCACTTCCAGTTCAGTTTAGTTGAGTTCAATTCAGTTCAGTGGGCAATCATTCAGATGCTACAGCAGACTGATATACCAAATTTCAATATTCTACACTTGATCGTTTCGAATTTATGCGAAAAATTCCAAAAGGCTGTCAAGTAAACTGCACTTCCGGCTTGGTGGATCCCAATTGAAATAGGATATGAGCATCTAGACGGTATAATCGTCCTAAATACTGAATTCTAATGATCTACGTTCAATCGTTTTGGATTTATGCGGAAAATTCAAAAAATGTTTTAAATAAAGTGTTCTTCCGGTTTAGTCGATAGCAATCATAATGTAGGGTGTACAACTAGATATTATAAAAGTACCCAATACAAACTTTAAATATTCTACGACTGATTGTTCAGAATTTATGCGGAGAATTCAAAAAGTCTGTTATATAAAACGCACTCCCGGTTCAGCCGATTGTTACAAAAATAGAAGATGACCATGTAGAGGCTACAGCAATTTCAAGTGCTAAATTCCAGTATCCTATGACTACATCATTCTGAATTTATGCGGAAAATAGAAAAAAAGTTTCAAGTGAGGTGCACTTCCGGCTTAGCCGATCGCAATCATAATGCAAGATGTACAATAAGATGTTATAGAAGTTCTTTATAATTTCAAATATGCTATGGCGGATCATTCTATATTTCTGCAAAAAATTCAAAAAAAGTTTTAAGTAGAGTGCACTTCTGGCCTGGCCGATTCTTACAAAAATAGCAGATAACTATTCTGATACAACATCTAGATTATATACTGAATTTCAACTTCCTATGGTTGATCATTCTGGATTTATCAGAGAAATTCGAAAAAAGTTTCAAGTAAAGTGCACTTCCGGTATCGACGATTGGAACCATAATGCGAGATGCACAACTAGACCCTATACCAGTCTTAAATACAAAATTTCAACATTATACGTTCAACCAGTTTTGAGATCTGCGAGTTACGTACGCACGAGCGCAAGCACGTACGAACGCACTAACATACGTACCGACATCAAGCTAAAAATAGTCAAAATGGATTCAGGGATGTTCAAAACTGATATTTTCATCAGAATCTCGATAAGTGAATTTTGTCGGTTTCACAATACTCACTTGTTACTTTGTACAAGTACGTGAAAATAACAGCAAAAACTACATATTTTTTTTTTATTTTAATGATTTGAAACCTATTTTCTTTGTGTTGGTACAACATGAGAAATTTTACAATTTCTGTATTTTGTTGAGTTATATTGATCGCCTCAACATATGCTAATACCTAGCCTTTATATTTTCAAATAATATAAAACAATTGAAAATAATAAATATATGTAAACGTTTCACTCCACTATATTATTATTGGCGCTAATAGATGATTGAAACAGAAGACTTTATACATTACGCATTATCTAGAATTGTTGTTTATAACTCTAGGCTCTATTATCAAACATAATGAAAACACTCTTATATATACCTAATTTATAATATTCGTCATATAAACTTTCTTCAGTTTTTATCACAGGGAGTTTTTTTTTCGGGGATTTTTTTCCGAGGATTTTTCACCGGGGTTTTATTTCCCGGGGGTTTCTTTTCCTGTTACCATCCCTTTGATTCTATTCAAAATGAAAGAAGAAAGAAGAGAGTATTATCGAACGGCAATAGTAGTAACACTGTACTCCTGGCATCTTTATTTATACAACTTAGCAACAGAAATCGTATAATAATGAGCTACTTTACTGCCGATTCTTCTTATTTTGATGCCGATATTTTGACACTTCATTGTCGATTTTTAAAAAAATATATAATTTTCCGATCATTTGAGTAAGATAACAAGATATATAACGAAACTTGTGACGTGATGAGATTAGCGATACTAGTTTGGAGTTTTATTCCTTATTTTGCCTCATATTTTTAGATATTAGATATGGAACAGTATGAATATTTCTTAATTCTTACGCTCTCCCTAACATCTAATAATCACTTACTGTCTCAAGTCATCTACTTGAGAAGGGTCTCGGAAAAGCTTTAACTACAGCCCCTAAAACGGGATCACATAGCAATATTCAGTCTCTTGTCTTTAAGGTGGCCGTCAAATACCGTCCAAACGTAATTCCTTTCGTTTGACTATATAAAAAAATGAAATCAAATGAATTTTAGCTAGATGATTTCAGGACATGCAATTCTACAGTTTGAAGTATTATTCACTTCTCTATCAACAATAATGAAATTATTTATAACAATATATCATAGAATGAAAAGAAATATCGCATTGTATGTAACCTCAAACAATGAATCATGACGTTTCATTGTAATTTGCACAAAATAAAAATCGATATATTTGTTAATGCTCATTAACGAGCGGAATTACAATATTTGCCTATACCTTCAATGTTAATTTAGTTCAGCGTTTTTCCGGAGAGACTTTCCGCAGCTCTGCCTTACTCTCTTAAGACCCCGCTCGCCACCACCCCTCTTCGGGTAGTACCATCATGATGAAATTTAGATTCTCTCCCAAAATTTAGAAACTATACAATTTTTCCTGTGTTCAATCTACCTTTTTATCATAAACTAAAATTGGTCAATCAGATAACTTTATTGCAAGAAAAAATTTTTCTATCCGAAGTTAATCAATAGTGGGACTCTAAGCAAATGTATGAACCTGTATGTCACACTTGCATGAAAATTTTCATGAGTCAACAAATTGATCCGTCTTCGTCAATTTTCAAAGATCTTCAGATCTGTAAGATGTATTGATCTGCTTAGTGTCCACCATAAGTCTATTATCAACAACAAACGAAGTAATGAAGTAGAATGTTGCAATTCTGTGCAATTCTATAAATTCATAAAAAACTGATCGTCGAGGCTGTAGGAAGGAAGATGAATCCACTGCGATTCTGTTCACAATTCACAGATTCATTAATTCATTAATCTATAAAATTTATGTTGCCATTCTGTGTAAATCTATGTATATTCATATAACCGTAAATCGCAATGAACCTGTGATCCTAATGGACAAATGGACATCAATCAAGAAAAGTCGATGTGTTTTTATTACTTTCTTACGAATTCATAGATCTGTGAGACTTATGGATTTGCACGGAATTGCAATATAAGTTTTTAGTTCGAAAATTATGTTTCAATGAGGAAATAATGCTTAAAATGTAATTTAAAAAGTAAAATGATATATTAATGAACTCTATAATATAATTCTCCTTAATAATATAATATTTTTTCTTGTATCCGGTAATGATTAAATAAATTTACTGGTAATGGTATAAGCAGTCATCATTTCTATAGGTACTTCAATTTCTGACAGAATAAATATATGGATTATATGTATTTTAATTCTATAAAAATTTAAGACTTGAGGCATTTTCATTGCTCAATATTAGACTTACAGTGGTCGATGAAGACAGAGACCAGATTTTACTTCAAACACAGAATATGGGATCCCGTTATATACAATCAACATCCCTTGTTTATGACATCTTATTGCATTCATCTGGTCACAGTACTGAAAATGTGCGTACCCTCTGGGTAGTGAGTAGCCAAGAATATGATAATTTTTTTTGCTCAGTAGTACAGTATAATTCGTACAGTAAACTTTGTGCTTTCGTGAACGATTTTGATCATATAATTTTCTATTCCATTTGATTTTGTTGAATAATGGGAAAAAGCTTGAAGAAAAGGTGGCCGTCGAAGTCAAAAAAACGGACAAAAGTTGCTTTTAGAAGACGGAATAAAACACTTGCTCGGAGAATTATAAATAATAAGTCATCAATTATAGATAAATCCGAAAACAGGGTAAGGAGAAATTTAATGGTGTCGTATGGAGTTGATCATAATACACCAGATTCAGAAAGTGCTTCACAAAATACAGAAGAACTCATCATTTTGGAAGAAGTTCGGGACATAGATGAGGAATTGGAAAGGTTAGTTTTGCTGTAATTTTTTATTATACTTTTTTAAAATCTATGTGAAAATGGTATTATGAAAGATTTATATTGAAAATTTCTTAGTTTAGGTGATCATAAATTATGTATTGAGCGTGATCCTGATCCACCTCATGAATTTGATTACGAAAAAACTCTAATGGGCAATAGAATTGTGCAACTGGGGTATGTCTTGAAATGGGCAATGAAATTACAGGTACAACATAGCAAAATTTGCACTTTGGGGCAATTATATCCTTATAAAGAAACAAATAGAGATTTAGGTCTTGTAAGCCAAATACATTTCAAATGTACCATGTGTGATACAGAAATAACAAAATATACTGAAGATCCTGATAAAACAGATTCAGATATAAATATTGGTTGTGTGTGGGGTACCATTGCAACTGGTAGCACATATTCGCACACAGAGGAACTGTTTTCATCTATGAATATAAAGCCGATGAACAAATATAAATTTTATAAAATTGAACATGATCTTGAAAAGGTTAGTAGATTTATCATATACTCAAAAGCTGTGAAAATTTAATTGTATAATATTTCAATGTGCGTATGTTCCTACTAGGTTTGGAATAGTCAAGCTTGGGTTGACATGGAGATAGCAGGAAAGGAAGAACGGCAAGTGGCTGTACAAAATAACGATATAGATGATGACGGTATGCCATTCATCACAGTTTATTTGGATGGCGGATGGAGTAAGAGAAGTTACGGGCACAACTACAATGCTGCTTCTGGTGTTGTATGTTATTTATATATATATATATTTAAGTATTGTACCTATTTCATATATTTAAGGGAGTCATTATTGGGAAAGCAACAGGAAAAGTACTTTTTATGGGTGTCAGGAACAAATACTGTTCGATTTGTGCTAGAGCGATGCACCGCAACGAGGATGCCAAGGAACATATATGCTACCGAAATTGGTCAGGCTCTTCAACATCGATGGAAGCAGATATTATTGTACAGGGTTTTTGTGAAAGTGAACAGCAACATGGAGTTCGATATGAAAGATTCATAGCCGATGGGGACAGCAGTGTTTTTGCTAAAATTAGACAGAATGTGCCGTACAGTGATAAAATATGCAAAATTGAATGCACTAATCATGCAGTGAAAAACTACTCGAAGGCGTTATACAATATAAAAAATGACACAAAAAATATAAATTTAGAGGCACGGCGTTTACTCAAACAGGTGTACATAGAAAAGCTGGTGAAATGTGCACAGAAAGCTATTTACTACAATAGCTTGGAGACAAATATTGAGGAACTCAAGAAAGATCTGCAAAACGGCCCCAATCACATTTTTGGTCATCATGCTAACTGTAAAGATTATTACTGCGATACTTTATATGATATTACAAATAGTGAATTAGATAATATCAAGAAAAGTGGGCTTTATTATCATATTTCTGGTATAAAATGTTAACATGATATGTGAATTTCTAATTTCTTCCATAATTTCATTATAGCGGCCTTAAATTCTTTGATAAGGAAATCAAATCAACTAATTTCAAATGAAACTAATAACAGGGCGGAGCTTTTTATGAGTATCTTGGCACGTTTCAATGCTGGTAAGAGATTGAATCTCACAAATAGAGGTTCCTTCCAAATGAGATGTGATTTGAGTGTGCTGAGATACAATAAGAATATCACTTGGCATTTGGATTCTTGGAAGAAAGCTGTTAGTAAAAGCCCTGGCAAAGATTTCAAATCATACATACAAAAAAAAGAAAAAGAAACGAAATCTCGAACGACCAAATCTTATAGAAGAAAGAAAGATAGTTGTGCGTTATCTAAAGTTGATAGAGATTATGGGCCAAAAGCTATGCAACCAGAACTCAGCAAATCCGAGTTTGTTTCAGAATGCAAACGATTATTATCAAATTTGAAAGTAAGATACTCTTGAAAACAGAGACAGAGCATATTCTTGATTTTATGATTTATCTGAATTATTTGTAGGTAGGTGAGAGCGAGCAACTCAAAATTGCTGAAAATACAATTGGTCAGTATGATAATGAACAGTACTTGCACGAAAAAAAAAATAGACTAACCGCATCAAATTTTGGACGAGTTTATAAATTGAAGAAATCTACAGCTTTCCATAACACTGTGAGAAGTATATTATATCCTCGAACCATAAATAACCCGGCTCTGAAATATGGAAAAGAGAAGGAACACGTCGCTATAAGTTTATTCCAGGAGGAAACTGGAATGATTGTACTCCCTGCAGGACTATTTGTAGATATAAATAATGGATATTTGGCTGCTTCTCCAGACGGTATTTAACATTTAGTTTTGCATTAATCATAGTTTTCTCTCAATATTAAATAATCAATAGGTCTTATTGGAGCTACGGCGCTTATAGAAGTGAAGTGCTTTTACAAGGCATCCAAAATGGGCTGGACAATGCAACATGCAGCAGAAACAAAAAAAACCTGTCTGCAAATAGACGACAATAAAAGAATTTCATTGAATCGCAATCATATATATTATACTCAGGTGCTCATAAACAAATAATTTGTCCTTATTTATGGTATAATACTTCCAATTTCTCAGATTCAAGGACAACTGAATATAACAAATAGAGAGCTCTGCTATTTTGTCATATATATAAATGACAAAGAGCAGCTGTACATTGAAAAAATTCATAGAGATCACAGTTATTGGGAAAAAATATTACCAAAATTAAAATCTTTTTATTTAGAATGTATGCTGCCAGAGATTGTCAGCAAGAAAATATCGAATGGGTTGATTTCTGAAAGAGAGACTTTTCATCTAGAGGAGCTAGACTCGTAACAGGGAACAGTATGCTCATCTAGTTTTGTGATACGTACTTTCAATCAGAGTTGTCAGAAAGCATGATTTCAATGAAAGAATCAGTAATCATTGTTTTTTCCTTCAATTAACCATGTTTTTTTAAAATTTCAATAATTCAACAAATTTTTTTTAGATCGTTTCACTATATAGAGTAAAATTAATTAATATATAAGTACTTAATTAAATTAATAGAATTAATAAATATATAATCGTATGAAATTAATAAATATTTATATATTTTGGATTTTGATTATTATTGATCATTTGCAGTTTCAGCACGAATGTAAAATGGACGAGTCTACAATTAGGATGTTTAGTGACTCACAAGAAATCTCAAAAATATTTTTCAAAGAATTGATTTGTCTCATCAAATATATTTAATAACTTGATGCAAATCTTGATTTTGTTGTGCAATATAAATATAAATGAATTAATAAAAAAGAAGATGCAAGAAAAAAAAAATATTTGAATCATGATTTTAATTAGAAGATTCAGCGCGCAATGAAATAAAATAATCAAGCTCTGCTTCACATTGAATCCTATGTATATTTCAGAAAATAAATTAAAATTAAATCTAATATTTCTTATTTGTGTTGTACCATTATTCATTGATTATATAATCTTCATTTTATTGAGATACATATCATTCACCTACTCTGCAATAACAGAATATTGAATCCAAGAGTGATATATCTCCAAAGCGTCACATCAACGCAGGCAGTAGAGTGACCTTCGTCTATTTTTAAATCTAACTCTCCCTTAGTTTGCCGCCTCTCCTAGCGACCGATGCGCCCAAGATACATAGCGGAATAGTTTGTCAAGCCCAATTTGTCGGCCACCTTAAACAGTAAAATCACACCAATCTTTGTACCTACTGTCTACAATGAATATAATCTTGAAAAACAAGACGCTTTCCAGGCAGTACGTTAATAGGGTAAATAATGTGAAAGTGAAATTACAATCACAATAAATAGAATAATGTAGACATCCACCCAACTAGTCAATCACTTATTGAAAATTACTTATTCATTTGCCCGGAAAATAAACCCCCAGGAAAAAAACCCCCGGAAAAAAAAGCCCCCTGTGATAAAAACCGAAGAAAGTTTACATAACGAATATCATAAATTGGGTATATAAGGGTGTTTTCATTATGTTTGATAATAAAACCAAGAGTTATAAACAACAATTCTATATAACGTGTAATATGTAATGTAATGCAGACATAAATACAGTGTCTTCAGTTTTATTTATCTGTTAGCGTCAATAATAATATAGTGGAGTAAAACATTTACATATATTAAATTTTTGTGCATGTTTAAGAGACGATCTCAAGAATATATTTGGTTTTTTTAAATGTTACTAGAGGTCACTAGATAATGACGAGAAACTGATTTTGGTCGATTTTTCATTTCGTAAATAATTCCTGAACTGTCGCAAATGGGGACAAAGGTTTCAAGTAAAAAAGGTGAATATTATTATCACCCAGACAGTGGCATACGTGAATATTTTCATTGAAAGGCATATTTTTTAAATACGACACAAAATTATAATTATTCGAATAGAACTAATATATAAAAATAGCAGCAATAAACTACATATTCTCTTCTGATTTTAATGATATGAAATTTATTTTCTTTGTGTTGGTACAACGAGATATTTTATAATTCCTGTATTTCATGTTGAATTATATTTAATGCTAATACCTAGCCTTTTAATTCTTGAATAATATAAAACAATTGGAAATAATACATATATGTGAATGTTTTAGTCTACTATATTATTATAGACACTAATAGATGAATAAAACAGAGAAGACACTGTATTTATGTCTGTATTACATTATACATTACGCGTTATTTAGAATTGTTGTTTGTAACTCTAAGTTTTATCATCAGACATAATATAAAGACCCCTGTATACCTAATTTATAATATTCGTTATATAAACTTTCTCAGGTTTTTATCGCAGGGGGCTTTTTTTCCGGGGTTTTATTTCCCAGAGGGTTTTTTTCCTGTTACCGTTCTTATCCCTATTGTTCATAGCAAAAAGGGTACAAGAAGTATATGACCTTGACCGTGGGGCTGCAAATATTTGCCTATATATTTCAAACTTTGAATGACGTTTGGTTCTTTCTGAATTTGTTTGGAATTACGTCCCTCCATTTCTTCAGACCGCCTACGGCTTGGACAGGGATATTTCCGAAAATAGCCTTTTTCCTAACCCTTTCCAAGAAATTAGAGGTTGAGTGGCTGGTTTTTTCTGGAAGAAGTTTGTAACCAGTTGTAATTAGCTCTCACATATATTGCCTTATTTCTTCAATCTTTCATTCCAACATGATTTCATTTCGCTAAAATTTCTTCAGACTCAGTTGAATATTTATGAAATATCTAGCTCTTATTGATACTAAAACAATAACTGTATCAATATGAAAGATTTGAAATCCAAGTTATAATATACTCACTTGCGATTCTAATTAAAGCTGATTCAATATTAAAAACTATGATTCATGATATGTTGGTTAATTTGTTGAGAAAACCCAAGAATTGATAACTCTTTTATTATATTATTCACAAATGCATCTAGAATGTGTCACGTGAAGAACCTTTTTTCAGGACTCCGTACTTAAAGAGTATCAAACTGACCCTATTACTGGAGCTCCCCTGTCTGACCGTCCCTGTATCACAGAGGGCTGTATCTTTTCGACTGTTATAGATAGACACTTGGAATTTCACAAAATGTGTATCACTATGACTGCTATGGTAACAAATAATGAAAATGTGGGATCTCCATATATAAATCTTTACGAATAACAGCATATTGGTTTGGCGCATCTCTTTTTTACTTACTTGCACAAAGTACAAGGAAGTATTGTGAAACCGACAAAATACACCTATCGAGATTTTGATGAAAATATCTGTTTTGAGCATCCCTGAATCCATTTTGACTATTTTTGGCTTGATGTCGGTACGTATGTTCGTGCGTGCATGCGTTCGTAACTCGCAAATCTCAAAACTAGTCGAATGTATGATGTTGAAATTTTGTATTTAAGACTGGTACCGGAAGTGCACTTTACTTGAAACTTTTTTCGAATTTTTCCAATAAATCCAGAATGATCAACCGTAGGATGTTGAAATTCAGTATTTGAACTTGATGTATCAGAATGGTTATCTACTATTTTTGTATGAATCAGTCAAGCCAGAAGTGCACTTTACTTGAAACTTTTTTTGAATTTTTTGCATAAATCTAGAATGATCAGCCACAGTATATTGAAATTTCGTATTAAGCACATCTATAACATCTTATTGTACATTTTGCATTATGATTGCGATCGGCTAAGCCGGAAGTGCACTTTACTTGAGTTTTTTTTTTTTATTTTCCGCATAAATCCAGAATGATCAGCCGTAGGATACTGGAATTCAACATTTGAAATTGCTGTAGCATCTTTATGGTCATCTCCAATTTTTGTAACAATCGGCTGAGCTGGAAGTGCAATTTTTATGACAGACTTTTCGAAGTTTCCGCATAAATTCTAAACAATCAGTCGTAGAATATTTAAATTTTGTACTAGGCACTTTTATAATATCTAGTTGTACACCTAGCATTATGATTGCCATCGACTAAGCCGGAAGAGCACTCTATTCGAAACATTTTTTGAATTTCCCGCATAAATCCAAAACGATTGAACGTAGATTTTCAGAATTCAGTATTTAGGACAATTATATACCGTCTAGATGCTCACATCCTATTTTTATTGAGATCCACCAAGCCGGAAGTGCACTGTACTTGACAGTTTTTTGGAATTTTTCACATTTCGAGACGGTTAGGTGTAGAATATTGAAATTTGGTATTTCAGTCTGCTGTAGCATCTGAATGATTGCCGACTATTTTCATAACAATAGACTGAACCGGAAGTGCACTTCAGTAAGAATTTATTTTTTAATTTGCGCATAAAATCAGATCTGTTGGTAGTCGTAGAATTTTGGAAATCAGTATTTAGGAATGTTGTAGTATGAGAATAATGGCCTACTGTTTCCATAGCAACTGATTTGGCTATAAGCGCATTTTACTTGTCAGATTTTTAGAATCTCTTGAGTTAATCCAAAACGATTAACTGTGGAACGATGAGATTTTGTGTTTGATTATACATATCCAATTATATACGATCAAACATAGAATCACATCGTATTATATATATATATATATATATATATATATATATATATATATATATATATATATATATATATATATATATATATATATATATATATATATATATATATATATATATATAAGTGCACTGTACTTGAAACTTTCTTCGAATGTTTCTAATAAATCCAGAATGATCAACCGTAGGATGTTGAAATTCAGGATTTGAACTTGATGTTATATCAGAATGGTTATCTGCTAGTTTTGTATAAATCGGCCAAGCCAAAAGCGCACTTTACTTGAATCTTTTTTCAATTTTTTTGCATAAATCTAGAATGATCTGTGCCTTAGCATATTAAAATTTAGCTTTCGCACCTTTTGTAGCATCAAAATAGTTCTACTATTTTTGTATCAATCGGCTGAGCTGGAAGTAAGTGCAGTTTATATATATATATATATATATATATATATATATATATATATATATATATATATATATATATATATATATATATATATATATATATATATCTATATATATATATATAATATATATATATATATCTATATATATATATAATATATATATATATAGCTATATATATATAGACATCTAGAATTTGCTGTAGATTTTGTTTGACATGTACATGTCAAAATATTATTAAAATTATAATCTGAAGTGATAGAAAACTTTATTGAATAAATTTGTGAATACTTATATCAAATGATGTACAAGTAAATCACGTGATGTTCACGTCAGATTTTTTTATGATGTTTATCACGCTGAAAACGTAAGAAACACTTTCTGACGCGTAAATGTTCATCCCGGATGATATCTTCTTGAACTTCGATTTAATTGATGCTATCAGTTTTCAATGCAATACCTCTATCAATTACAGCAAATTATCAAAAAAATATCAAAGACAAGACTCTTGACCAAGACAAGGCTCGCTTCAAGTCTTGTCTTGTCAAGACTAAGTCAATACTATGTCCTGCAAGATTTGCCCAAGACCAAGACAAGACTCAACTTTTGTCTTGTCTTGTCTTGTCTTGTGGCAACACCAAACCGCAGACGAGTGCTTGTAACAATTACACTTCTCGTGTTTGGATTTGTTTGTTGATGAGGCAGTTTTGTTAATTTTCTATACGATAGTTGGCTTTTCTCAAACCTATAGTAAGAGCTGAGGCTGAGACCCGCACCAAGATGCTAATAAATTTCAAGAAAACACAGAAAATATTTTAAAAGCTAAAGATAGTGTGTAAGTATTGTCTTTAACATGTGTCAAGGGCATTATATGGAAGTTCAATTGTATTCAGTCATTCGCAAAACAGACAAAGCTTAATGTCTTATTGGATAAAATTGTTGAAGCTGACTGGATGAATGAATTTGAGTGAATAAAATAATATTGAGAATTCAGTAAATTTTTTGATTATATTTCTTTCCTAATGATAGTTAGTTGGTCTATATTGTCAGAGTTCCTGTCCAAAAAAAGACTCATATCACTTCAAGTCTTGTCTTTGCAAGATCCAAGACAAGACTTCCTCGAGACCAAGACAAGACTTACCTCAAGTATCGTATTGCCTGATGGCAGCATCATTCTACTGTCTAATGGTTTGCGTTGAATATTCACTTGAGATTTAAATAGATTATAAGCAAATCATATTCAAAAAAAATATATGGATGCAATTATTTGTTTTGACATTGAAACGATGATCTTATAGTTGATTCAAAATTCAGAAAATGAATAACTTAATTTATTAGGATCGTGCAACTATAATAGATATTCTAGTAGCCATATTTACGCAGAGGTTCTTAACCCTTACAAAAGGCAATTGTCACCGCCTGCTGGAGCGTTCAGCATAACTCTTCCACGGAACAGGTATTTATGCCTGGAACGCATACAAAAATTATCACAATCATAACTCAGTTGAATAAACGGTTGCAATGATGATCACTTCTACGTTATATACATTGAGTTCTCTCTGACACTCTGAAAAGGAAGAAGACAGCGATATAATTTATAAATGGAATGCTGGTGTTATCAAGGAGTCAAGGCTATACGTAGTTGCGTACAGAGTCGCATGGCGCGCCCGTAACAGGATTCAAAACCAGTCCTCAGCATTTGTTTTGTTGAGCCACGGCTTGAGGGCGGTTACAAGGAGGAGTCAAGCATTAGCTCCACCTATCAGTCAACGAATACAGTGAAAGAATGCTTGACATGAAACTTATGACGTCACTGACCTCACTTCGGTGGTATTCGGGTACATAATCGGCTGTTTTCGTCTATCAAGTTCGCGCAGTGGAGCAACCGTTCACTCGGCCATCAAATACTGCGATGTAAACGTATGCAAGCTAGTGACTGTGTGACAAGAGTACGATACTGTACAGAAAAGTGAATTGTGCTATGTTCACGCTTTGTCTAACTGAATGTCAGTGGATATGAGTGTGGTGTCGTGATGTTGGAATGCAGTGAAAAGTGCAACGTTCTGTGTTTAAGGTGGTGCGCGCATTCAAGGGCCGATGTCCTAGTGCAGTGCAGTGTGTGATAGTGGAATGCGATGCTCGCGAATGTGGCGGCGAATGTCGGTGCCGCCAGTGCCTGCACTTATTCCAATAGCAGCCGTGCGACCACAGCAACGCCGACATTCTCACAGTGATTTCACCGTAAATAATGAGGTCGATGTTGGAGTCTCTATGTCATCGAACGGCAGGACCCAAGAAACGGCTTGCATGGATACGGGTGCGGTTGCGGGGTCAGAGGACGTGGACATGGAGTCAGGTAGTGACAGGGAAGTGTTCCAGCGCTCGTGGCGGCGGCTGCGTCAACCAAACGCGGACACGGAACCGATCGATGCGGTAACGCCGTCACGTGACTTGAGCGGACCGCAGGCGCCGACCCGGAGACCAAGGCCCGAGCGCCATCGTAAATCAGACCACAGACGACACAAGTCTGACAGGCTGTTGAGAAAGCGTTACAATACGACAACAATAACAACACTGCGACCTTGTGACAATACGCTGCCGCCGTCTTCATTTGTTGTTAGAAAGCCACGCGCGAATCCGCGAGTGAATCCGATTTTTGTGTGGGTCCGGCAGGAAAACACGCGAATCGTGGACGTGAAATGCGAGGATTACGACAAACGCAACCGTATTCTGCTCACAAAGACGGCGCAGGGTTGGCGCGCCATCCCGCGTACAGAGACGTTAGGTACGGGGACCATCGAGGACTCAACGGCTGATACCACTTCTGCTGAATCAGGTCATAGGACGAAATTGTCAGCTCTGCCTCGAAAACCACGTAATAGGAAATCTGGGAGAACCAGACGATGGCGGACAAGTGCGCAGCCCGAGCCCGAGCCACCTCCGTTCTCATCGCCAACGTGGAATTCGGCAAGTGACGTAGAGTCACATCTGCCTTCACATACCATTCCTGTGCCTGCACGTCATCTTCACGAGCTAGCAGGCGACGTGGAAACACACAGCGTAAACAGTGACGACGCGCAAGCGCCATCTCTCGAGTGTTGTGCAGCAAGTGTTGTGAACGGTGTCTCAAGCCCATTGGACAATTTACTTGCCGTGGCAGAACTCGAGTTCAAACAGCATCAGAATCAAGAACAACAGCAAAGCCACATGGAAGACGACATATCTCAGTCTGACTGTACCACGCCTTGCATGCCTACTCCTGTTTCAAATTCTGATGGAGAAAATGAACACGAACATAAGGAGCATGACTTCAACATAGAAATCAAGACTTTATCTGACATGCGCTACAAAGATGCGACAGGTAAAACAGAAATAGAGGATGATTGTGATTATAATGAGGATGATGAAAATCATATGGCAATGACAGACATTCTCGACCGTCTGGAGCAGTCATTACAAAGTCCATTGGAAGATGAACAGCATGAAACAGATACTGAACAGGAACATAACACTGATCCAACTTGTAATCAAGAACAAGATCAAGAGATAGCTGAGTCCGGCATCATCGATGACGACGCTGATGACTGTAATATTTCCATAGCTGATGACGAGCAACAGAATTTTGTAGATAGCACAGAAGAGCTACAAATGATGGAAAATGGGCAGCCAGATAAAGAGCTAGAAATAACAAAATTTGAAGACGTAACAGATGAGCAGTTAGTATCATCTGGATCTGAATATGACATACTAATAACAGAAACGAATGATGAAGAAAATTGTACATTGGAGCAGTCAGATGACTCGGAGCAGCCAACTGATTTATCTAATAAAAATACAAGTGTAAGTCTTAAGGAGTCTATTTCAGTAGTTGCTTATGATGACGAGCTGCCAACAGATTTGAGCAAAAAAGTCGAAAAAGAAGAGCTGTCAGTAGTTACAGAAGAACATATTGAGTCAGTAGAAGAAATAGATGATCTACAACCAACAGATTTAAGTATGAGAAAAACTTGTTCGATTATTGAGCCAACTCGACCACCTTCACAAAATTCCGAAACAATTCAATCACCGCAGCCAAGTGGTATTCCAGCTGTACCATCTTCTCCAGATTTATATCATGGAAACAAAGTATCCTCTGGTACTGGCATGGGAAATTGTAAATCTCTTTTCCTAGAGACACTTCTATCATCAGCATCACCAAAACTTGCTTTAACATCAGAGGTTTCCATAACTATTAATCAAAAAGAACCTCTTGATCTTGGAAAAAGTAGAAAATCAGCTAGTCCTACTGTAAGTTGCTCCGAAGAAGCTAAGGAGGAGCCTGTCACCAAAAGAGTGAAAATTGAAGATATCACTTTGAAAAATCTTCTGAATGTAGAGAAGCAAAGAATAATTAAGCCTGTTGAAGCAGCTCGATCAGAGATCGGACCAGAGAAATCAGATGCAATAAACTCAGAAACATCCCGTTTACTAGAACTTTTGACATCAAACAGTGAACCAAATCCTCTCACACAATTGAAACAATTGTTAGTCGAAAATGAAGTTAGCATACCAGACCCATTATTGGTTCCTAAAGACCGATTGAGCTCAATTTTGTCATCGCCTTCCCGTGAAATTCCACGATTATTGACACAACGACCTGAGTTACGATTACCAGAAGCTTTAGCACATCCACAACTTCTACAAGATCCTGATATTCTAGTTATTACATTAGCACAACTACAGACTATTCTTCACAAACAAAATCAACCGTTGAATATCGAAGAAACAATGGGTGATAACAATAATATCAAAGAGAGAGATTTTAGAAAATCCCATCAAGTGGAGAAACTATCATCAAAGTCACCAAAAACTGACGAACTCGAAAAAGGCAGAGATAAGGGACGAGAACGATATCAATTATCCCAGCTACAGCCACCTATTGCATTGCAGCAATCAATGCCAAAAGTTCCTAATGGCTTAGCAAGTGAAATAGATGCAGCTACAACAGCAGCTTTCAATCAAATGTTGTGGCTGCCGTATTTGAATCACTTAGAAGCTGCTGCATTAGCTTATGGTAATAATCCAGAATTTATAAAAGCATTGAATTCAGTTTGCACCCTTCCAGTTTCTTATGCAACAACTGGACTTCAAGATACAATTTCGCCTCCAACATTTTCAGGAGGAAGATTTCCAGGAATATCCGGAGCAGGTTTTCCATCATTACAACCACCCTCTATGGATTACACCAATCCGCTAGAACTAGCAATGTGGCAAGAGGCAATGTTGCAAGCCAATTTACAACAACAACAGCAGCAACAGAGATCTAACAACATAAAACAATCAACATATCGAGACTCTTTGACCTACAACAACCAGAAAAAATATCATTCTTCAACTACTAATCAAAGAGTTCATTCTTCAGCAAGAACAAGTCCTATATCTCATACCTTCCATCAACAACGAATATCCTCAAATGGCCATACTACATTACCTCTTCATCCTTACGGGTATCCTTCATCTGGAATGAGACATAATTTACAAATACCTCATTACAATCCTTCAAGTTTAACACTTCAGCAACAAGCGTTGCTGCAGCAACATCATCATCAACAGCTGCAACAACAACATACTGCGGCTGCTGCTGTCGTGAAAAAATCATCCTCCATATCACCCTCATCTTCAGCGACTTCTACTGCTTCTTATAGAAAAAGCTCTTCGGATATTCTAAAACAATATCAAAACAACGCATACAGTAAACATGCTTATAACATATTACCACAACAAAGTACACAATCCCAAACCAAAGTGAGCTCATTCCCGAATTCAAAACCTCCTCGTGTAACTTGTAAAAGTTTACACAATCTTCTCAGCCCGAAAAGAATAGAAGAAACGCCTGCAAAGGTTGCCAAACCTTCTCAACCCATGGATCTAAGTGGTGCAAGACTTCACGTTTATTCCAAATTGAAAGTGAAGCAAAATTTGATGGATCCTGTATCACCTTCTTTGGGAACAAAGCTTTGGAGGCATGAAGATGTACCCGAAGTAGGCAGTACGACGGAAGAAATGTCATTATCCACGCATCATCTTCATGATTCGCAGACCCATCTGTGGCACCCGCTGTTCGGCAAATGAATGTGTGTGAGTATAGAAAGATGTGATGTTGTTTTAAGTTTGTAGACACTTTGACAATACCGTGCGCCCAAATTTTGCGTGATAATGGGACTAAATAGTATATTTTCTCCACTAGAATTTTCAGAATTTACAATAATAATAATTGATTCTTTTCAAATCCAAATACAGCAGCTATTCCAATCGTCATCTGTTCCTACATAAAAAAGAATAGAGAACGGTTCTAATAACTACTCCAAGAATTATTTACCTTTCCAAAATGAATTGTGAGAATATTGCATTCACAAGTTGAGTACTTTAAGAGTAGATTTTATGTTTTATATGAAAGTATCAAGCCAAAAAAATCATTGGATCTATATCCTAGGGTCGGTTGTCTAACCAAAGTTTATCTAGAGTTTGATTAGATTGATCTCATCCACTATAATTACAATTATTGGAATAATTATTGTTACCACAGTAAATTAACTCAGTTTAGATATACCATGGATAAAGTAGTACTGAACAACCAGGTATCAGAACAGCAATTACAGTATGTACTCAATCCGATCATTCTTATTATGATTCCTTGTAATATTATTGCTTATGAGAAAGGACAATAATTGAGAAAAATTATCTTCAAGATCTCGAATACTGATTATCTTAATCAATAAGAAATGGAAGGATTTCAAACAGAAATTTCATATTAACATCACGTTATTTAGAAAAATATAGGGGTCGATACGATAGGATAATTGTTGTCATGACAATTATCCTATCGTACCGACCCCCATATTTTTCTAATCTACCCATAAGACATTGAGTATGTTTGCTTCACCAATCTCATTGATATCTTGAGAACTACAAGAAACACAAGGTTGGTTGATAAAATATTATAAAGCGCTTAAAAAAATATGATAAAATTAAAGTCGCGAGTGGTACTTGTGGAGAATATTTCTCGAATGAAACTGCTATTATAAGTGCCTATTAAATGATGTTGGTTGTAACTATCAATCTTTTTTGTTACAAAATGCACGAAATTGTCTCCATATACTCTTCTGACACTTTTTTTTGTGAGAGAAAAAACTTTTCAGAACTAATATTTTAATAAATATGTTTTATTTGGTAAAAATTTTTGTATAAATTATTAGAAACACAACGTTTCAACAGCAATGTGTTGCTTTTTTCAAGTGTATAAATGTGTATGTTGAAACGTTGTGTTTCTTATAAATATACAGAACTTTTTACCAGATAAAACATATTTTTTTTTTGTATTTCCAGACTTCTTGTTTCCAATTTCATTACTCTCCGCAAAAAATGCATTTCCAAATCGATTAAATTTTGACATTTTCGATAACCGATTGTTTGCTCATATCAAAACTATGTATTGTTTCTCCATGGCAAAGGCAATTTATCGCGATAAATTGCTTGCCAACGGGATTTTATGACGGTAAATTCCCGTTGGCAAGTGATTTGTTACTATAAGTGTCATTATAACTATGCAGAATTTGTCAGTATAATTGACATGAGTGAAATAATCACAGAAAACACATTCGTCGACTAGACTACTACTTTTGAAGTCCAAGTCTCTTTGACTGCACATATATAATTTTGTATAACAATAGATAAAATGCGATAGCACTATGGTATTGTGTACTAATTGTATTGACTATCAAGGTAAATCTCAAGATTACCAGAAAAAAATAGTTTTTGCTGACAAGTTGTTAATGGATATATAAATGCGAATTTAGTCACGAAAATCGATTAAGGGATAAAAAAAAATTCCTGAACAACTTTTTATAATAATTTTTTCTGATATCTCAAACGCGAAGCAAAATATTGAGAATCATCACTATTTGTCAATTCGTAGTAAGCTGAGTTTACAGCTTCATATTTGAGTTCAGTATCTTAAAATGTGTCACCAATCATCTTGTATGACTGTGCAAAAATTCAAATCTGTATTCCTTCAAATAACGAAAATATGGAGGTGTCTTCATCTTAAATACGACACACTGTATATTATAGGGTAATCCATCGGTCTGTATTTGCCTTCTAACTCGATTATTTTGAATATCGCCGCAATATTTTTCAAACAATGTTCATTTACCAATTGATCACTCACATTTTTTTTACAGGGTACTCCAGTTTCGCGCAATGGCAATGATATGCAATTTTAATTGAACACCCTCTATATATATGTATATATATATATATATATATATATATATATATATATATATATATATATATATATATATATATATATATATATATATATATATATATATATATATATATATATATTGTTGCATATTCTTGAAGATATTTCATTTCTCTTTGAAAAAGTTTTGATGTGTTAGTCTTGAAATGAGCAGTATAGAAATTATTCATGTAGAATAATTGAAAATTACATATAATTGCGCGAGAATGGAGCAATTCTATATTTATTTTATATGAATAATTCCTGTACCAAGCATTTCAGAACTATAACAAATCAAAACTTTCTTGAAGAAAAATAAAATATATTCAAAAATATGAAACTATATATAGTTGTCTCGTTGAAAATTATAAAATTGGATATTATTGCGCGAAAATGGAGTACACTATAGAAAATCTTATACGGCAAGAAAAAGGGTAATTGAATGGCGAATCAAAAATATTTTGAAATATCTCAGTAATACTTAGAGAGAAAGAGGTAAAATAGTACAGATCGATGGATCATCCCGTATACAGAGTGTAGCAGTGAAACGAGGTACCTCGAATAACTTCTATATTATTGAAGATACAATAAAATACTATAGGACAATCTTATGTGGGATCAAGGAGGACACATAATTGTGAAAGAAAATGTTTTTTTACACCAGTGGCTTCCAAGCTACAACAAAAATAGCCTACTGAAAAATAACTATAAAAATAAGATTCTTTCAAAATTTAATCGCATTTTTTCCAATATTTTTTTATTTAAGGGTATGAAACGAGTACATGGTTGAGTTCGGGAAAAAAAACTCTTTCGAACAGGTCTAAAAAATATACAGCATCTTATTCGAAAGAATTTAATTCTGTGCTGTAACTTGAGAGCCACTGGTTAAAAAAAAAATGTTCTTCCATATTTGGGTATCCCCTTGGTCCTGCATAAGGTTATCTGACTGTATTTTATCGTATCTTTGATAACATAGAAGCTATTCGAGGTAGCTCGTTTCGCTGTTACACCCTGAAGTATATAATTCCTAATACATACATAGAAAGATTGATCATTTTCAAATGACGGATACATATTCAATAGCAGAACAGAAAATCGTATATTTAAATTCACTAACACTAATTTCAATCATAAAGCTAGGTACTTGATCAATGCCAACTACTGTATGATTCGACAAAATACCTCATTCTCTGTTATTTAATAAATTTTGATGTTCGGAAAATAATTTGATGAATATATTTGACGTCCAATAATATATCCTTGATTCAATTGGATATAGACACTAAGAAAGAATTCAGTGAAACAATTGACAAAAGTATTATCTTGCGTATAAGAAAAGTTCTCACATTTATCCACTAATAGAAAGATGAAATTTGTCTTTATAAAATACTAAATAAATAGAATTGTTGTCTGTTCATAATCCGCTGTTCTGATAGTGTATTTCGTCATCTCGAAATTTCACGAATAAGTATTCATTTGCAAAGCAAATAACTGTTTACACCCTGTAATTAGGTACTTCTCATCTGACTCAAAATTTATAATAATATAAATGTATGCTTGAAACGTGAATTCATGTCTGAAATCAATGAATAATTCAGTGCTAAAACAACTAAATGACTACAAAGCGTCAAAAATATGAATAATTATCCGTAAACTTGTTTTTCAGTCATGAATTACTTTTAAAAATTTATATCCAACAAAAACAATAATTGGGAGTGCTTATATGTTTTTAAATGGCATTTTTCATCTAAGATGAAAGCAGAAGAAATATTAGAGTATAGATTTCCAAAGTTTATTGCACTGTTCCTTACTATTGAAAATTGTTATCATTATGTAAAGCAGAGTGGCGTGAATCCATTTCAAACCTTGAGAGATCATAGCTATTTTATGTATTTATTTTTTACAGATATTTTTTTATATAGAATATTGTATTACATAACATGAATTTTGAAACTGTACATTACCATTTAAAAAAACTAATATTTGAAGATAAACTGTCTTATAGATCAAAATCCAATTACAGGACAGGAAAATAACAAACAATACAAAAAAAAAAATTACAAAAGAGAAAGAATATTTTAAGGATCAATATGGAAAACATCTATATATGCAAACTTTTCTTTGTAAATGCTACACATTCTGTTGAAGGGAGAGGAATAAAATACGAAAGTATTATGCTTAAGAAGATAGAAGAAAGGTGAAGAATGCGTGATTATTGACGGAATAAGAAAATTCAAGCAACTCAAGGAACGTGGATTATCTATTTTATTATTCAAAAGTTTCCAAAGATAAGAGATAGTACTAAAATTTCTTTGGTCCAAAAGACTAGTCATACTAAACATTTGCAGGAGATTTTGATAAGAGATTGTTCTGTCAGGGTAATTATTTTGGATTTTGAAATAAATGAATTTAACAAACTTACGTTGGACACTTTCTATGCTATTTTGATGTAATTATAAACGAACATTATTGAGAATTGTCTTATTTTTACAAGCTTTTATTCAACTTACTTTGTTAGTACTGAATTTTGAAACAGTTATCACCAACCGATTGAGCTGAAATTTTGCGTACACGTTTAGTTTGGATGACAATGCATGGTTAGCTGAGTGAAGTCATTCTAAATTCATTATGGTGGTCTCCCAAAAATGGCCGACCTGCTATTTTTTCTGCATCCCCATGGAAAGGGGTCTCTGATAAGAATACGAGAACTGAAATGACGTCACACTAAATTCAGTATGTCGTATGCCTCAAGATGGCGGACAAATTTTTTTTATCTACCATCATGATATGGGTATCAAGTAATGCTGTCAAAAACCGGAATAAAATGGAACCGGTACCTCGGTTCCAAAACTAACCGAGTACCTTGATACCCGGTTACCGAGTCCAAATTCGATTCCGGTTCGAATCTCGATTCCGGTTCGAATCTCGATTCCGGTCCGAATATCGATTCCGGTTCGAATCATAATACCGAAAACCTTTCTTGCTAGATATCATTTCTCTACTGAATTTAAGTTACCAACACCTTCTAGGCTTTTAGTTGAGCATTTAGTTTATTATGGTGACTATCGTTCCAGAACAAACAAAGCATTTAAAAATTTCAAAAATTATATTTTGTATATCACAGTTTCCCCACATACCTACGTTTACTTATTTTCACTTTTATTGTATTGGTGACATTGCAGACTTTGAAACATTAATGAACGTAAAATTCTGAACATCAGAGAGGACTGCAAATTATCTCGAATATCAAATATTCCCATTTTCCGAGAGTTCCTATCTTTCTATTAGTTTATTGAACAAAACAATGATATTAAAATGACTTGAAAGAGGCTGAAAATAGTAATGAACCATCTGCAACAATGTAATACTCTTGATCCGGCCATAAAATCAATCCTACCCAAAACTAGATATACCGAGTGGCATCATGGGTAGTCTTTGATACTAAACTACCTGATTTTGTCAATACAATTAACTATTATTGTAATAATATCTCTAAATTTTTACTACACTTTGTCATCGATTATAAAATTCATTTTATGAATAGTAAGTAGCTACAATATGCATATATTTTTGTCTAAGACGTTGAAATATTTCACTCACATTTAATATAAGTGATAGTTAATATGTTCAGTAAATGATTCGAATGGCCAAAATTATCCTCTTCATAACAAGAAACCAGTATACGCAACAAAAAATAATTTATATGTGAAAAAAAAATGCCTTTTTTCGGTTCATTTCGAATTTACTAGTTCAAAACAGAACATCGGTTAGGTACAGAACATATCAATTTTCAATGGATACTGAAAATAACTGTGTCTAAAATCGAAATTTCTCTTTTTGGTTCTGGAATCGAGTCGAAGTGAACTAAGAATCGGAACCGAAATCCGATTCTGGAATCGGAATCAAAAAACGATTCTAGAATCGGAGCCGGACTCGGAATCGAGAACTGGTTAGTTGCATATTCAAATAACCGGGTACTCCGTTCCTACAAAAACCGGTATCGAATAGTACCGATACCGGCTCCCACCACTAGCATCAAGTGAGAGAGCTTGCTGAGAATGATACGAGAAAACTAAAAAGTTGAAAATAAAATTATCACTTGAAAAATACATTCAAAGCAATAAGCTTTATTCAGTTATGCTAGAATGAAAATAATGATTTGATGCTAGGGTTGTGATGCATGTTATTTATACAGGTAGATATAATTTAAAAAAATGGAAGAATCGTCTAGATGATGAAAGCGCATTTTTGACAGCTCATGGAATGCTTGTTACTTCAGAGATTTCGCAAATAACCATCTCTCGCGTTTCAAGTTGACAATTTGATAGGTACATAATTTATGCATGTACAAACTCAAAAATACCTTTTAATCTTCATTGTTCAGTTATTGACTGACGGGAGGTCACGTGCTGTACCTTAAAATGATAATTTGATCTTTATCAAAGCTATATAAAAAAAATACATCAGAAGTAAACAAATTTTCATCCAATAATAATTATTCATTCTAATGAGCTTCAAAGTCGCGTCAAACAAGTCATTGAATGAATCCCGGACAGATTTGACAACTGTACATAATAATAGTGACACCCGCGGCTAAAGTTGTAACTAAATTTTTATCTACTTTAATAAATTCTAGTTGCTATATCCCTAATGTCATATGTATCTATGGGCATTGTTTCACTTGAACACTCAACAAATTAGACCTTGTCCCGATGATTTCCACTTTTTCAAAGGATATTCTATATTTATTTGCCTCAAAAATTCAGTTTGGCTTTATGTTCTTTTATATTTGATTTGACAGCTTCAGTCAGTATTAGTAAAGAGCTTATAACTTCTACCGCATGGAGTCGCGTTCGTCGCTACTGACATAGCGTGTAATAGCGCTTTTTTTAAAAAAAATGGAAGAATCATCTAGATGATGAAGGCGCATTTTTGACAGCTCATGAATGCTTGTTACTTCAGAGATTTCGCAAATTACCATCTCTCACAATTACTGAGCTTGAAATCAAGCAGTTTTGGCAAACTTACGAAACAGCAGCCTCCATTTAGTAGTAGTTTCAAGTTGACAGTTTGATAGGTACATAATTTATGCATGTACAAACTCAAAAATACTTTTTATTCTTAATTGCTTAGTTATTGACTGACAGGAGGTCAAGTGCTGAACCTTAAAACTAAAATTTGCTCTTTATCAAAGCTATATGAAAAAATACACCAAAATTAAACAAATTTTCAACCAATAATAGTGATTCATTCTAATAAGCTTCAAATTTGCGTCAAACAAGTCATTGAATGAATCTCGGACAGATTTGACAACTGTACATAATAAAAGTGACACACCCGGCTAAAGTTGTAACTAAATTTTCATCTACTTTAATAAATTTTAGTTGCCATATCCCTAATGTCATATATGTCCATGGATATTGTTTCACTTGAAACAAGTAATTGAATAATTTAATCTTCCACAATTACTGAACTTGAATTAAAGCAATTTGTGCAAACCTACGAAACAGTAGCTTTTATCTAGTAGCAGTTTGAAGTCTGTAAATAGTATAGTTGCTGAGAACCCAACGTCACGCCAGCCAGCCAGCCAGACAGCCAAAGTGAATATAATAGCGCTTTTTTCGGAAAAATGCGCTAAAAACGATCCTGATCCTGTATAGAAGTACCTACCTACTTATATAGGCACGATGTTATGATAATCACTGAAAAAATAAATACTCATAGCTATATCTAATATACTGTTACATCAAATAATTTTAGAAGCTTGCAGTGCAAATAAAAAAGAGAGAAATGAGAATTTGTACTAGATAAATTTCCTGCGTGCTACATGCATTTGAAATTTTTTGATGTAAGTAACAGTATATTAGATATAACTGTGAATATTCATTTTTCAGTGATTATTAGAACATTGTACCTATATAAGTAGGTACTTCTTTACAGGATCTTGATCGATTTATTAAATTATATTCACCTCTATAAATAACATTCAGCACAAATCTCGGATGAAATTATTATTTTCATTTAAGTATAATTGAAATATTGAATGAAAGCTTGTTTTTAAATTTTTTTTTCCAGCTAATAATTGTAGTATACTTCCAATTCAAATTTAGAGAATATCAATATACATTCAGTCTTATAATAAATTCACGAGTTCGTTTCCCACAATATTTTCTATATGCAAGTTCACAAGTCGCACGCAAGCTATTTACCGCCCGAGAAAACAATCGCAAAATAGTACTTATCCCACATTCGTAATAAAAAATTGTATCTGCAACTCGTGTCGTGCTGTCAATTTGCCCAACTTTGCTCTCGTAGGCAATCGTCAACTTGCCACACTTGTTGCACAATATACTATTATTGAACTTGAGTAACATACTCGTTATACAGGGTGTAACAGAAATAAATAAAAAAAAATCAGCCAGTAGTAGAATTTTTTTCTGAATTTGATTTTAACACATGTATGTTGTCAGCTTCTTCAAATAAATTCTGGAATAATTCGATCCAATTATCACAAAAGTTTAAGTCTGTGAAAATGTCTACCTTTTCTGTCTACAATGCCGCAGGCAGTTTAGGAGTAGCGCAGCGAATTTATTTGGAACGATTTCCAAACTGTAATTTTTCACTAAAAATTGAATTATTGTAGTTATATTATTGTATTTGTAAGATTTTGACATTCTTGATTTATATTGAACAAGAATATTTATCCATTTAGATAGAGCAATGGCTCAAAGAGATTGATAAAGGTCTCATGAAGTATTTATGCATTAAAAAAGTTGGATCATTTCTCAATCAAAACAATTCCAAACTACTTAGAAACAATCCTTTGAATGCTTTTAACACTAATACTAGAGCAATTATACAGGATCATATGGATTTTTTTAAATTTCTATCATATCAGTAAAACGCCACCAATGAATCCTAGAACAGCAATATTATATAGTTTGCCTAAACTACATAAGGTTGATGCTCCAATTCGGCCAGTAGTATTTTTATAAATTTATCTATGCACAATTTGGCGAAAGGATTGAATAAAGTTTGAACAGCTAATTTTGACACCCATTCACCTCACTGAATTGAAAACATCTCTGAGCTGATAGAAAAATTGAAAGAACACCATAGTAATGCACAAATGGGATCTTGATGGTTTCTTTTGATGTCTCCAATCTTCTCACCAATGTACCAGTAAATGAAACGGAAAATCTTGTTAGCGAAATAATCAGCAAATCATACTGGTCCAATGATATGTGTAAGAATCTTTTTTTTTCTCATCCAACATTGTCTAAAACAAAATTTCTTCATATTCAATAACAAATTTTATGAACAACGTGAAGGCTTACTTATGCTTACATGCTTCTCTGTCATGAAAAATTTTGAACATGAAATTTTTCATAATTCTGTAACTTCATGTTACCAATGTTTAATTCTGCTACCGTTATGTTGATGACGTTCTGGCCCTTTGGACAGGCACAATGGAAGAACTGAAAATATTTCATACAGCATCAAATCTATATACATAATAACATATCGTTCACCTTAGAGACAGAAGTAAATGAACAGATCAACTTTTTAGATCTTAGAATTTTTAGATCCCACCATGGTTTCAATTTCAATATCCATCGCAAGCCAACTCAAATCATAGACTCCATAAACAATAATTATAATGATTGCAAAGAATAAAAGTTGGCAATTTTCAAGTCACACATTCATAGAATATTGTCATACGACTTAAATGACTCTAATATCGAAAATGAAACTGAAGTTCTGAAACAAATTACCATAGCAAATAATTTTCATCCAAAGATTTTTGATAACCTTATACACATAAAGAAGCAAAACATTCTCTTAAAAACCGTTTACAACGATTTAAATATTGGAACAAACCCATCTTACGTATTATTAGCTCACCTTTTTTAGGGAATATAAATTATAAAATAAGAAAAATTTCTAAGCAATAACGCTTTCGAATGAATTTGTTACCTCGACCTTACGGTCTCGGTTAAAATTGACATTCTCACACGCAACAAAAAAAAACAATCACTTCGCACACTTAATACAAAAATAACTATTTTTAATCGCCATCTGTCATTCTTCCAACAAATGAGAAACATTCAGTTTGAACCACAGGCGCACTGTGAAATTTTTGACAAAACTTTGTTGATATTAAACTCGTTATCCAAAGGGACTATCTACAGAAAAAAAAATTATGTAAAAAATTGTTCTCCTTGACTGGTTCTATTACTGGTTAATCTTCATAAGGCCAAGTGGGGTATAGTTGTATCCCAGAGTGATATATTTCATTATAACTTGTCGGATTTTTTTTCTATCCTTGTTTGTGTCATTCTATCTTCGAGTTATTGTTCTAGCTACAATTAATAAAAAAGTGTGTATTTTTCTTCTATTTTGTTTCGGATTTACAGCATAGTTCTTGACATGGGGTTTGTCTGTAAACCAGTTAGTCTTTTTCTACGTGTGCATAAATATTGTGGGCCAAAAGAGACCTAGTGGGAGAAAAAACTATAGAATACATGAAGACTCCAGTTTACATACAATTTACTTTCTAAACGAATTTAATTGTCAATTCAAAGAGATATGACTAAAAAACATAGGGGTACCCCACTTGGTCTTGAACGTAAGTTTTTAAAGTCGGCTTTATGAAGGTCAAAATTAATGTACTTATTTCTGCTACACCCTGTAATGCACTTTTCTCGCTTTCGTTGATGCAGAAACATCAATTAGACGGTTGAAATCTGCCTTCTTAACCTCACCCTGTTCGATGCTAAGCAAAAGGAGAGGTCTATTATTGACGCTATTACCGACAGCCGATGTACAGTCATACCTATGAAAAATCTAAAAAATGTCAAAAGTGGAACAGTCAATTTTTTTTAGAATTTTTCGGAGAATTTTAAGAATTTTGATTTAATTTTACGGAAGTGCCAAGCGTCGTCCCCTTGGCTTTGGCGCCGAGGGAACGTGCCCTGTCAGCCATATCCTAGATACGCCTCTGGTCACAGATGTTACCTTTATTATTTTGTCGTGCGAAAAAACTGTGATTATATCAGACAAAAATATTCGACTGTCTTTCAACTATTTTCTTGCACGACTCATTGGAGCTACAATTGTTTCACTATGCAAATGGACCAAACAACAATATACTTGAATCAATTTCCAATTGAACGATCGCATGAAAAATATTATCAAGTAGTGTTAGTATTGGTGTGAAACTTTAGAGTCATAATAAGGAGAATTCTTGATTTCTATTGAACAAGAATATTTATCCATTGTGATAAAACAATAGCTCAAGGAGACTGATAAACGTTTTATAAAGTGGATTAATTGAAGCGGCAAAAAGTTAGAAACCTCCCAAATAATAATTCCACAGCTTGAAAGAAATATTATGACAAATTCTGTCTCATGGAAAAATAAATAGATTTAGAAATTTCTCATCTTCAATATATTTTCTTCTTATTTTGAATCTCATATACTTTTCCTATTGTTGGAACCTACCACTCTCAGCAAAGTACTCCTAAAGAATATAGGAAAAGCATCGAAAATTATTTTAAAAAATTTACTAGGAAATTTGATAGCAACAATGTATAAAAATGAAGTTTGCACAGTCTCTCAAACTGAGTATTTCTCCGAATCAAAGAAAATATATTGATATGATTAGAGAACTAGGTACATAATTGAAATTGTAAAAAAAAGCCATCAGGTCTAATGGTGAATTTTGATTTCTCC
The DNA here is from genome assembly GCA_963989225.1 of Dromius quadrimaculatus. Taxonomy (NCBI): domain Eukaryota; kingdom Metazoa; phylum Arthropoda; class Insecta; order Coleoptera; family Carabidae; genus Dromius; species Dromius quadrimaculatus. The sequence goes on along the minus strand of OZ022325.1, from coordinate 36,740,191 downwards.
ACACATCTAGTATTTGGATGTGAAATTGCCGTCAATATGCTAAGTCTATGATTACTGATCATTCAGAAACTAAAGTGAGTAATTAGAAATATCGCCTGATCGTTCCTATCTGAAAAGGAAAAAAACTTTTGTCACTAAGCAGGAATACTTCCATTATTCAATTTCAATCATAAAAAAATTTTGATTGCGTATAATTTTCATAGCATTTTGGCACTCGTAAAAATTTTTTTTCTGCAAACATTAATTTATTTTAATGAAGGAAAAAACTTTTCAGAACTCATTTTATTAATAAATATGTTTTATTGGGTATGTCAATTCTGTATAAATTAATTTGAAACACAACATTTCTACAGCAAAGTGCTGTGTTTTTCAAGTGTGAAGAAATATATATCTCTTCGTTTACAATAATTATCATTGAACAAAATTGTAGCATAAATTTTCTTTTTAGAATTAATCGTAGATGTTTATGGTTCGCCTTGACATATTGAAAACATTTTATTGCACGAAAATATTCTTGTATAATCCAGACATAAGAAATTGCAGAACATAATGAGAATATATCTGTTTCACGTCAATTACCTAATACAACAGAATAATGAGATATAAGTATCGAAGATCAAATTTGGGACACTGGTTTTATCTTGTCTATAGGTCAGACATTTGCTATCGAAATCATCTATATGTTGTATATGGCAGATTATCATAAGATACTCTATGTTTGGCGAGAGAAAACTTACTGAAAAATTAGTTATGAGAAATCAAAATTACGCCTTTTTTTTGTAGAACCCACAAATACCAACTGAAGCTGTATATATATAGATATATTTATACCAAGATTCGTGAAAAAATACGTTTTTCATAATTATCAAATTTGAAAACACCAGTTAAACTAGCGTCGTCAATATCTGATAATTACCTATTAGTTGCGAGCAATGTCAATTTAGTTCTGAACTCGAATCATCTCTCTGCTCTCGTCTTCCGGCAGCGGCCGCGAGTTTATTGATCGCGTTGGCGGCGTCACTGGCTTCCAGAATGTTCCCCGGTTCCCACCTCTCCGCTGTGTAACTATTTTCACACAGACAGCTTGTGTGTTGCGATGTACGTTGAAGGAATTGTCAAACAAGCTCGAATATTGTGAAGTGATGCGACACAAGAGAGTAATGAAGGAGTCATATTGAAATGAGAGCTGGTGTTGTATACGAATGAATTTGTTTAATGAATTCAAGAAAGTTGAAACTACTTCATGAAATATATCCAAAATTATTTCTAGCTTTCCTAATTCCAGTGAACAAATACTCATTCATAACAAAATTTATTTTAATTTACTGGAGAGATATACTATCGAACCACATTGCTATACCTACAATAAATTAGCGAATATTTTTTATTTGAATTGTTATTTCTATACATTTTGAGGTTGTTTGAAACGGTGTATTGAATGCTACTTTGTGCTCTATATTCTATTGCTACGTAGAAAAATGTACCGTATCATACATAATTTTATATTATCTATTACGTCGCTTAGAATAATTTTATTATTATTTCCGACGAATTAAAAGCTGTCTGATTTCTATGTTCATGTCTCAACAAGTCAGGTATGTATTTCTGGCTCTGCGTTCCACGTTTCAAAGTTTGAAGAGTTTCTTCTGAATTATTCGTGAATTTCCAAGATCTTGTTGCAGAAAGTATTGTCCACATCATGTTTCAAATAGCTTATTCCACACTCGTGAACCGTAATCCTCGCCTTCGGGTCTAATTAAAAACTTCTCGCTCGTTTGGAATATAATCATTCCAATTTCCAATATCTATTGCAGAATAAACTGAATCGCAAACGATTGTTGATTGAATGTCATGATGTTAGTTCACAACTGTGTTGCTTACAATATTGTTTCTACAGTCCTCAACTTCCATATTTTGACAATTATTGAGCATTAAATAAAGTTTATTTAAATTTTACTCGTATTTTTCTCAATATTTTTATCATGTAAGGATATAAAACGAGTACATGGTTGGATTCAGAAAAAAAAAAAACTATCGAACGGGCCTAAAAAATAAATAGCAATATACATATATACATACATTATATTCACTCTAGCAAGAAGAGATTGTGCAGTTTTGAAAAGTTGAATCAGATTTTGAAGCAACTAAAATAAATCTGTTCAAAGTTTATGCATGCGAGATTGTTCATTGGATCCTGAATTATATTTCATGAGCACCTCTCCGATCTATCCTCTTTAAAACCTGCGCTTTACAACCTCACACATACAGCTAAAAGCAACTCGCTCATACAATGTATGTAGTATTGATCTTGTGAACTGAATTTCTCTACACGGACTGTATTTTTTTTGTTTTCAACAGTTTTTATATTTTGTTTCATTACACTTTTCACACATTATTTGACTTTGTTTTTTGAATATCTGGTTCAATTGTTCATTCTGTCGATTTAGAAATTTGTAAAATTTTACCATGGCTTATTCATGTATAAATTTTTATATGTCATCTGCTTTCTATTGTATTCATATGAAATTGAATATCGATTTGATACTACAGCATAATATTATTGAACATCAATGTAGCATAATTTCAGTTTTCCCGAAAATTGCTTTGCTATAGAACGTCGTTGTAATTCGACATCTAATAATATTCTTACTGACTAAAATTTGTTGCTAAATTATTTGAATATTGCCGTTACAATAGTTGGAATTTATATTGAATATTTGGAATAAGTTTGTTGAATATGAAAGAATATGGAAGTAGTGAATGATGCTGACTGTTATATTAAATGAAGGAAACAAAGTGTGGCAATTCAGCCCAGAGTTTTATTGTTTTATCCTACTCTACAGTTTTGGTCCCACCTAGACCATCTTCAGGAGTGAATAGAACTAATGTTTGTGTGAGTTAACATCTATGTGTAACAATAAATTATGTAAAGGTCGATGTAATGAAAATGAGAAAGACAATCATATTTTTTGTCTGAAAAATTAAAAATAGAATATTTTAAAAACTTGGCAACAACTGACCTTTATGAGAGCTTAATATTTAAGTCAAAATTGTTGTACAGAATGATTATACTTATTTTTACTTTTACTGTCTGATTGGCGGAGGTTTAATTCATTCTTTGAGAACTGTTACTTAGCTCTATTGTTTCTATGATCTGACATTTTTTCAATCATTAGACTGTTTCAAAGTTTCTACTTTTCTAGTGTTGGTATTTCGGATCGTTTTAGGGTTGATTCCCAATCTTGCTCTGTTACAAAATCTGATTTATTGCGATGATCATATGGATAATTGATAAATTCCAGTTATCTGTCACAATATGTTGTGATTTTGACAAGAAAAAGGGTTCTAACACTATCTTACAAAGGGTGAACATAAAACTTGAGAGATTTAGGTGCATAAAATCATTCGTCAAAATGATTTTCAATAATAAATCTTTTGTTCTGAAGACCGCAAGATTGTCAATCATTGGTTTCCTGTTCTTTACGATAGTGACATTTCTGTTATTGTTGTCATATTTTCTTATAATAAATATGCCCATCGTAGAAGAAAGAAGACTGTCTATTGTTGAAGTATAACAGATTTTTTACGAGCAGTTGAATTGAAGATTAGAATTGCAGTTAATCATTTTATTACTGCTTTCATACATTATTCTAGTTGTCTATATCTAATTATAAGATCCCATTTATCTTCCACTGCAGCTGAGACTCCATAATTGTTTTCAATATCTTCGCGAGCTTGAGAATCTTAGGTCTTCACACGTATTATGATATTATCTTGAATGAAGTAATATTTTTTCGATCAACTTTTTGTAATCAAATAATCGCGCAGTTCGTTATTCTCTTGGAATTTGGAAAAGTTGAAATTTTTGATAGCTCTTAAAGTTTTTTGTTGATTAAGTATATTACTCCTCAATGAAGTATTGAAAGAATATACGCGATTATAGAAAACTGAGAACATAAAGAAAATAACAGGATGAGCAATGACCATTAACCTAATTTTTTTTTATGTTGACTCTCTCGGTTTTCTACTGCAGCGACAGCTCCACATGGATGCTGATATAAATTGACTGTTTATGACTGATGCACGAAGCCGATACTTTGTCAATAATAATAAATTGATTGAATGCGATTCTGTCCTTTTTGATGAAAACAATGAAATGTTTGAGAAACGTTGAACTTTTTGAATGAGAACGAGAACGATGAACTTATGCAACAGTTTCAATTCGGTTTGTAAGACCAAATTTGTGTGAAAAATTTGAATCGAAATGACAGTAGATTTGGTTCAACAACAATATGTAAACAAGTTTTTTGTTCAATGAGCTATAAATGGACTGTGTCATCCCTTACTCAAGACCCCTAGACGTGAACTATTTCAATGGGAAAGTGGGGCTTATTCTATCATGTATAATATGAGATTGTTCGACATACTTTTGTAATCATTACAATCTAAAGCCAACCGAGAGATGTTCCTTTATTTTTTTCAAATGAGAATGATATTTTGATCCCAGTTAATTGAATTTTGTTATCATCAGTTACGTGAGTATTTACGAATATTATTTGTCTAGTTTTCTGTTTGCTTGACACTATATCTATCAATTCACAACCACAACTAAGTTTTGTTATGTTTCAATGGATATAAATCAAACAATTACGTATACATTCGAACATACTTTCATTGATTACATAGATTTTTTGAAGAACGTTGCGAATCTAAAGGAGGACTACTTGTATGAAATAGGTACTTCTTTCTACAATTGATACTTTGAGCATGGATAAATCTCCAGCAATTTTAAGTAAAAAATTATAAATTATGTATTAACGAAATCTAAAACAAATTATTCTTGTGAAGTTCAATGTTTTTCATTGTACGTTTGCATTTTGAGCATACATCCAAGTATTTTTTACCTCTTTCCAAGAGTTTATATTCTAGTTTCCAAAATTCACGATCCCGGACATATAAATTTGCTACATTATTTTTTAGAACGTCTACAAACTTGTGTAGAAATAAAGTAGCTAACCTTGAGTTTGGAGTTGATAATGCGGTTCAGGGGTGAATAAAGCATATAATTAGTTCTGGAATCCACCAAATATTGCGATTGTTATATTGAGGAACTGTTGAGTTTATTATTTTGAGGCCCAGTTGCATAAAGCATACCTAGTGATCTTTGATCACATTGTCAAATATTTGATCATGAGCTTGTAATCTTACTCTTAGAAAATTAGATGCAAACGACGATATTACTATGTATAATTTATAATAGATACAATTTCATTTTTTTTTTGAAGAATCAGAAACAGTCAAATTCTTTTCACAATCAAATCTTTTCGAATAAACGTCATCCGAAAACAGAGTTAACAGCATATTAATTACTTTCATGCAACTGGCTCTGAGTATTTCAATTTACACAAATTCATTTGTATGAAAGTTCATGAATTAAAAAAAATCTTGATGAATCCTCATTTTGCTCAAATATGCCAACCCGAGAATATTGAATTAGAAGATCATATATTGAATTATCATACTGAACGTGACCTTCATGAAGGTCATTTGATACGGTGCATTGAATGCTTTATTTTGTTCTGCATTTTGATTCTCAATTCTGATGCAAAAGAAAATGCACCATGACACACATAAAATGGAAGTGCAATGCACAAAACTTTGTGTGACGAAGTTTATTTTCTTACGCTTCAAAATGGGGAACAAAATGCGAAGCAAAATGTAGCATTTAATGCACCGTGTCAAACGGTTCTAAGATAGATATTGTGGAAATTTATTTTCGACATTATGATCTTATCTACTTTAGATTTATAGCTCGGTGATTAGATAACCAAATAGTAGTCCAAGGGTGATCTTAGGTGTGAATTATAGAGAATCATTTGGGAGCGAGCATCGCTGAAGCTTATCACAGTTATATTAATCGCTTATTTCTTGATATACTATTGTAATCACTTTTTTGGATTGCTGCAGATACATTATGAAACTGATTACCATAATTTACAAAACAGAATACGATGAAATTGTCATCAGTCATCAGTTTAGAATTTTTCTTTGCAGACAAAATATTGGATGATCCTCGTTGGTAGCCATCTCGAATTATTTGCGGTTTATGAGTGTCAAAATATGAAAGTCCATAAAATCAAAGTTTCTCTTGTCTGAATGTATTTGGACTAACTTCTCATGAGATTCTTAATTTTTTTTGTGTACTTACTCTGTGAAGTGAACCTCACAGACATCTATAATGAGTCTGTGAGAGTTATTAGCTATTATCAGAATAATATAAATATTATTATCTAATATATAATCTTGCTTATACGAGTATAATGTTACATGAGTGTGGCATATTTTTATGAACTAAACATTCTTTCTAATCGATAACAAGTTGATCAATAAAAATTTGTTGTATGAAAAAAAAAGTGAAGCCTCTGAATTGAATATCTGAGGCGATTTTTTGCTCTCTATGTGCAATAGAAAATATATAATACATCGTTTGCTTGAGGAATCAGACTTATAAAACTCTCAGCCAATGAGAAGACCTAATTTATGAGATCATAGAAAATTTAACCTATAATGTTCCGCAGATAAGTTCACTATAATTTTTTTCCACTCGCGGCCATTTTTAGATATTTAATTAGTTAAAAAATTGAAACTCAGAACTATCTCACAGAAAATTTGAATCTATCATAATAAAGACCATGCTAGGTGCCTTCTACGAGGTGATTACGAATGCTAGCAAAACGCAGCTATCAATCATTCCAAATTTTTCTTGTTAAAAAAACTAGCGCATTCCACTTTTCGCTGCATTCATCATTTGATACTGTCACTAAACCAAGCTTTGTTATTATATTCTTTGCTTTTACCATGAAAAATGAATGATATTTATGAGCACAAAAAATGAAATTGTTGTCAAAATGATGGGGAGCAAGGAGAACAGTTGAGTTTTTGGTAAAATTATATTAGGATTAAAAGTTTTTCTAGAAATGTGAATTTAATTGAGATATTCTTTATTCTTTGACATTATTAGGCCTCGTGGCACAGTCTTTGGTTTGATTTAGGAATAGCTTAATTACCTAGGTAACGATTGCTGCGACAATTGCCACCAAGGGAATCAAGCTACGCTTAGGATAAATCAAGGACTGTGCAATCAGGCCTTAGTGAATAAATTTGTCGTCATATCAATCAATTACAACATAAATTATCGATATAATCAGGCCTAAATACGGTACTAGGGACAATTCATTCGATAATATTTTGCAAACTTCGATCCCTTAACATGTATTCGTGAACTTGCTATAGACAGTTTCTACAGCGTCAAAATTATGTATTTCTCGTGAAATCTTGGTCTTATCAAATTGATACCAACTACTTCACATTCTTTCTCAATTAAAACTCCTCTATACATGGTTTCGTCACTGTAACGATCTTGAAAATCGAATAATCTTTCGTTTTTGGAAGAAAATTTGTCGGAAAGATGTTTATTCGGTGAGTTTTACCACAGCATTTAAGATTTTCAAATTGATTCTAGTATTTCATTTGGTTTTGCTACTGAATCAACGAATTATTCATGGAATCAAATGTTTTTTTCAATTGCTAGCATTTAAATAATTTTTTGTAGCTTGATATGACTATAAAACCGCCAATTATTCATATCTTGATGCTGGAGTCTTTTCTACATTTTTTGTTCCACTTATTTCCAATTCTACGAAGAGAATATGATGTAGGTAGATCAGATCTTTGAGCTCTTGAAGGTCGGGATGAACCTGAATTTGACATTTCTAAGTGGTCATGTAGTTATTCTGATCAAAGTTGTTGTAATGCATAATACAATTTTAGCTTTCGTGAATGAAAATCTTCAGGCAAAAATGCTCTGAACAGACATCTGGTTAGGTTAGTTTATTGCTTTACGAATAAGAGGAGCGCAGTCCAGTTTTTTGAAAAATTAGGTCTCTTGAAGAAACTTGGGTATTGAATTGATCTATAATTTTAACACTGCAAAACTACGCAATATTCTTTGCGTTTGCTTACCCCAAACACATAAGAACAGCAAAACTTAATAACAACAAAAAAATATTCTTCTTGTTCGTCTAGTTCATTTATCTGTCACCAAAGGTCAACCGCTTTACTTTTTTGCCAATAAAATTAATTGCACAAGTCAATAACTATTTTGCACATCAATATTGCGAGTACTTTGAATATAGTAACAGAAATATGGTAGCATCAATCGTTGGTCGTTACGAAAATTGGAAAATAGACCATACAAAGCAAGGCTCTCAATTCAGAAGAAATTCATTATCGTATCAGGAGAGTGAAAAAAGCTTAAAAGAAGATCTAAATTCTCAATCATAATTAATCAAAGCGTGATCCCCCGATTTTATGGCAAAATATTAATAAATGCTACTGAATTATACATCTCTGCAAAAATATAGCACTGCAATCACATTGTCGACAGCGTCATTAGATCTAGTGCCTTCAAATATTTCTATATCCTCATTCCTTTTTCTTTGCTAGCATCAAAACAAATAATGTACAAACATAAGAGATAAATCATTTAGTCATAGTGTATGTCATCACAAGAGTTACTGACCGTGTAATTTTCGGATACTAGTGAAATGCAGAGTCTAACAATTGATGTTAAAAAACATTTCTGAGCGTTCATCACAAAATTATCGTATACATACGATAAACTCATAGTTCGGACATTCATGTATAATACGTGAGAATACAATGATTATCGTACGTTGGGAACCCTGAGACAAACAAACCGCTGCCGCACTATCTTTCACCAATGGTTTTCCACCACGTACCTAACTATTTCCTTTATGCGATCAAATAAGTATTCACTTCATTAAATATGACTCTCTATGCACCTTAAAATTGACTTCAATGGAGCATCTCTTTTTATCAAGATGAGACGACTTCAAAGTGTCGAAAATTATAGGAGATTCAAAAATACTTCCATCATTTAGTGGTCTTTTTTGAAGTCGGTTTAAATGTTTTTTTCTCAGATGGATTGTATTTATGCTTTTTAGTGGTCCATGTTGGCATAGGTTTGTCTTTAAAAATGGTATTGTTTCATGATTTTTGTGTCAATACAATTTCTTATTATTAATTATAAAGTCTGTAAGATTGAGAAAGCTTTATTTCAATTAAAATTCTCCTATGCTACTGTGTACTTACTTTTATTGAATTATTTTTATGTATTACACAATATTGATCGTTGTCACACACTCTGTCCTGAAATTTTTATCTTCGGTTTGGCGACCGCTGATCAAACAGTAATGTTGTTCATATAAAACAATCCTAGAGACACTCTTTATTAGATATTTAAGATACAAATGTGAGAGTTTATTCCTTTATGCACGAGCAGCTTGGTTATGTTTAATTCATCATTTGATTAAAAAAATAGTCAGCTATAAAATAAGAGAATTTTGGAAATATAGAAAGATAAATCTGTTTGAACATTGACAACACAACACAGTCAGAGAAATCTAGTGTTTGTAGACTGGACTGTCATTGCGGCAGTAATTATTATGCCGGTAAAACTGGAAAATAGTTCATCACTAAGGCTAAGGAGCATGTTCGATGTATCAAAAATAATAATATAATCAATCTTTATCAGATACACAATTTTAGCAGTGAAACGACATGAAAATAACATATGAGAAAAAAACGACGAAGCTCCTGATTGCTTGTAAAACGTAGAAATTGAAAGATCTACTCCAATGAACAGATCTATAAGCCTTGACGATCAATTGATATCTTTATGAAATTCTGGTGCTGATACCTGATTTCTTGTTCCCTACAACACATTTCTGTTTTTTTTTTTTTCAAATTCTCCTATAGTATAAAAAATTGAACGTATCTGACGCAAATATCAAAAAAAGTTTTTTCCGTTGGACATAAAAAATTAGTCTATTTTATTGTATTTTTTGATATTTTTCATGTTTTTTTTTTCTCGAGATGGTAGCTCTTCTGTTATTTTGTACATTTTTCATTTCGAAAACATAGATGAAGAATATTTGATTTTTCATTGGACTTTTGGAAAGAAATGAGTAATTTGTGTGAGTCAAAAATACCTCTCAAAATTTGTTAGTTCAAATGTTGTACTTCCTAGAAATAGATACTTAAATATAAACCTAAACAATTTGTGAATTTTCTTCAAAATATATTGTATTTTGACATATCAATATGACAGTTAGGTTATCTAGCAACGTAGCTACCAGCCTAATAAAAATTAGGTTTGGGTTCTACAGAGTGATCAATAATGATTGTCTGACAGGTGACAGGCAAAAGTTCGCATTATGATCAAAATTATCTTCATGGAATAAAGTTAGTATAAATTTATTTATTTTGAGAACTACGTTACCGACATTTCAAGAACACAATGGAGTATATTTTGCATATTTTATGACGGATTCATCCATAATCTTATTCAATAAACAAAAAAGTAAATAAATAGCTGTATTATTGACTGATTATTGAAAATTTATTATTATTTTACCAAATTATTAGGTTAGAATAGTGTTTTCAGAGGAACTGTCATCTGTCACTTGAAGGTCACTATCTGAAGCAGGCGGCAAAGAAAAAATCAGAACAAAGCGGCACGGACAATCATTTTTGATCACTCTGTATAAAAAGGCACTTTACGATACCCAAACGAGTTTTATAAAGTACACTTTATGATATTCAGATAGAAAAAAACAATACAAGATATTCAAACATCACAGTGCTAATTTCTTCTTCTCTAATAGTAGATTATTTGGAATATAAAAATTACCAGGCAATAACAAGGAAGAATGAATAGTAAATCAAATAACAAATTGATATCAAGTTTTGGTAGTACTGTGAGATTTAATTCCACATTTTATGAAACGATAAAATATGCACCATCCTACCATTAATGATGGAAAGATCTATTCTGTGTAGTTCATAATTTGTTGATATCAGTCAAATAACACAAGTTTCAGCCTTTAAATCGAGCTTCTTCACCTCACTATTTATTCATATAATTTGTTCACGCCAGAGCATCGTAGTACAAATAAATACCTACTCTGAATAGAACAGTAAGTTGAATGGAATCTCTTCAAAAATATTAAAAATAGAATTAAAAATTATCCCCAATTCATTAAATCGTTGCTTGAGGAATGTTCCTACTGTTGTGTTATCAAACTGTTACATCTTAATTTTATAGGTGCAAAACTTTCCAACTTCTTGAGATTTAATGGTCTGCAGATAAGTACTAATTAACAATTTCTGTACTTTCTTTTAACTTTGATTTGAATGTACATGCTATTTCACCAAATATTGCACTTATCTCTTTTTTAATTGAAATATTTCTCTGAAACTGTACATTTGGTTCCATTGAAAAATAAACCTAAGAAAACATACCACAGTAAATATAATACATAGGGTTCGATGAAGATACTTCGATCTGGATATAGATTCCGCATAGAAGTTCATCTGAATATATTGAAAATTTGCTGTCCCTTTGACAAGACATATCTCTACACAATGCTTGTTAAAAGTGTCGAGAGAACTCATCCCACATACGTGATCTTCATACATCTGCAGTAATATCCACAAATATAATGGTAGATATCAAATAAACGAAGATTTTATCTTTATTGGTATCAATATTATAATATACAATTTGCTGAGTCTTCATCCAGAAACACGGCACATCTTTCAAGAACTTTCTGTATATGCAAGAAAAAACAGTCCTGCTCGTTCAATTTTCATATATAATATCATTAGTGGTTAAATTTTATGCAGGGACCACACTTATGTCTAATGCCGTTAGCTAAGGCGTTATGTGACAATTGACATATTGTCATTGACAATGTGTTCATTATTGAATGACGCCTCAATTAATGACATTAGACGTAAATATGGCCCCAGCATTACCGGAAAAATTTTTAGATTGTTACGAGAGCTTGTTGCTTAGCAATTTATTGAGTGATTTTTGATCAATATCACGAAATAAATTGGTAGCAAGCTCTCGTAACAATCTAAAAATTTTGCCAGGTTAAATTTAATCACGAATGGTATTCGGAAGATTATTTTTCCCATCCAAATTCATCAATATATTCCAGAGACTCGACTCTGAATCTGCTCATTTTCACATTTTATCTGTCTGTCAGTTTGACAGATGCTGAATCAACGCGGCTGAATATTCTTTGTTTTGTATATATAACCAACAGACAAAATTTCCAAAAAATTTCCACTTGAAAACCGTGTAGGTTGTACCACGTGACGTCGAATGGTGCAATTCTATTGGTCGAAATTTGGATGGTAAAAATAATCATTGAAACGCAACATCTATTGGAATGGAAAATGTTGCAGTTGATTTGACAATTAGAAAAATTGTGTGAACGAATGTAAGTACATAAATAAGGAAGGCAAGGAACTTATTTCAGTCTGAAAGGCGTGATGAAAACGTTACCTAATCCATGTTATCGCATATTAACACTATTTCACTATATCGTGATGAAGCAGTAATTCGTGCATGCTCGTCTTCAATTATATCTCCGTGGTTGACACGAAATTCATATATAGTTGAATGAAGCTGGTCTTGAATCTTTGATTTGCTCCTCTTAACTAAATCCTAAGTTGCAAGATATCAATACGCATGATTATTCATTTCAATAATATGCACTGTGTACAACTGCAAGTTGAAAAATCAGATTAAAATTATATCAGAATCTTGTGTAGATGGTATAAAAATAAGCCTTTTTCATTTCTTTATCAAAAGAATTCTGCAATCGATACTACTATGCTACATTGAATCATACAGAATGTATCCGCTTATCTATTATAAAGAATCCAATTCATCGATAGAGTAGAAATGACGTCGAGATGCTCATTCTTCAAGATGTGTAGGTTACAAACTTGGGTCTAATTTTAACTCGCGTCAAACACTCGCATTATCAATGCAAATATCTAAGGTCATTGGATCTGAGAATGTGAATCTGCGTGTCTTCTTGGCTTGAAATATTTTGGTTTCGAAATCAACGGTTTCTTATAGTAATGAAAATTAATCTGATTTGTGAACTCTATTAATTATTCACGTAACCGAGGTGAATCTAGAGTTTTATATTGCCTAGATGTTTATCAAGTAGGCTCTTATTGCAGTTATTATATATACCGTGAGGTATTTATACATCTTCGGGTTACTGCGAGAACAGAATAATCTCATTCTTGCAAGCTTAGAGATTTGTTATTTATGATAATGTGTAGTATTCCTTGCAGAAACCAAGTATTGTGTTCATGTTGAAAGGATCATAGAATCCTAATCCTCATAATTCAACTGGACTAGCTCTTTTTCAACTTAAATTTACTTATAGTCTCAAAACTTCATTTTTAGAGCTTTGTTATTTTTGCAGTAACCCGACGACATTATGGTAAATCGCACATTGGAAGAAGACACCTTGATTAATGTTATATTCTCTATTGAATAATTATATCATTCTTCATCTATTTTCATTGGGAAGACACATCCTTCTCAGTTCTAAGTTTTGCGTTGTGAATGTTACTTCCACTTTGATGAAATGAGAAGAGTTATTTTCTAGAATTTGTACTAGTCATTCATGGATTGACAGTTAAATGCTAACGTTGAGCATGGCATGAAGATGGAATCCGATAAAAGGTTGAGCATGATAAAATGGATGTAATATGTCGCATGCAATGATATAAGTACAGAAGTCACGGTGAACTCGCATATTTATGTTTGAAGCAGAATCTTTATATTGACGTTGGATATATTTATTTATTAATTTTATTAACTATCCAACAAGGTACACTCAATGAAATGATAGATAGTACAAGATCAATGCCAGGAACAAAAGAAGAACAAGAAGGAATATGAACATTTTGTGTGTGCCAGATAGATTGAAAAACAAGATAACTATCGAAATAAAATACAAGAAAAGTTTTGGTGATCGAAACGGAAGATATCAACATGGGCAAAATTATGATAAAATGTTAAGGAAGATCTGGCAGACCAATATATTGAGGATCATTAACTTAACTGTGACATTGCCTCGGATGTGGACCCTCCCTCATTATGGATTTGCATTATACAGTTTGGGCACATTTGGAATTATTTAGCAAGAACACTTATACTCAAATGCAACAATTATATTTGTATCTTAGAGATAACGATAACAGTAGTTTGTCTCTCAAAATATCCTGATTTATGTTTAAATAAATGACAATTTGAAATTACACTGGGTCTTTCAAGGCCTGACTGAATTTCTCCTAATCACTGCACCGGATCCTCCAACATCTTCACAAATCTTAGTTTTGGACATTTTAATGCGGATGATGATATTTTGATATATGATTCTATAATAAATTCAACCAAGAATTGTTATGGTACTATTAGGAACAAGTTAATTCTCATTAAATCCATTGGTCTTGATGACATGTTACTCATAAATCGACTTGATAACAGGTTAGCTAACAACATGTTAACAATGCTTCATTCAACCGGATCTTAGAAGTTCTTCTACAAGAGAAATCATCTCTTAAAAATAGCTGATTCTTCCAAGTTCAAAAGTAATTTTCACAAAGATGTGGCAAGATACGCTTATTCTTACTCAAAAATAGGGAAAGAAGTGATCATCGTTGATTTGTTGATCTCAGCACAAGTGACAAAATTCAAAGTCCTTTCTTCTAGCAAAAATATGATTGATCCACATTTCCTGTCTTCTTGGCAATCGACTATGTAATAAACTCGGGTATCAAAGGTGATAATTTTAGTGCTATAAATTCGATATTCATTTATTTATAGAGATCTGTGAAGATATCAAGAAATTATAGGAATCAAGAAAATGTTACTCGAAATGAAATGAATTGGGTTAACATATGATTTCGAAGATAGCAGAGGATCTGAATATGTAGATTATGGGATGTATAAGAGAAGAGATATCTAAGGACCAGAAGAAGTAAGCTGATTTTGGATGCATAGTGCAGAAGCTATGGAAAGGGATCCAGAAAATGAAAGTCCTTTTATTATAGTAGAAATAGTGTTCGAGAAAATGCATAGCTCGAAAGTAGAAGAGATTTACCATAATCCAAAATTTACGTGATTGAAAGATTTTTCATTTTTTTCCAGTTGCATACTGTACAAAAGTTTTCAAGTTTACATTATGTTGCTCATGTGCATCCACAATAATTTTATTTTTCATAAACTTCCTCATGAAAATTATGCACAACAAGTGAGTTGTAAGACTAGATACTGAGAGAATTTCTATTTATCAACAAATAGATTTTTAAATGTGGAGAAGCTCAAGTGAGAAAAGATGTAAAATGTTCTATCTTGCACATTAACCATTGGTCTTTCTTTCAAAATAGAATTTTTGCACCCGCTGTGCAGGTACTTGTGTTTAGTAAACAAAAAATTTTGATGATTGAAAGGAAATAATTGATATTCATTTACATATCTAAGAAATATCACCTTAATTTCATAAAATAAATTTGTTGGATATTAATTTACGAGATAACCCCGAAGTAGAATTTTCTGGAATAATATGAAATATTTAATTTTGGTTCGGAATTTTCGACCAATGAAAAAATCATATTTGATCAATTCATTGTATAATTTCCTGGAACAAAATAAGGGCCAGTTTCACCAACAGCAGTTCAATTTATATGGAAATTATTCTGAGTTAGTAATTATGACAACAATTGTATCAACTATCGTTTTCGAATAGAATAACCATACAACAAATCAAGCTGCCTTAAGTGAAACCAGGGCTGGAGCTACAACGACTTGACATTGAATTGATCCTTACTGTCAATTTGCCATGCAAGTTTGACATGATCCCAGTTAATATTTATCATAGGGGCATGACAGGGACTAAGTCAGGTTATCCTTCTATGAAAATAAGATCTAGATAATGATGACAAGGATTAGGAGTTCAAGACAAGATCGGAATATGTCAATGTCGACTCGATGTGGTACCAGCCCTGGTCTATATTTCTATTTCCATAAAATATAATTTGAATAGAGAATAATTCAATTTTAATACTTTTCCATGCCAATAGATGTTTTTTCTATAAGTTTCAAGATGATTTACCTAATGTTAACAAGAAACATATTAGCTACCTATACACCATAATTGAAATCTGTGAGGTTTCATATTCAAAAAGTATTGTATATCTGTTAGTAGTATGTACAAGAACATAATCTTCATCCATACAACTTGATGACAAGTATTTGAAATGGGTTAGTAGGTACTTATATAGTTGGACCATTAAATAGGATCATATTCTTACAGATTCAATAGCTTGCAATTATTGAAAGAATACTGTAGCGATTCGGAGTGAGGTTGCGATGAAGGAGAATACATATTTGAACATGCATTCACGGTGCAAAATTCATGCAAATGTTTATTTTGAATGTGGTATAATCATTGAGTTGTCAAAGTGGTATATTTATGAATAGGTAAATGTTACTCCTTTTTGCAACAACCAGAGCATCAGAGGTACAAAAACCGTTTTCAAAAAGGAGCTAGCAATAAATGTCATGAAATTGATATATAATATAAATATATAAATTAATAAAGTTCTATGTAGATATCGTAATATAGAGTATTTATAGATTTTTATTCATTTTAAACGAAGTTAGAATTATATGCTAGTATTATTCTTCAGAATTTTTGCTTATGCAGTTCTTCATTTCCAGAAGAGTCACTTAATTTAAGAGTGACAATATATTGGAAATGGTGGAGGGCTCCTACGGAAAAAAACAAAGAAAAAAGAAAAAAAAATGGTCGGAATCTCTTCCGAAGTGGTTATTTGAACATGCGAAAAATATTTATTCGTTATTCAGACTGAGTCCCCAAAAGGAGGAAAACCTTTTTTATTCATCACATGACCAAAACCCATTTTTTATAAGAAGTTCTGCTTCTTGTGGAAATGAATTCAAGATATAGAATTTTTGATCAGATTACAAGGCTTTAATAAATTAGGAGAACATGAAACTGCTTCGAGAGAAGTACAATTGCTTATTACTGTTACAAAAATTCCATTTAGCAAAGCTGTGTATAATCTACCATAAAGACTATTCTTTTGAATATTCAAAAATTATTAATGGTTTTTATGTAATTGATTGAAATCAAGATACCCGATTTTTTTGGAAAATACAAGAAACAATATATGAACTGAATGTGTCGCAAATCATTCGTAAAGTGAATGGTGAATTTGTTAGCGGAGAAGTGTGTCCACGTGAGAGCTAGCTATACAGAATAATTTTTGAATATACGAATTCGTATTTTGAAATTTTTATCATCTGTATAATCAAGTTTTTACGATAGAATAATAATTGTTTTTATCTTCTGAAGCAATTTTATATCTTTCTAATTTATCAACACTCTGTACATCTGTAATTTTCATATCGTGAATTCATTTTCTCGACAAGCAGAAATTTTTTGTATGATTGGTTTTTGGTTGTCAAGTGAACGGTAAAGATTTTTGTCCTAATATAGAATCAGTGATTCGCCAAAATACAGCTTTAAGCTCCTCGAAGATTATTATCAAACATTTAGGTTATCTAATTCTAGATTCATAGCTCTGTTTCAAACTGCCTTCTTACATACCATGTTTTGATTGATGTGTTTTGTATTTTCAGTCATTATCAAGTGACTTATTCATTATAATTATACTATGAGATAGTACTTAACAGGTGAAAAAGGACCGGTAGTGTCTTAGCTAATCGTATAACTCTAGGCAATCCAATAAGGAGCTTTGCCTATCTTGTTGTCTACTAATGATTTTGAGCTAATTGAAGGGTGAATTAACTTGTCCGACTGCCATTCATCCTCATTCAATTCTTTTGGCTCACTTGTCCAAAGAAAAATCTGCTGTTAAATGGATCATAACTTTTATATTATAATTTATTTTCTAGTTATTCAGTATCCTTAATAGTTAGGGAGCTGGTGGCAATACGGGTAAATGATTTTATAGTAACTAACATAACATAACATATGGAATGAAGGCATTGATATGGCTGACCTATTGAAGCAGCTACCGAGCCTGGTTGCTGCTGATTTTTCAAAAGGAATAATTTCCAATTTCCGGGAAAAAAACTTGCACCTATATCAATTTATTATTTCAACCATTGTCACAAAATTACTCGTATATCAAAACTCAAAATTGAATAATAGTTGGCTGAAGTCTATGTCTCTGACTTTTTGATTGAACTAATTGTGAATTTGCAGAAAAAAAAAGTTGTATTATGTCATTTCATTTGTACTTCGCATTGCTTTGATTTGTTAGTTCTTATATCCAGAAGTAGCAAAAAACATATACATCGCTGATTTACGGAAATATTCTTAGATTACTTGAAAAAAAAATAAGAAAAATTGTTGGTATTGAAATTTGTCAAATCAAGTTGTTATTTATGTTTTATTATTCAAAAAGCATATTTCTGACTTCAAATATTTAACATAAGCTTTATTATTGATAGCAATGTTGATTTATTTATTTATTTTGATTATTTAACTCTACCAAGTGCAGTATAAGTGCCTACACACCCGTATAGTGTGAAACCTGAGATTAATATCTATTCATTTTTTATTTATCCAATTCAAGAGAATATAGTATGAAACTATAAAAAAATTTTGTTATTTGAAATAAATATGAATCAAAAAGAAAGGCAATAAAATAAAATTATGGTCAAATCTATAAAAATAAGCTAATTCCTTGAGTGACGGAGAACAATTATTTATAGAAGCATATTTTTACGCTATATCGGTCATATACATTGGGTTCATGTTGCAATATAAGATTATATATTTTATTCTTATTGCTAGTTTTACATTATGTGATATTTATCTGGTTTTGTTTATTTTCTTTAAAAATGATTGGATATGAAAATATTCACAACATTTATGACCCAAATTTTGAAAACCTTGGGTACATCAAGAGCAATTCATTGTTTTTTAATTATATTTACAATGAACTCATCTTAAACTTAATTTTTGTATTAACTTGCATTTATATAATTAATTGAATACGTCAGCAGATGAAAATTCAGAAAAGCAGATTTCAGTCATTATTTTCGTAACAGTTTTTACAGATTAAGAGAGCTTTCTGCCAAGTGGCCGACACAATAAAATAATATAGATGCATGTTTTTTCACCTCATTTTCGAGAATTCACTTTCTTTAAACGCAGTAGTATACAGGTGACTGAAGCTTGTTTTACTTTTTTCTATTACTTTGCGAAATTTCCGATACAAGTGAGATACACCGTCAATAAGATTACTCAATTTTTAGTAAATCAAAAATTATTTGAAAAAATCAGATTGTAAAAAAATGCAGACACATTTATTTCGGCCGTTTACATTTATATCGATGTCATAATCACAAGAAACGTTTAAAATAAGTGGCTGACACAATAAAATTATATAGAAGCATATTTTTTTATTGCATTTTCAATTCACTTTAAGAACTCAGCAAAGCCTCAATGACTGGAATAGTTTTTTTGGATTTTTATCACTACGTCTTCATACTTTTCAATCTCATTAGCAGAATTAAATCATATAAAAATTCCTGTCACCAACTCTCTAACTATAAGAAGAAGAAGATCAATTACATTGTAGTAAATAGCAACAAAATTTACATTCTTGCTCAGTTCGACACAGGTAGTTGAAAGTCAAAACCGAAAATTCAAGCAAAGCTAAGATCATATCAATAACCATCGTCACACAATACTAAAGTAACGATGAGCAAAAAATTCATTCAATAGATTTTCATATTAGAACTAGAGACCAATTGCAATGATCCTACGTTTAAAATAGTTTATTATCATAAAATTAGGCGGTTAATTATGAGTCATTGATACATACTTAATACTAGATTTCAAGGAATTTTGAGACCAGTCTCATTCTATTAGATTTGAGATTTGAGTTACAAGATTGATTTCAATAAAAATAATCCTAGAATGCTGCATTTTTGAGGAAACAAATCTTGGACTTTCATAGGATCTCGAAGCGTGTTTCTTGCTCCTTTCTATAGTTATAACTTTTCGATATCTATGATACTTGCAGTTAAAATGGAAATATATATGAATAATATGATTCATAAGTTCAGCAAATGTCAAATTAATTGGATCCTTCAGAACTCATTTGCTCCCATATACAACTACATCAACTTACCTTGTTGACAAATGAACGTAATAGAATATTTTTTTCGACAATAATTAAGGATGTTTGTGAATGGAATAGCATATATACTTTGATGGAAATGATATCAAAGCCTCGCGCTATATTTTATCCTCGAGTCTTTGGTTCTCGGTTATATAAACCTTTGAATGTAATGAGATAATGCCTAACTTAGATATTATATTCAATTACTAGTCGTTCATTAGTAGGAGAATTGGCTTCATACTTTGCCTTTATGTTGGAATATGATCATATGTTTTTATCATATTGCTAGCTTCACATTAGTATATGATATGTCTCTGGTTTTGGAAATATTCCATGAAGATGATTAGATACGAAATTATTCGCAACATTCATAACCGAAACTTTGAAAATCAAAGGAATCTTAAGAGCAATTTATTCAATGAATATGGTGAAGCTTGACTTGATGTTTCGTTACTTGACAGTAATAAAGCAAGAGCTGACTGCAAAAACCCGGCCGATCGAGTGAAAGAATAAAATGTTTTTCAAACGTTAGTACTTACCGAGACAATAAGAAAATTCATGGTGTGTCTAGGCAGAAGCTGTGCACAAGTATAGTAGGATTTTTTTAATGGTACATTTTTCGTTCATCAACCATATCAATGAAGTAACACTATGAAATTACTCTCAAAATTTAGGTGTTACTGAGTAAAGAAAAGATATATTTGTGTGCCTCATCAAATCCTGTTCTTATGCCTTGGCACACCCCTTTATTCATTCTCTTTTTTGGTCTGTTATTTAACCTATCGAGTAACAGCTTCAGACTATGATCAAATTAAAGATTGGACATTTCTGTATTAGAAAAAAGAAGTGTGCCACGTCTACGCCTGTTACAAATACCTGACACACCACTTTCAATCGGTCTGTGTGGAAGCACGATAACTTGAGAGCGCGTACGAATTTTCGACTGAAATTTCGTATTTAGGTTTTTTATTGAGAAACTGGGCTCAAGTTCGTAGATGAGCCCTTTTCAACCAGTGGTACCAAAACTTTATTGATGGAACTCTTTGGTTTGTTGCGATTATTTTATAAACGATAGTATTTATCATCAAATATGTAAAAACTAGAATTGATCCTCAAATAATTTGGCTCACCATTCATTTGAAACAAATTTCAAAATTATCAGCGGTTCATTTGTTATTATTAAAATTCGAATTTATATAGAATTCGTTATATATTCTTCTAAAGCTAAGAAATATGTAGGATCATGATGTAGAATTAGAATTATTATCTTTTATATTTGGACATCACATGCAAATGTTTGTTGATATTTTTTTGAAATAAGTAATTTGGCTCTATCGTGTTTGGTATCACATCACAGCTTTTGCTGGGACAATTCTAATAGAAGTGGCAATGAGGATATCTAAACGATTGTCAATCATTCACAAATTATTCAAATGATGTCTAGTTTAGTATTAATTCAGTCGGGGAGATTAGTTTAGTATTGATTAATTTTCTATTCATCTCAAGTTTCTATTATTATGGATTTTTGTACAGGAATTGTTGTGACTTCCGTAATATCCATACCTTATGTACACTATTTTTCTCACTCGTGAGATCAAAACTTGAATATGCTAGTATAATATGGTTCCCAATTTATAATACTCAGATTGATCTACTCGAAATATTCAGAGACGTTTTCTTAAATTTTTGTTTCATATTTGCAAAGGATATTATCCGCAAAGAGGCTATGAGCATCGCTTATTGCTTTCTGAATTCAACTTATCTTCCTTACATGATAGACGGTGTTCAACATCAATTAAATTCTTGTTCTCTTTGCTACACAATAAGATCGATTGTTCATGGCTTCTATCACGTATTAATATTTGAGTGCCGCGACTTAATTGTCGTCACCCAAATTTTTATTTTTTATTATTGTCCCAAAATGGTTCATCACGTCTTGAATGAATCATTTTTCATAAATAGATAGAAATGATCCTACTGATAAGGCATAACAATCGCGAAAATGAATTGTAAATTATTTACATGGTTTAGTGGTTCATACATAACGTGACCATTTATTTTTTTGTCCCAGTTGTCAAAGCGGAGTGTCCTCTGGGTACCTATTCTATAACTTTTCACGACTTTTCACCCACTTGGAGTAATATATTAATGACGTCATATCCCCTTCCACCGTTGAAACATTTGAAGGTACTCGTCTAGGAGCTTTCACTTGCTTGGTTATATTTATTTGTTTGAGTGAGTGAACTGTCTTGGGAATTCAGTCAATTTTCATGATTTAATTTCTTTTCTACTTTACAGTTTCGGCTGTACCTCAGCCATCTCCAGAAGTGAAAAGAATTATAATGTGTAGAACTAAGAGCGTACATTTATGTGTGATTTATTACATAAATGTACACTTTCAGTTTTACATATTATAATTCTTTTCACTTCTGAAGATGGCTGAGGTACAATCAAAAACAGAGATAGTGGATTGAATATCATACCTATAGGTTCTCATCTTCCATTCTTAGAATTTATGATTATAGATTGTTCATATCAAAGATGATTAGTTTATTATGATCGTTAATAATAGAGCTCAGCTCTAATTTTCATCAGATAATAAGCAAGTACTTAATTATATCGATTTCAGTCGAATATTTTGTGGATAAACTCTTCCATTTTGTACTCTCAAAATGTGGATTCAATATAATTTCCTATTTTAAAAATTAGGAAGAAATAAATAACTGAATTTTGAAATGTTTTATTATAAATTTATCGATTTTTCCATAGTTGACAATAAGTCCGTGAATCAATCTATGTAAGCAAATTTCTCTGAATAAGAAAACTTTATGATCAAATCGTTGAATTTCAAATCCACTTTTAACACATCAAAAACTCCTTCACAAAATTCATAAGTTGATGACACCCAACGGTAGATAATTATTGATTCTCTGAAGCTTGAACTAGACTAAATCAGGAAATTCTATTGAGTTGCTATTGTATGTTGTCCATCAATATTTCTTTCATAAACTACCTAATTGTATGAATAATTCAGCTAGCTGTAACCTCAAACGAAAACAACATAGACGAAAGCGTTTCCTATGCTGCGCAATTGTTTGTTTTGAAGTTAGTACTTCCTCGCCGACGTACAGTGTGATTGGTTAATTGCTTGAAAATAACATACGTATATAGTTTTAAGTTTATATTGTTGTCATGGACGTCGCCAAGGGGAGGCAGGTGGGGGCAGCTGCCTCCCCCCTAGAGATTCAAAATAATGTAGCCAAATGCAAAGCGATCAAAGCTCTAAGTCCGCTCACTTGACTTGCTTGACCGATAATTCCCGCATAGTACAGCTGCCTCAGAGGAACGATAAGGTCAAAAATTTAATCACGTCTTGAAATTTTCAGAGATTGTTCAGAATGATATCAATGGAAAAAAAATTGTTATCTGCAAAAAATCTTGTGCGACAATTTTCATAGATAGGGAATGAATTTTGCGACTCGACCGCATAGACAGGCGGCTCTAGAATGAAAACTATTTACTCCATCAATTCATAAAAAAACGCATAATTTTTGCAATAACTTTTTCGCAAACTTGCCCTGGGCCATCGGCTGGCGACGTCCTTGATCGTTGTGTTAGACACTTTTCATTCATTCTGATGTTTCTTCTATGTTTTATTTCAAATAAAATCTATTATCTGTCTTTTAATAATTTTCTTCAAAAAAATTGAAATAAAATATACAGAATTTAAAATCAGTAGTTATTTGTTTGACTATTAGGTAAAAAACTGTAAGATTTACTGACGTGGTTAGAGTTTCAGAGACAAAGTGTACCCGAGTCTATGAACCTAGGCAAGGCATTAAATCTTCATTTTTTGCCGTGTTGAACACATAATGTTGCTATGCATTTGTTGATCGGTTGCCAAGTTGTGACGCGTAAGTTAAACGGTTGCTGTGGAAATGACACTTTTACTGCCTGGGTAGTAAAAGTAATACTTTATAGGCTGTAAACTGTCAATCGGCAGAACAAATAGTTTTTTTTCAATAAAATTCTAAAAAATGTATAGATTAATAGTTTTCTTCAAGTTTTAAAAATCCTTCTTTGAACATTTGAAAATCATTTTCAAGCTCAGAACAAACAATAATTTACTGTTGTACTCTTTGCAATACAATGAATCCAAAAATAGGCATCCATCGATAAATTCTTTTTTAAATATAACTTCATTAGGCACTAGAAAAAGACTGTAGAATTCGGGTTGATCCAGTCGAAGTAATAAGTGGTTGGAATCTTGAAATAGTTATTTACATTACAAGATGCGAAAGTATACTTTTTTGTGTAAGGGCTTTCGCATCGTGTGATGTATTAAATTTTTTCTGCTACTAAGAGATATTAATATTTAATAATGATTATTATATTTGGAATAATGTTATGGAGGCTGTTTTATGTGTCTAAAATTTTCCATAGCAACGGTTTATTTACAATGTTATCTGTCATCAGCGCCTGTCACAGATTTTGAATTTCAATAATTTAGTGAAACATTGTATTTGACCGATTTAAAATGTTAACAGAAAATAAAAATTATATTCAAAAGGTAGCTAACAATGCATGTGCCTCACTTCTTGCGGATGAATCCAAAGAAAGGTACAATCAAACATACAGCATGTTTTCTAGATGGCTTGCTGATAAAAACGTTACTCGAATTGACGAATATGTAATGCTTCGGGTGCCGATATTTTGGATTTAAAGATCGGATGGAAGTCTTCTTCGTAAAGTAATGAAATTGTAATTTCTAAAAAGGTGTCACATGAGATACACATTAATATTTCCTCAAATAAAAAAACAGTGACGAATATGAATTTTGACGTAATTCAAAATGATAAAAATCTTCCAATACAAAGTGAAGAAGTTAATAATTCAAATAATATTCCTACCATGACTTTTACCAATTGTTCAAATTGCATAATTACCTAAAACCAATAGATAGATAAAATTAAATTAAATAGATTGGATAAAACCATATTATTGTTATAAACTACTTATTTATTTGAATAAATATTGAAATTTCCAATAAATTTGCATTTTTCAAAATTTTACTTTTTTGTCCTGGCCCCGAAAGTATTACTTTCGTAGCTAGCAACGCATAGCAACGAGTTAACACGAAGGTTTGCTTTCATTATCGTTCGAGTTGCCAGGGCTACAAAGCTCACTTATTTATACAGTAGCAGAAAAATAAAATTTTTTAACAAACGAAAATTTGTCAAAATTAAATTCTGAAAATTCTTTTTTGTTGGTACTACCAGGGATCATTTATGAATGATTCCTGGTATCACGAAAGTGAGTTGATCAATTATTTCAATTCTTATTCAATTTTTTTGTTCAATACGACACCTATCAGATTCAATTTAATATTCAAAAGTCAGATTCTCTAACGATGAAAAATTTCAACAAACTCTTGTTACATGATGTCATTAAATACAATATAATAACAAATAAGTGAATAAATAATTTTTGTTGACGATAAACTGAAAAATTCTGACAATTTTCATAATTATTTCTTTTCAATAGGCACGTCCACTGTTTTTTATATATTTTTTTATGATTCTCCATAAATATTTGGGATGATATGTATAATAATTATTTCAAAATTTTATTCATTTAGCGAGATATGAATTTTTAAAGTTCAAAAATTCGAATATGACGTCAGTAGTGCTAGCGTTTTTTGTTCCAGATTATCGTGTGAAAAAAGCGTAAAGAAATTAAGGATTTATATTAAGCTGAATTATTATTGATTTATACATTCCATATTTGCACGACGAAGTGGGGAGAATACGGTAATTTATATAATTATTAGAAAATATTTAAGTGAGGAAAAACAGTTCAAGGTGGCGCTATTGTGTCCCACAAATAGTTTTGGTTTTGTGTGGAGAATTTATGAGCTAATATAATAGAAATAAAATTATATTTCTCTCAAAATAATAAATTTTGACCAAAAAACGATAAAACAACAACAAACAAAATGGCAGCAGATAGAAGTGACAGCTAATAGTTAGTTAATGTTTGTTCCGCGCATGTCTGCCGGCAAAAATTCAAAAAAGAACTACTGACGTCAAAGTAGTTTTAATTCATAAATAATTTTAAAATAAACGAATTGTTTAAAAAACTTTCTGCATTACTGGCCACAGTTTTACATTTACTTCATGTTTTTATAACCAGTTCACTGTAATTTGATTGAGGTGGAGGTGCCTATTCCAAATTGAAGCTTCTGATTCTGGCCTTTTTAGAGCATTGCATGTCACCCGCATTAGAACGGCGCGGATGCTGCGTCAATTTATGTTATGTTTCGTCTGAAGTTATAACTCTGTCCTAAATAGTATTTCTTACTCAGCGTGTCTGATTGACCTACCAAACCACCGATCCGGATATCCGGTTTGTGCCTTACCGCTCTCTTCATGTACTCGTGCTCACTGCTGCCATTGCTGCGTGAACAACTCTCTCGTCTGCGTTCCTAACTAGATATTCTCTCTCTCTCTCTCTCTCTTACTATCTCTCCTGGTGTGAGAAACTCACTACGCTCTGCAGCGATACGAGTGCTTGTTGGTAGCCTTCACACAGAACAAAACAGTGTAGCGTGGAATGTATTCATGGTCTTTTAGAAAATATCAGTTACAATCCAATGAGTAAGAAGTGTATGAACTGCCTTGTTAACGGCGCTCTTCTTGGGCCGTCGTACCAGACAGTAATTATGATCTTTAGAGGTTATCAATGTCAATGGCTTCTAAGCATGAGCAATTTATAAAGAATTCCAGCAAAAAAAAAGCAATAAGATTTCAGAATAGATAAGATACTAAGATACGATATGAAGAGTTTCAGTCTAGTTCTGTTCCGTACTTTCCCTAATTATTGTAGGTAAAGTCATTTCATGGTCACGCTTATGAATTTCAATGAAATTTAATAACTTCTACTATGTTAAGTATTCCATAGTTATTAGTGGAGTGCTCAGAGGACTTTTGTTACAGTGAATGAATTTATATGGTTGAGGTGGGATTTTATTTTTCACCTATTAACCACAAAGTTAACCAAACATTTTTTTGTGCCTTTGTTTTATTCATTATTTGAGCAAAAAATAAGAAAATATATATTTGAGCATATAAATTACTTCTAAATAATATTTCTCTGTATACATACGTTCAATTTGACCTGAAATAATGTGCGTGTGTGTTAACACACCCACGCACATGCACACACATTAATTTTAATCACTCCTGAAGATGGTCCAGGTGGGACCGAAACTGTAGAGTAGAGTAAAAATAAAACTCTTGACTGAATCTCCACACTTCGTTTTCTTCATTCAATCTAACAGTCAGCATCATCCACTACTTCCAATGAAAGAATATCTTCCAAAGATACCTGAGAAAACCACGGGTCGTAGAGACTTCAAACAATTAGTAAAACGAGCGGAGAATGCTAGCGGTAACTGCAATGTACAACTAAAAGTATATTACGTAACATGTTTCATATACTTTGACAAGCGTTAGCAGTCTCTTGGAATTTTTATTTTGATCGAATTGTATCTATCTTTTTCTTCCAAATGATATGATAGGGACAATAGGGGATAGGAGATATGCAAGAAATTTAAATTTGGTTCAAATATTTTTTTTTCGAATTCATATTGGCCCGACTTTTGTATTGAACCATCATTTTGGTATTTAATATATTATTAATTGCTTAAAATTAATGAATAAAAATGCAAATTAAGCGCGGAAAATCCAAAGTTCTAAAACACAACACCATTGGTTAAAACAAAATGTGACGTCAAATACTATGCCAACAAGTGCGCACTGCTTGAATTTGTATGGCATTGCAGGCTTTTGATTAGAAAACATAGTAATAACGTGTGTGTTGTAAATTCATTTATTGTTTAAGTGTGATTTTAGCATCCTAGTGAGATTATGAATCATTTAAGACACAGTGGTTTTGTAAAAGCACAATCGGATAATCTGCCAAGAATAGATTATTCAATAATAACACATCATGCACGCTATTTTAATAAATACAATCCGAAATATGATGAGCAGTAAACATAACCTATAATTTTTGTTCATTTTAGAACGAAGCCGCATACATACACTGTATTTTATTGCTAAAACTAATGACATAAAATGTTATTCATGATCTGTCAAATTTATTATGATAGATCATCTCTTCTGATAACCTTACATCATTTCTTACGTATTTTAAAACCTGTCTGGATTGGAAAAAAGACTTTACGAGGTACATTTATGATAGTATTTTGCATTCAGGCACAATGCAATACTTATAAATTGACTTTTGAGCTTTTTTAATACTGAAATAAGCTGAGAACGAAAGCACCTGTAGTAAACAATGAACTGTAATGTCACTGGACATATCATTTGACGTCATCAATAGAGCGCGCGAAAATGGCGGCGTTTAAACAGCTAAATGTTTCAGAATATTTCAGGACGTTTCAACATGCTATAAAATCTTCCGGGGCATCCCAAAACACCCAAGAATATTCCAGA
This sequence comes from Dromius quadrimaculatus, assembly GCA_963989225.1. Classification (NCBI taxonomy): domain Eukaryota; kingdom Metazoa; phylum Arthropoda; class Insecta; order Coleoptera; family Carabidae; genus Dromius; species Dromius quadrimaculatus. The sequence continues at coordinate 36,711,524 of OZ022325.1, read as the reverse complement.
ACATTATACAATGATTCTATATACTTTCAAATGCTCCAGAACAGTTTATTTTAACAAAACGTGCATCCAGATTCTTGTGAATTTTGCGGCCCGTACAATTATATAAATATATTTCTGAGAATGATGTAAATTATTCTTATAATAAAAACCATGGCACAATCGGGCTTATTGCAGTAGACATAGCACAAAGGAATTTTGAGATGTTTAGTCGCGTTGCGGATTCGTCGATTTCCGGCACCGGAGCGTACGCTGTTGTAGCGAACTATACAAAACACTAACCTAGTCACATTACTTAATGTTCACTCCATTACTATCTACAGGGTGGAATGCGAAATTGGAAACAATTTTTTTCGCGGAAGTTATTATAGATACCAAAAAATTGCTCAAATAAAATTTTTTGTACTTTCAATAAGCTAACTAAATCTGTGTGAATTTGGTGGAAAAAAAATAATTCTCGTAGATATTGCCATATTTGTACTTTCTTCAAATAGAATTCCCTGTATATTATTGCACTAATGAATAGAAAATAATTTTTGCTTTGAAAAAGTTCAAGGGTTCTTACCTGCTAAACTTGATAATTTTTGAGATATTAACGAAAATATCTAAATGTTGCTTAACAAAATCAAGTGTGCGTTTAGAACAAAAATTTTTGACAGTTGAGTTATTGTGTGTTGTATTTGCGTTAAGAAAAATTGTGTTGTATACACATCATTTATATTTTTGTGTCAATAATATTACTGTTAAGTACGCGGAGAATTACACAACGTTTATATTTTTTAAATTTAAATATTTTTGCGCGCTCAGACATTTGCACACCATCAAGAACGAAATGCATAGTTCAATTACTATGGAAAACAATGTACAAAATAAACAATTTTATACTCGTAGTAGAACATAAAGAAGTACGGAATAAATATTATCGAACTACACAAAATGTTCAAAATTTCCACCGTTTTCTCGGACACATAAATAAAGTCTTTTCAATAAATTTTGTTTTATATTAACTGTATTCAATTCAACAACAGCTTGTCTTATTCGGTTTTTCAGTTCATCAAGTGTAGCAACGGACATTACATAAATTTTGTTTTTGATAGCTCCCCATAGAAAAAAATCTAAAGGCGATAGATCCGGAGATCTTGCGGACCACGATGTAGGGCCTCTGTTGTCAATCCAGGAATTTGGAAATTGTTGATTCAAGTACGCAGTTACATCCAATGAATTATGCGAAGGTGCACCATCTTGCTGGAATATCATTCTGCGTCTAACTGCCAATGGTATGTCATCCAGATAATCTTGAAATTCATTTTGCAGAAAATTTAAGTATCTCTGTGATGTCAAAATGCCCTCATAAAAATATGGACCCAAAATAGTGTAGTTTATCATATCGCACCATACGTTAATTGAAAAGCGTATTTGAAAATTTGAAATAAATGTTTGACGTGGATTCGTTTCTACTGATTGCCAATAATGTGAATTATGTCTATTTAGTATTCCATTGTTAGAGAAATTTGTTTCATCTGACCATAAAATTGTATCTAAAAAATTAGGCTCTGCAATATTTTCCAGTACTTATTAAGTCATTACAAAATTGTAATCTTCTCACATCATCGCCAGGATGAAGATTATGAATTTTGTAGATTTTATAGGCTTTGTATTTATGCTTTTTCAGAATCTTAAGAACCTTCGTATGTGTGGTATTTATTACAATGCAGCTTCTCTAATTGAATTTTTAGGATATACATTGAAATATGCCAATACATCAACTTCTAAATTTTCATCTACTATCTCACGTGTTTTGTAACTTCTTGAAACTGACCCAGTCCTACGCAGCTTCCTCTCTAATTTGAATAAATACGAATGGTTTGGATAAAAGCGTTCCGGATACTGTTGTCTGTATAATTGCCGAGCTTGTCTCGAATTATTATTTGATAGATGAAAACATTTTATCATATCTAACTTCTCATTGATTGAATAATCTGCCATTTTTAACACCAAATAATAATAGTATGTATGCAACACAATTTTTTGTAGCGCAAATACAATACAAAATAACTCAACAGTCAACAAATTTTTTCATCTTCTATAACTAGAATCCGAGGTTTTCAAGTTTTTAATGCTTCAGGCACTCCACTAATGTAGAAATCTCAGATACTTATTATATTTATCAGTTTACACCGATTTATTGTGCGAATTATTCTCATTTGAATATTTTAAAATGTCGTTATTATCATTAGGCATTGCACTCCCAACACTATCTACTTTTCGCGGTACGATTTCAAATTCATGGGAACGTACAAGTACAAGTATTCAGCAAACTCATTATATGGCAAAATACTTGTACCTATCACATATCCCGCAGTATGTACTAGATTTAGATTTGAAATAATTTTTCCACAATGAGTATAGAATGTTTTCCATATTAATCTCAAATCAAGTCTTTGATCTGACTCAGTAATTAGGTACTTTGTTTCAAGTCTGAATTACAAATTATGATATATTTGAACTTCAATTCTCAATTCGTCTATAGAGTTTAAATCTTACCAAGATTAAATTTTCTCTATTTCTAAAACTATATAGGTACTTTAATTTGACCGGATATATATAGGTATCAAAACTATTCTGAATAATAAAAACAGAAGAGTTAATGTGTTCAATAAATCAGCCAATTCATATTTATGCAAAGCTATAGAACTTTATTGAAGAAAACATCTGTAATAAGCGAAGTCAGATGTGTCCGATCCGTTTGTAAATTAACACCGACCGGTCCGATAAAATTTTCTAACCCTGTTTGCAGAGGAGGGTCACTGCGATCTGGGGCGGCCTCGATCTCGGCACCAAACTACCTGGATCTTTAATCCCCTACTCGAACTCGGCACTACCCTATGGATTAGGACTTGTGACTCAATCGTTCTGCCTGAGTGAGATTTTATGGATACCTGCGATTTTATATTAATAATAAACCAGATTCAGATTTAGCCGTACTTTTAAATGGATCTAATCACACCTGTGACATCAACAACTCAAAAGTCCTGCATATCGTAGATAAAATAATTTGTTTCCATTTGATGCTAGAAAATCCAATGTCAAAAATACCAAAAAAAATTAATGTTTTAGTGTGTTCTTTACATGTTTGTATGTTTTTGTAATAATGTAGGTATGTACGGACATATGCATAAATAAGTCTTTTTTTCAACAATTTTTTTCATTCTGAAGTTTTATTAAATATTATTTGCAGTATTATTTTCGATACAAATTAATTTCAAAATAAAATATGGAGACTTATGAAACCAAATCTTACAGGTAGATCGTGGCTTTATTCAAAAATTGACGGTGCCGAGTTCGTGTGCGCCCCTCGCTAATTGGATTAGCATTGGTGCCGAGTTCATGTTCTTGGTGCCGAGTTCGTGTACGCCCGCGATCTGTAGCAATAAAACGCGCGAATATCAAACCTGAGTCTGTTTTACAAACAGAGTGCTAAGAAGTATCAGAATGCAAACACAGATCAAATATTACAAACATGTCTGAAACCATGATTTGTTCATTATGTGGCATTTGTAGCATAATAGGACAAATAAATACATCATTTAAATTATACATAGCTATATAAATTCTCTATACAGACTTTGTATTTTTTTACTTCGTTTCTCTTTTTAACATAATTATTATTATATCTTCTTCACTTGAATAATCAACTTGTAAAAGATGATTTAAAACCATGATAATCATTTTATAGAGGGAGAGCTGGCTACATAAGAAACCTTGTTATGGCTACATGGCTAATTCCTCTCGTGAAAGGATATTTTTGTGTAGCCAAGTTCGAATCGTCTTGATGTCTGCTAGCGCGAATCTGTGGCTTTTGGACGTTTTGAACTTGGTATTTTAATTCAAATCGCCAAGAAATTTTCTGTCAGTTTTGACGAAAATAATGCCATTTATAATATCGTTTCCTCAGTTATCAACTACTATTGCCGTCAGACTGACATTTAGAGGAGAAAAATTTCACATCTATGCGGTAGCACGTCAAACTTATCAAACGTCATTTCTGTACATAATATTCATTTTGTGAACATAAAAAGAATAGAATCATTCAAAAATAAAATATTCTGTGTTTGGGTGTAAACGCTCTAGCACAAGTGCACTTTTGATCCGGCTACCGGAGGAATAAGATATTTTTATTCGTCCGGTTATTTTTTTTGGCGTGCAAAACAATAGGCCTGTTGCGAACACTTCAAATTTCGACGAAAGCGCCGCATATTATTCAAAAATTACAACTTCGATTTTGATTCGAGTTTGATGTCACCTGTCAATGTTTTGAAATATGTCAATCAGCTTTAAAATCAAAACGAAATCCATAACGTACCATCTTCATTCCTAATAATAATATAGGCTGGTACCACAAGCTCTGTTTTTGTCTATACTAGCAGTGTTATTTTAAGAAGAATTTTAAGGAAATATGAATGTTTAAAGCTATTTCAATGGAATATATGCAAATTCATTTTGTAGGCATATGTGTTTTCTGTAATTTGTATCTGAAGATTATTTTCTAAAGTATTTGGGATTATTCTAATTCTAACACACATCTTGAAACAACGCTCCTAGTACTATCAAAAACAGAGCTCATGGTACCAGCCATTGTATTTAGTTTATGACAACATTTGTAGACAAAAAAATTCTAAAAGAAGCAAATCAACCATAGTCATTATTTTTTATTGTTTATGTGAATCATCTAAAGGTAATCAATTACAGTTAGATTTATAATGTGTCATATATGTACATAATTTGAGCGAAACTCTTGAGGGAAAGGGATTTTCTCATCTTGTTTATTTTTAAAACAATTCTTGAATTTTGAGTGGGAAAAATATTAAGATAAAATTTGGTGCTTTCAGTAAAGGATTCTGAGACGAATTTATGTGACTGTTCAGTCAATCAAGAAACTTATCTAAGTGGTATTTATTGAGTTTCTTTACAATTATAATATTTAACTCCTCTTAAAGAATTGAATACATTTTTATGGATTATTGCATAAAATCATACTCGTTTAACTGCTGTTATCCACATTTCTCTTTGTTTTGCTTCATAATCTCTTCCCGGAGACCTATAAAATTTAGTTCTGGGCTGTTTGCTTTAGTATTAGTACGTCCAACAACACAACAACTTCTAAGTGAATGATTTATAATCATGATTATCGAATGAAATGACATACAGAAATGACGTCTGACAGCTTGACGTTTTTGACGGCTCACCTCGTAGATGTAAAATTCAACCGATAAAGCGGAGCCACTGAGGATACGCAATAGGGGTATAGCCTATATTTTATCCGTCTTTCGATTAAATGTTAGTGAGGATAGTTAATCGTGATGAAATCAATTCTCTAAAGTCGTTCATGATATATTTGATACAATTTAATTCATCTTTTTAGAATTTATTTGAATACATGCAAAGATAAATTGATAGAATGAACTTATTCATCTGATTTTAAATTTTTCGGAAAACGTCGATCTGTTATTTCTATTTATATTCAAATAATCATGTAATTCATTAATTCAGTCCAATAAAAACTTCAATTCATGTCAACAGCTATATTTTACTACGAAAGCAAGGAAAACTGTTGTAAAAGAGTACTCTCAATGAAAAACTTCCAAAAATTGATTGATAAATACTCAAATTCGAAAAAAAGCATAGGTTGGGATTATTGTTATGTATGGTATCATTAATCCTGTTTGGAATGTTCGGGACTCAAGAAATTGACAAAAGAATTATAGATGTGTGATAAATGTGAATTTCAATATATAACATAATTGAAGCAAATATAATTTTAAGACATTTGACATTGTTTTCATGAGTTTTGACTTGGAGGAAATTTTGAATTTCTATGATAAATGAATTACTCTCGAAATTACTATTTATTTTATCATGTTCAAATACTTTCCAATTATATTTTATTCACTTTGGATACTTCAAAGTGTATATAGCTAGTATAAAAGTATCAAAGCACGGCCTTGAAGAATTTTGGAAAGATATAATACAACCTTCGAAGGTATACCATATTTATTAAAGCCGAATTGGACAGTTGATAATACATTTTTCTAGCCGGATAAATAAAAATATATTATTCATATCCGGTTGCCGGAAAAATTTGAAAAAATAGATGCAGCCTTTTGTATATGGCTATTCTAATATAACCTTCAATCAATCAGCATGCATGTATGTGTTAATTTTCTCATTTAAAATTTTACTCCAGTTTTGTGCTGATTGCCAGAACTTCAGCCCCAAGCAAACAGCCAGCAATTCATTTTGATTCTCAAGAATAAATGGAAGTTACTCTCATAATTATAATATATTGTATCTTATAAAAAATTTAATATCCCAATCTCACTTATTTCACCGACCACCCCCACTATAAGCCACGGGATCCCGCTAGCAGACGAGACAGTTTGAACTTGCCTACACAAAAGGATTCTTTCATAATAAGAATCAGCCATGCAGCGATGACAAGCTTTTTTACTAGCCAGCTCTCAGATTAAGTGCACATGAGTGCATCGCATAATTTTTACACGTGTGTCTTACAATTTTTCACTTTTTATCGTCCCAATTTCCGTAAAATATAGTGAATTTCTTGTGAATACTTCTTTTAGGAATGTCAGTTTGACGGCAGTAGTAGTTAGTAACTAAGGAAACGATATTGTGAATGGCATTGTTCTCCTCAAAATTGACAGAAAATTTCTTGGCAATTTGAGTTAAAATATCAAGTTCAAAATGTTCAAAAGTCACAGATTCGTGCTGGCAGACAAGATGATTCAAACTTGGCTACACAAAATGATTCTTTTACAAAAGGAATTAGCCATGTAGCGATAACAAGGTTTTTTATGTAGCCAGCTCTTATGGCCAGTTGCACCATCATCACTTAACTTTAAGTGGAGCTTAATATCTACGGCTACTATTGTATGCACAATTGTTACCACGTTTATTATTCCTCCTTTAAAGTTAAGTGACGATGGTGCAACTGACCATTAGACTATTACTCTGTTCATCCATTTCTATATAACCTTGAATACAAACGTCAAAAAAGTATCTGTCGGAATAGTTCGTGAACTTTACGTTAACCCGATGAATCATACATATCTTTGACGTCAGAGATTGGATCTTATTGATTGCTCAGATATAATAAACGAAAAAGCCCGTTATATTCCAATTTTGCAACAAGAGACGACAAATTGATGAAGCAGGAATATTTATCTAATGTATCCATGTTACAAATCGGCTCAATTCTTGTCTCTTTAAAGAGGATATTGATTGTCTCCTATTGGGTGATGGTATATAAGAGTATAACAGCAAAAAATAGCTATTAACCATTCAGATGTAAAAGTTTAGTGAGAAAGTTAGCATTTTACTGCACTTGGAAATAAATTATCTTAATTTTGTTATTTCATTCTCCGCTCTTACAATGGAAAATAAATGCAATTACAATTTGAATGTACATGAAAGATTTCTTTGAATATTTATAATAGTATGGGAATCGTGTCAGCAGTGTAAGAAGCTCAATCAATATAAGCACTATAGGAAGTACAGTTTGTTATTGTTCAATTTTGTTTGTGTTGAAGAGTAGAACACTATTACCGTATCTAAATACGTCAAGATTATACGTCTACTTCCCTGTAGTTCATAATGAAATCTAGATTTTTACTGAGCTAAAATGAAAAATGTAATTAGCCATAAACGAATTCACTCCATAATTCATTAAGGCCCGGTTGTACAGTCCTTAGTTTATCCCAAGCCCAGCTCAAATACCTTACTATCAATTGTTTCAACAATCATTACCTAGGTAAATAAGCTACGCTTAGGCTAAACCCAAGACTGTGCAACTGGGCCTTACTGACTTGAATAAATAAGTGTCTTTTGGCTTAAGTATTCTATTGTTGTGTTGTGTGTGCCTGTGGATGCAGCGCTAATCGCACACAGAGGTGGATCTACATACCACAAAGTTTCAATTTTGAATCCACTGTTTCGAATTCGGATGCTTGATAATTTATCTCATTCTATTGAAGAAAAAAAGTCTATTTTTCATTTGGTTTTGTTAATATTTCTTTATTTCTTATGTTTATTATATCATATAATATAAGCTGTAGAAATAAAGAAATACAGTCGATTGTATAATTTTTTATTCCTTTTCAACTTTACAGTTTCGGCTAGATCTTAGCCATCTTCAGGATAATAACAAATTATTTAGTTTAAATTTGAATTTAGACTTGTATTTTAAGAGCTAAATGCTACAAAATAGCGAGAAAAAGTAGTTTCAATTTGTCAAATTGTCACAATCAACTACTATGAAAGATGCTAATCCAAATTTTCTGTCGGAAGATTATTATCTTACAATTCATTCAAAAAAAGCCCAACGTCAAAGTATTGTACGTTTTGATTTCCATAAATCTTATTTCAACGAACTGTGATTGATCGTGTTTGGATGAATGCATCGATGTTAATAATGCTCTCTTTAAATTTAATATACTTTTGTACAAAACTTTCAGTGATTCCGTGCCTGAATAGAAATATGGTAACTCAAAACACACCTAACTAAATTGATTCACTTATGTGGCAAAATATACCAAAACTAAACAAATACTCAGAAAAAAAGTTAATATGACACAAATTTCTATTATTCATTTGGGTTTGAACAAATGTGTCACAGCAAATTGGAGAATATATGTCTGATGTTCATTCGGTTGGAAACAATATTCAAACTAATCCTAGCGATATATGTCAACTCTACACAGGATACTACTTGTTTTGTTGGAAATTTTACTGTTGGTAATTTGGTCTATGAGTCTTCCCAAGCTATTGTCAATGTCGAGGTCAATGTCCGCTAAATTAAATATTTTCTTACTATTTCAATAAGTGTTTTTCAAGTAATTATTCTTAGACAAGTGTCTCTCACAATTCATAGTTTGCAATCAGCTGTTACTGAGAACGATCTAATTTCTGTAACGGCGTCGCTTTCCAATAAGATCACTGCAGGTGTCGATCATGTTCCCAGCTTTCTAGTCAAAGATTCCAGATTCATTCTAGCAAATTCTCTCTCAGTGATAATAAAATTTCCAATTTACTTTACTTTTCCAAAGCGATGGAAGACAATAAGAATAACACCTGTATACAAGAAGGACGATAAAGCGAACAATTAAAACTACCGAACTATTTCCATCCTGAATAATTTTGCAATGGTTTTTAAAACTGTTTTTTATAAATGTATCTATAATAAAATACACGTAGCTCAATATCACCTGATTAACATAGTTTTATGCCGAGGCACTGAAGTGTCGCTAATATTAACAAATTGTATTCGAAATTCCTGATCCCATACAAAACATGAATGTGAAAATGGGAGTCAAGTTCAATATTAAGAATATGCGCTGTTGTCGACTCCACCGATAAGAGAATTGATATCTAAATAGGTGCCAAGTTCTGTAGATAATCTTGAAATCTATTTATAAGAACATATGTACAATATTCTATAATATTTTTTAAACAAAATTCTTTGTTTTTCTCTGCTACAATAGTGTTTGTTATTCAAAAATATAATTTCTTGAATTTGAACAGTCGAATTTGATTTGACTTGACTATTTTCCACGAACAAGTTATTCCATATTTCGCTAATTATCTTATCTTCTTTATGTTATACGCAAGTAACTGTTTTTATATTTTAAGGTCAACGTATCTTGATCTTCCAAAAATTTGGTTTGCTGGTAAAAAACTAGCCAAATCGAAACTTGATCTTGGCACCCATTTAAATCTCAATTCTTTTGTCGGCGAAGTCGACAACCATGCATATTCTCAATATTGAACTTGGCTCCCATTTTCGCATGTATGGGATATCATTATAACTTTTTGCAGAGAAATAATTATTATTTATCATCCAAAAGTGTTCTGTAAAATTAATGATTCCAAGAGATGGAGTGGTTGGCACTTGTTGGGAAATTATTGAATAATAGAATAAAAAATTAATTGTTGCTTTCATTTTTTTATTATTGTAATGAATTCACCAATTAGAGTGCTTTATTTATCTCTCACTTCCACACTACTATTTGTTGATCTTCTTGCAGGCTTTTCTTGTCCCTCCGTAATTCTTTGTAATACTATTTTCTACATCTGTACATGAAATTTGAGGTACTAGTTAATCCAAGGACTTCTAATAAATAACCCAAACTCCATGTGTTTATGTGAAATGGATTTTGAGTTATTAAGAGGTCAAAAGTGACTCTAAATGGTTCGTGTAATATAACATACGGCTGCTGCGTCGCCAGTTCCTTTTTTCTTGATTTGCATGGCTTGAATTTGGCTTGACACGCTGCCGCATGTCTAGATACTCGTAGTTATAGTACAGGACAAATTATTTTAGCATGGTTCTAGGAAATCCTCACAGTTAGGGGGCTATAAGCAGCTAATAAATTTTCTTTTTTCTGGGCTGTACTAAAATTATTTTGACTTTTATTTTAATATTAGCTTGAATTTAAAAAAAAGTTACAGTTTAAGTATTAATTCAAATTTTAAAATTGAAATGTATATAGAATAATTACCAAATACTTTTTTCTTACATCTAAATATTATGTTCTAGGAATAATACAGAAATTTACTTAAAAGAAAAATATTCTTGATACCACCCTTTTTCACAGGTAAACAGACTTCATGCTGTGCCGCGGTTTACCATGCTATTAGCGAAGTAAACTCATGCTAAAATAAATTGACCTGTACTATAACTTGATGTCATTTACACTGGCTTTTGTTCTGCGTTTGATACAATTGATCTAGGTATCCTACCGGGTGATAGTATATTACATCCGAGGTGGGAAGTATTCCATTACAGCCAAGGGCTTATTATATAACCGTGAGGCGGAGCATCGAGGTTCAGATATAACACAAGGCTGCGATGAAATTCTCATCGAAGTATTTATACTATTCTATTCACAATCATCCTTAATTATGAAACAGATATATGATCCAGTTTCGTTATTTTTTCAACAAAATAAGCTGATGTAGTATTCCATGAAAACGAAAGTGTTCTGAACAATTCAATTAATTTAACATTTGCGAAACTCATGAATCAAGTTATTTATATATGTATTTATTGAATTCGTTAGTAGCAAAAATATCAGAAAGTTATAATACTGAAATGGAGCAATGTACTTGCTCCAAATCGAACGAAATTGCTACAAAAGTCAGTACATTATACTTGTATATCAAACTTATTAATGTATATTTAAATCGCTTCCTTTCAGTATTAGCTGTTTCATGTGAATTATCAGATACAACCAATATTTTTGACAGCCCGAATTTTTTCACTTCAACAAAGATTTATGACTGATGCTAGGCAATCCTGCATAAACATTTCCCGACCAACAGATGGAAGTGTCGACTTCTCACCCGTGAAATTGTTATTGTAATTTGAAAAACCATATTACCCAACCTCTAGAAGGTTAGGAATACTCATATTATCATAATTATTGTGAAAAACATCAATTCCTTTCGAGAAGTTCCTTGCTTTGCGCTTTTATCCGCAAAGCGATCTCGTTATGCTTTTTACAATGGTTTTTCTGCTTTCAAACTCATTCTGACATCTGGAGCTCTCCGTGGCTCCCATTTGGGGCCACTATTATTGAATCTTACTATGATTGAGTTTATTGAATCCTTTGACTATGTTCTCGAATATGCAGATGGAATCAAATTATTTAATAAAAAATTAGGGTATGATGATACCGTACATTCACAAAATAATCTTGAAGTAATGACTACTTGTGCTGAAAAAAAAAAATCTGGAACTGAATATTAACAATGCTGTTTTTTTTCTTCTACACGTAGATTCAATGCATATTCACTTTTGACCGTCAGATAGTCGTAGATTTGAGTGCCCCATTTGGTTTTTTCTGCCTTAAAGTGTTTTGATAAGTATGTATATTTGGAGTATAATAATGCCAAAATTAAAGCTGGACCGTGTGGCCAACATAATGAAAATGAATGTTATATTTCAATAAAAAAACATGTTCTGATCCAATTTTGTCGCTTCTGCTATGCTTACGAGATGAAATTCAAGGAAAAAGAGTCAGCGGAAAACGATAGGCAGAAATGTTCCATTTACCCGAGGGTTTGGAATGAGGGCTCGATTGTGCAAAAAAATATTATCAATTGTTCACGTTCTTCTTGTTTCCGCCGTTTGGCCGTATGAAAGTTGATATCATGAGTATCACGCAGAAACGAACGGCATAAATTTTTCAAATGACCAAGTCAAGATATGCACGAGAATATTCAAACTTTCGCAAGATGTTGATACTTGAAGGCAAAAAAAACTAAATGCGGCACTGAAATCTACGACTATCTGAGGATCTATTCTCATAATACGCATAGCATGTCCTTCATTCAACAAATAATATCGATTAAAGATTTAGACGTCACCGAGGGCGTCACTTTCACATTCAATTTCAATTTTTGAGAGCATATACTCATTGTCTTCAATTTGGACTGCTAAACTCTAGGATTTATCACAGAGATCTCTAAAATACTCGAATATATCGTTGCTACAAAGTCTGTATATCGCATGTCGCATATGCCTTTTTGTTTTCCAATCACTTTGCAGGTATTCAATAGAACACTGTATATTTGTGGTCTATTTCATCATGAATTTTTCGAGGTACAGAATGGTCAATAATTTCTATATTTCAATTTTTGATGCATGTACTCATATAATCTCAACAAATAAACATGTCCACAAAATTCAATCTAATTCTTGATTTTTTTTCTTCACAACCCAACCTGCTTGGAAATATTAACATAAAATTAACTTGTTTAAGAGCAGCTTCTTGTATTCTTATTATTTTCTAAAGTTTATATTTATTGTCTTTTCATGGAAATGATGTGGATTCATGCTCCTTGATCATTAATTTTCTCTAACCAAACTTCCATCATATGTTTTCTTCAATTTAGTGAACTGAAAATCTGGAGCCACACCAGACTTAAAATCTCAGTTACCCTCTATTTCTCTCTTCACCCTGCCCCTTGGAGTGTTATGTCAACGCTAACAAGATTACTAAGCATCCCTAAACACTTTATGCATACAAGGCAGAGATGAGAGAGAAGATATTAAGCAGGGGTGGGTTCACGTGTAAAATCAGTGAGTGTTGAAGTGATTTGAGTCAGTGATTAAGCGCATATGCGCTAATCTAAATAATTATATATTCATTTTGTTTCATTTAATAATGAATCCTATACATTATCGAATATCAATGTACCCTGATATCTATATGTTAGGTGTTCTAGGCATTTTGATATATTCGAAGACAAATAAGTTTGGGTCATAATATTTCTTGAAATGAAGAGTAATTGAAGGAATAAATCTATTATTATAACTATTGATGGATGTAAACTGTTGAATCATCAATTATAATCAAATTCAATAATTGACTGGAACCTTTTCTATGTCTACATGAAGAATTATGAATCACACAGTTATTTTAGTACATTAGGGCCAAAGTTTCTCAGTCCATCTCTGTGTCGGGTAGAGCATTGCGCACGTCATATCTCTTAAGTTGGTATTGATTCCTTGACGGACTGTAGAATAGAATATAGTCGCTTTGTAGGTGACGTTAGCTCAATATTTTGTTCGTAATAAAGGGATTGATTTGACTGGCTCAGCATTTTAGTGAATATCATAATAGATGACTAGCACAAAATTCAAATCGTAAGGAATCATAAAGATCAATATTCCAGATATAAAGTATTATAGAATTTCTATTTATTTTTTCTTCTAACAGTAAAGATGCAGCTGAATTACTCCGAGCAATAAGTGAAAATTGAGAATGAATACATTTTGGTTTTTTGAGATTTCAATTAAATTTGAGCTCGCTTTGAAAAATACGAAAGATATTTCATTGCAATTTCAGCATTGGTAGATGGCCTTGAAATAGCTGATTTCTTAAAAAGAGTGAACTATTGCAGCTTATGCAAATAGAGTAATAAATTTGCAAGAAATATGTTTGTAGCCATCTTCGAGTTCAATTACTGGAAATTAAATAGACTATCACATGTTTGATCATTTTCAGACTGATATTGGTTTTTTTTCTTTACATAGAGAAGAATATATTTGAGACAAAAATAAAATTTTATTATGTACGCTCAAAGTCAAAGATATTTGAATCTAGTTGAAAATGTCATATTCGTCAGAAATATTCCCTATGCTGAAAACTGATTGTCATATTGAATTCAATATTCCTCCAAATAGACCCCAAGAAAATAATTGTATACATATTGCTCGAATAATTGATTCTCTGTTTGCATTACAACAATGTAATGTCATCCTTCCACAGAATGAAAGGAAAATGATTATTATTGAAGATTAAACCCATTAATAACCAAAGGTGCGTATACGCACCTTTTAAGATTAATTTTTTTTCATGTCAAATAATAGTTTTTTCTCATAATGTTTCCATCTGGGAATCATTGCAAAGGTTGAATAGATTCAATAATATTCAAATTCAAGCGTTATAAGAAGCCATTTTATTGTTGCATATTTTTGAACATTGACAATTTTCAATGATGATATTCCTCCATAAATGATTGCATTTTTCATACAGTAATTGATCAAATTGAAACTTTTTTCTCTAACAGAACTATACTTCAATATCGCTACTGATTGACTAGTATGGTGAATTCAGATTTTTTTCCTGTAATACACTTGTAGGCATCTTCCAAAATCTAAGGTGCGTACACGCACCTTTGGCTAATACCCTAAGCAGTGACATTATACCATCAGCATGTGTGCCGTAGCTGACAAATCTTAACATGTTCATTCATTTTTACTTTGCGTTTGTTCCTTGACTGGCGATATTTGTTAGTTCAGTGGACATCTATGAAATGACTCTCACAATCGACCCTTGATTACACAGGAGTTGATGGCAATACTTGAAGAAGATTCAGACGTAGACTCAATGAAGTAGATGTTGTATATATTCCACCAGTGGTCGACGAACTGACTGACGAAGAAGATATTGATATCGGTCTTATAGAAGAGGAAAATATAAATGACGGAATTGCTGAAACGTACGAGATCAACACAGTCACAGCTAATGATAGTGAAGTTGAGAACATCCCACTGATAGAATTCACTGAAAATAAAAATAAAAAAAGCAAGAAAACTATTGAGAATAAAATAAATATTGTACCAATATAGGAAGTGAATGACACACCCATCTTCCCTAATACTTTCATGAGTAGCAATCATATTTCATCAGAAAACATCAAAATTCAGATAAAATATCAGGGAGATGCTGTAGCGCTGGATATTGTAATAGGTACAAGAAATTCAAATTATCGGCGTCCATCCAAAAATAGCCTGCCAGATATGATGAGATATGACAATATAGGACATTTGATAGAGAGAGACGATGCAAATGCAAATAGAAAATGTAGACCCTGTGGAAACAACACAATCTACTTATGCAGAACATGTGAAATTCATCTACATCCTGAATTTTTTGTGTCCTTTCATACAAAACTGTAATTGTTTTCTTGAACTGATCGATCCAACATATTGAAGTTCACAGTAAATAACAAGAAATTGTATTACTTATATAATTTTTCCATGCATTTTTTTAATAGGGTATTAGCCAAAGGTGCGCGAGCGCAACCTTTTTCTGCTCAAAAACTACAATTGTTTTTTAGAAAAAAATTTGAAAATTGTCTTGATTGATATATTTTTAGCGATGTGCGATAGGAAAATTTTGAAAAATATTCTTATTTTAATGCTTGGTCATTAATGGGTTAAGGGCCGTTTTTTTTAGTACTGGTTCAATTCAAGTGTAATAAACTGAGTTCAGTTGAGTTATGGATGAAATGAGTTTTTTTATTATGATAAAAATCGTCTCAGCAATAGGATTTATGGTAAATGGACTCTGTACTCATTTCAATTGAGCTGTAGTTGATTTTAGAATGAACCTGGATTAAAAAACCAACGTTGAATGCAAAAACTTAGCTAAGTGATCGATAACAGATTTCAAGATCAGGAAATAACTGTCAAATCATCAATGGATCATTTCTATCGACAAAAAGTCTATAACTACAAAACAAATTGAAAAATTGAAGAAATTTAGTTTTCCATTGCATTGTGAAACTTTATACTGATTTGAGTTTTTGATGAGTGCTGCCTGTTTCAGATGACTGAATGATTTTCTCATATGATTAGAGGTTATCTTATTCAACTAATAGCCAATTTTTTTAAAGAACCAAGTAAATTCACTCCTGTAGTAGCCTTACCTATGCCCAATTCTATAAAAGAGCAAATGAATTAATTAACTTCCTGACTGTATTTTTTTTTTTAACAAATTCTAATCAATTTCAATCTCTCATGACAATAAAATCATTGCTGTCAGATAATCGAGTATCATCTAATAAAGTGAATTTTATTTACTCACGAAGTTAGTAAATTAATTTGTGTTTTATAAAACCGGTCATGAATCTAACAAATTCTAATCAGTTTGAATTTTTTGATGACAACAAAATTATTTGCTATCTAATAATCGACTGACATCTAATAGAGTGAATTTTATTTACTCCGGAAGTGAATTATATTCTGCCCTTCATAAAACTGGTCATAACTGAATGAATTCTATTGAGAATGATTCTTAATAATCTGTCTACATAGAACTACACTACAGTTTGTATAATTCAAATAATTAAATGATGATTTCGTTCAATCTGGATCAATTTTGAGTTTACTTGAGTTAAATAGTTCAAAATTGAACAAGGCTTGAACTTCTGAACAGCAGCGCCAGTATCAAATATTCTAAGAACTAATGTCGGCAAGAAAATCTTTGATCGCATATAGAAAATGCCAATTTACTGATAAGAAATAGAAATTTTCAACAAGTTGAATGCTTGCATCATTCTTTAAAATAATGAGTTAAACAATTTTCAGTAATCATCACAATTCAATAGTTGAGAAATTATTATTTTCAGATTAGAACTGTTATCGTGAATCGATTCTATTCACATTATGATAATTTGTTGTAGATATAAAGGGACGCGATTCTCTTATAACTTTTAGTAGAATGAATTTATAGATTTGATTTTGGCCCCAAAATACGCAAAGAATATCTCTAAATTCGTCTCTCTCACAGTTTGGAGCTTTTTTCAATTTGAATAAAACTTGGTCTCCGGGCCGCAAAACGAGAATTGTTGGGGGGATGGTGTAGTTAGGGTGGGGAGACAAATTATAGACTAGTTTTATTCCTTCTTCCGGGCTCCAAGTCCATTACCGCTCTTACTATATTTTATTTACTGTGATCTCAACTCACATCGCGGTTCGCTATTTGAATAAATTAATTCACGGGGAAATTGATGATCCTCATTGTCTAAGTCTAATTCCTTTTTACTCCCCTTCCATCAACACTCGCAGTACCCGTACTTTCTATTTACCTACTCCACGCACAAATATTTTTTCTTCTTCTCCCATCCACCGAATGTGTGACACATTTGAAAAAAGATTTTCCGATGTTGATGTTTTTCTTTTGGAACCAAAGGACTTTGCCAAAAAAATTATTTTATGTGCTCAGTAATTTATTATTTATTTATTTTGTAAATTTTTAATTCTGTTCAATAACTTATTATTTATTTATTTTGTATGTTTTTTATTCTCTGACATGTACCACTTTATTGTTTTTTTAATGTGTTTCTCCTGTCCGTTCATTGGGTATTACCTGTAGGGCAGTGTATGTTAATAATAATAATAATAATAATAATACAGAGCCCAACGATTGAATGAATATAATTATGAATATATCAATAATATTGTGTCTCATGTAAACATTGGAAAAACAATCTGAGACTTTCAATTTGGTCCAAATGGGCAAGACATTTGTGCTTTCTGCTGTAAAGGTATGGGTGTGGTGAATTTTTAAGACTCGTCATGAAAATAATAGTGTAATCATATCAGAATCTGTTTCTATGAAGGAGATTGTCTGTTGGTGTTCAAATTTTATCGTTCAGACTATAATCATTTGGAATGTGGCGGGTTTTATTGATCCTGCTTCAATGATATCTGTATAAAGGTGCTCGCAGATTGAAGCTCACGCACACTGTGGCGACAAGAAGATAAGAGAAGCGCAGCAGAGCCAAGCATCGTTTTAGCAGAGTCCGCACACTAGAGCGAAGAGAAGTGCAGTGAAATGCTCATGAAAGCTTATACGCATGAGCATGACGTAATTCCGCAACAGCAAAACTATGTGCCCTAGTTTCGTTCGCATTATTAGTAGTTCCTCATCTGATTAAGTGTGCGAGCATCTTGAGGCGCGGCGAAGCTAAGCAAAGAGAAGAGAATTTTTGACGCCTGATTGAAGTACATGTTATCAAATAGGACACCGCACAAAGGCGTGACGCAAGGAGAAGCGAAGCGAAGAGTCGTCGCGCGCTTGCGCGAGTGGTTTTCAGAGCATCCGATCGAAGTCTCCTCCCGCCGCTTCTTATCGTGCCGCGTTAGTGTGCGGTGGGTAAGAGAAACGAAGAGCTGAATATTCTATCGTTGTCACTTTCCAGATACTTTCGGATGAAGCCGACAGACTCTTATTTGGAAAACATCTTCTTGTCTTTCCGTAAATCTGGTAAAAGATGACAGAATTCGCCAAAAGTGTCCCTCTTTTGATCAATTTCATGTACCCAGGTTTTTCCTCTTCTTCCATACTGGCAATTAGGCCAATAGCAAAAAGATCTTAGTCAGATGCGGAAGTACTAATTTTGTACTGCAATCACCTCACGCTCACACTTACGTAATGCTCATACGTATAAGCTTTCATGATTATTTCACTCTGCTTCTCTTCGCTCTAGCGTGCGGACTCTGCTTAAATGACGCTTCGCTTCACCCTACTTCCCAACATTTCTTGTCGCCTCAGTGTGCGTGCAGCTCAAGTATTTTTCGCTGAACAGACCGCAGAATTCTATTTGAATGTTCGTAATTTTTTATTGTTATCAAGAGAACACTTTGATAATCATCATTCAATTGTTGATTTTTAAGCTAGATAGTTTAAATAAATTTGTATTAATCTAATTATTCATTCATTTGGAAGATGATTCTCAGGATAAATATGTTTTATTCACTCAATTAATGAAATTCTGAATAATGCTATGGTCCAGTTTGGCGATATCATGCCCAATTAGTTCTATATCAAACTTTCTGGCTGTATGAACAATATGGAAAGTATTGTTCTTAATCGTAGAGAATATCGACATCACGGCGTATAGTATCAAATAATCGAAAATATAAAAATTATCAGAGCGCCGCATTTTTACTTCCTTGTACTAAGCGAGTAGAAAAATGCAGACTAAACCACTCAAAACGCAGAATGAACCACTAATCTCCACAAAATATACCCAATATATACAAACAGTGCTGCAAAGTCTGTAAACTGCATTTCTACCATACTTGAATCAGATTTCAATGTTAGTTAAGTGTGTTTACGCGCTAAGCCAGAAAATAGTTTTATTATTGATATTGGTATGTGTTGATGATTATGGGATACAATATACAAGACATTGATCTTTTCAGCCGTATTATATAATATAACTAGCATTGACACTACTAGCAATTAAATCCAGAGAAACGAGTTTTGTAATAACATTGACGTACAGAACATTCTTCAAGATGATATTTGTTAGCCAACAGATTTTGAAAAGGCTCAGTTCGTAATACTTTTGTTTTGTTATTACTTCCAGGAGCCTGAATGCAAATCCAACAAGTTATTTGTTCTTGCAAGATATTATTTATACGACATATTATTCTTTATGTGAACGACTATAATGTTTTATATATTTCTAGTGCAATAACCTACTCCTTGAATGGTATTATAGGTGTTGAAAACTTGCTTTGAATGCAGAAGTCGACAAAACCATACTCGTCTAAACACAAATACCGACATGTCTACATCGACCAATAAGAATTTAGCAGGATACATCACGTGTATACTAGTCCAAGGGCTCAAAAGTTGACATTTAAATTATTTTTTAGGCGATCATGACTAAAAAGGTGTTTTTATGGCCCCTTTTGCGGCCGTGAAGTTTCACTTTTTGGGACTGATCTGTCAAATTTTACTTTTTGGGACCGATCTGTCAAATATTACTTTTTTGGGATTGATCTGTCAAAAAATATTTCATAAACACTTTATATTTACCTATATGGGCAGCTTGATGAACTCTTTAAGGAACAGTTTTCGCTTAAATAGTACATATATTTTTCTGTCAACCTCTGTAGTTCTTGCAATTCAAAAAATAAATACGCATTTTTTGTTAAATGTCAACATGATAGAAGACAATGAAATAAAACAATTTCAACGGCAACTAAGATTTACAATTGCAATGTTTTAGAAATAAATAGATAAAATGATGTGATTTTGAATTATTTCGTAATGATCGCCTAAAAAACGTTGTGTGCACCTCGGCCTACAGTTCTTTTTTGGTCTCATCTGAATTGCAGCCTCAGCTACGCTTCGGCCGCAAACAACAGATTCGACCAAAAAAGATAACCTTTACGGCCTTGATACACAAATAACTATTATGGTTGTGGTTACCTTTCAAAGATTTTTCTATGAAATGAATGTAAAAGA
The DNA here is from genome assembly GCA_963989225.1 of Dromius quadrimaculatus. NCBI lineage: Eukaryota > Metazoa > Arthropoda > Insecta > Coleoptera > Carabidae > Dromius > Dromius quadrimaculatus. The sequence continues at coordinate 36,690,897 of OZ022325.1, read as the reverse complement.
AATGTGACCTTTATGTATTCTGCTATGGGATATATAATTGTGAGAGATTCATTGGTATAGAAAATTTCGTCCAGGTTTCCAGCTTAACACTCAATTTGGGAATCCAAAAGTGACATTACTATCCGTTCTTGTTATTTTCATGGCGCACAGTAATCCATTTATATCAAGCTAGGCATATACCAATACTATTTAAGAATTTCCTAATCCAGTGCTTATCTGAGTATCTGGAAGAAATCTTCTATACGAATGAATGGATCTCTTGAAATTATATACTTCATAGCGGAATACGTAAAGGTCACATTTTTTTTTCACATTTATTTCATAGGAGAAACATTGAAAGGTAAACAAACCATGCAATTATTCAAACGCCAACTTTTGAGCTCTGCGATCCTTGCTAATACGCAGGATTTCACGTGTTCATTACTTTCCCGATTTTCATATTATTTATATTCTAACATTTAGAGGCATACTCAGTAGTTTGAGAATATCAAAAATTAAAAATAGTAACCGTGTAGAAAAAAGTAGTAATTGATGCAACAAGAGTATTAAGTTGAGCATTATGACTTGAGATCAAGTATTTGATGACGAGGCTCGCCGAGTCACTCAATTTGTTGGCCGAATATCATAAAACTTGTTCACATCCGGATTGCATACAAGATTTTTCCTATGACCATGGTTGCCAACATTTCTTCGGCGAAATATAGTATTTTTTCAAAATGAGCAATAAAAAATATAGTACACTTAGGAAAAATATAGTATCTCATGTGAAAAGCAAAAAATAGACATATATTTATCATTTATTTATTTTCATAAAAACTATATTTTTTTGCGCTTTTTGCATTTTTAACCAATTTTCGGTCTAAAATAAAAGTGTCATATGCTTCATTGCATTCACTTTTTAAATTAATGTTCATCAAATGCTGGAATGATGCTCAGATACATACTATGGCATCACTGCATCACTCAAAAGTAAATGTAAAGGCGCGTTCATGCATTTTTTTCGTACTACATATTTATTCAACAGTATATAGTACGCATACCGGAAATACTCAATATTATAGTACGGTTGCCCCATCTATGATTCTTAACTTTCATATTCAATAATCATTGAACACAAAACAAGAGAGCCCAGAGCATAGATTAACATATAGGTGGGAAGTTAGTGATGCTTTATGCCTTGTTTCGATCGTCAAGTGATCTGAACTTCTGGACGTTACTTTAATTTTGGTTTTCGGCTTCAAATAGCCCACGAATTCAGCCGTATGCCAAACATCATCATTTTTTCCAAAGGTATAGTTGATATTTTTCCAACGCATCTTTTCAATTTGTGACTTCAAATCCACCTGAAGGACGTTAAAGTATCTATCAGCTTTTATTGTCATCTAAAAAGTGATGAGATATGGATCCCTAAATAATCGCGGAAATTGTAAAAACCGTTTCACTTAATGGAATCAATAATTATTACTCCTTGATTTCTCATGACATTGTACAGGCTATCACCAACATAAATATTGAATCTAGTTCCATCTAAGAGCGTCATTCCATATTATAAAGTGCCAGGGATAAACTTGAAGTTTTGCTCTGGTGTTAGCCAGAACAGAGTAATGAGATATCGAGAAGAAATCTATCATACTAATTGCTCTCAGAAAAAAACTTTTTTTCAGCCTCTGTGGTTATTTGGAGATCTATAAAAAATAAGGGAGTTATGATAACCCTTTATGGATGACATCATGAGCGTTGAAGATACAATAACGTCCTTCAAAAGGATTCAAAGCTGCGTTCGAAAAATATCAAATATATCTTTGGAAAATATGATGCAGCTTGTCATATGGCTATTTTCATGTAATATTGGATGTAGAAAGACAAAGATCTAATCTCAAAATGGCCATGAAATTGTTCAGATCTCTTGATGATCGAAATATTGTGGCATATATAGTGTATGGTAATAAATAATTAGATAAATAAATAAGCTCCGATCACAGCGCGCATAAAAAGTTCCAAAGTTACGTGCTCGTCTTCAAACAATTTGAACTAATTTCACTCCAGTTGATTGCCGAATAGCAGTTGACACTATGTTAAACGTATCAAGGTGGTGGATAGTCGATTGTAAGCGAAGTAACGCCAATATAATTTTCTATTTAACTTCCGTTGGTTTTCTGTATTTTGATAATATTAGAAAATACTTCCAATTTTCTTATTTTTGCTATCTAAAATATACCAAAATATGTGAAAAAGTCATTAGCAGCTCCTAGGTAAATAATATAGAATTTTAACTCAGTAAATTCCTTCAAAGACTGGCTCAACTTCGTTCGGAAAAATATTTTCGTTAGCTCTGCTATTAGTCTATAAGAGAGGGCTTGTATATTATGAATGAAAATTTATTCAGTTTAGGAAGTATTTCCATGTTTTCATGTATGCAGTACTCAAAATAGATTTTCATGCTAAGATTTTGGCAATATTCAGATTCCAATTTTGAATAGATTGAAATAGGAGAAGTTAGATGCAAATTGTCATATGGGTAGCTAGGTGTTCTATGGACAGTTGATGTAAAAAGCATAATGAACTTATTACACATTCTGAAATTGATTTTGAAGGTCGTATGTCGTATCTGAAGAATATCTTCTTAATATAAGAATTTGAATTTCTATCAAGTAAATTTTCAGGTTATTATGTAGAACATATTAAGTGTCAGTAAAAATTCTGAGAAAATCTTCCCATATTCTTTTGCATATCGGCTATCGAATTATAGAAATCATTTTGCATCTGAAACTATATCCAACGAGATTGTTTTCAGAACTCCTTACTTTTCGAAAACAATACATAAATTTCATATCGGCTTCTTGAGATGATGGGGCAATAAGGAATTATTATATACATCGTACTTCTTGCTGGAATGAAAATATTACTCCAATGGACTACATATTATCGATAAACCTGGAGTCGTTTATTGATATTCGTTATTTTATTTCCATTTTTATTTTATGTAGTCCCATTAACACGCAATATTTGGGCCACAACTCTAAGAAGGTCCTTATCTGTCATACATATCGAATTAATTTTAAAAATATAATGAAACTTTAATACATTCCAAGTTTATTGACTAAAAATGAATGAAATTAGTTAAAATGTTCCTCATAATCTATTACAAATATGTAATATGTATATTATTGATTCGTTGGTAATCAATTATTATTATTAATATTTTAAAATTGTAAATATATAATATTTGATATAAACTGATGAATGGTTCATCATGTTGTTTGTTTTCTTTTTAAGTCTTGGAGATAAATGAAATTTTGTTAAGGCTTGATTAAAGTAACACGATTCTTTGCTGGTAGATGAAACTAAACTTTCGTGGTAATTGTGTGAATCAATATAACTGTATCAATTTATAGTAAATTGAATAATACTGTTCCGTGTTACTTGGACTAGGCACTATAAAAAATCTATTTAACATAATTATGTGAGAGCACAATAATTATTGAGACCAGTTATTTCTTTCAAAAGGATATAATAACTCCTATTTCTTGTGCGAGACGTGTTTCAAGTGATTTTGAAGAAGTTATGCTTTGTGAATGTTAATCAACCACCTATTGTACTACCTTTACAGAATTCTTGAGCAGTTGATTCCCAATTTTGGTACTATCATGCAGAATATGATTTGAGAAGTGTGTGATATTAAAAATAGTATATCGGAATGAAAATAATATTTTCATGCAAACAAAATGAGTTTTTCTCTGTATGATAAATTGGAGCATTAGTGTTCGAGAAATTTAATTTGAATAAATATATATATATATTAGGGTGGTCCTTAAAAAAAATGTTTTCGAATTTTTTATCTCCCAGTTGATGAATCGGAAGCTTATGATGAAAAAAAAAATTCGGCCAAGTTTCATCAAAAAATAATAATATCAACCCGTGCCCCAAGATGATCAAAATTTGAATGTGAATTAACATGAGTTCCGCCTACTTGCGGATATCACAAGCTATAACTGTTAGTTTCCACTAAATCTGAATCTGATTCAAAAAAAGGATTACGACGCATGAAAACTGTCAAAAATGCTGTCAATGTATAGAAAACACTCGTTTCCACCATTTTTGAGGTGTTTCCAACTTTTCGGACTTTTTTGATGCTGAATATGAATATGGCGTTGAAGAACAATTACAACAACAAAAAAATGGTTAAAATATTGTGAAAATTAGATATCCTGACGTAGATTCAGATTTTTAACACTTTTTGAATTCTGCTTTGGAGTATATGAATGTTAGTGATTCCACAATGACAACATTTTCAATAGTTTTCATGTCCCGTAATTCTTTTTTTTTTCCACTAGATTTAGATTCAGTGATGTCAGATCCCTTATATAAGTCATGTTGTTGTCAAAATAGTGAGAACCAACAGAGTTTATCCCTTGTGATACCCGCAAGTAGGTAAAACCCATGTTAATTCCTATTCAAATTTCGACCGTCTTGGGGCACGGGTTAATGTAAATATTTTTCGATGAAACTTGACCGAATTTTCTTTTTTATCATAAGCTCATTCGATTCAAAAAAAAATCGAAGAGAAATTTTTCAAGGATCACCGTAATTATATATATATATATATATATATATATATATATATATATATATATATATATATATATATATATATATATATATATATATATATATATATATATATATATATATATATATATATATATATATATATATATATATATATATATATATATATATATATATATATATATATATATATATATATATATATATATATATATATATATATATATATATATATATATATATATATATATATATATATATATATATATATATATATATATATATATATATATATATATATATATATATATATATATATATATATATATATATATATATATATATATATATATATATATATATATATATATATATATATATATATATATATATATATATATATATATATATATATATATATATATATATATATAATATATATATATATATATATATATATATATATATATATATATATATATATATATTATATATATATATATATATATATATATATATATATATATATATATATATATTATATATATATATATATATATATATATATACTATATATATATATATATATATATATATAATATATATATATATATATATATATATAATATATCACAAATTATTTACTATTGTAAACATCATTGTTGTATACTACTTGTTATATACCTATCTCGCTATGATTTGGTGGATTGAATATTAATTAGTGGATGTTCTATAAATGATTTGAAATCTCATAATTCTGACAAAATTGACAAATTCTTTATTGCTGTATCCATTTATAAGTTTCTCATATTTCATGGACCTAATTATTTGTTATTCGATGGTTATTATTTAGAGATAGAATAAGTTTGTCTAATCTCGATGAAGTTTGAAACCTAATAGTTGTAAGAGTGAATGCATTGAAAAAATATAAAAACGGCATATAATGAACAGCTAAATACGTTTTCAGGCAATCATACCAAAAGAAGGAATTTCATGGCTCCTTTTGCGGTCGTAAAATTCCACAGTGAACATCTATCATATGTTCCTTTTCTTGTACAAAATAATCAAGTTTTGATCTGATAAAGACCACCTATATGAGCAGTTCAATAAACTTTCTAAGAAACAGTTTTTGCCGAAATTTATATTATATTATTCTATCAACCTCTCTTCTTCTTGCGAATTTAAGAATAAATATAAATTTTTTTCCCAAGTGTCAACTTGGTAGATAACAATGGAATAGAAACATTCAAATACCAATTGAGACACAATTGCGTTGTCTTCGAAATGAATATATAGAATCATGTGGTTCCGAATTCTTTTATAATGATCGCCTAAAAAACGTTGAGTGCACCTTGGCCAAAAGTGCTTTTCTGGTCTTACATGAACTACAGGCTCGACATATATATATATATATATCTTATTTCATTGATAATTCTGTTATCCATAAGAGACTTATGTATTGAGTATAGTATGGTATCAGATCTGAATCATTTCTTTTCTATCATTTATTTTGGTCAAAATTCACATTATACTAGAAATAAAATTTGATGTTTCTGTTTCACGTTCTTGCGATCGATTAGGAGATAACAACTGAAATGATCATCAGATATATTCATAGTATGAATATCAATCAAAAATTTTTGACCAAAAATTTTAAGTGCACTGAAAAAACTGGATCGCACTACTCTAGTGGTTAAATGCATGAGTGATAAATTCTTGTCACGTAAGTGGTGAATCTTGAATAGGTCAAACTCAAGTAGTGATAGCTGAAATTGTGAGTCGATCGCGATACCTTTTTATGATAAAAAGTAGATCTGATATACACAAAAGTTAGTCAGGTATGGACAATTAGCTTCAAAACTATTTTTTTTTATTCAAGTTTTGTGCAAACGAATATAGCTTAATAGAGATGAAAATACATCACATCGACCTTACCACTTCAAGTTCTTGGAAAAACTATTACAATTGCTACTCATACCACTTAAATTGCTATTCTTGCCACTTAGTTTTCTCAGTGTACTCAATCATTCACAACTGTAAACCACTGTAGCAAGATACCTTACTATTAATTTATCTATTGTCATTCATACAAAAGCAGTGGCTTTCGATATTCATGTTGTAATTCATCCAGTGGAACATTCAATTCATAAATGAGTATCTGTTATGTTCTCCAATGTATTTCATACTTTCCGTTCATGTTTTTAGGAATGAAAAAATTGAGGAGAGTGAAAGAGACAATAACTGATTTGAGGAGAGAATGAAACTAGCCAAAGATTTTTTACAAGTATGATTTATTTTGGAATAGTTTAATAATATAGCTCTTGGATGTAATCCAAAAGCATCACCAAGTAGGTATGATAGATTTTAAACTTCTGTCAACTTCTACCGGTTTGACTTATATAAAATTGGACAAGTGGAAACACGGAATATTTGTGCTGTATTATCATTGAATGCTCAAGATAGCTTAATGTGTGAAAGTTATAAATCTTGCCGTAAATTATATTGATGAGAAAAGAAGTCCCCCCAATTTTGTCATGAATTTATGTCTTCAGCAAATGGAAAATATCAAAATATGCTCTCCAATAAATCGATTAACATATTATAAAAAATAATTTCTGTTATTGAGTAATTATGACGAAAACTAGCATTATTCCAATGATATTACGTACAAAATTACTAGAGAATTTCATTTAGATGTTGTTGAAGGGTTCTAGTAGTACAAATTGAATGTACTACGAATAACAGTGGGTGAAAACCCAAAAATCTGTGATGTCTCACAATTTTCATTGTGTGTTATTTATTGGTCGGGCCCTGTTACCAAATTACTGTTTGTATAAAAATAATAAAGGAAACGCTTAGAGCAGGGTCCTTTCATATATTCACTCCATTCTCATAATTCTTTAATTTTATGCATGAATGTGAAACTATTGTACACTTAGATTGTATCGTACAGAGTGATGTAATATTAATATAATGATTTCTTAATGTGTCGCATAATTTTTGTACATATAAACTATCAATGTAGACTGTCTTAATAAAAACAAAATTATATTTATGTCATATACCTTATACATATAATGAACTAGTTGCTAATATTATGTAAATATATAAATAAAAAAATTAGTACACTGATCTTCTGTATTCATTTTATAAATAAACATAAGACCCTAACTAGGTATCAGAAATGAAATCTATGGTAATTTGGGTAAGTAACTGAATACTTGTATGTTACTCTTTGCATGGAAATGTGCACTATACAACACAAAATTTTATGTTTTCAAATCGTATACTTTGAATAATTCAAATTTATCAGCACCACTGAAATAGTGGTTCATGTTTTCAACCGGCGGTCCTTTGCACCCAATTAACATGCAGGCTGTACCCGCTCCATCCAAACTTGATATGAAATCTTAAGTCCAGGACAATGACGAAAGATGCACTAAAGACCTCATGTTGGTTTTGAGGGAGTACACGAAATCGGCACCAAGAACATGAACTCGGTACCAATGCTGATCCGATCAGCGCGAGGCGCACACTAACTCGGCACTGTCAATTTTTAACCCTTCGTTAGTGTTGTGGAGTATGTCATACCCCATTAGCTCTATATTTAATCGTAAAATCAATTCAAGACAAACAAATGATTTCTTTTTCTCAGTATAGCTTAGGATTATACTTGAACAAAGAGAACAGACTTATATACAACTATGTATAAACTTTCAATTGAGCATCAGACTTGCTGGAAGTTGGTTGGGGTATGACATACCCCGGTACACTTTTAAAGTAACTTCTTATGTATACTCATTCTGAAGGTGATATTTAAAATTATATTACGTTATACAAGGAGCTATTCCATATTTTGGTATTTTTAAAGGTCAATTTGGCCAAATGACAGAAGACAAGCAAAAGATGTTCTGATTGTCCTAGAAACAACGATAGAATAGTAAATTGTGCAACAAGTGCGATAAGTTGTCGATTGCCCACTAAAGCGAAGTTGGTTGTACGAACAAAGCAAGTGCGTTCATTCGCTTAAGTGGGTAATTGACAACACCGCACGAGTTGCAGATACTATTTTTTATTACGAATGCGGGATAAGTACAATTTTGCGCTTATTCTTCTAAGCGGTAAATGATTTGCGTGCGACAAGATTACTTGTCACACGCTAATTATACTTGGCGCACTCAAAAGCCAAAGAGCCATTTACTGCCCAGAAAAACGTGCGCAAAATAGTGCTCATATATTAAAAAGAAATTGATTGCTTATAAGCAATGTAGAATTCAACTGTGCTTGAAACATGCAATTTTGAGTTGCAAAAACTGTGCCCAGTTTGGAAATTAGAAGTATTTATGAGCGATAATATTGATGTATGTTTTTTCCAAGGCAGACTTGCTGTTATTTTGATTATCTTTTATATTTTCACAATAAATATAGCTGGATACATTCTGTTCAGTTTAAATCACTTGATAACAAATTCTAGAACATGTGCCAACAGAAAAATCATCATATTTTAGAATTTAAAATAGCTTGAGAGGACTTTCATATGGGGGATGACATACCCCACAACACCAACCGTGGAAGTTTTTTCGAAAACACTAACGGAGGGTTAAATAAAGCTATGATCAGCCTGCAAGACTGGGTACTATATGTCTCTATATTTTATTTTAGAATCAATTTGTATTAAAAATAATATTGCAAATAATATTCAATGAAACTTCAGAAAAAACAATATTTAAAAAAAAAAAAATTATTTATACATTGTCCGTACATACCTACATTATGACAAAAACATATAAATATGAATAGAACAAACTAAAACATCTAATTTTTCTAGGTATTCTAGGGGTATTTTTGACACTGGAATTTCTTGCATCAAATGGGAACAAATTATTTTCTCTACGATATGCAGGACTTTTGAGCTGTTGATGTCACACGTGTGATTAGATTCGTTTAAAAGTACGGCTAAATTTGAGTCTGGTTTATTATTAAAAGAAAATAGCATGTGTCCAGAAAATCTCATGTGTCCAGAAAATCTCACTCAGGTAGAACGATTGAGTCACAAATCCTTATCCATAGCATAGTGCCGAGTTCGAGTAGGGGATTGAAGATTCAGATAGTTTGGCGCCGAGATCGAGGCCGCCCGGTTTTGATCTGCCGCCATGGCTCGGACTGAAGATTCCACGTCGAGTTTAGTCAGAAGCTCATCTGTTAGTTACGTGCGATGCACCGCCACTCGAAAACAAAAACCACTGTTCCAGTGCCACTGACAAAATCCTATTGCCCACCAGAATTTGTTCATATGGTAAATTACTGGATTAGACAAACAACGTAACAGAGGCTTGTTTCATTCGTTCCGTCGTTTGCCTGGAATAGACACTAGTTGTTACTAGGACTAACAGAAACAGTCAAACACTGAATCATTTTATCGGTAACACTGTTCATAAATATAAGATATATATAAATTAAAGATATGAGAGCCATGAGAGGTAGTGAAATCGGAAGCAACCATTATCTAGTAGTAGCAAAAATGTAAATAGAAGAGGATGAAAAGAAACAGAAACAAACAACAACAACAGAAGAACATAAAAAAAAAAATATTAAGGAAAGATTAATTGAAAAATGAACAAATAGAACAGAAATATCGGAATGATATGGAAGAACTAATCAAATGCACTTCAAAACCAAATGTGAATGACGTAGAGAAAATGTGGAATGCTTTTAAATACATATTAGTTGAGGCAACAAAAAGCTCATGTGGAACAACCAGAAGAACACACAATAAGAAGGAATCACACTGGTGGAATGAACAAATTAAGGAAGAAGTTGAAAAGGAAAAGAAACATGGAAAACATATCTAAACACAAAGAAGTTAGAGGATTATGGAGATTATAAAATATAGACAAAAATAACCAAAGAACTGATCAAGAAATCAGAAAGAGTACATGATAAGAACTCGGAGAAACTCTGGAGGAAAATTTCTAAGAAAATCAGAAGATATCTCACAAAGCACTAAAAATCCACAGAAAGGAAAACAAACAACATTAAAACAACTACAAGATAAGAATAGGAAGATGATAAATAATGACATCAAAATAATGCAAGGAAGGAAAGAGCACTTTCAAGAACTATTAGAAGAAAACTATGATAGCACTTGAGAATCAGAAAACGAAGCATCGAGACACGATTAAATCAAAACAGAACAACTGAAATATCTCACAAAGCACTAAAAATCCACAGAAAGGAAAACAAACGACATTAAAACAACTACAAGATAAGAATAGAAAGATGATAGATGATGACATCAAAATAATGCAAGGAAGGAAAGAACACTTTCAAGAACTATTAGAAGAAAACTATGATAGCACTTGAGAATCAGAAAACAAAGCATCGAGACACGATTAAATCAAAACAGAACAACTGAAATATTCTGGAGACAAAGAAAAGCAAATATTATCAAAAATGTTAGGCCAAATTTTGGAAATAGGAACATAGGAACAACACCAAAAGACTGAGAAAAATTCGTGATCTTGCCCATATATAAGAAAGAAAACAGTGGAGACTGTGATGATTACAGAGGTATATGTCTGCTTTGCACTGAGGCTAAGTTGTATGAAGCAATATCGGAAAATAAACTAAGACGAACAACAGATGCATCAATGGAAAAAGCCAAAATTGAATTCAGGAAGGTTGCTCTACAAAAGACCACATATTCCCGTTGAGAAAATTATTAGAAGAAACAATGAAACAGGACAAGAAACTATTCATAGCATTCATAGATCTAGAAAAAGCCTTTGATAGAGTACTGCAAGTAAAGATGTGGAAAATACTGGAAGAGAGAAATGTGAGCAAACATCTACTGAAAGCAATACAAAGTGTTTACAAAACAACATCCAGCTATATAAGAGCAGGAAACGAGTGCTCGGAGAAATACACAACCACGCAAAGGCTAAGACAAGGAGGAGCATTGAGCTCATAATTTTCATCATATTTTTGGATAGTATTAAGAAGAAGGTAAAGAATAAGACAAAGGAAGTATACATAGGATATCACAATCTAATTAGGACGACTATCTCAAAATGCGCTTTCACAAATGATCTCGCAAAAGAATGAGGAAGATTCCCAGCACATTGATATATAGAAAGAGGGATTAAGCAAACACAACGTGAATATAAATGCAGAAAAAACAGAAATCATGGTTATTTCAAAACAAGACACAATATCAGAAATAAAAATAGATGTAAGAGAAATAGAACAAGTAGAAGCATTTACATATTTAGGCTCAACACTGAACAGCAGAGGTAGTATAGAAAACGAGATGAATTACAGAATATTGGCAGCTAATAGAAGCTACCACGCATTGAATAAAGTCATTTTGAGCAGCAAGCAAGTATCGCAGGAACCAAAATGATACTATATAAATCAATTCAAAGACCAATATTAATATACGGAAGCGAAGCATGGACAATGAATCTGAAAACAAAAAGCAAGATACAAGCAGCGAAAATGAGATATTAGAAAAAAGTAGAAGAATAGAATACGAAATAAGCATATCAGAGCCACTCTACAAACAGAAAGTATACAAACTACCATAGAAAAGAAACAACTTGCATGGTATGAACATTTAATAAGAATGGCAGAAGATACTCAAACAAAAAGGTGTAGAATGCCAGAGTACCAAAAAACATGAGAAATGTGTATAGAAGAAATATTAAAAAAACCGTCACTTTGCAGGGAGGGAGAAGAATAGCAAAGAATAGAAAGGGGTGGAAAGAATTGATGTATACATAAGGTATTCGATTGTATCGACCATAGCATTTTATAGAAAAAACTCAACTACTATGATATTAGAGGTGTTAACGTAATGTATATATATATATATATATATATATATATATATATATATATATATATATATATATATATATATATATATATATATATACATATATATATATATATATATACATATATATATATACATATATATATATATATATATATATATATATATATATATATATATATATATATATATATATATATATATATATATGCATATATATATATATGCAGGGTAGTGACTCGAAGGATGGCACTGTTGATTCAAGAAAATATTATCAAAAACATTGCCGTAATTTTACTGGTTCCTAATGGAGTGAAGTTGAAAATATTAGTGTTGAAAACTGCAGCAATTCTCTCTCCACAATAAACTATTTCACTTTTTTGATGTAAAATGATTAGGGAAGCCAATAATTGAACATTGCAAAAATAGCATTTAAAACGCTATGGTGCGTCCATTGATATATATATATATATATATATATATATATATATATATATATATATATATATATATATATATATATATATATATATATATATATATATATATATATATATATATATATATATATATATATATATATATATAAATATATATATATGAATATATATATATATATATATATATATATATATATATATATATATATATATATATATATATATATATATATACAGGGTGGTGACTCAATGGACGCACCATAGCGTTTTAAATGCTATTTTTGCAATGTTCAATTATTGGCTTCCCTAATCATTTTACATCAAAAAAGTGAAATAGTTTATTGTGGAGAGAGAATTGCTGCAGTTTTTAACACTAATATTTTCAACTTCACTCCATTAGGAACCAGTGAAATTACGGCAATGTTTTTGATAATATTTTCTTGAATCAACAGTGCCATCCTTCGAGTCACTACCCTGCATATATATATATATATATATATATATATATATATATATATATATATATATATATACATGGGAGCACCACATTTAATTTCTTGGGTGTTGGACATTACGTTAACACCTCTAATATCATAGTAGTTGAGTTTTTTCTAATCTTTGCTATTCTTCTCCCTCCCTGCAAAGTGACGGTTTTTTTAATATTTCTTCTATACACATTTCCAATGTTTTTTGAAGTCTTCCTCTCCTATTCTCTCTTGGTACTCTGGCATTCTACACCTTTTTGTTTGAGTATCTTCTGCCATTCTTATTAAATGTCCATACCATGCAAGTTGTTTCTTTTCTATGGTAGTTTGTATACTTTCTGTTTGTAGAGTGGCTCTGACATGCTTATTTCGCATTCTATTCTTCTACTTTTTTTAAATATCTCATTTTCGCTGCTTGTATCTTGCTTTTTGTTTTCAGATTCATTGTCCATGCTTCGCTTCCGTATATTAATATTGGTCTTTGAATTGATTTATATAGTATTATTTTGGTTCCTGCGATACTTGCTTGCTGCTCAAAATGACTTTATTCAATGCGTGGTAGCTTCTATTAGCTGCCAATATTCTGTAATTCATCTCGTTTTCTATACTACCTCTGCTGTTCAGTGTTGAGCCTAAATATGTAAATGCTTCTACTTGTTCTATTTCTCTTACATCTATTTTTATTTCTGATATTGTGTCTTGTTTTGAAATAACCATGATTTCTGTTTTTTCTGCATTTATATTCACGTTGTGTTTGCTTAATCCCTCTTTCTATATATCAATGTGCTGGGAATCTTCCTCATTCTTTTGCGAGATCATTTGTGAAAGCGCATTTTGAGATAGTCGTCCTAATTAGATTGTGATATCCTATGTATACTTCCTTTGTCTTATTCTTTACCTTCTTCTTAATACTATCCAAAAATATGATGAAAATTATGAGCTCAATGCTCCTCCTTGTCTTAGCCTTTGCGTGGTTGTGTATTTCTCCGAGCACTCGTTTCCTGCTCTTATATAGCTGGATGTTGTTTTGTAAACACTTTGTATTGCTTTCAGTAGATGTTTGCTCACATTTCTCTCTTCCAGTATTTTCCACATCTTTACTTGCAGTACTCTATCAAAGGCTTTTTCTAGATCTATGAATGCTATGAATAGTTTCTTGTCCTGTTTCATTGTTTCTTCTAATAATTTTCTCAACGGGAATATGTGGTCTTTTGTAGAGCAACCTTCCTGAATTCAATTTTGGCTTTTTCCATTGATGCATCTGTTGTTCGTCTTAGTTTATTTTCCGATATTGCTTCATACAACTTAGCCTCAGTGCAAAGCAGACATATACCTCTGTAATCATCACAGTCTCCACTGTTTTCTTTCTTATATATGGGCAAGATCACGAATTTTTCTCAGTCTTTTGGTGTTGTTCCTATTTCCAAAATTTGGCCTAACATTTTTGATAATATTTGCTTTTTTTTGTCTCCAGAATATTTCAGTTGTTCTGTTTTGATTTAATCGTGTCTCGATGCTTTGTTTTCTGATTCTCAAGTGCTATCATAGTTTTCTTCTAATAGTTCTTGAAAGTGCTCTTTCCTTCCTTGCATTATTTTGATGTCATCATCTATCATCTTCCTATTCTTATCTTGTAGTTGTTTTAATGTCGTTTGTTTTCCTTTCTGTGGATTTTTAGTGCTTTGTGAGATATTTCAGTTGTTCTGTTTTGATTTAATCGTGTCTCGATGCTTCGTTTTCTGATTCTCAAGTGCTATCATAGTTTTCTTCTAATAGTTCTTGAAAGTGCTCTTTCCTTCCTTGCATTATTTTGATGTCATTATTTATCATCTTCCTATTCTTATCTTGTAGTTGTTTTAATGTTGTTTGTTTTCCTTTCTGTGGATTTTTAGTGCTTTGTGAGATATCTTCTGATTTTCTTAGAAATTTTCCTCCAGAGTTTCTCCGAGTTCTTATCATGTACTCTTTCTGATTTCTTGATCAGTTCTTTGGTTATTTTTGTCTATATTTTATAATCTCCATAATCCTCTAACTTCTTTGTGTTTAGATATGTTTTCCATGTTTCTTTTCCTTTTCAACTTCTTCCTTAATTTGTTCATTCCACCAGTGTGATTCCTTCTTATTGTGTGTTCTTCTGGTTGTTCCACATGAGCTTTTTGTTGCCTCAACTAATATGTATTTAAAAGCATTCCACATTTTCTCTACGTCATTCACATTTGGTTTTGAAGTGCATTTGATTAGTTCTTCCATATCATTCCGATATTTCTGTTCTATTTGTTCATTTTTCAATTAATCTTTCCTTAATATTTTTTTTTTTTATGTTCTTCTGTTGTTGTTGTTTGTTTCTGTTTCTTTTCATCCTCTTCTATTTACATTTTTGCTACTACTAGATAATGGTTGCTTCCGATTTCACTACCTCTCATGGCTCTCATATCTTTAATTTCCTTCTTTGTAAAGTAATCAACTATAGATTTTTCGTTTCTACTTTTTTCTTCTCTTGCATATTTATGTATTTTCTTATGTTTAAATAGAGTTTTAAGTATTATTACTCCATTGAGAATACAATTATTATTCTTTGTTATTTCTCTATGTCTCCCTATTATCTCTTCCAGCTCTTTATTTTTGTTCCCAACTCCTGCATTGAAGTCTCCCATTATGTAAATCGGTTCTTTAAGTTTTTCATATTCCGTTTGTAATTTATCCATGAATTCGTCTTTTATTGCTTTGCTCTCATCTTCATTCAAGCCATATATTATCAATATGTTTATTGGTGTGTTATTCACTTCTTCTTATTTGACTGTCCTCATCCTCTTATCTACGCAGCTCCATTCTCTCACTGCTTGTTCCATTTCTTTGTTATTAATACAACCCACTCCTACTCTGGCTCTCTCTGTCTCATTAACTCCGCTGTATATCATTATGTGGTCATTTTACAATTTTGTTATTCCTTGCCCTAATATAAATAACAATAAATGAATTTATCATTCTTTTCATCCTAACTTTATTGAGTTGATGTAATTGGTGCTGTCGGTTGGATACTTAGGTGAATACAAAAAGCATTGTATTTGTTTCAATGATTTACTGAGTATCTGCTTAGAACACGTCTCCAGAAAATGAAGTCTTCTGCAAGGCGATTCAAGCGAGTATTGGAGGCCCAGGAGAAGATCACAAACTTTGCTAATTACAGAGTGTCACCATCAAAGTTCACAACACTTCCACAAGGTAATCGCAGATATTTCATGGACAAATTGGCCTGATTTTCAATGCTGTAAGTACTTTATGCTATTTAGAGATAGAAGTCCTTTGAACTCAGATACAAAATTATCAGATACGGAGACATATAATTTATAGCTTATCAACTAACGATATAGAAATTTTTTTGATTCTTGATTATCTAGTTGACAAAATTGATAATCCAACACTAAGGGTTGATTTTCAATGGATTCAATCCAGGAATTTACATCTAGAAATATAAATCACATATTAACCCATGTGTTGGTTCATGGTAAACCTAATTCAAGGATATTAATTTCCAAATCTGAATTTCGAATCCACCTGATTACAAATGGATATCGATTATCACAGTGAAATTGACAAACTTTCACTTGACATATGTAATGAATGGATCATTAATCGTACTAGAATATAATGAATCGATACTGACGGTAAGATAAAATTCACTCATCTTATTTGAAGTATATAATTATATCAAACGTTTACGTGAGAGTAATATGTGATTCGCTACATTCAGAGAAATAGAATTCATCATGAACCACAACAAGATTTGCGAATTATAAATCTTTGCTTTTTTTTTAATTTAATTTAGAATCTCTCCAACAACTAGATTATTTGAGCCTTGGAACGGTACATTATAAATTCGTGTTTGGGGTACATACAGTCTAGTTAGTAATAATTCATAATATATTTGGTGATTTATATGGATTTGTACAGGTCAGTATCTTTGAGAAAGTTTATCATGTTTTCTGTGTGTTTGTTATTGTCTGATAACGCCTCTGTGATGTTTTCGGGAATGTGGTATCAAGTTCTCAGTCTGCTGTACTTTGTACAATTTTCGATGATATGTTTAATTGTCAAAGTTGTGTTGTACGAGGGTTGTTTTTGTGAAGAGATGGCTATGAATGAGTTTGGTGCTCCCTATCCACAGGCTCGTCTTCTTGGCTTGATCTTTTCTTGTGCCAAGGGTGTTCTATGGTTCGGTTGTGTCTTTAATGCATCTGAGTTTGTTGTGTGTGTCCACTGATTTTTCAATACAGCTGTAGTATTGTTTTTACATATTGTTTGATTTCCTCTTTTGTGATGGATGTGTTAGTTATTGTTTGCAGTTTTGTGGTTTTCTTTGCGTTTCTTCGTTTACCAAGATACCAATATGAGAGGAGACCCATAGAAAAGTTATTTTGTTGTTTTTATTTGAGAGTTGCTGTAGTTTCTTTCGGATAAAGTTGATAGTAGGATAGTAAAAGCAAATATTTTGGATACTTAATAATGAGCCTCAGGAATCTGTATATATTATGTGAGGAGTTGTGGGGCGGTATTGTTCTATGTAGCTCAGTGCCTCTTGGATTGTAAAGAGTTCCGCTGAGAAGATGTTGTTCATGTTTGGTTGGTGGTATTTGAAGTCTCTTTCTTCTGTTACAGATACTGCTCCTGTATGATTGTTAATGTATGTTGCATCTGTATATATTATTCCATACTGTTTCTTATTTTGACGGAATTCGTTAGATAGTTGTTTGTGAACTACTGGGCTAGTGCTCTCTTTTGGGAAATTTGGGACGGATATGTTGAAGTTATGGTCCACTTGTTGCCAAGGTGTATTATCAGATGAGATTTCGGGCTGTGTTTCTGGTATTTAGATTTTCGGATATTGAATTGTGTTTTGTATGTGTTTTTGTTGTGATTTTCCGGGCATATCTGATGCTTGTTGTTTATGTTTGGGTGTTGTGTGAAATTTATCCTGCATTATGTTTATTACATATTCTGCTTGTAACTGTGCTCTTCTTATGTGTAATGGTGGTTCTTCTGCTTCAATCAGTACGCTGTCTACTGCGATTGTGGTAAAAGCATCTATTATTTTTCTCAATGCTGATGATTGTATTGTATCTATGATTTTTAGGTATGTACTTTTTGCTGTTCCATATATAATACTCCCATGATCCAGTTTTGAGCGAATGTTCCTGTAGATGCTCATAAGAGTATCTTTATCTTTTATATTCGGGACTAGCTAGTTTTGTTCGTTGATCAGAAGAATAAGTTTTTAAAAAAGAATAAAATTACAGGTTGAAGTTTGTTGATAAGTGTTCTTCACAATCATGATTATAACTATATTGCTTTCACATGCAGAAGTCTTATCTATAACATATTGTTATCTGAAGGTGCGGTTTCCTATTTCTAGTAGAGTGAGCTGGTTACAAGATGTAACTTTTCCAACCCTAGTAGAAAACTATGGCGGTTTTGACCACAGAGTTCGGTGACATTTTGATTTCCACATTGGGTCGTCCTCGTAATCTGTTAAGTTTTCTTTGCTGAACAAAATAACACAAAGTACAACATAAAATAATTATTATAATAATTGTATATAAAATAACTATATATATGCTAGTTTTATCGTAGTAAATGGGCGTATCTCTGATTTCATTCAATTTTTCTCTTTCGTCATTTATTATTAAAATTTAATTCTTGGTTTCGTCTAAATTATTAGAATCTAGTTTAATTATATCATTACTCAAATATGTTCTATCATTTTGATTAATAGCTGCAGGCAAATTTGGTGAATTAATATTAATATGACTAAATTTTGCACTTTGAAAAGCTTTTGAAATCATGTCTTTGATTTTCACTTCGCATTCAGTATTTATTTCAATTAAATAAGCTTCATTTAAGGGAATATATGAGGCGATGATGATCCATTGATTCTTTTCGGTCTTTTGGATTTTTATATTCGGAAGAACAGCTTGAATGGTTAAGCAGTTGGTTGTGTTCACGTTGAATTTTAGGAGTTGAATCTCACAAAGGGCGTCTTGATAAATCTTGGCAAGATGTATTTCTTGACACAAGTATTCTTCTGGTATGATTTCCTTGCATTTTTAATCAAAGAAGGAATAAGTCTGCTCATTGGAAATGATGAATTTAGAACATGGTATCATGGTTCTGAATGAATTATGATTTGGAGTAGGCAAAGAATAAAAGTGATAACAATCAAAATACTCGTTCTCGAATTGAGATTTGTAATAAAAATATAATCTGATCACTTTTACTATAACTTTTCATATTGACGATTTTTTCAAACAATAATAAATTATCTAATATGGGTTTAAAAGGGAATCTACTAACTTTTAATTGTTTATTTATTGTTATAATTTCAGAAAATGAATCATGTGGTTCTATAATAGAATTATGAAGTACATTTGACTTTGAAACAGTTCGAGCAACTTAAATTTTTTGAAGAAGATCATATATTATTTGTAAACTTGAAATATATTGTCATATAACAGTTTGTAAAAATAAATTATGAATAATTTCTATGTGCTTTATCCATGTATCATTGATAATAATTGTTCCCAACTCCATTATTTTGCAATTCAAATGAATTTGATTATTTGAAAGCTTTTCTATATTATCAATAAATTATTGAATTGTTTGTAAAATTGTCATCTGATTATTAAAGAGTATTTTAGGTCTATGTTGGTTATTTGATATTCTCAAGATAATATCGTCATATCTTTCAGCATCTCTTTGGTCAAGATTTCCAGTAATAGATTTAATAATTGAGCCTAGGCCGTCTATTGAGCCCCGTTGCTGTCTATTAATTATATTAGGATTCAATTGTTCTATCTGAGTTGAAACTTTATTCTCAAGAATGTTAATTATACGATAAGAATGGTGACTGAATGTTTAATTTTCAATCTTGTTTTTATAATTGCTATTTTACTCTTTAATACATGAAATTCATTTATTATGTCAGTAATGTTGAATATTTGTATAAATGTCCAATAGACAGCCTGTAGTTCGACATGACCTAGTTTTAAAGGAAGAAAGCCAGGATTATGGTATTTGGATAATTCTAATGTTGCGGTGGCGATGAGGAACGAACATCTGTAACAATAGGTGATTTCCTCAATTCTTTTGTATGAATAATTTCAATTTTCTCTTTCTCATTTCGATTTGTAATTTCTACACGATTTTCAATTAACAATTTAGTAATTTTATAAGGGCCTGAAAATTCCGAATTTTTCTTATTTCTGCGCAAAGGAATTTGTTCAAAAAACAATTTGATTAAATTTAAATTCATTAGTATCATCTCCTTGTGTATTTGATTTCTAAACTACTTTTTTTTATCAACTTGCAATTTATTCGAAACTGCTTCGTAAACATGTTTCAATTTCTCGTTATGATTATCAACATAGTCATTATAAAATGAATTTGGCATAAAAAGTTCATTTGTATCTCTCAATTTTGTATGACCGAAAGCCAATTCAAAAGGAGTAAAATTGAGTGAACTGTGTATCGAATTATTGTTATCAATAATTGCATTATTCATTAGATCGCTTTTGCCATCCGGAAAAGTTTCTCTTAATATTCTTGAATGTTTTATAATTGTTGAGTGAAATCGCATGACAATACCGTTTGATTGGTGGTGATATGGGTTTGTTAAATGAATATTAATTTTGTGTGATCTTGAAAGTTCTTGTACGGTACTATTGTTGAACTCTTCTCTATTGTCTAGAATTAGATTTTCTGGGACGCCAAATAGAGCAAAATATTTAATTAAAGCATTATTTATGTGAATCGCTGTTTTATCTTCTATAAAGATTGCTTGCGCAAATTTTGTAAAGACATGCATCTACTAAAGTCAAATCATGTCTCTTATCAAAAGAAAAGCATATATATGGACTATTTGAAAGGGTCTAGTTGCTGTTTCTGTTAACATCAGAGGTGAATAAGGTTTCTTTCCAGAATACTTAGCTCTCTGACAAATATGACATGTGTTAATAAAGTTTGTAACTGTTGATTTCATATGTTTCCAGTAATAATTTCTCTTCAGATATTCAATGGTTTCATTTATACCTCTATGGTTCGTCTTTCCTTCATGATGGTCCTTTATCAACATTCTTTGTTCTTTTTTATCAGTTACGGTATTTAGAAGTTTTATACATTCAATTAATTTGAGATATTTTTCTGTAGAATGATTTAAAAATACTCTTGAAAAATCTTCATAAAGTTCATCTGTGTGGAAATACATATAATAAATGACTTTTGAACTCGTAGAATTCTTGAAAAACTCAAATATAATTTTATCATTATTATTTCCAGGAATTTCCACTTTTATAATTCTCTGATTTTCGTAATTTTCATGAAAATCATCACATCCAGAATTATTTGGAAATACAAGAATCTGATTTGTTTTATTATTCATTATCTCATCTAAATTTGTGATACCGTCATTATACCTGTATCACCTGCTGTAGAATGTTGAGGTTCGCTTTCAGAATCTGAGATGTTGCTATCTACTTCTGCAGTGTCAATGTTCTGTTGAGTGTTTGTTGTGTTTAATGGTTTAATTTGTATGTTGGAAATCATATGGAATTTTGCTCTCTTCTTGTTTTTTTAATTTTCATTTAACAAGTGGATGGCTGTGGTTCATCAGAAACTAAATTTTCTACAAAATTTCGTGAATAATATACAATATCTGAATTTATTTCGCCGGGATTATCAATTACTGATTCGCTTTCTATCACATTGATATCAATGCGCGAGAGACAATTTGCGTTGGTATTATATTTACCTTTTTTAAATATTATATTATTGTGACGTGCGGGAGTGAGAGGGGAGCTCGTGAATACGACGCAGTATGGGGAGGTGCTTCTTGTCGCCTCTTACGCCGCGCCACGTCGCAGCGCATCATCCCTCCCAATGGAAGCCTCTATCGATTCCTGGAAATGGAAAGAGTCGCGAAATGGAAAATTTCGAGAAGGACGGTGTTTCGCTATATAAGGCCAAGCCAACGACGTGTAGGACAGTACAGTACTAATAGTAGCAGTGCAAATAAATAATAAACAGTGACAGTGAAGTGAGAGTGTATATAAATAGTGAAATATAAATATCTGTGACTTTGATTAAATTAGAATTAAGTGATTAATATATAAATATACTGTTATTAGTGACATAAGAAGAATTAAAGATTTTATTTCATTTAGATTATTAAATAGTGGCTTTTATTTATTTACAGAGTGATTCATCAAGCAATAAACATTACAGTGGTGTCAGGTGTGGGGTTGTTATAAACAATTTAGTATTTTGTTTATTGCTGTTTCGTAAAGTTGGATAATGGCGTCTACGAAGCTGTTGAAAGATTTGAAGGTCGCAGAGTTGAAATATCAATTGGAAGAGCGGGATTTGGAAACCAGTGGCCGTAAACAAGTTTTAATGGAACGACTTCGAGGAGCTATGACTGAAGACGGTGAGGACCCTGATACATATTTGTTTGAGGTTCAACTTACTTTAACCGATTTGGCTATAAATTTAGAATCAAAATTAAAAGAAAATTCTGTAAATTTAGAATCAAAATTGAAAGAAAATTGTTCACTTTCAAAAGAAGATTTAGAATCAAAATTAAAAGAAAATTCTACAAGTTTGGAAGAGAATTTAGAATTAAAATTGAAAGAAAATTCTACGAGTTTGAAAGAAGATTTATTAGGCAAGTTAGAAGAAAATTCTAGAAACTTGAGAGAAGAACTGCATGGAAAGATGGAGGAAAACTCAAAGAAAGTTGAACAGCAACTGGAAAAATTTAGAGAAAATTCAAAGGTATGGGAGGAAGTATTTGAAGATGATTGTAAAATGTTAAAATAAGAATTGGATGCAAAATTGGATGAAAGAATGAAGATTTTTGAAGAAAAATTCAAATTTGGTGTTTCATCTCCGGAAAAAGCTTCAAAAGCTGAGATAATTGAATTATCCGCACCAAATCTTGACTCAACTACAAAAATGCGTGTCAAACCTCCAACCTTTGATGGTCAAACATCTTGGATTAATTACCATAGACAATTTGAAGCCGCTGCTAAGGCTAACGGCTGGAATGATACTGAGAAAGTTTCAGCACTTACAGTGGCTCTCCGAGGAGATGCGGTAAACATTTTACAGGCTATTCCACCGGAAGAAGACAACAATTATGAAAAATTGGTCAAGCGACTGGAGCTGCGATACGGCCATGCACACTTGGAGGAAGTGTATCACACGCAGCTCAAGAACCGATACCAACGTCCCAGCGAGAGTCTACAGGAGTTCGAAGCTGATGTGGCACGCCTGGTTCGACTGGCTTATCCAACTGGCCCGGATGATTTCTTGGAAAGCTGGGCTGTGAGAATATTTGTGGACGGCATCAGAGACCATGAAACGCAACAAGCCCTGCGTTTGGCGCGACCGAAGAAGCTGGTGGAAGCATTGGCCCATGCACTGGAATACGAAGCGGCAAAGCAGGCGTCCAGAAGCAGTGCTCGAGTGCGAGAGGTTACCTGCGACTCCGATACCACGGAAAGCTTGGAAGCCCAGGTTCAGCGGTTGGTCCAGGAAGCAGTAAAAGATCTCAAGAATTCCAGACAACTTCGGTGTTGGAACCGTGAAGAGCTACGTCAAGCAAAAAGTCAATGCAAGAAATCTTTGAAGATGTTACCCAAAGATAACTCCAGACATGAAAAAGAACGCCTCGCAAGAATAAAATTCACCGAAGAAGACACAAAGATAAAGCCTAATTGCGATAAACTTTCGAAGGAATTGACGACCCTATTACTATCCAAGGGTCAACAATTAGACAATCGGCAACGCGCACAAGCAGAAGATCTGATACGCCGATTCCAAGAGGTGTTTGAAACCAGTGAGGGGCAAAAAGGAAGAACAAATATTGTCCATCACAAAATTAATACCGGCGATGCACGACCAATTCGACAAGCACCACGACGACTCCCGATTGCGAAGAAAGAAGACGCTGAAGCCATCATTCAAGATATGGAGCAAGACGGCATCATTGAACCCTCAAACAGTCCATGGGCCTCCCCGGTGGTACTTGTGAAGAAGAAGGACGGTTCTACCCGATTTTGTGTCGACTATCGCCAGCTGAATAACGTTACCAAGAAGGACAGTTATCCTCTGCCCAGGATTGATGACACCTTAGATACCCTGGCCGGGTCAAAGATCTTCTCGACCCTAGATCTCAAGAGTGGATACTGGCAAGTAGCGATGGATGAGAAAGACCGAGAAAAAACTGCATTTACCATCGGCAGTGGATTGTGGCAATTTACAGTCATGCCATTTGGTCTGTGTAATGCTCCTGCCACCTTCGAGCGACTTATGGAGACCGTACTGAAAGGACTATCGGGAAAAACTTGCTTGGTATACCTGGACGATATAATTGTGATGGGAAAATCATTTGAAGACCATTTGAAGAATCTGCAGCAGTAATTAAAGAAAGCTGGTTTGAAACTTAGTCCAAAGAAATGCCACTTATTCCAAGAACGGGTGAACTATTTAGGACATGTGGTCTCCAAAGAAGGCGTAGCAGTTGATGCAGAAAAGATAAGGACAATTCAAGAATGGCCGGTACCTGCGGATAAACATCAGCTGCGCAGTTTCCTCGGGCTCTGTACCTATTACAGAAGATTTGTTTATGGATTCGCCAATATCGCCAAGCCACTGACCAGACTGACGGAAAATAATCGCGGATACAGCTGGGATGAAGACTGCCAAGTCGCTTTCGAGCGACTGAAACTACTTCTAGTCCAAGCACCAATCCTGAGTTACCCGAAGACGGAAGGACGTTTTGTTCTGGACACAGATGCCAGCGACGTCGGTATTGGGGGCGTCCTGTCCCAATTGCAGGAGGGTCAAGAAAGAGTAATCGGGTACTTCAGTAAGGTTTTGTCAAAGCCAGAGAGAAACTACTGTGTCACAAGACGGGAGCTGCTGGCAGTAATGAAGTCCATCGAGCATTTCTACAAATATTTGTATGGTAGGAATTTCCTGTTAAGAACTGACCACGCTGCTCTGAGATGGCTACTACAGTTCAAGAATCCTGAGGGTCAGGTCGCTCGATGGATCGAAAGACTTCAAGAATACGACTTCAACATAGAACATCGAGCCGGTACAGCACATAAGAATGCTGATGCTTTATCAAGACGACCATGTCCAAAAGATTGTCATCATTGCTCTAAGGTTGAAGCGAAGGCGTTCCGAACAACTGTCATTGACGATGCTTGGCAACCACAAGAGATAGAAAAGGACATAAATAGCGACTCAGAGTTGCGAATTATTCAAGAATGGAAGGAGCAAGGAACAAGACCGACATGGCAAGAGGTGGCACCATACTCCCCGACGGTCAAATCATACTGGGCGCAATGGGATTCCATAATCCTGGATGAAGGCGTCTTGAAGCGTGTCCTGAAGGATCCGGATGAAACCAAGAGTAGAGAACAGCTGATCGTTCCTAGAGGTCGGGTTCCAGAGGTCTTGAGACATCTCCATGATGGAGTGAGTGGAGGACACCTTGGAGTAACGAAGACTCTGCAGAGAGTTCGTGAGCGATTTTATTGGCTAAACTGCAAAGAAGACGTTAGGGAATGGTGCAGGAAATGCACTACGTGCGCTTCAAGCAACGGACCGCAGAAACGACCAAGAGCTCCGATGCGACAGTATAATGTCGGTAGTCCATTCGAGAGGATAGCCATCGACGTAGCAGGGCCATTTCCCGAATCAGACGTCGGAAATAAATACATTGTTGTCGTCATGGACTACTTTAGTAAATGGGCAGAAGCGTATGCCCTTCCTAATCAAGAGGCCGCTACTATTGCAGACGTCCTAGTGAAGAACTGGATCTGTCGTTTTGGCGTACCCTTGGAACTCCATTCTGACCAGGGAAGAAACTTTGAATCTACACTTTTCCAAGGGATATGCGAAGTACTGAATATTCGTAAAACCAGAACTACTGCATTACATCCGCAGTCTGATGGAATGGTGGAACGGATGAATAAGACCATCAACAGATACCTGGCCAAAGTTGTCTCTAGTCACCAGAGAGACTGGGACAAATATCTCCATCTGTTCCTTTTGGCCTACCGCTCCTCCGTACACGAAACAACCGGACAGACTCCAGCAAGAATTATCTTTGGACGGGAACTTCGACTACCATGCGACCTAAAGTTCGGCTGCAAACCTGGAGAAGACCTGGCTGGAGAGGATTATGTCATTAATTTGAGGCGCCAGATGGACGATATCCACTCCCGAGTCCGTATAAACATCCAGAATGCCAGCGACCGGATGAAAGAGACCTATGACGTCAAGGCACAAGACGGGGGTTTTCAACCAGGAGACTCTGTGTGGCTTTATAACCCAGGGCGGCGACGTGGCCTATCTCCAAAATTACAGACATCTTGGGAAGGGCCTTACGAAGTCATCAGAAGAATTAACGACATAATCTACGAAATCAGACGCAACCCCACGAGCAAATCAAGAGTGGTGCACTTCAATCGGCTAGCACCATTTGCAGGAGACAATAATGAAGATCCCAACGACGCACGTACTCGTAAGATCCATGCGCAGGAAGATTCATTTGAGGAGTTCATGAAGACTTTTTCAAGTGGACGTCGGGCTAGATTCGGAATAACTACCGAAGTGCAGCAGGATCTATTCAGAGTCACGGCCCACTACTCCTTGGCCCATTGTGTATCAGGAGATTTGGAGATGTCCCGAGGAATAGCAGCAGTTTTCAAGAAGAAGTTTGGCAGACCAGAACACCAGAAGCCTACAGTAGGGAAGACCATCTGTCTGAGAGACAATACGACAACCAAGGAACGCTATATTTACCACATGGTAACGAAAGATAAATTTCATCATAAACCAACCTACCGTTCCATGTGGGAAACGCTGCAAGACATGCGAGGCCATTTAATGCAGAACGACATCCTGAAACTGGCAATGCCAAAATTGGGCTGCGGTCTGGATGGATTAGATTGGGAGATCGTTCGAAATATGATAGAGGTAACATCCCAGAACAGCGGAATTCAAATATTGGTCTGCTGTTTCCACCCAACAGGCCCGATCGAACCAAAAACTGTCGACTGCTACTTCTACCAAACTACTGGTTGCACCAAGAGCGGCGAGTGTCGATTCCGGCACAGACATGAAGATGTGTTTCGGGACGAAACATTCTTAAGAAGAGGGCAGTGTGACGTGCGGGAGTGAGAGGGGAGCTCGTGAATACGACGCAGTATGGGGAGGTGCTTCTTGTCGCCTCTTACGCCGCGCCACGTCGCAGCGCATCATCCCTCCCAATGGAAGCCTCTATCGATTCCTGGAAATGGAAAGAGTCGCGAAATGGAAAATTTCGAGAAGGACGGTGTTTCGCTATATAAGGCCAAGCCAACGACGTGTAGGACAGTACAGTACTAATAGTAGCAGTGCAAATAAATAATAAACAGTGACAGTGAAGTGAGAGTGTATATAAATAGTGAAATATAAATATCTGTGACTTTGATTAAATTAGAATTAAGTGATTAATATATAAATATACTGTTATTAGTGACATAAGAAGAATTAAAGATTTTATTTCATTTAGATTATTAAATAGTGACTTTTATTTATTTACAGAGTGATTCATCAAGCAATAAACATTACATTATGATCGTAATCTTCCAGTTTCAGTTCCCATCTTACTAGTTTTGAGCTAGGCTCTTTTAAATTAAATAACCATGTGAGTGTTCTACGGTCAGTGACTATTGTGAACTTACGACCGTATAGATAAGGTCTAATGTGTTTACAGGCCCAAACGATGGCTAGTTACTCTTTTCCGATGCTTGAATATCGTGTCTCTGTTTCATTCAAAGTTCGCGACGCGTATGCTGGTCTATCTCCTAGAATATCGCCTTGAGAAAGAACAGTGCCTATTGCGTAATTGCTTGCA
This sequence comes from Dromius quadrimaculatus, assembly GCA_963989225.1. Lineage (NCBI taxonomy): Eukaryota > Metazoa > Arthropoda > Insecta > Coleoptera > Carabidae > Dromius > Dromius quadrimaculatus. Next base: position 36,662,601 of record OZ022325.1, on the reverse strand, counting down.
TCTGTTGTTATTATGAATGGTTTGTCAAAATCGGGGTATTGGAGAATTGGATCATTCATTAATAAATGTTTGCAAGTATTAAAACTGTCGACAAATTCTTTGTCATGTATTACTTTAAAGTATTTTTTCAAACATTCCGTCATTGGTTTAGTAAATTTCGCAAAGTCTTTCATGAAAAGTCTGTAGTATACAAGTAATCCAAGAAAACTTTTGATTTCTTTTTGAGTTTTAGGAATCGGAAAGTTTTTTATAACAGAAATCTTGCCGGGGTTTGGTTCAACTCCACTTGGGGTGTTTATGTGTTCTAAATATTGTATAGATTTTTGTAGAAATTTGGATTTGTCTAATTGTATTTTAGAACTACTTTGTCGTAGTTTGTCAAATATTGATTTAATGTGATTTCTATGTGCTCTTGCAGTGAAGTACTGAAGATTATCATGCCGTCTAAGAATACCAGGCCTGTTTCATTTTGTAATCCTCGAAGGACATTATCCATGACACGTTGGAATGTGGAAGGGACATTTCTTAATCCGAAAGGCATGCGTTTAAACTCGTTATGTCCATCTTCAGTTGCGAAAGCTGTTTTTTGAACGTCTTTGCGATCTACTTCTACTTTATGGAATCCGCTCTCAAAGTCGAGAGTTGAAAAATAATTTGCTTTATCTAGTTTGTCCAAAATATCCGCAATGTTTGGTGAAAGATATCTGTCGTCTATAGTACGTCCGTTTAATTTTCTGTAATCGATAACTAATCTCAATTTCTCACGACCAGGTGCGCCTAATTTTTTTGGGACTATCCAGATTGGACTAGACCAAGGTGAAATATTGTTTTGAATTATTCTTTGATTTAACATTTTTCAAATTTGATCGCGTACTTCTTGTTTGTGTACTTCGGGAAATCTTTATGAACTTACATGAATCTTTTAATCTAATTTTATGTGACTTCATTCGAAAAACTGAGAGAAATATTTTCAGAATAAAATATGTCTCTATACTCGTAACATAATTTTCTTATCGCATCTTTTTCTTCGTTGTTACAATTATCCATTCTTATATTTTTCAAATTTTGCTTTAATAAATTTTCGTTTTCAATTTCTAATTCGTCGTTATCAATCTCTATTTTTTCAACAAAATTCAGATCTATGGAATCTGTAATTTCAATATCTAAAGGTTCGTGGATATCAAGTTTCACAGGATGTTCTGCGATATTTATTATGAAGTTATTGCATAATTGTTTAAAACATTTACTACTGCTTTAGGCATTACAAACCGTTTCCAAAGTTGGTATACTCAAACAATCCAATGCCGTTTTTCTGTTAAACCAGTATTTTTACCATCATGTTAACTCGTGAAGGTATAATAATAGAATAGTTTTTAAAATTATTTCGTGATTCGCGATGTCTTCTCAGGTTCAAATATTATGGGAATATTTGCGAAAGTGGTACGTAATTGTTTTGTGTTCACATTAATATTTGCGTTCAACTGCCTAAGTAAATCTACGCCTATAAGTCCATCACATTTATTACTGAATTTAAAAAGTTTGAGAGAAAATTGTATAAGTTTAGAATCAAAATTAAAAGAAAATTCCACAAGCTAAGAATCAAAACTAAAAGAAAATTGTACAAGTTCAAAAGAGGATTTAGAATCGAAATTAAAAGTAAATTCTACTAGTTTGAAAGATGATTTAGGAATAAAATTAAATGAAAAATTCGGAAAATTAGAAGAGAATTCTGGAAACTTGAGAGAAGAATTGTATGAAAAATTGGGTAAAAATACAAAGAGAGTTGAACAACAGCTGGAAAAAATTAGAGAAAATGCAAAAGAATGGGAAAAGGTATTTGAAGATAGTTGTAAAATGCTAAGAGAAGAATTGGATGCAAAACTGGATGCAAAATTAGATACAAAATTGGATAACAGAATACAGATTTAAAAAGAAAAATTCTTGCCTAGGTGTTTCCTGTCCGAAAAAGAATTCAGAAGATGAAACAATTGAATTAGTTGCACCCAATTTTGACTCAACTACAAAAATGGGTGTCAAACCTCCAATCTTCGATGGCCAAACATCTTGGATGAATTATCATTATCAAAAGCAGTGGATATTTTACACGCCGTTCTTCTGAAAGAAGAGAACAATCATGAAAAATTGGTCAAGCGACTGGAGCTGCGATACGGCCATGCACACTTGTGAACGGTTCTATTGACTTGACTGCAAAGAAGCTCCGATGCGACAGTATAATGTCGATAGTTCATTTGAGAGGATAGCCATCAACGTAATAGGACCATTTCCTGAATCAGACGTTGGAAATAAATACATTGTTGTCGTCATGGACTATTTCAGTGAATGGGTGGAAGCGAATGCCCTTCCTTATCAAGAGGCCGCTACCATTGCAGACGTCCTAGTCAAAAACTGGATCTGTCATTTTGGCGTACCCTTGGAGCTTCATTCTGATCAGGAAAGAAACTTTGAGTCCACACTTTTTCAGGGAATATGCGAAGTATTGAACATTCACAAAACACTCCCAGTCTGATAGAATGGTGGAACAGATGAATGAGACCATAAATAGACACCTGGCCTGGTACAAATATCTCCATCGGTTTCTTTTGGTCTACCACGCATCCGTACACAAAACGACCAGACAGATTCCAGCAAGAATTATCTCTAGACGGAAACTTCGGCTATCATGCAACCCAAAGTTCGGCTGCAAACTTGGGGAAGATCTGACTGGCGAAGATTATGTCATTAATTCAAAGCGTCAGATGGATGATATCCAGTCCTGAGTCCGAAGCAACATCCAGAATGTTGGCATGAAAGAGACCTATGACGTCAAGGCAAAAGCCGTAGGTTTTTAGAAGAAGACTCTGTGTGGCTTTATAACCCAAGGCAGCGACGTGGCTTGTCTTCAAAATAACAGACATCTTGAGAGGTGCCTTACCAAGTCATCAGAAGGATTAACGACTCAATCTATAAAATTAGACGCAATCTCAAGAGCAAATCGAGAGTGGTGCACTTCAATCGGCTAGCACCATTTGCGGGAGACAACAATGAAGACACCAATGATGCACGTGCTCGCAAGATCTATGTGCAGGAAGATTCGTTTGACGAGTTTATGAAGACTTTTTTGAATGGACGACGGGCTCGATTTGGGATAACTACCAAAGTGCAGCAGAATCTATTCAGAGTCCCGACCGATTACTCCTTGGCCCATTGCGTATCAGAAGATTCGAAGATTTATTATTATTATTATTAAGATGACCCGAGGTAATCAGAAGTTTTCAAGAAGTAATTTGTCAGGCCAAAACACCAGAAGCCTACAGGAGGGAAAGTCATCTGCCTGAGGGACAATACAACAGCAAAAAATGCTATATTTATCATCTGCTAACATGAGATAAATTTCATCACAAACCAACCTACCGTTCCATGTGGGAAATGCTGGAGCTAAAGCAGAACGGCGTCTTGAAGCTGACAATTCCGAAGCTGCGGTCTGGATGGATAAGATTGGAAGATTGTTCGAAATATGATAGAGGTTACATTCGAAAACAGCGGGATTCAAATATTGGTTTGCTATTTCCACGCATCAGGCCCGATAAGACCCAGAACTGTCGACTGCCACTTTTACCAAACTACTGGTTGCACCAAGGGCGGCGAGTGCCGATTTCAACATAGACATGGAGGTGTGTTTCGGGACAAAATACTTTTAAGAAGAGGGCAGTGTAACGTGCGAAATTACCATAATTCGTAAAAATCAAATAAACCCTGAATCCAGCCCTGTCTGGGCAGGGCCTTACGTTGTCGTTGTATTGCACCGCACCACACTGCCCCGCATGGTCGGAGGTTCCAATAACATGCTCTCGACTAGCCTTAAACATTCCCAGTGAGTGATCAGTGAAATAAATAAATAAATAGTTAGAAATAAATATCTGTGGCTTTGTTGTTGAAGTTCAATAGTTGTAAGTGAGATATAAATCATATAGTGTCTGCTGGGTTATATTTCGAAGAATGAAATTTCTATTATTTTTTTCATTTATTGAATAGTGATTTCAATTTTTTCACAAACAATTTCTTTCGAAGCAGTACATATTATTTTATTCATTCTATTGGAAAATATTGTGCATTATTCTTGCCAAAATTCATAAATAAATTCAATAGTAACCTGTACATTCCATACTTAATATTTCCTATTGCACAGTTCAGTATTGTGCACGCGTTACTAAGTCAAGAATAGAGCCACACGATAAGTTTTTTACTGAGTAACTACGGCTATGTTTTGCTACGATCTTGGGATATAATTTTCCTTTTTCAAGTTGAACACCGGTGAGTTACACTGAAGGTGGGGTGAATCATTCAAAATGATAGATAAAAAGAAAAGGGCGCCAAATAACAGAAACCAGAATAAGGTTCAACCGATGGGGTTGATCACCGAACCTAATAGAGAACAAGATCGCAAAACAATCAAACGCAGTTAATCCAAATAAAGTGGATGTATTTAGATAAATTAAGTAATTCATACAGCTCAAAAGAAATATGGATGTAGTTGATGGTAAATTTGATACTATTGGAGGTCAAATAACAATAATTCATACCACGTTAACAAAATTATATGATCGAATAAAATATGAAATAGAAGTCCAAATATTGTAAACTGATCAAAATTCTACAATGACATTCAATCCTATTTATGTAGTGAAGTAGATAAGCCAGATCGAACCGGAAATGATCGCGAGAAATTATCCTAAGCGGTCCGCGCAGCGAGTTTGCCCTCGAGAATGCTGCCAGGACTAAAGCTTGAGTTACATTATATTTTTTCCGGCTAGATTTCAGTCCGAGTTTCATCAGAGAAGCTTCTAACCAATTCTAGCATAATGTAAATTTCGTTCGATTTTCGCACTTAAATATGTCATAGAAATACATCTGGTTCTATTTTTCTATTTGAATTTTGGCTAGATTCGGGAACGCATGCGCAGTTTTGCGTATTGCCAGTTACACCAACTTACAGTTTTTGACGTTTGTCAGAGCCATAGAAAACAGAGCGAATATTTCTTTGTATTGTGATTTTCAGTAGAACTGTACGAATCAAATCCTGTTTCATATAAAATTAGTTTTTATGATTTCGTTTCAGTTTCTATAGCAACTAACTTCATATTACCATATTCCATTTTGAAAGTTGCCGAAACTATACCTTTTCGAAAAAATCAAATTATTTTTGTTTATTTATTTATTTATTTATTTATTTACAACCTTTCGACAGGATAACAAGTATCCCAATTACAGAGAGGTTGAACGTATAAACATAGTTAACAAAACGTATCCCAGGACAGAACAAAATTTTCTAAATCTAAGAATACAACTAAAGCACAATATTAAAACAAAACAAGAGCATTTTTCATAATGAGAGTTTTAAATTGACAAAATGAACAGTTAAATATATCAATTTCAAGATTACATTTCATTCCAAAATCGTTAGAAATGAAACATATCCTTTTAAATGGGTCTTTATGATCATCATTTTTCTTAATGTGTGGAATGTAGAATGCTTTTTTCGTTCTGAATGTTAAGCGTGGAATGTTAAAATTAATATTATTTAAACCTGTAATATCATCGATAGTGCTGTTAAGTAATTTAAACAGGTAAAGCATTGAGCATAACTTGCGTCTGAAATCCAATGTATGCATATTTAAATTAATTTAAGATTCAGTGTAGCTGTAATTAAATGTGTCAAAAGAAAAGGATGTTCTACGAGTACAAAATCTCACAAATTTTCTTTGTATCCATTCAATTTGAATGCTATATGCGTCAAGCGTCATATATTGGATTCCAGACAACAAGACAATACTCAAGCTTGGATCTTACCAAGCAGTAAAACAAAGATTTGAGTGTAGATGGGCTTGTAAAATGATTTGAATTTTTTATGATAAATCCTAGCGTACTGTAGGAACTTTTAACTATATGAACTCACAATGCGGACCAAAATGCAATCTGGGGTCAAATATTGCGACTGCCCACGGATGATTTTGGAATTAAGGCGGGTCTCTGCGTAAAAGGCGATAATTGTCACTTTTCAAATCGTTATACAGCTTTCATTTATTATTGGAATGGCAAATGTTGTATATCATTTCAAAGTTTAGAGGCTTATAAACAATTACACGTATCGAAATTTAATAATCTCTTCTAGATCTAGAGTAAAAAGCCCCTAAGCATAGCACAAATATTGATTTTAAGGCTTTTCAAATCGTTTTAACTCAAATATGATTTGACTTACACCCATGAAAATCAACTATATGAAAGATATTACTGTCAGCTTCAAATAAGCGTATGGAATTTTCAAAAAATTATCCCAGTCTTTAGTAAAAAAATTGTGAAGTTCACTAAAATAGGTACTTTTCAAACCTATTTTTCTTGTATGAAAATCAGATAATCAGTTCAAATACCTATATGTTGATTCACTTTCAACCTTTATCTCTCATTTTTTAGCCATATATGTATCAAAAAAACCATGTATTCGGGATAATTAGCAAAATAAAATTATAAATAAAGTTTATTTCGTTAATCCATAGATGGCGTTAGTGAAGTGATATATTTTCTGGAAGACTAGCCTTTGGCATAACTCCGCCTCCCAATTTGTTTCCATAGCAACGAATTTTTGAATGAACTGCTAGGTACTCGAAAGTAAAAGCGGTATGAATGTGAATTCTGTTGGTTTTTGAGGGATTTACCAGGATTTTCACTTTTCGTCACTCGATTGCCGATTGAAAGTGGAAGTGGTTGATCTGTGGATTTTGTTGGTTTTTGATTTTTCAAAATTATGGCACGCCGTTTTGCTATTTATTAGCAACAATTTATTCCACTTAAATTAAAACTATACATTTTTATCATCTTGCAAGATAATTTCAATTCATTGAATTTTTGTGATTGAATTAAAATTATGTACATAATGGAAATTCAGAATTATTATTATCTTGAAGATAATTTTGATACATTGAATTTTCATGATTATATTAAAATTATGTACATAATAATAATTCAGCATAGAGACCGTCTAGCAAAATTATACGAAATCGTTGAATTTTTATGATTGAATTAAAATTATGTACATAATTAAATTTCAGAATTATTATCATCTTGCAAGATAATTTTAATGCATTAAATTTTCTGATTGAATCAAAATTATGTATATTATAGAAATTCAGTATTTTTATTATCTTGCGGTATAATTTTGATTCATTGAATTTTTATGATTGAATTAAAATTATGTACATGATGAAAATTCAGAAGCTTTATTATTTTCCAAGATAATTTTAATGCATTGAATTTTTATGATTGAATTAAAATTATGTACATGATGGGAATTGGGAAAACTTATCATCTTGCAGAATAATATTAATTCATTGAATTTTTTTGATTGAATTAAAATTTGTACATAATGGAAATTCAGAATTATTATTATCTTGCAAGATAATTTTGATACATTGAATTGAAATTATGAACATAATGATAATTCAGCATAGAGACTATCTAGCAAAATTATACGGAACCGTTGAATTTTTTTCGATTGAATTAAAATTATGTACATAATGAAAATTCAGAATTATTATTATCTTGCAAGATAATTTTAATGCATTGAATTTTTATGATTGAACTAAGATTAGGGACATAATAGAATTTCAGTATTCTTATTATCTTGCAGAATAATTCTAATTCATTGAATTTTTTTGATTGAATTGGAATTATGTACATAATGGTTATTAAGAATTACTATTACCTTGCAAGGTAATTTGAATTGATTGAATTTCTGCGATTGAATTGAAATTATGTACATAATTTGATTTCACTTGAAATTCAATCATAAAAATTCAATGGATTTAAATTATCTTGCAGAATAATAATAATTCTGAATTTCCATTATGTACATAATTTCAATTCAATCAAAAAAATTCAATGAATCAGAATTGTCCTGCAAGATAATAGGGATGCCGAATTACCATTATGTACATAATTTTAATTAATCATAAAAATTCAATACATTGAAATTATCTTGTAAGAAAATAATAATTCTGAATTTTCATTTTGTACATAATTTCAATTCAATAATAAAAATTCAATGAATTAAAATTATTTTGCACGATAATATGGATACTGAATTTCTATTATGTACATAATTTTAATGAAAATTCAATGCATCAAAAATATCTTGCAAGATAATAATTATTCTGAATTTTTATGATGTACATAATTTTAATTCAATCATAGAATTTCAACGGTTCTGTATAATTTTGCTAGGTAGTCTCTATGCTGAATTATCATTATGTACATAATTTTAATTCAATTATATAAAATTCAATGTATTAAAATTATCTTGCAAGATAATGATAACACTGAATTGCCATTATGTACATATTTTTAATTCAATCAAAAAAATTCAATGAATTAAAATTATTCTGTAGGATGATAAGATTTCCAAATTTCCATTATGTACATAATTTCAATTCAATCATAAAAATTCAATGCAATGAAATTATCTTGCAAAATAATAATAATTCTGAATTTTTATTATGTACATAATTTTAATTCAATCATAAAAATTCAATGAATTGAAATTATTTAGCAAGATAATAATGATTCTGAATTACCATTATGTACATAATTTTAATTCAATCAAAAAAATTCCATGAATTAAAATTGTCCTGCAAGATAATAGGAATTCCGAATTACCATTATGTACATAATTTTAATTGGATCATAAAAATTCAATGAATTGAAATTATCTTGCAAGATAATAATAATTCTGAATTTTCATTACGTACATAATTTTAATTCAATCATAATGATGCAATGAATCAAATTATCTTGCAAGTTGAAAAAAAATTATAGTTTAAATTCAAGTGGAATACGGCGTGCCGTAAACTGATGTGCGTCCATCCCGGTTGATGAGGTACTGACGATCCTCCCTCCTTATCAGTCAATACTCATTTTTAACCCCACCCACAATGCTGCTTTCTGTTACCGTCCCCTTTACACTTCCAAGACCGTAGATGGTCTATGATTGCAAGAGACCCCCCTTAAATCTGAAAATCAAACGACACTCGAATGAAACTAGAAATAGCAATCTAGACGGAAAATGTAATTCAAGCTTAAGATTAAGCGAAGTATGATGGTTGAAAAGCGCAAAACGTAAATGCAGGATACGCGAAAGTAGATCAACGAGCGTCACGCCGCGCTGAACGTAAAAGCATTGATTGGATAAGTCCTAGAAGCGTTTTGCGTTGGTCTACTGGCGACGAGTAATATCTTTGACAATGAATAAAATAATTGATTTTCAATCGCTCGGTAAGATCAGATTTTCACATAAAATCAGTTCAAAAAGCAAGTGATTTCAAATTCAGCAATATAAAAATAATCCAAAAGGTGATAAAATAATCGCTTAGCTGTAGTTTCGTCCAAATAGCCGATATCGGTCAGTTCTTCGAAATTGTTCGTTATGTACAGTGGCGTAGAAGGAAGAACTTCGTCATACAATTTCTTCAAACAAGAATGTCGAAATCGTACAAATGATGATTCCAATCAACGATTCTCTATCGTTTCACCACACAGCAATATTTATTCCAATAAGATCCGATAATCCACCGAGGTAAAGATATAACCATATATCCCAAATATAACGGTACGGAAAATAATAAAGAGGGAAGTAAAAGCCTGAAAAGTATTCACTTGTGAGATTCAAGTACGCCATTGATCAAGCGCGTGCGCAAAACTATAGGAGTAATTCAAAATTTTCACTTAATGAAAAATTTTTTTTTTGTTGATCACAAGTTTTGAACTTTTGCGAATTCATAAATTCACTTTAGTTGGACTCAAAATTAGATAAATACTATGAAATTAAAATTACCTGTGATGGAATACGGCTTGTTAGTTATTTAAGATAAAGTAGATCAACAAAAATCCGACTGATGTCGATGAATATAGGAACATATATGCTATTGCTATTCTATTCTATTCTATGCATGTGTGCTCCGCTATAGGGACTCCTAAGGTGTGCTGTGAGTGTGCTAAGTTGTTTTGTGTCAAGTGTCCAAGGTAGATCATATTACAGTCCGAAGACTGCGCAACGATGTCCTTGTAGTTCGGCTTTCGTGAGAGACTGGCACTTGCTGTTGCAAAGACCAGCACAAGAAACGTTCCATTTTATTCATGTTTTAAAATATTTTGAAATGTATTACACTGTGACAAAATTTTACAAAATGATAACCCCTAGAACTCTCAATTCATCTGAGATGAAATTCTAATATAAATGCTCAAACATAATTACCCTAATTGAGATTTAAACATTAAAATCGAAAGCATGGAAAATTTCAAATTTAGTCAAAATTCAAGACTGCTTGAACCCGTTATATATTTGCTTTCTTAACCAATCGATCAGTCGCGATTGTTCCAAACTCTATATATATATATATATATATATATATATATATATATATATATATATATATATATATATATATATATATATATATATATATATATATATATATATATATATATATATATATATGAGAATGAAAGTGTGCGAAGTCTGTATTGAGCCAGATGGTAAATGATTCTATGGTATATATTATTTCTATATTTCTGATCAGTGTGTTGTACCAAATGTCATTTTAGTTCCTTTCCAGGTACTTTGGCGCTGGTGATTGCTCTAAAGGCGGCAATGGCGAACGGCGATGTACAGTATCAACTATCCATAATAATACAACAACATTCAAATTTTCGCAAGATGTTTTCGTACATATCTTGACTTGGTCATTCGAAAACCCTCTGTCATATGTTTCTACTAAATACTCATGATATCAACTTTCATACAGCCAAATGGCAGAAACGAGAAGAACGTGAACAATTGATATGATTTTTGTTTGCACAATCAAGCCCTAATTCCAAACTCTCGGGCAAGTGGAACACTTCTGCCTATCGTTTTCCGCTTACTCTTTTTTCCTTAAATTTCATTTCGTAAGCATGGAAGAAGCGACAAAATTGGGTCAATACATGTTTTTTGAAAAAAATTGGAAATAAATTTTTATTATATTGGCCACACGGCCTAGCTCTAATTTTGGCATCATCATACTCCAAATATAGATCTCAGGCCCGTCAGACGTTACTTATTTTCTGAGAAACAAAATGTGTGGAATAGAATAGTGTTAGTATGGACTTTGATCATACGCATACTTGCTAGTTTGTGCCGACGGCAATTTACAGATACGAGGTGCTAGCGGTGCGTTAAGACATTACACACTTTTCTCAAGGTCTTAAGTGCTGATTTTGATGTATGTTTCAGAGAATATTGTTAAAAATTGATAATCAACACTGCTAGACACTTTCCATCGGTTGTAATTTCTGCTAGACTCTTTGAAGCTCACAAAGAATAACGTAATCTTGCTTATAGTCTGAGTGCAAATTTTTATATATGATACTCAAGGTACAATTTCAATTCGTTTTGTTAACAGCCAGATCAATCGTAGGGCTAAACATCCCTCAGACACAATTAAAATCTCGCTGTGAGTAAAAGCGCGAGGTCACTATTTGTGGGCTTGATATCTATGCGAAGTATCTATGGGCATCAAACTCTTTCTTGGTCTGGCTGTTTATAAAAAGTATCGAAAATGCTCCCCGAGTATCATATATAAAAATTAGGACTCAGAAGTAAGATAACGTTATTTTTTTGCGAGCCTTAAAGCATTTAGCAAGAATTACTGTCTATGGGAGGTATCTGGCAGTGTTGATTATCAATTTTCAACAATATTCTCTAGAAGATACATAAAAATTAGCACTCAGATTTTAAGAAAAGTGAGTAATTTCTCAACGTACCTATAGCACCTCGTATCTATAAATTGGCCGTCGGCCCAAACTAGCAAATATGCGTATGATCAAAGTACCGACTAACACTACTCTAATCCACAAATTTTGTTTCTCAGTAAATAAGTAAGGTCTAGCGGGTCTGGGATTTTGGACTATAGATACTTATCAAAACTCTTGAAGGCAGAAAAAACAAAATGGGGCGCTGAAATCTACGACTATCTGTCGGTCTATTATTTATTATTCCTGTACATACTCAGTTTTTTCATCTCAGTTAGTCAATAGATTATTTCGGATATCATAGCTATGTAATATCCTTGACTGAGCACCTGTGATGCTGTGATCGTTGAGCTATTTAAGCTTTAGCTAATACGTACTCCAGCCTCTTGCAGCGTTGAAGGTTTTGACGAGAATATTGGATTCGTTTAATAGTGCGTTATCTATTCATATTCATTATCGTTGAAGTGTATTTCTCTATAATAATCGTATTCGCTCATCATAGGTAAATTTTGTAAAATAATTATTTATGTATCAAGTACCGAAAATGCATATTTTCTGTGCAAGCATGGATAGTTGCAGCCCGAGGTAACGCCGTGGTCTGCAATCATGCGAGTACTGAAAACGCACTTTCTGTACAAGATGCGTACAATATTTTTCTCCAAATTGTGTATTAAAAATTCACATATCATGCAACAAAAGAAATAATATTTTTGAAATGTAGAGAAAATTATATAAATGAATATGTTTTATTGGGATATAAGTTCTGTACATTAATTAGAAACACAACATTTCGACAGCAAAGTGCTGCCTATTTCAAATGTAAATAAATATAAATAGAAATAACCAAAATTGTCAAGACAACAAAAATAAAAGTACAAATAGTAACTAGATTAGTTTAAAATATATCAACTCCTAGGATCGTAGAGCTCTGCCTGTGATTGATGTTTCAATATCCACAGGTCTCCAGAAGATAATAATGAAGGTCTAAATAGGGAAATTGTCAACTCCTTGTGGTTCTAGGTCAATCTGGCTCTACTCTTTTTGGTTTGGCCCAGAACTGAACCATCCACAGATCTTTAGGAGGTGGTGATGAAGTAACTCTTGCAAGTAGATTCGTACATACAAATAACTTGAAATTATGAACAAATAATTGAATGATCGATTAAGTTTATAACCAGTATTCAAATTCAAATTATTCGGGGAATCTTTTATTTCAATTGCTTCTCTTATAAGCCTCTTGAACCAATTGTTCTCTTTAGCCAGAAGCTTCGTATTCTTGAAGTCAATGCCATGTAATTCTTGAATAGCATGCTCAACCACAGCAGATTTTTCTGGATGGTTCAATCTTATATGACGAGAATGCTCTTTCAATCTTGTTTCTACAGTCCTCTTGGTTTGTCCAATATATACTTCGCCACATTGACAAGGAATAATATATATATAAATATATATATATATATATATATATATATATATATATATATATATATATATATATATATATATATATATATATATATATATGTATGTATATATAATCTGTCTTTAACATATATATATTTTTATTTATTTATTTGCAGCTCAATGTTATTATTCTATTGTGGGAAAATACCAGGTGCATGTAAAGTGACAGCCAAAATGACATTTATGTTTGACAACTAGACAACTTTACGAATAAAAATATCACTAAAAACAGTTGCACAAAATTGTGTTTTGTATAACTGTTTTTGAGAAAAACAGTGGCGCAAAGTTCATTTGTATACGTGAAATAGGAAAAATATTTTTTGTCCATTTCACAATATTTTTGCAAATGAAAATATTAAATGGAGCTAATCTTGTCATTTACCTCCATATAAACATGGGCCTAATGTAGGTATCTCTCAGCTATCTTTTCATTCTCAACAATATTACATTTGTGATTTCACGCTTACAACACAGTCAAGGTGGAAAATTGCGTAAGCGTGACTCAAACATAAGGAAATACAATATTAAAAAAATATTTTGAAGAAAATGGTTGCGTTGAATAATCAATGAAATTCAACTTTGAAATAATAAATTTAGCTATTGATTCAACAAAAATATTGCCACAACTCTGAGAACCTATAATATTTTGGAGCAGAAAACATGACCTGCAATATAACGTATGTTTTATTTGTTTAGCGGATCAATTCACGGGCCACACATTATTGGAACGACCGGAGTGTGGAATTTGTAATAATATAGGAAAAAAACGAATACACATACATTTTCCTATCAGGTGCTTCTTTTAAAAATCTTGACTTGAACTCATTTTTAATTCTTTTATCGAAGTGGAAACACAATTTTTGGAACACGTAGGTAGTTTGTTTCAAAATTAATAAGGTTAATGTTGGGATAAGTAATATTCTTATTTTATATATTTTTATTATTTGTTTTCTTTGCGTCTAATTATAGGAAGTGAGGCAATGTATAAAGATGGACATGCGATACTGTGTGGAGTAGAAGAAAATTCTACAGTATGCACGCTGATAGAGTTGCAGACAAGTAATTTAAATGGTGCACCACATTCAATTGTAATTGTTTTGAAGAATGAAGTGCAAGATTGGCAAGAAAAGTGCACATGCAAAGATGGATTGGCAGGCAAATGCAAACATAGAATTGCTGTTGTATTGCACACAAACAGTATTGTACTAATATTTATATTCTCAATTGGATGCATATTAGTTGGGGCTGAGCATTCGATAATTATAATAATTCGAATTTAAAATGTATTTTCAGAGTAGAGAAACTTCAAATTGTCTTCGAAATCATTATTTTCACAGATTTTGTGATAATATCATCAATCGATTTTTTCTAGAATTTATTTGAAGGCAACTCCTTACACACAACAACTTACTTATGTCAAAATCAATTGATTCATTGCTACTACTACTGGAACAATAGTTATGGGAACACCTGAACGATTCGTTAAATTATTGGCGGGTAAGGATGCTGAAAAAAAATCGAGAATTCGGAAAGAGTTATTATTTGTAGAGATATTGGTGGATTCTGAGAATGTGGTAGAAGGTTATTGTTGAAATAATTGGACCTAAGTGATCCCTTTATTATGTAAAAAATATGAAATTCTTATTTTCACATTTACATTCAAAATTACAGACGTTTCGAGGTTGCAACTACCCTTATTCTCAGCTAATACGATTTCACATGGTGTAACAGAAAATTTTTTTCATTCAAAAATCATTCAACAAAAAAATAAATGTAGATACATTTTAGTACGATGATAAGAACATAATTGGAACAAATGTTATTCTCACCAAAATCAACTACGAGAGGCCCCAAAAAGACGGAGACCAAGACTGTGGTCGCCACACAGTATGGTCTAATATTTTCTACATAATAAATGGATCACTTAAGGCCAATTATTTCAACAAAAAAGAGTTATCAAAAAATATTGTTGCTCTCGGCGAGTTCTATCTTTAGTTGAATTCAATATATTAATTTCTGTTACACTCTGTATACACAAAAATAGCTCAACTGAAGATATAATATAATATTGGAGCTGTACTAATAAATAAGAGACTATGATTGAAACTTCTGATACTTCATTCCATTCCCTTCTTTTTTGACAAATTTAAAAAGACAGTGAGTAATAGGCTATTTAATGGAGACACGAAAAGGGGATCAACCTCACATTAAATGTAGTTTCCTTCCTTTATTCATATGTTGTTAGGATCCACCCAAATAATGGAGATCCAGATTTGCAACTCTCAAAAACTCGAGCGACCAGAACTATAAGTAGCTGAAAAACAACGATATTTTGGCACTGTTTTCAGTGTTTCGCCAAAAAAGCAGTGAAAAAAGCTTCTGACGAAAAAAGTTACTCCTAAGTTTTTTGAATCATTGAATATCGCTTACAATTCGAGCCAACTACTTTTTTTTCAAGACAATTTTTGTTCATTTATTTATTATACATTTATACACTTAAAAAAGGCATCACATTGCTATTGAAACGTTGTGTTTCTAATAATTTATAGAGAACTTTTTACCAAATAAAACATATTTATCAGTAAGATGTTATGTATGTCAGGTAAATTGCTTGTTTAATTTGATCCAAAAAAAAAAAACAATAACTGTGTTTTGCGATGCCAGTCAATATGGAGTGGGCGCTGTACTAAGTCATACAATAGATGGTAAAGAATATCCAGTTTCATTTGCATCAAGTACGTTGTCTGTGGCCAGAGGCGTGTCAAGCGGGGACGCAAGGGGTGCATGGCACCCCGGCGCCATGTCCTTGAAGGCGGCAGTTGGGCCCCGAACATAATTCTTTAAAAATATGACCAATTTCTTCAACAAAATATTTTATTAGAGCTAATCCACAATCAATAATCCATAATCCACCATTCTATTTTGGATCGGGATTAAAATTATAGATTTTGGATCAGGATTTGTGGATTTTGGATTGGGATTGGGTTTCTGGATTTTGGATTTTGGATTGGGATTAGGTTTCTGGATTTTGGATTTTGGATTGGGATTGAGATTGGGATTGTGAATTTTTGATTGGGATTGGAATTGAGGATTTTCGATTGGGATTGGGGTTGTGGATTTTGGATTGGGATTGGGTTTCTGAATCTTGGATTTTAAATTGGGATTGGGATTGGGATTGTCGATTTTTGATTGGGATTGGGATTGTGGATTTTCGATTGGGATTGGGGTTGTGGACTTTGGATTTTGGATTGGGATTGGCATTGTGGGTTGTGAATTGAGATTGGGATTCAAATTGTGGATAAGGACTAAAATTTTGAATTGCGGTTTGAGATTGAAATTATTGATTATGGATTCTGGATTGGGATTAAAATTTTAGATTGTGAATTGGGATCAAAATTGTGGATTGCGGATTGAGATTGATATTATGGATTCTAATTGAGGATTTTGGATTGTGAATTGGGATTAAATTTGTGGATTGTGGATTGAGATTGAAACTGTAGACTCGGATTGAAATTGATGATTGGGATTAGAATTGTGGATTGTGGATTAGGATTCAAATTTTGAATTGGGATTCAAATTGTGGATTGTGGATTGAGATTAAAATTGTGGATTGGGACTCAAATTGTGGATTGGGACTCAAATTGTGGATTGTGGATTGCGATTAAATTTGTGATTGTCAATTGGGATTGAAATCTATAAAAAAGAGAAGTACGATGAAGAGAGGGAGAAGGGGGACGCAATTTATTGTGACGTGCTAGAGTGGGGGAAGCTCGTAAAGACGACGCAGTATGGGGAGAAACCTTTCGTCCTCGCTTACGCCGCGCCGCGTTGCAGCACATCACCCCTCCCAATGGAAGCCTCTAGTAATATTCTAGAAATGGAAAGAGTCGAGAAATAGAACATTCGAGAAATTGATATTTCTCTATATAAGGCCAAGCAAAAGACGTGTGAAGTACAGTAGTAATAAGAGTAGTAGTAGTGTGAAATGGAACTAGAACAGTAAATATCGAACAGTAAAGTGAGCAGTGTATATAAATAGTGAGATATAAATATATGCAAGTTTGTTTGAGTTAGAATTAAGTGATAAATATATAAATATAGTGTTATTAGTGACATCAGGAGAATAAAACTTTCATTTAATTTAAATTATTAAATAGTGACTTTTAATAAATCACAAACTATATTTCCTCAAGCAATAAACATTACATTATATACCTTTGCACCCCGGCAGCCGCCTCTGTCTGTGGCAGGGAAATGTTTTTCTCATTTAGCATCCATAAATATTCATATGAACATAAATTTACTTTGATAACGGGTCATGAACAAAAATAAAAGTGCACAAACAGCATGATTGCAAAGATGGTCACTGATCTTGCAAGCATATCGTTACCGTATAATTTGTAGCAAGTTTTCAGAGAATTTGGTAGCAGATGCATTATCGCGATTACCACTTTCTCACGCGACTGAACATGATAAAAATAATATTTTTATTAACTCTTTTAATTTTGAAGATAGTTTTCCTCTAACGTTTCTAGATATCGCAAGAACATACTCAGTTTGATCTCATATTATCAAAAGCATATGATTTGATTCTTAGAGGTTGGTCAAAATATATGAATGATAAGAATTGTAACCATACTTCAAACGCAGGCTCGGATTAACAATTGATGAAAGTGATACCAACAAAATTACGGCAATACGTATTATATCTTTCAAATAATAAACATCCTGGCATAGTGAAAATGAAGATGCTTAGTAGATCACATTGTAATATTTATTGCTCAGAAATTGCTTATAATTAAAATAAAAATCACTATTCGATAATTTACAATGAAATAAGAGTTTTATTCTTCTAGATATCACTGAACAACACTATATTATTTATTTATCACTTACTACTATCCTGAAAAAAACCGCAGATATTTATTTTGAATTATTCATATACACTGATCACTTCACTGTTTGATATTCACTGCTCTAGATTCATCATTACACTACTACACAAATCGTTTGCTTGCGCGAAACAACGATTACGAAAGGCTTCGCCCAAACAAGGTCACTTTTACGAACCTCCGCACTCTTGCACATTACAATATTTTTGGAGGCTTAACATTGATCGCGATATCGATGAATTAGTTGCTACGTTGAAAGTTGTCAGTGAAACTTGAGTAAACCAACACCAAAAGCTTCCATAAATTGGCCAAAAATACAATGCAATTCACCTAGATTTTTTCATGAGGTTAAAAAATCATTTTTAATAGGCACATCCACCTCAATCAAATTACAGTGAACTGGTTATAGAAACATAAAGTAAATGTAAAACTGTGGCCAGTAATGCAGAAAGTTTCAGAACAATTCGTTTATTTTTTAATTATTTATATATTAAAACGTCAGTAGTACTTTTTTGAATTTTTGTCGGCACACATGCGCGGTACAAACATTAACTAACTATTAGCTGTCACTTCTATCTGCTGCCATTTTGTTTGTTGTTGTTTTATCGTTTTTACTTACTTGTACTAAGTACAAGGAAGTATTGTGAAACCGACAAAATTCTACTATCGAGATTTTTATGAAAATATCTGTTTTGAGCATCCCTGAATCCATTTTGACTATTTTTGGCTTGATGTCGGTACGTATGTTCGTGCGAGCGTGCTTTCGTGCGTGAGTACGTAACTCGCAAATCTCAAAACTGGTTGAACGTATTATGTTGAAATTTTGTATTTAAGACTGGTATAGGATCTAGTTGTAGACCTCGCATTGTGGTTTCAATCGTCTGTAAGTGCACTTTACTTGAAACCTTTTCGAATTTTTCTAATAAATCCAGAATGATTAACCGTAGGATGTTGAAATTTAGTCTTTGAACTTGATTCCTGAATCCATTTTGACTATTTTTGGCTTAATGTCGGTACGTATGTTCGAGCGTTCGTGCGTGCGTGCGTACGTAACTCGCAAATCTCGGAGCTGGTTCAACGTATAATGTTGAAATTTTGTATTCAAGACTAGGAATAGGATCTAGTTAAGTGCACTTTACTTGAAACTTTTTTTGAATTTTTCTAATGAATCCAGAATGATCAACCGTAGGATGTTGAAATTCAGTTTTTGAACTTGATGTTATATCAGAATGGTTATCTGCTATTTTTGTATGAATCGGCTAGGCCAGAAGTGCACTTAACTTGAAACTTTTTTATTTTTTTTTGCATAAATCTAAAATGATCTGCCATAACATATTGAAATTTAGTGATTGAACTTGTTGTAGCATCAAAATAGTTATCCACTATTTTTGTATCAATCGGCCAAGCCGGAAGTGCAGTTTATGAGTATAATAGACATTCAGAATTTGCGGTATGAATCAATTAGTTTAATTGAAATGACAAGGTAGGCAATGATAATCTGTTGTCAATTTTTGATTTTGTTTGACATTATATATGTCAAAATCATTGAAATTATATTAATTTTAATCTGGAGTGACAGAAAGCTTTATTGAATAAATTTGTGTATATATCAAATGATGTACAAGTAATTCACGTGATGTTCATGTCAGATTTTTTGGTTGAAATTTATTATTTTGAAGGAAATATAATCTTATTTCTATTATATTAGCTTATAAATTACTATTTTGAATCTTATAGTCAGTAACAGTTTTCCACACAGAACAAAAACTATTTGTTTGGCACTAGCGCCACCTTGAACTGTTTTTTTTACATAAATATTTTCTAATAACTACTTGAATTACCATATTTTCTCTACTTCGTCGTGCACATATTATAATATGGAATATATTAATCAATAATAGGCATTTCAGTTTAATATAAATACTTAATTTCTTTGCGCTTTTTTCAGACGATAATCTGGAACAGAAAACGCTAGCATCATTGACGTCATACTCGAATTTATATATAAAAATTTATATCTTGTTAAATAAATAAAATTTTGAAATAATTGTTGTACATATCATCTCAAATATTGACGGAAAATCTTAAAAAAAGTGTAGAAAAAATCAGTGGAGGTGCCTATTATTGTTGACAGTAAGACAAGATGGATTGATTGTTATATAATGTTGAATATTATAGCTTCCATAACAATTAAGAAACTCAAACATTCTTTTTCAATTTTTGGTATTCCGAAAGGAATAGTATCCGATAATGGACTTCCATTTAATTCTTCAGTATTTCTTACATTTTGTCAAGCTAATGGAAAGGTCGGAATAAGCATTTAATTGTTCCGTACTTTTGTGAAGGACGGTGATGTGAATCAGCATGAATTCGTGTGTGTAGGCTTGCTATAAAGAATATGCAAAAATCTCACATCATTGGTTCGTTTTAAATTCACATCAAGAAATGGTAAAGAGCCATTACTCTCGATTTCTGATGTAAATTTGATATTTTCATGGATATTATTCAAATGGTTCAAAAACCATTCAAACTATCACGAACATGGGGCCAAATGGCAGAAACATCGTCTACGTTACGAAGCCATAAGGATGGTTAATGATTATTAGTTTCTAATGCCTTCTCTTCAAAAAATGCCATGTAATAATTCGTGATTGATGGAGAAATTGGATTTCCTATTGCAACGCCATCAGTTTGTTTATAATAATCATTATTAAAAATAAAGAAACTGGACGTCAAACAATGGTGAAATAATTTAATAATATCTGGAGAGAAATTCCTCTCCAAAAATTCTAGGGTATCTTTTATTGGAACCTTCGTAAATAAAGAAGAAACATCAAAACTAACAAGGACCCGAAATATTTTGCAGTCAGGATGCGGAATACTGTAACGAGGCTAATTCGTTATGCAAGAGACATACTTATTAATTGTCGAGTCGGGAGTCGGTATTCCAAATTACGTTATTTGCATTTGTATTAATAATAAACTGTGACGATGTAGCTGAGTCACTCCGTAATTAACAGCAAAGAGTGTGATTTAAAATCAGTATGCAGCAAGTCGAGACTGAAAAATTAAATACATAATGGATAATCAGTATATAAAGCCTCCGATTTTGAGGAGAAGTCAGTTGAACTGTAGCGCCTTCCTACAGTTGAGCTCCCCAGCTCTCTAGGCTAGTGGACAGCCTCCGAGTTAGCAGCCAGTGGCGTTCGTCTGACTAAGGATAAGCAAACCGATACCTAGTGCCCGACTTGAGTCTTCCAAAAGTCTCCGTCCTAGTATCCAGCTCGCGTCTTCCGAGCTACACCCTAGTTCCGACTCGCGTCTTCCGAGCCAACGTCCTGTTATCCCAAGGTCCGTAGACCGAAGCAGCCCGCGCTGCCGAAAACCCATTCTGTCGAATGTCCGCAGTGCCGAAAGTCCATTAGGTCGAATACCCGCTGCGCCGAATTTACCCCCACTACCACTTTGTGTGAGTGTCCGTTGAGAAGAAATGACTGTACTAGCGGTTTGATAAACATTGAGCCTGGCATATCGCGTTGTAGAACGTAAATTCGGAGAAATGAAGAACTCATGCTTGAAATAATGATTTATTTATTTTCCTTAATCATCAAATTACTAGAAAATCTAGTATTTTGTATAGATAGCAAAACTATGAGTTCCACATGAAAGTTCACTAGATTATTTCATGCTCTAACTAAAATTTCATTCACTTTCCATTTTAAATATTCACCAGCTGATTGATTCCAATTTGATCATGATTATATCATGAGAACGGACCACATTCATTCATTCATTCATTCAAATGAATGATGGATTTCTGAGAAGCAAAAAGCCAAACACCTTTTTCATGGGTTGGTTTGACTCAATTTGTATCATATGTTATGAGAAGCGCTTTGATAAGTTCATTTATGAAACAACCATAAATAAATGCAAAATTGTTAGAGATGTCAAATACTATAGATCTTCTTCCAAATTTAATTATAAATCTTTCCATAGTGCACATAAAATTATCTTTTTATATTTAAGTCCCATATCCCACGTTTTTGTGAACCCTCTGTAAAATACCATGTAAAACTTTTATATTCTGTGTTTCTGCAAATACTCTGTATATGTGCAAACGAGGTGTATGAAGAATTTGCAAGAATATAATCTTTTCCGAAATGCTCAACTTTTCAATCTAGCTTCTACTGTTAATCCGATGCAGATGAAGGTACGTATTCGAATAACTTTCATGAATTTAATCCATCTTTGTACCTGCAAAACTCCTGTTATTCATTCATTCATTGAATGAAACTAATTTTACTTTGTCCCCTAAAACAGATTCCATTTCTTAGAATATTCTTTTGAAACTAAGTATAAAATCTTCAATGTTTTCATTTATGTTTTTGCTGTTCCTCATTGTTGTGCTCTAAATATAGTGTGAAATACGATATTTCTGAAAAACTTTAGTCTTATTAGTGACATAAAATCAGAGTGAAATTGTTAAGGTAAAAATAACTATTCATATTTACATTTTAATTCATTAAAATCCCAATTATTTGAACGGGCTTACTGAAATCGAACGAAAACACATCATTAATCCTCAAATCGCATTTATTCAATCTAATTTAATTTTCTCAAAATCTCATTGTTAGTAAAATCGATAGTTTTGATGGATCTTTCACTATAATAATTGTATATTCTCCATCTAAAAGTAAAGTGGGGTATAAGAATCTTATAAATTCTGAACCGATTTTTAGTTAAATTCCATAAAATTAAATAATATTAAAGTACAATAATTTTAAATTCATTAATCAAACTTGAATTGAATATGAATCTAGGAAAAAAACCCCCGCGAAATAATACCCCGGGAAAAAAGCCCCGGAAAAAAAACCCGGGAAAAAAACCCAGGAAAAATAAACCCGAAAAAAAGCTCTTTGTGATAAAAAACGAAGAACGTTTATTTAACGAAAATTATAAATTAGGTGAATAAGGGTATTTTCATTATGTTTCATAATAAGACCAAGAGTTATAAACAACAATTCTATATAACGTGTAATATATAATTACCGTGTCTTCAGTTTTATTTATCTATTAGCGTCACTATTAATATAGTGAAGTAAAACATTTACATACATTCAATTTTTGAGCATGTTAAAGAGACGATCTCAAGAATATTTTTGTTTCTTGAAAAGTTTCCAGAGGTCACTAGATAATGACGAGAAAATGATTTTGGTTGATCGTTTATTCTATAAATAATTCCTGAACTGTCGCAAATGGGGAAAAAGATTTCAAAAGAAAAAGTTGAATATTATTATTACCCAGAGAGTGGCATACGTGAGTATTTTTATTGTAACGCATATTTTTCTAATACGACACAAAGTTATAATTTTTCACATAGAAGAAATACATAAAAATACTAGCAAAAAACTACATACTTATGTTAATATCTAGTTTTTATATTTTTAAATAATATAAAACAATTGAAAACAATAAATTTATGTAAATGTTTCACTCCACTATATTATTATTGACGCTAATAGATGGATAAAATAGAAAACACCGTATTTATGTCTGTATTAAATTATACATTACGCGTTATTTAGAACTATTGTTTATAACTTCAGGTTTTATTATCAAATATGATGAAAACACTCCTATATACCTAATTTATAATATTCGTTACATGAACGTTCTTCGGTTTTTATCACTGCGAGCTTTTTTCTGGGTTTTTTTTTCCTGAAGGTTTTTTCTTCGAAGGCTTTTTTTGCGAAGATTTTTTTCTGGGATTTTATTCCTCGGGAGTTATTTTTCCTGTTACTATTGAATATATATATATATATATATATATATATATATATATATATATATATATATATATATATATATATATATATATATATATATATATATATA
Organism: Dromius quadrimaculatus; assembly: GCA_963989225.1. NCBI lineage: Eukaryota > Metazoa > Arthropoda > Insecta > Coleoptera > Carabidae > Dromius > Dromius quadrimaculatus. Next base: position 36,638,515 of record OZ022325.1, on the reverse strand, counting down.
TATATATATATATATATATATGTATTCAATCGCAACAAGACAAAAAACTCAGGAAAAACCCCTAGAAATAAGGCCCCAAAAAAATCCGTGGAAAAAACTCCAGGAAAAAAAACCTCTTGTGATTAAAACCGAAGAAAGTTTATATAACGAATAGTATAAATTAGGTATATGTTTTTTCATTATGTTTCATAATAAAGTCAAGAATATACACATAGACGGAGCATGAAAGATAAACTCTTTGAACAAATGCTAGTGTTAAAATCAGAGAAATAAGGTATTTTATCTGAACAGCCTATTTTGAAAATATATATTTTGTATTCAAATACTTCCATTGGAAACCATTTATTATGTTAATTTAAAATGGAAAAGTAACCAAGCATTTGCATTTTGAATTTGATATTAATACTGTTCCGTACTTCGAGGTTCATATTGTGAAAACCTAAAATTCAATTATTGTTTGATATTTTTGAGATTCAACTTGAATTTCTCGAGAAACTGTCCAATAATTGATTCTGTTAAAGCAGAATTTTTTCTAAATATCTGTAAGCCTAATTTGTTCTTCAATATAATTTTAGATGGAGCGTTTGGACGGTCATCGCAACAACTCAAATTTATTTTTATATAATGATTATCTTTATTTAAAGGATAGAGAAACTAACAATATATTATATCTGAGATGCAGAGATAGGCAAACGTGTTCTGCTCGTTGCGTTGTTAAAAATATCGTGGATATTAATGTCACCATTCCACACAACCACGATCCCATCAATGCTACAGAAATTGAGATTCTGAAATTTAAAACTAAATTAAGGATGAGAGCTCGTACAGAAAACACTTCACTAGTTGAAATCTTCATAGAAGAAGAAAGACGTTTTCCTGCAGCAGCTTCATCGATTGGTGGTTTTTCCAGCGTGAGATCAACTATGGGCAGAAGTCGCGCAGAAGGTACACCACCATTGCCACAAAACATGCAGGAATTCTCTCAGTTGATTGTGGATGCAAGGTAACTCAAATTCGTAATTGGATAAGCTATAAATGTTTATATCTCCTAGATATCCTAGATGAACAGGGTTATTGCCAAAAGTTTCAACAGAGGAAAAAATCATTATTGGTCTGACGGAAAAATTGATTTATCATAAAATATGAAAAGTAGAGACCGGAACAAGAAAAAAAACAAATATTTCGTCTATAATGTGGGTAGAAAAAGTAATCATAATATTCAAGATGATTGACGCTGACTGGATTTGTAAATAATGTGAGTGATGTATTCTTGGGATTTCAGTCAATTTAATTCTATTTCTTTTCTGCTTATGGTCACAAAAGAAGAAATAAAATTAAATTGACTGAAATCCCAAGAATACATCACTCACATTATAATATTTAAGATTTGGTTGGGAAAAGATTCAGTTATTTGAAAGATCTTATTGAATTTATTTAATCCAACATCACTGTAGCACGCAGTCAACTTTATCAATTCTGATTCAGCTCACCAAAACAATCATTCAACCTCAAAGAGATATTGTAATCAATCCTTCTCATGCAGAGCTATTGTCAAAAAACATAGGATCTTATCAAATTTATTTAATCAAACATTACTGGGGCAAACAATCCACCTTATCAATTTCAATTTGATTTTTCAATTTTTCTTTGAAACGGAGCTAGATACAGAAATTCATCATTATAAATAATCTTTCCTAAATAATTTAGAATAAACTTGTAATTTTTTCATCTAATGATCAAATTTCTGCAGATGACGCAAAGTTTAGCTTCATAATCTCGTGTCTCTGTCGAACAATTTCCAACATTGAATAATCACAGCGACTTTCAATTAGTTTCAAGGTTCTAAATTTGTTTTTAGATCCTCTCCTTGTCATAAAAAGCTTTAGTATTTCATTGCGATGGAACACTTAATTCGCGAGTTCTCGTCGAATTCATATCCATCCACCATCCATACTCTCATCCAAGTGAGCCTAAATTGATTATTGAATGTTTCTATTTTCGATAGATTTTATGTAAACAGTTGCATAATATAGAGATATTTGTTGCAAACACAATATTCTCTTTGATTCTTGTTCTTATTAATGTATCTCACCACATTTTTTTTCTATTTTTAGATGGTCACAACGTTATGGGCATGATTTGAGTCCAGCCACAAATCCATTTTATCGGGCTTATTTGGCAGACAATGATGGAAATAAGAATTTAATATTAATTTTCGAAACAATTTTGCAATTTTCACGTGACAGAGAGATAAAATTATTTATGGATGCTACTTTCAAAGTCGTACCACGTGTTGGTGGTGGCAATCAATTGTTTTGTGTTCATGTCTTTCATGATAATATGGTCAGTGGAATCATTTGAACTTATGGTAGAGTAAATCTTAGTTTGGAAAATTCTCCTGACATTAAGAGCAACCAAGAAAATTCGTTTTCCCGTTTCGGAAGCTTTCGCACGACTTCCAGTGTCGGATTTTCCGGTTTTGTGACCATAAGCGGACCATTTTGAGAATATTTTCCTAAAGATCTCGAGTTCTAATGGTCGAATCTAGCAACAAATTTTTTGTAATGAAATTGGTTTTATTAACTAGCTGCAAGTTGAGAAACTCGGCAACATAGCTTTAAAATTACTAAGAAGCCAAACAATTAATATTTCCTGATTTTTCTTTATGGTTTTATCACAAATCAAATTTGGAGAAATTTTTGAAGAACATGCTGTTAATAGTGATCAAGAAATGTGCTAAATTTCGAAACGATCCATACAATACCTGGAGTCATGAAATCTGAGGAGGAAACATGTGACAGTCTGCAGTTGATATTAAAGCTATTTGAAAATTATTCCAATAGTTTCTATACAGATTATTCCGGAGTCGTATAGTTGGGCCAGCCTACCTGTTAGAAATGATTGAATTTCGGTTTGATTCATTATTTTTATCATATAAATATAGATACTTTTCCACCATATACATGATTTAAGTATCTTTTCTGTAACAGTTGTCAATTTGGAAATTTGGAATTTCTGACATGACTGCGATTGGCTGGATTTATAATTAAAAAAGTCTAAATTTGTAAATTGAATCCATCATAAACCAGCCTTAATATTATATTCACCGAATACTTTATTTTTCAATATGTTGCTCGATTCAAGTCGATTTGACCATTAGAGCTCGCGATCTTAAGAAAATGGTTTCCAAAATAGTCCGCTTTTAGTCACAAAACTGGAAAATCTCATAGTGGGAGTCGCGCAGAGGCTTCCAGAACAGAAAAATCTATTTTCTTAGTTCCTCATAATATTGACAATGATTTAGAAAAATAATTAGCGTGTCAGGAAAATTTTCCAAATGTAGAATGAAATATGATATATTTTCTTTACTTCTGTATCTATAGCATATCAAGATTTATATATATATATATATATATATATATATATATATATATATATATATTATTTACAGGTATTCCCCATAATGTATTGTTTGATGGAGCGAAAACGCGAGCATCATATACTGCTGTGTTTCAATATTTGAAAAATCTTCTGGGAAATGATACTACCATAATATCAATAATGGCAGACTATGAATCTGCTATGCGTGTAGCAGCAATATTCGTTTTTCGGGGCTGTAGAATCTTCGGCTGTTGGTTTCATTACGCTCGCGCAGTCTACCAGAATTCCGGAACATTTGGAATACCGCCAATAGGAAGAAGAACAGTGAAAATGGCCATGGTAATTCCTCTCCTTCCAGAGAATTTGGTTCAACAGGGGAGAAGTATCATAACTGCTGAATTAGCCGGAGTACCAAATGCGGAAAGATTTCTAAGATATATGGAGCAGTGGTCCAGACTTAACATTTCAGTTTATAGACAAACCCATAGAACCAATAATTCCTTGGAATCTTTCCACAGAGATTTATTCAGGTATGTTTATTAAAAGTATTTTTTTAGTCAATGAAATTCTGAAAAATATATAGATTATGCTTATCTTACTTATTATACAGATTAAAGTTCAATATGAATCGATTATATTGAATCACAGGCAGATTAAAATTTTCATTTCGATAGTCTCGATTTTTACTTCCCAGACCAATATAATAGCAGAAGTATTGTAATCGTGATTTTTTGACAGTTCAAGATTTTGATGGATATTCACGTTTCAGACATACTGTGAGCCCAAAAACATGATTTTAGAAAAAGTCGGTCTGTCTGAAGGAACAATAACTTGAGAACGCGTACGAATTTTCGACTGAAATTTGATATTTCAGTTTTTTATTAAAAATCCAGGTCTAAGTTCGTGAATGAGATTTTTTCAGCAAGTGGTACCAAAACTTTATTGATGGAACTTTTTAGTTTTTTGCGTTTATTTTAATAATGGTGGTATCCATCATAGAATATGAATAAGAATAGTAACAATAATTGGAAACATTAATGAGTCTTTACTTCATATTTATAATTATTGACTTATCGAAGGACATCCGGTTAGCGAATCTTTCTTTAAAATAATCTCTCATGTTAATTTGGTAATAAATTAATTTGATTCTAAAGAGCTTTGAAGTGATTTTGCCCATCTCATCCAAACAATGACAACTGTTGAATTATAATCGTAGTTTTGTATCAAAAAAATAAATTGTTGGTTTTGAAAATATTTATTGTCTCCATCTGCGAATATCTTCAGTAATGATATAATTGTAATTATTAAGATCATTATTCCAATTATCTTAATTTATTGTCAAAAAGGTTGGTTCAACGGGCGCATCCCAATATATGAGTATTCTGCGAATGCCTGCAACGGATGGAGCATAGTAAGTCCAATAATTTACAAAGGCTCCAGAATGGGTCCATGCTCCCTCGGCGAAGAAGACGAGCATATCTTCGCATTGACCAAAGAATACGAAGGGCAGAAGAGCAGTTAACTTTGGATGGTGACGTGCGGCGATTTCTCCTGTATACCTGCTATACAGTAGATCGAGTGGTGAACAATTCGTTGCCTCCACTATCGTCTGCTGATGCTGCAGAAGTTCCAACAAGAACTCCTGCACAGCTTCCTGAAATAGCTCATGCAGAATTTCGTGAAGTAGTTCCTGCAGAGATTTCAGAAGTAGCTCCTGTAGAACCTCTTGCAGAGCTTCCTGGAGCAGCTGCAGATCCTCTGACAGAACCTCCTCCATCATCACCACCACAGCCTGGAGAACCAGACAACGATCTTAGTATCAGATAGCGTTGTGTGGTCTGCCTAGTATCTGAAAGATCACATGCTTTCATAGATTGCTGGCATTTTTGCATTTGTGGAGATTGTGTAACTCGTTTTGGAGTGAATGTTGGGGAAGATGACAGTTATTCAAGGTGTCCTTATTGTAGGCAATCTATAACGAGGCCTCCTATTAGAATTAATTTCATTTAAAAAAAAAATAATATTTCTACGAAAATTGTATTTTTTATTTTATCACCCCCATACTAATCATAAGAAACTTGATTATTATTTATCCAAGTATGAACAAGATGTAACAAATACTCAGATACTACATGTCATAGAAACTGATTATTTCCAAAATAAAATTCTTAAAGAATATTCTTATTTTCACGATTCATTATAAATCAAAACCGCTTATTCAAAGTAAAATTGTGTATATTTTATCTGAATTATGGGCTTCTCAGTGGCTCATCTATAAGTTTCAATCAGATGAATTAGAATTTCGCATAGTTTTCTCGTAATTTTGTACGAAAGCCTAGCTACATAGTCTTTTTAACCTCTACCTATATTTCCTTTTGTTTTATGCATTTGTTTCTTTTTTTTAACGAAAATAATAATGTGTGACCGGAACACAGATCGACCAAATAGAATTTAACACAATGTATGTATGTATATATGTGTTCTTTAAACTATCTGACGGGCTTTGAAGTCTATTAATCTCTCAAATCTTTGATCTAAAAAGTGATCTAGTGAGAAATTTGAACACTTCAAGTAGCTCTTATTTTGACATTATTGGAGGAGACTCATTGAAGTTCTAGGATTGTCGGGCATGATCCAGGAATCGTTTTTATTTTATGGAAAAATAAAAATTATCAATTTTCATCTGATATCCATTCCAATTTATTTCATGTTGCCGTATCTCTTCATTAACCAACAGAGTGTACCAGGACTAATTCCTAACATCAATTTTAGTGAAAAATGTCATATGAACATACATTCTATTTCTTTTAATTACCAAAATACAATATATCAAAATTTTATAGATAGTAGCGGATTTTAGGATGAAGATACTTTTGAAACAATGTAAGAAGCAATGGAAAACAATGTAAAATTAATTTCAAATTTACAAATAAATGCAGACAATCAATTACTAGAGAGAATAATAAATGCCTCTGCTAACATTCGTAACCACCCAAACACAAATAATTTTATTTATAACTCCATGATTCGTCGATGTCAAACTTGCATGCAAGTTCAAAGAGCAAATTTTTAACAAATACTATAAGACATAAAATAAATATATTCAATGTTTCCATTGTTTCTTTCTCTGTTTTCATTTCAAATCTGCTGCTATTTATGAAATATCGATCTCTTGTATCTTGATAACCAAAAAGGATAGGACATATGTTCATATGACATTCCTTACTCAAAATAATGTTAGGAGAGTACGCTATTATTTTTTTCACACCAGTCCTGATACACCTTGTATATCAAAAGAGAAGTTTGATCACAACTATGTCCAGATTTGAAAAAAAACTTGGAATCAACTCTGTTTACGTTCACATTAGCGAAATGATTTTCATATGCAATTTGGAAACAGGAAGATATTGAAGAATAATAATTAAATTTGGAAGGAGATCTATAGTATTTGACATCTCTAACAATTTCGCATTTATTTATGGTTGTTTCATGAATGAACTTATCAAAGCGCTTCTCATAACATATGGTACAAATTGAGTCAAACCAACTCATGAAAAAGGTGTTTGGCCTTTTGCTTCTCAGAAATCCATCATTCATTTGAATGAATGATTGAATGTGGTCCTTTCTCTATGATATTAAAACTTCAAATTATTGGGGCTACTATACATGATATAATCATGACCAAATCGGAATCAATCAGCTGATGAATATTTAAAATGAAAAGTGGATAGAATTTAGTTAGAGCATGAAATAATTCAGTGAACTTTCATGTGGAATTTATAATTTTGCTATCTATACAAAATACTAGATTTAATAGTAATTTGATAATTTAGGAAAGTAAATAAATCATTATTTCAAGCATGAGTTCTTCATTTCCCCGAATTTACGTTCTACAACGCGATATGCCAGGCTCAATGTTAATCAAAACGCTAGTACAGTTATTTCTTCTCAACGGACACTCACACAAAGTGGTAGTGGGGGTAAATTCGGCGCAGCGGGTATTCGACCCTATGGACTTTCGACACTGCGGACATTGTCGAATGGGTTTTCGGCATCGCGGTACGCACTCCCGTAGACTATACAGGTTAGCTCAATCAGTTAGCTTGTGGGTATCGCTGAGCGGTGTACAGAGGGAGCACAACGTCACTGCTAGCCCTGCCTTTTCTTAGTCTATATCTTGCTTCAGCGTTTGTCGCGTGATAATATAAATTCGAATCGAAATTTTCTAGTGTTTGGCTCAGTATCACTTACCTACTTTTCGCCACTTCCTTCAGATTTTTCTTTTGCTTAACACTACGTTTTTGTAAACGTTGGTTTATTTCTGAAATGTTCATTTTTCAAGAATTGTCATCGAAAGTGAGCATTTACAAGGCAACTTAGAGCATGAGAAATGGTTATCTTGTTTACAGGACGCAGAACCTTTTGCAGTCAGGACGCGAAGTATTTATAAACTATATTGGTATCATAGCAACATTAAAAGTGACATTGATTGATTTTTGTTTTCCCATTTCCATCAATTTTGAGACCTGGTTTTCGAGAGAACGTTGTTAGATTCATGATTGCAAAATTCTTTTGCATTCTCAAATAATTTTTTAGTGAGCGTAGCATTCTCGAATGCAAAAGTGATATTTCGCAATTTAGAACTATTCAAGTTTCACTCTTCACATCCTGTGTTATTTTTTTCTACTGTGCATTTTTTCTAAACACAAATTTACCATCTCTTGAAATACAGGGGAGATACATTTGAGGTTTTATTTTCGACGCATAGATAACGTCCATATTATTTCTGATTATTTCCAAATAATCTAATATTTCAGCAAAATAATTCAGTAATATCCATGGGGGATGTACCAGCAGTTATTGAAAAATTGAGTTTTGAAATAAACCATTCGCACTCACTTCGCCTGGAAGATTTTGATATCAGCTGATGATGACACAGATGATACTTTCAATTTCTTTTCCAATTTAAATTTGTAAACACAACGTTCGTATCGTAACAATGACAAAATTGTATTAGATATTATGATTCAGCTTGATCTTAGAGCTAATTGCATCGCACTGAAAATCAATATATCAGCTTTATGTGTCACAATTAAGGTACTCGTTTAAAGAAAAAATAGTATATATCATTCGGAGCAAAAATAGCTTTATGTGCTTCGATTACATTGACTGCAGAACGTAATGAGGCAGTCAAACTGCAAACTTTAGTACATAAAGCCTAATTTTTGCTTCTTATAATATGATCTGCTATTTGGGCAGTTTATAATTTCGTGCCTAAGAGTCAGTAATTCTTTCATTATAAAAATAGTTTCTGTTTTTGATAAAATGAGATCAAATTTGTCAAAAAAAGAGAGAATACTGCTGTAGCAATGCAAAGACAGCGGTGGGCGCGGCTTTGCAGGGCTAGCGGTGACGTATTCGCGACTAACCAATTGAAGCAGAGTTGGCTCATTGAGGTAGCCTGTATAGTTTACGGACCTTGCTGTTATCCAGCTCGCGTCTTCCAAGCTACTTCCTAGTGTTCCGACTCGCGTCTTCCGAGTCAACGTCCTTCACTTCTGCTTCAGTGGATCTGCGTTGTGAAGTATGTCAAAATATCATTCAGTCCGTATATTCAATTAGTAAGTGTACTCCGTCAGTCAGTATACTTCATCAGTCAGTATACTCAGTCAGTTAGTATACTCAGTCAGTTAGTATACTCCGTCAGTCAGTATACCCCGTCAGTTAGTATACTCCGTCAGTCAGTATACTCCGTCAGTCAGCATACTCCGTCAGTCAGTACAGTCAGTAGTCAGTCGGTATACTGAATCAGTCAGTACAGTCAGTAGTCAGTCAGTGTACTATATCAGTAGATTCAGTCAAGTAGTCGATTATTTAGACAAGCGGTCAATCACTTGATTGTTATAATGGTTTTGTTGACACTATTTGACATTGTTGAGATAGTCTAGCAATAGAAAATATTATTGCTATTATTTGTGTATTATCTTTAATGTTTATTTTCAACTATATTAAATAGAAATATTATTTTATTTTTGTAAAAGCTGTTATTCTTTTGTTGCGTGTACCCCGTTCTCCCTTTTCAGCAAGATTTCAGAAGCCTGGACATCATATCTCCACAGAGCTACCTTGGCACGTACAACAGCCTGTCGCTTCGTTAGTAAATGGCGCCCGAGAATTAAGTAAAAGTTAGCGACAGGCCAAACAGTACGTTACGTCACATATTTCTGACGTTCAAGCGGGGATGTCACAAAACATAATATTTGCAACACTTTCAAAGTGAGATTGATATTGTCACGAATCAGCACTTGTTT